>CM034353.1:105271326-105946117 GCA_019925275.1 Mytilus edulis | reverse complement strand
GAATTTGTCTACAAATAAGATTTTATCATATAATGTTTTTTTATAACATTTTACATACTTGACTTAAATCTCTAGCTTGTCAAAGCCTGGGCTCTATGTTTCCTAGGCTTGAATCTGGTTGAAATCCTTGCAATTTTGTCAAATTAAACCAAAATATCTATGTAAGGCCTATTTGGGTTGTAAATTAAAATGCCTTATAAAGAAAGATGTAAAAAAATAGCTCTATTTCACTTTCTTACATGTATTTTGATCAACTTGAAATCTTTCATATTTCAACATTTGACTTGATTTTGGATCCAATATGGCCCTAACCGAACCTACTCCTTTGTGTACTTTCAGAGGTTGATGCAGAACTCTATCAGTATTATGAGGACGATGAGGACTCAGAGGAAGATAGTAATAACTATTGTTGCTTTTTTTTTTTTACAGTTCTGTTTACTTTGTTACAATGGTTACTAGTTAAATTTTTGAAGTTTTAGTATTGGTCATTTGTCATTATTCAGAAAAAGGAGATACAAAATATTCAAATATCTGATGAACAGTGTAACTATCTTGTTTCAGTGTAGCGTGTAAGAACACATTCATGACAGACAGTAAGGTCTAAAGAGCTGTGCAAAGAAAATTAAAAGTCCCTTACAAATTAAGCCATGAAGACATTATTCAAATCCTTTCTTCTGATTGTCAAATTGGCTAATGGTTTGAATTCATTACAGTATCTGTTTCTATGGAGAGTATTCTGTGAAAAGCACAATTTTTTCTATTTTTGATATATTTTTGAGTATGATAATGCTGCCATGCTGTATTTATGTTTTATGTTATGTTTTGAATGCACAAGTTTTATCTTTCCTTACAATTAACACAGTGTTTTTAATGAAAAACAGAGTATTTTTAATGAAAATACAATGTCTTTTTTCTCATTTTTTCTTCTTTTTTTTGAAAACTAAATCTCGATGTCTTTCATTAATTTACATGTATATATGTCTCTTTATTTGCATATGAGAGAGAAAGTGATAGCTCCCTTCATTACTGAAATATTTTCATGAAAAAGAAACAAAAATGAATTCTCCCTTCATGTCTAATGTTTGATGAAGCTTGAGCACCTTAATATTTTATATTCAGACATTGAGAATTCATATTTAAATGTTTTATTTATTTGCAGATGGAAATGAGAACATTTAAAGGTGTAACAGCTTATTTATATGTTTGAAGAGTATCATTGATTAGTGGTCCTTTCAATTTAAATGTTTTATTTATTTTCCAGCTGTTCAGGAAGAAAGACAGAGGAATAAAGAGAAAGGGGAGGGAGAAGTAGAGAGTACAAGTGGAGCCAACAATGACATGCCCGTAGAGAAAATCTTAGAGGCAGAGCTAGCTGTTGATCCTAATACAGATACATATATTGATACTCAGGTGGGTAATAAAATTGAGAATGAAAATTGGGAAGAGACAACAACCCGACCATAGAGCAGACAACATCCGAGGGCCATCAATGGGTCTTCAATGCATCGAGAAACTCTCACACCTGGAGGTGTGCTTCAGCTGGCCTCTAAACAGAAATGTACACTAGTTCAGTGATAATTGACATCATTAGTTCATGGAAGAGGTGGGAAGTGAAAAAAAAACAATTGAAAAGAAACCTAAATTAATATCATTAAATACTTGAATATTTTGAGTCAGATAAGTAAAATCATGTACTTATCAAATGAGGTGGGGGAAGGGGGGGGGAGGGGGGAAACATCAAAGATATCTGTCTTACAATAAACACCAGACACGTGTATTGTCTAGATCAGTGACGCTTGATTCAAAAACATTAAAAAGACCAAATAAAGTGTGAAGTTAAAGCAAACAATGTAGTCATGATAGTATGATAAATCTTTGACATAAGTAATGGTGGAAAAAGGTATTTTTCTCTTGACAAAGGGCATTGACTTTATTGTGATGACTTTTTAAAAGTTTTCTTAAAAACAAAGGTGCTAATAGACTTTGACTTAAATAGTAAATGTACTTGAAAACTGTGATTTCTGGACGTTTTTGTATGTATGCAGAGATGGGATAATGAATTTTATATTGAAACTTGGATTTTGAGTGTTAATTTATAAAAGCAAACACTTTGGGTATTTTCAAAGGCTACATTAACTCAGATGAACTTTTTTTCTTTCTGTAAAGCTGTTAATTCATATGTTTAATGATTTTTGTACTTGTCAATGATTCATAGATGTCATTGTCCTCTTGATTTTAATAGAACTCTATTATTAAGTGCTATTATGTTTTTGTGTTGTGAATAAGTAAAAAAAAATATTGATCAAGGAAAACAACAACAAAAAACCCATCTTACACGAGTTTGGTGTTCTGCTTTGTCCAGAGCCACTTATCTCCACTCAACTTTTAATCCCCTATTTGAAGAAATGTTGAATTATATATGTTAGTATCAATAGATTGTACATAAATTATCATGTTATCTACACATTGATATCATAAAATATCAACCTTAATTAAGCCTCAATATGAACCTGTTGACAAGTAAGCATAGCAAATGAGCAAAAAAACTTATGTTGTGTTGAGGGGCTGATATTTTAATTTTAATCAATACTTAGTAACTAGTATATATATTTGTTTAGGGCCAGCTGAAGGACGCCTCCGGGTGCGGGAATTTCTCACTGCATTGAAGACCCATTGGTGGCCTTCGGCTGTTGTCTGCTCTATGGTCGGGTTGTTGTCACTTTGACACATTCCCCATTTCCTTTCTCAATTTGATTAGAAAACTGTGTAATCTATTTAGCTTTCTATAACTGGTGTTTTCCCCCGTCTCTAAGACAGTTTTATTAGAAAACTGTGTAATCTATTTAGCTTTCTATAACTGGTCTTTCCCCTGTCTCTAAGACAGTTTTATTAGAAAACTGTAATCTATTTAGCTTTCTATAACTGGTCTTTCCCCTGTCTCTTAGACAGTTTTATTAGAAAACTGTGTAATCTATTTAACTTTCTATAACTGGTCTTTCCCCTGTCTCTAAGACAGTTTTATTAGAAAACTGTGTAATCTATTTAGCTTTCTATAACTGGTCTTTCCCCTGTCTCTAAGACAGTTTTATTAGAAAACTGTGTAATCTATTTAGCTTTCTATAACTGGTCTTTTCCCCTGTCTCTAAGACAGTTTTATTAGAAAACTGTGTAATCTATTTAGCTTTCTATAACTGGTCTTTCCCCTGTCTCTAAGACAGTTTTATTAGAAAACTGTGTAATCTATTTAGCTTTCTATAACTGGTGTTTTCCCCCGTCTCTAAGACAGTTTTATTAGAAAACTGTGTAATCTATTTAGCTTTCTATAACTGGTCTTTCCCCTGTCTCTTAGACAGTTTTATTAGAAAACTGTGTAATCTATTTAGCTTTCTATAACTGGTCTTTCCCCTGTCTCTAAGACAGTTTTATTAGAAAACTGTGTAATCTATTTAGCTTTCTATAACTGGTCTTTCCCCTGTCTCTAAGACAGTTTTATTAGAAAACTGTGTAATCTATTTAGCTTTCTATAACTGGTCTTTCCCCTGTCTCTAAGACAGTTTTCTTTTATTAGAAAACTGTGTAATCTATTTAGCTTTCTATAACTGGTCTTTCCCCTGTCTCTAAGACAGTTTTATTAGAAAACTGTGTAATCTATTTAGCTTTCTATAACTGGTCTTTCCCCTGTCTCTAAGACAGTTTTATTAGAAAACTGTGTAATCTATTTAGCTTTCTATAACTGGTCTTTTCCCCTGTCTCTAACACAGTTTTATGCTTGACAAACATCGATTAAATAACGTCACCTTACATATTGTCACTTTACTGACAACTTATCCTCAGCCGTTGTGACCATGCGGATAGTATGGGCTCTTGTATCAAAGCAGTGATACTAAAATAACGGATTGTCTTAGCAGGGTGATATAATCGAAGGCATGAAAAGAAAAGTCTTTATAATGTCATTAAACAGAGGAATGATTACAAATTTTGTAACTTCATCACTTCTAGACTGTTTGATAATTTGCCATTTAGTTACATATTAAATATGACAACATGTGGTTTATGAATTATTAAATTCCTGACAAGACTGAATGACATCATGGAGAGTTTATGTTATAACACCTGACACAACCTTAAAAAGACATAAAAATGTCGACTGGTAAAAATCTCTTATTCATTGGAAAAGTGTTTTATGATTCATTTAGTGCTAAATGTGGTATGGTGTCAAATAAAAACAACTATGTGAATAACATAAGTCAAAAAGCAGAAAAAAAACTCTAATTTTATTTTCTCCAAGATCCTCATTTCAAAAATGAAAGAGTCTTACTTTGTTGTTATTCCATACGAGTGTCTTTCCAGCATCTTTCAATAGCATCAGAATAAGAAATTTAATTGTGTTTCAACTTTGATTACAGAAAGACGCAGTTACCAACATATGTCAGGCTGCAGACAAACAGCTGATTACATTAGTAGAATGGGCCAAGAGAATTCCACACTTTGTAGAACTACCATTGGAGGATCAAGTGATACTGCTGAGAGCTGGTATACCTTCTACCATTATAATGTCAACCATCTATAATGAGCAAGATAAATGGGAGGGGCAAAATTGAAATAAGATATTGTTTTCAATAATAAAAGAATTGTCAAATTAGTAAAACACTTGTCTAAATGGATGATCAACTACAATAATAATTTATAAATAAAAAATTAATAAATTTTTTTTCACATAGTGTGGTCCGCTAAATATTTTGTCTGGTACACTCTGTACACACTGCTGGACTTGAGTGCTGTAGATTGTGAGTTTAATACCTGACCAGGTCAAATTAATGAATGATATATGCTGCTCCTTCTCACAGGTCATTTAGAAGTAAGAGTAAACATTGATCAGCTCAGAATTATCATGTCCTCTTATCATTTTGAAAAATTTGGTTGGTTTGGAAAAAAAGATGAATAAAAATGGAATCGAATATTCAAGATATTCTGATCTGAACCAAATTAAATTCCAAACCATCCCCACGAATAAAATAAAAATAATCAGTGACCAATATAAAAGGCTTATCTTGGTTAAAACAACTGAAGCAATAGCAATATATAAATGTTTTCAATTACGAATTGAATGCTTCTTTTTGTAACTTCATTTGGGTATAAAAGCGTTGACGGAAGTACATTTTGTATGAAGCACTGAAGCACTTCATTCTATCATTCTAAAAATGTGTGCACTGTCAACGCTTTTACAACCCTATGAAGTTACAAAAAGAAGCATTCAATACTTATAATTCATGAAAACACGATTTTTATCAATTTTTTATTTAATTAACCTTATATTGCACTTTATTGTGGGACCTTGTGTCATCATGAATGATATTTTGTTGTGTAATGCAACTGCTTAAGGAATAATGCAAGATGTGCAGTTAGCCAATCAGAATAACATATTTTAATGAAACATACATTCTGCTGTTGTCTTCTCTATGGTCGGGTTGTTGTCTCTTTGACACATTCCCCATTTCCATTCTCAATTTTATCTAATGTAATTATTATATGATTGCAAAGAAGAAAATCTACTGTTTTGTTTATTGTGTTTTTGTAAGATGAATCAAATTATTAATTTATTTTTAGGCAATGAAATCTCTTATTTTATTTTTTATTTTTTACCATTTGCATCAGGAAATATTTTGATATTTATTTTGTTTTTCTCATTGCAGGCTGGAATGAATTGTTAATTGCTGCATTTTCCCACCGATCTACTGTAGTTAAGGATGGTATATTACTAGCTACAGGTTTACATGTACATAGAAGTAGTGCTCACCAGGCTGGAGTAGGAACTATATTTGATAGAGTCCTCACAGAATTAGTGGCCAAAATGAGGGAAATGAAAATGGACAAGACAGAAGTTGGCTGTCTTAGGGCTATAGTCCTGTACAACCCAGGTAATACACAGGCTTTAAACTAAACTTGTAAGGGAATGGGTATTATAGGGCTGACTTGACTCAAAGGTTGGAGACATTCTGGTTTTTGAGGGGACAAGATCCCAATTCCCCCATGAAAAATTATGAATTTCTGTATTATTCCCATTATAAGGATAATGTAAACAAATTAATTTGGCCAGCGATTGATTTCGTGTGAATGGAAGAATAAAGCTAATATAAGTCTTGAAAATTTATTTTTCTTATACAAAAACATCAAGAAAATGAAAATATCACAGAAAAAAAAGTAGCTGCTAAGTCAGCTGGGAATGACTAAACACAGAAAAAGTATATTGGAAAATAAAACTTTTAACAGTATGTTACTTCATGTCTATAATTTTCACCTTTCTCTAAACATTTTTTTTTAGTACAAAGAACAAAGAGCACTAAGGAGAAAATTGTTTTAGTTAATTTAATTTGATATCAGAATATGCCCATATCATCAAGTGATTTATAAAAATTATATGCTTGAATGTCAGAATTGCAAAAGTAGTGGTGTTTTTAATATAATAGTCATATGAAAATTATACAAGTTCTTACTACTATCCAATGGACAAAGGGAAATAACTCAATTCACACTAACAAGTAAATGTTCTTTTAAAGAAAACACAAATATTTTGGACAGCAATATTCATCTCCTCAGTGTCTGTATTCCCAGCTTATTACCTAGTGACGGTTACATGTTTATGATTATTCAATATAATTATTTATATTTCCATATATTAAATATACTTTTTTAAATAAAATATTTTGATTTGTTTGATAGATGCTAAAGGACTAACTGCTACCCATGAAGTTGAACAGTTGCGCGAGAAAGTTTACGCTTCATTGGAGGAATACTGTAAAACCCGATATCCAGAAGAACCAGGCCGATTTGCCAAGTTACTGCTCAGACTTCCTGCCTTACGAAGTATTGGACTAAAGTGCCTGGAACATTTGTTTTTCTTTAAATTGATTGGTGATACACCAATAGACACGTTCCTCATGGAGATGTTAGAAAGCCCAACAAATACCTGAGAACCACATATGTCATTTATTGGAACAGTATCGGTCACACTTGACATTAAGACTGGCTTTGACCCAGTGTGGTTACAATTTGGGCTGTATCATGATGGTCTTGTATAAAACTTTCATCATTTCCTCTCATTTTTCTGTTACAATTCTAGTTTTATTATGTCCACCTAACCTGTGTAACAAGACCACCTGTAGATTGCAGTTCAGCTGAAATTGTTTTTGTTTGTAGTTAAACTATATTGATATGAAATGATATGATACCTGAATCCTTGTCAGAAAATCAGGTCCTACAGAGTACAAAAAATGGCCTGTATACAGATATTTTTTTCTAAATCATCGGTAATTTAAAAAAAAATTTAATCAGTTTCAAAGTTGACCTGTAGTACTAGTTACTTTGATTTTCCAGAACACCCCAATCTCCTCGAGACACCAATCTATTGATATGCCTATTGAATTTAATTTCTGCTTGACAGGATTTATTATGCTGCTGTATTTTGAATATGTTCCATTTTGTCCCAGATAAGTGATGTCTGACTTTAATTGCCAGTAATATAGACTTTTGATTAATCAACTGTACTTTTTTTGAGAGATACTTATTATTCTGGAAAAAAGGGTAGCATTTAATCTCCCCTTTATCAATCAAAACAGGATGTAAATCTGAAATTCAGTACATTTTACACTTAGTAAACATAAAAATAAAAATACAAACATAAAACAATCCTCAAAATCAACCACAATGAGTGTAAGCTCTCTGAAATGAGCCCAGTTTCTTGATTTAAACAATCAATGATTCTAGATATATTTAGAAATACATGTAGTCATGTTTTTCTTGTGACCATGCCATGAAACTGAAACTTTTAATGGCAGACAACACCTACATTCAGATAAACATATGTCCTCAAGATGTTTTGTAATGTTAATAGTTTTATATGTAATATTTGTATGTATTTGTACTCGGTTATGGCAGACAAAATGTAAGAAGTCATGTTGAATGTTCAAGATGGCACTTCTTGTTCACATTGATATTTTTGTTTCATTATAATGTACCCTTGGTTTACATTGATAATTTTTTTCTGCATATGATATATCAGGGGGTAAAATGATTTTCCTTGCGACCAAATCCACATAATTATACTGTAGGAATTACATTGTTAATATCTACACAAGGTAAATATCTGCTTTATTTGGCCTTTTTAACCTTTTTGATTCAAGTATCACTGATGAGTCTTGAAAAGGAAAGGCTAGTCTGGTGTACAAAATTTTACTAATAGTATTTATGATTAGTATTGAGAAAAAGAAATCACTGTTTCAGAGGTGATAGATATATATAAGGCCATCCATTAACAATAATTACGGAAATCTAACCCTTCATTTTCCGGCCATTTGCAGACACTAGGCATTTGAAAGTATTAATACTTTTGACAAACAGTTTATAATCCTACTGTTAGTGTAAAATTATGTAAAGATCTTCCATAAAAGATCCTACTTCTTTTTCATGATGATGATTATTAGTTTCGATTCCAAGTTATCCCTAGTGTCTAATTTGATACATATCATATGTTAAAAAAGAGTATCTGGTAAAACTTGGTAATTTCATTAAATCATAAACATTGGCCAAATGTAGTCCCAATTATTATTATATGATGTAAATACTATCTGTTACAATGAGTAAATGGCTATTTTAACTTTGAACATAATTACACAACTTTGTTAACCTGTTCAGACATTTTCCGTGTTACATGTTTAGAATATCAAAACCAGATTTTGTGCCACCATTTAGTTAAGGTTAATTTTTGCTTCAAGGATACACTTCATATTTATATCAAAAGTTCCATTTCTAGAAAGAATGCACTAAGTACTATCAAAGTCAATTGTTTTAAATTCAATACTATTGTTAATTTATTAGTTTTGATATTATACTTATATTTAAAATGAAGGGAGTGATCATCAGAATCAACACATAGATGTGTATTGTCTCCCCCAGGTAACTTAGTCCAGTGTAGATAACTAATATTTCTTATTTTATGTATAATACTGTGATATGATTATAAAGTGCTTGGGTAATATGTACTAGTATGCAAGGATTTGTTTATTTGTTATATTGTTGATGGCATTGAAGTGATTTAGGTAAAGAACAGTGTTGATGAAAACGTGATGAGGAAAACAGATGTTAATTGTGATAAAAAACTTTTAATGAAAATATTTTGAAATACAGGGTTATTCTAAGCTTGCTGGTTTACATAGAAGGAAGACCTACACATTTGTTTAAAAATTACAGGCTTATCTTTGTTTGATCTCCGTTACACAACGTTGCATTTTTCCTGGTTAAAGTAATATAATTGAGTGTTATTAGACACCAAATGTCTCATAAGTTCAATTTCTAGTAAAAGACTGCAATCTATCAATTTCTAGTAAAAGACTGCAATCTATCAAGGCATTTGTCACTATGTTTTTTTTTCTGTTTTTCTTTTTAATGGTTTTCATGTTAAAGAATTTAGGTTGGTTTTTGTATACAACTACAATTGATGTGTCAATTCTGTGATTGTCTCATGTTTTATAAGTGCTTTTAAAAAAATTGTGAACAGTTTTAATTTTTGAAAGGATAATTAACTAAATAATGTATATATTAGGGTTTTTAATGGATAGATTGTATACAGGTAAATCCAGTGGTTGCATGCTTAGACAAATCTTTATTTAAAAGTTGATGAAAATCTTACTGAGACATTTCATTGTGTATGTTCTTATTTAATGGATGTTAGTGCAGCTATTGATTCATATGAATTTAATGCTCAATTTCACTGTACACATACAGTATCCACTGTGATTTAACTGTACAGATATAGTATCCACTGTGATTTCACTGTGCACATACGGTATCCACTGTGATTTCACTGTAAGCAAATGGTATCCACTGTGATTTCACTGTACAAATACGGTATCCACTATGATTTCACTGTACAGATACAGTATTCATTGATTTCACTACAAATACAGTATCCCATATGAATGCACTGTAAAGATATCAATCCACTGTGATTTCACTGTACAGATACATTTTCCACTTTGGTTTCACTACAGATTCAGTATCTACTTGGTTTTTACTTTACAGATTACTTATTAACATATTTAAAGTAATTTGTCAACACAAGGTTTTCTTGGAGAAATAAAAATGAAAATATCTATTAGAAAAAGTATATCAGTGTAAAAATGTACAGGTTTTTAAAATGAACATTTTACTCAGCTGTACATATGTTTTTAGTGAAAAAATAAGATTATCAAAAATTACTAACATACTTACAAAATAACTCAAAAAAGATTTTTTTTTGTAAATTGAACTATCCTGGTTCTGTGACCAGTGAGTGTCTTTATTTTTATGGTTTATGTGTAAATAACCAATGGGTATCTTTATTTGTATGGTTTCCACTGACCAGTGGGTATTTTTATTTGTATGGTTTCAACTTGCCAGTGGGTATCTTAATTAGTATGGTTGCAACTGACCAGTGGGTATCCTTATTTGCATGGTTCTTACTGAACATGGGGTATCTTAATTTGTATGGTTGCATCTGACCGGTGGGTATCTTTATTTGCATGGTTTCAACTTGCCAGTGGGTACCTTTATTTGTACGGTTTCTGTATATATTTGATTTTTCAGTTGTGATTCATAAAGAAGTATAAATTGTATATTTATGGTTGTAGATTGGTTGCTAGGTTACCAGAATTTGCTACATATATATGGATTTCAGTTTTGTTTTGACATTACCATGTATATAATTTAACAGGCACATACGAAAATCATCAGCGATTGACTTTTTATTGTATTGTAAATTAGTAATTTAGATAACCAGTTTCAAACATTAAAAAACTATGTGAGTACTATTTTGAATATATTTCATATAAATATAGCGAAGAAAAACTCAACCCAACATTTATTATCAGCCTCACCTCAAAGAAATCCCCTTTTGTATCTGTGAACTGGTTGAAAGTTGCTAGATGATGCCATGTATTGTCTAAAATGAACCACATTATATCCTCATTATTGATTTATTCTAAACATCAGATTGTTTTAGTACTATTATGGATAGGTTTTACTGATATATGAGGAATTATGTGTATAAAGTCAAAACCTTTTTAATGTTTTAACTACTACATACTTCCTGTAGGCTGTTATCCTAAAAAATTTCCCTCAAAATCAGGAAAAGAAATATATTCGCTGGTCTTTCATTGGCATTTATTAATTTTGAATTAAAATTTTAACATTAAGCTGGAAATTTTATAGATTAATTTTCATTTTTCCAATCAAGAATAATTTCATCTTATATTGATTTCCACTATTTTGGGTATTTTATAATCTAACCAGCTGACATTATTCATCTCTATTGGATTAAGGAAAGAAAGCCGACATATTTTCTTATTTAATACCACTACACAAATAATGGCATATCCCAGATGAAACATTATAGATATTGTTAGTGATATTATTGAAGCCATTTTCATTGCTTTGATAGTCCAGTGCTATGTACATAAAATTTATAATGTATGTTGAAGAAAATATTTTACACAACTGTAGAAATATATATTTTATCATTGTATATATATCATAAAATGTTGGTTTTATTGTGGTAGGCTTATTTCATCAACAATTGGGGAGTGCTATATTTGTCTTATGTCATGAATCCAGTAAAATATATATATATATATATCAGACATTGCTAGAATAAACGATACAAGAATTTATTGTTTTTCTTTATTTGATAGTCTTTGTTACATACTAAACATCATAACACCTGCAATATCTGATAGCATGTGCTCATCTCATCCTGTTTTGATAAATTAATTTTGTACTTTTCAGACTGGCAAATGGGTAACTTTTTTGGTCTTGCTTTGGAGGAAAGTCGGTGAAACATGACATATGGATTGCTTTTCGACGACATTGCCCCCTAAGTCATGGTTCAGTAACTAAATTAATGAGCCATTTTCAATGTTGAATATTTTTGCTTAAGTTATATATTATTATATTGGTCAGCAAATTATGGATTATATACATTGACAGGATTCTTCTTGTTCATTTTGAGCCAAAGAAAGATAATTGCCAATTTTTTAGGTGATAGTAAAAAGCTGTTTTGTGAAATCGTGCAGGTCACTGATTTAAAATCTGGACATAAGAGCGAATTTATATTTCACCAATTTATCAACTTAGAAAGATTGTGGAATATTTTTTAGATTTTTAAGAAGTGTTTAATCTTTCTTATAATTACAATGAAACTGAGGATGGAAATGGGGAATGTGTCAAAGAGACAACAACCCTACCATAGAGGAGACAACAGCAGAAGGTCACCAACAGGTCTTCAATGCAGCGAGAAATTCCCGCACCTGGAGGCGTCCTTCAGCTGGCCCCTAAACAAATATATATACTAGTTCAGTGATAATGAACGTCATACTAAACTCCAAATTGTACACAAGAAATTAAAATTAAAAATAATACAAGACTAACAAAGGCCAGAAGCTCCTGACTTGGGACAGGCGCAAAAATGCGGCGGGGTTAAACATGTTTATGAGATCTCAACCCTCCCCCTATACTTCTAGCCAATGCAGAAAAGTAAACGACACTGATACGAAAACTGTCGGTAGGTCTTACCTATAACTTAAAAGGTCTCACTGGGGAACAAGACTTTTTAAAGATTATTTTTTATTGGTTGAAATTCCAAAATTATAGGACTTTCACCAAGCCAATAAACATTAGCTACTAGTATACATAAACATACAAACATAATTAAATCTGACCACATTAATCATTGTATTTTTATTTAGTTGTATATCCCCTTCAATATTAAAAGAAAGTGTACAATAGAGTTTGGCTACAGACTAAAAAGACACTTAACGTTTCCAGTGTATGTGCTTATTAAGACAGTTAAAACAATAACATAACTATTAAAAACCAGATTTCGATTGGAGTTTGACCTATTTAAAATTTGTATGTAAATATGAAAAAAGTAATGTCACAAAAATACTGAACTCTGGGGAAATTTTAAAACGGAAAGTCTCTAATGAAATGACAAAATCAAAATCTCAAACACATCAACTTAATAGACAACAACTGTCATATTCCTGACTTTGAACCTGCATTCTGTAATGTAGAAAATGGTGGATTAAACAGAAGTATATTGACAACGATGTGTGAACAAAACACACAGACATAATAGGAAAAAATGTCAAACATAAGGGTTCACCAGTCAACGTTGTGTTATTATCTTAATCCCTATAACTACAAACAGATATATAAACAAACATTTAACCTGACACAATAACACAATGACGCGAAGAACAGACAAAAGTCACATGCAAGAAAGAAGCATAAAAAGGTCATAGACAAAGCACATCAAAAACGAAAGACGAAAATACAGAAATTATCATTGAACAATAACAGAATGACGGGATGTATATAAGTACAGAGCCTGTTCATATATAACCGAGAAAACCCCTGTTGTAAAAAAAATATAACTTAACATTAAACCTGAAAACGTCATACCCCGTCCCGAAGAACAATAAAATAACCCGTGAGGAGACGGGTAACCTTGATGAATTTAAACTATCAACAATATGTCAATATATAAACGAGGCTTGGAGGATATTTACACTCAATAGTAGAAACATGCCTATGTCATGCATGGCATGTAACTCTGCCAAATATTTTGATAGGGGATTATTTAATTTCTTGTATAGAGACCTATAAAACATACTATGTCTTGCTGTCCCGGACTTCATTTTAAAGTAAAGTTTCTGACTAAGGTCAGTTTCCAAGTCACTATGCGATAACTTCATTCGGTATTCAGAATATTTGAAATGTTCACCAGTCCATCTAATTAGGAGGGCTCATCTGATCTTGATTTCATTTCATGATTCGCTGACCACATTCAACAACTCGTTGTTCACGCTGATTCAAATACATTGAAGTGGCAAGGTATTTCTGGATTTTGTGACTAATTAATATATTAAATGTTAAAAAGCACACGTCCCATGGAAATATTTTTATAAAACCAACTCAATTTTTAAATTCGACTGAGTATGATGATAGGCAACTCTCATTATCAATTTGGGTTCTTGAAAAGTTCTTTGTAAGCCTTACGGCACTTACTTTAGTTTAGAGGTTTTTCAAGCCTGTTCAGTTTTGTACAAAATTAAATGCAAGAACACTCAAGACAGAGAAATACATAAATAATTTAAAAAAATTAAAAGTACATTTCGACATGTTAACCAAAGAATAACAACGAATAACTATAATCAATTTAGAACAGTACATAAAACAGCTTAAAAGAATTTAGAACTGTATGTCTGTCACACAAATGCATCAACGCCACAAAAAGTTACGTCATATGTAAATTTCTAAACAAATAGAAATATATCAAGATGTTATTTGATATATTTTATGAAAATAACAAGAATAATAATATATAGCATATTGTGTTAGTAATAGTACAACTAAATATGTCGACCTTACTTCCAAATCAAATTGTGTAAAACAAATAAATCCTGTGCACATCGTTGCTTTAAAATCATTTTGAATTAGGGATAACTTCCATTATAGTTTTGAGTGGTAAGGCATATACCTATATCTAGCGAACAAATAAATAAAAAAAAACAGGATTCAAAGTGTCATTTAGGAAGATAAATGAAAAGTTATCAAAGGTACCAGGCTTATAATTCGATACGCTCAGATCAAAATAGTTAGAGCCAAAACAAATACAATGTTGAAGAGCACCGAGTACAAAAGGTTATTAACAAATTACATTTATTCATCATAATCGAGCGTCATTGGTGAGTCTTTCGTAGACTAAACACGGTTCTGGTGCAAATACAAAGTTTCAATCCTGATATCTATGGGTTTATTTAAAGTAAACGAAGACAATCATCCTTTGTTTATCTCTATTTAGTTTATAGGACATGGTGGACAAACAAATTTTATCTTGATAACTACAGTGTATTTAATATACACACGTAGAAATCATCACGTAACATAACAAAATATGACGTCTAAATCTTATTCTGGTCATGTTGATGAAGAAAACCCAGAACTATTTGACATTCGGGCGATGCCACCACAACCAACGGAGCTTAAATTAGGTCAGCTTCCTGCAGAGACTATAAAACGATTCTTTGAAGACGTAAGTAGTTTTAGAAAAGCATTTATTTCTGATTTGAGGTGATAGATTCAAACATTCAACAACTGATTTTTGTTTATGATTAGATAGGAATACGGTACAATATCGACACCATACTTACTGAAACAAATAAAAGTAATGTATCTTACTTACTGAAATTTAGAATTGCAATATATGTTTAGTCAGAAAATGTAAAGACATTATCCATAGAGCGCAAAAAGTGATAGCAATTGCATCTTTGTGATAAGCCTTACATGTGTTTTTTTTCTTTTTTTCCAGGGTTTTATAATTATAAAAGACTTTTTTAAGCCGGAAGAATTAAATCCAGTTAGGGATGCAATAGATGGGCTTGTTGAAGATCTAGCACAAAAACTTTACAAAGCAGGCAAGATAAAAGGTTCGGATATCTATATGTATATATACACACAAACGTCATGTTAATTTTGAAAGGAATGTTTGCTTTATTAAGTTATCAAACTAAACTTCAAATATCAAATTATTCTAAATCAACGAGTTTGAATGGGTTTCCCTTTTTTGAATTTACCTAGGAGCTCGGTATTTTTGTTATACTTTTTCCATGTTTTAAAATACAAGAGAAAACAATTTGACATGTGAAAAGAATTGTCGCATTTGTATTTTTTGTAGAATTATTCAGTGAATATGGATTATTTCAGCGTCTAATAAAAATAGACGAAGCTTTTCCTGGTGCAAACATTATACTTCACAAAACAGGCAATCTTCCTCAGGTAAACTCTCATTGTGTATAATTCATACGTAGCAAATCCGTAATTTAGTTAAAGAGATTTTGTTATGACATAATGAAAAACGCAATAATTTCGATAAATCGATTGCTCCAAAATAAAAATTGATTTAGTTCGCTATGTAGCGGCTATACATATCACTAGAAACTTGAAATGGTAACGCCAAAAAAAACAAAAAAAACTTAAAAATAACAACCATAACATACTAGTATTTCATGATAATAGAACCTTCGAGGAACATTGAAAATAGTTATCAAAAGTACCAGGATTGTAACAGGATTATAAAAAAAAACTGACATAAAAGGAAACAAAGGATTGGATACACAACTAACAGAAAACATAACAGAAACAGAAGACAGTACACTACATGTTGCTTTTCAAATACAACAGATTTTAGAACAGTTAAAACATATTTTAGTTGGTATCACAATGTAAACGTTATGTACAAACACACAATGAAGATACTTCACAAGGTCATTCCCATAACAGTAATGTTGTCACAGGTTAATATCATTTAAAACAGAAGTTATTTGTAAAAATGTATTATTTTTAGGCTTTCCGAGACTTATGGTCCAATGAACGCTTACTCAATATAATAGAGCAGTTGATTGGTCCAAACATTGCTGGTTCCCCGGTTTGGAACCTTAGGACAAAGACACCGAAGAATGAAGCAACGCTAGTTCCTTGGCATCAAGGTTATTTGAAATTTGATAACAAATAACATACAAATTTTAGATACCTGTTTCCCACTGTAGTGTCTCTTCAACACTAAAAAATTGAAAACATATGTCTAATCTCATATTAGTTCTTACATCTACCAACAACAAGGACTCCAGGCGTGATTTACTGAACTCGTTTCTTATCACTGTTCTTTTTGTCAATAGTTTACCGATTTAAACACTCAGAAGCTTATTTTAGTGTACACCTAATACATTGCGACTTTATCAACGTTCGTATCATAAAGCAAACGTAGAAAAATCATTTGGTGAATCAAAAACCTATCATTGTTTTAAAATAAAACGGTAATTCCTGAAAATCTATTCTGTTAAATGTACTTTCAATGTTAGTCTTTTCTTATCTTTCCAGACAGTGCTTATTTTGACAATGACTCGTACAAAGTGTTAATACCTTCAGCTTGGATACCTTTACTAGATACTAATGAATTCAATGGTGGCATGGAGGTAACTCATAACTATGGCACAACCATTCAGAAATTTGCTAAAATATCAGAGCCTAATTATTTGCTGAAAAGTTAAGGACGTTCTGTTTAGAAGCACCGTTTGACACAATCTTCCAAATAATGTTTTACTTTCCTAATCAATACATCAGAATACCTGAAGAATTTATTCAATAAACCTAATTACAAGATCAAGTAATGATAATTTGCTCTGTTCTTTCACAAAAAGATAAATCATAGAAAATTAAATATTTCACAATATATATCAAAACAAATAATAATGGCGTCTTGTCATTGATAAACAAGGAGACTGTTGAACCTGATTCCGTACCTACCATATGTATCTGTATAATATTTTCAAAATTCCACATAAAAACAAGATGTAAACAAAATCAAATATGACAATATTAATAATTGAAATCAGAAATCAAGAGTTAAATATAAGGATGAGTAACATGACTGCCAATTAAATATTGGACAGATACAACACGCATCTGATTCTGCTGGATAATTCTGGTATTTCAATGTCCTTTCAGTAGTTGATTGGATAAAAACTTTCCAAAATAAAATAATAGGGAGACATTTTTAGGGTCCAGGACATAGAATAATATGCCATGCACTAAAACATTTTTCTAAAACTTTACAGATGATAAAGAAGGCACATGCTAAAGGAAAAGTAGGAAATCATACGTGTTGCTATGGAAACACGTGGTATGTGATGATGGAGGAAGAAGAAATGTCCAAGACACTAGGTTAGAATCCGTTCAAGTTGCTTTACATCAAAATGTTTGTTTTCGTGTGTTCTAAATTTTAATTATCGAGGACACACTTGTTTAGTTTAAACATATCATTTGCATAAACACAAATTGTATGAGATACAAGTCAAACAGACTTATGAAGTCTTCTCTGTGACACACCGGTATCAAGAGTCAAATACATCTAACTGTACGAGGTTGAATATTGTTTCTAATGCTTTTATCTTTCATTCAGAAAGATGAATGAAAAACAGTAGGAAAAAAATCACGGAAGCACATAAGTGCAGATAATAGCAGAATATAAAAGAAAATGACTTTCATTTCTTCACTAGATTGAAACTATGTTATCACTGTATTGTAACAACAAATCTTGAAAAGAGAACGGTTTGTAGAAGCATATGTGAAGATTTTAAATAGTGATATATTTCCCAGTGGGTGACTTTAGATCTGGCTTTATTAATGTTAATGTTAGTTTTCCTATTATTGATTTTAAACGAAACATTCTATTTTAATAGATGTTGATATAAAGAAAGAGTCACAGAAATGCGAAGTGCCTTATGGTGGTTTGATACTTTTTAACAATATGACTCCTCATCGCAGGTAAGTGTTGGTCTGTGAATGTCTAACTAACCAGCATACATCAGGAAGTCTTTGCATTCTTAATTGTTTTATATTTATGTTTCCATCTGTGCTTCGTACAATGTATTTGATTCCGCAGATTGCGAATCAAGTTTTATACATGTGCATGTATAAAATTTGATTTTGCTTTTCAATTCAGAATATTTGTTCAAATGGGCAATAACTGTCAAATTTTATGTTAATCGATTTGACTCAAATGCTCTCATTTTAAATATAACATACTGCAACGTATATCTAAATTTCAATAAGTCTAAAAACAATTAACCATGAATAATACATATATCAGCATTTTGTGTGTGTTTTAGTCTAGACGCCAACTAGTAAACCATCGAAATAGCTTCCGAAGACTTCTGACGGAAGATACATAACCCGATATAAACATAAATAACAAGGTAGCAACCATGTGCAGTTTGATCTGTCTATGTCTGTAGATAATCCTTGTTCAACCTGTATAAGAATGTGATTTTTGTAGATCATTGTATTGTATTAATCACTTACAAGTCCATAATACATCAACAGTGTTTTGAGCTTTTTTTTTGGCAAATTTGAATCAAACGAAGTTACTGCCATGGTGTTGTTATTCTTACTTTCGACTTATGAGTTTAAATGTCCCGTATATTTCGTCTCGTTTTTATACAGAATTATTAATTCAAAATGCTGCTTTCATAATTTTTGGAATCAAACAGATTCAAATTTGTTTTTTTTTCTAAATCGTAGTTTATGTCGCTTTAAGAAAATAAGTACCAATCATAAAGATTTGCAATGAAAAACAACATTCCAACGTTTTTGTTGATTAGAATATTTTACTATAAAAAAAAACACTAGATCCATGTAAACACTTTATCATTATTAAATAAAAATTTGTTATGAATAAGTTTACAACACAAATACGATTCCCAAAGATTTTTTAATCAATTGTACTCCCGAGCACCCATGTGTCTTCTTTAAAATATTTCAACTTTATTTGTTGATGATTTCTATTATTCTTGGTGTAGTGCTGATAAAATGACAAAGGAAATTTGTAAAAAGTAAATTATACACAAAAAATGCTCAGAAGGGAAAGCAAAATACAGATTTACTGATGTAAAAACCGTTTTCCAGATAAATCTTTCTAGCTCAAAATTGACATTTTAGAATGACAAAAATGTACAAGACCCTAATGATGGGTGGCAATTTCCTCATTTGTGGTAAATTAGACCACAAGCAGTTTACCGATGTTCAATATCGTTAATCGAATGACCTCTAAAAGGAGCGAGATCGGTTCGTCGACAGGGTAAGAATCTCTCTCTGTGCATGCATCAACCGTGCGAATCATTACTAAGTCAAAATATCACAATCCGATAGAGGAAACTTTCGGCAAAATTACATATCTGACAACGTTATTGGTATCTAAAGATCTAAAACCACGAAAGCCGCTAGTGAGTTGAGATATATACACATCGTATTGGTCAACCGATACCGTTAAACGTTTGTATTGTTGAATCCAGAGGTTTTCCTCAGTAATCTGTTTGAATTCTTTTTGTGTGAAGAGAACAATCCTATTAACGAAGTCCGTATAGGATTGACACAAGGGTCACGTTTTAACTGTGATATGTTAGTGTTATACGACAGAGAAGAGGATATTATAAACATACTACAGTCATCTTAATCTTTCTATTTTATGTTATAAATACGGCTCCTTCTTGTTGGAAATACCAGCTTTAGGGACAACTTAAATTCTGTTTTCGATTTAAATGTCTTTTTATTTAGCCTTCCAAATGTATCAAAAGATATAAGATGGAGTTTGGATTTACGTTGGCAGCGACCAGATGAACCTTTCGGGCTATGGAATTTGAAACCAGGAGTTGTTATGAGATCATCGACTGATCCGAAACTGAAACCAGACTGGGAGACATTTTGTTCTATAGATAGAACAGCAGCACAAAAAGAGTCTATAAAAGATTTTGTTGAGGTAAGATAAATGATTCAGCTAGTGCTTCAATAAGTCTTTATACATGTTTGGCATCTACATGCATGATTTCGACCAGTGTTTCGTCAGATCTTTTCAATAGAAGGCTACTTAGGAAGTTTAGGAGGAACGTGAAAATATAGATACACCAATGTGAGAAAACTCGTTTTGAACCTTCGATAAGAAAAATAATTATAACTGCTTTAGAACCCTGAATCGGTTTGTTGAATGTATTGAGCGGATAAAAATCGTTTGATCCCAATGAATAAGAAATATAACGGAATTGTAATAATTGACTGTACCAAGTCAGGAATATTTTCCGTTTTTGGCTAATAACTTATGATTGTTCAATTATTATGAATTCCCCCATTTAAATATACCTTTGAGTTGGGCCTTTTTGTTATACTTTTTTTTAAAACCATTTTAAAACAAATGTAAAAAAAATGTGGTATGACTGCTAATGAAACAACTCTCCACAAGAGACCGAATGACATAAAATTAACAACTATAGATCACCGTACGGCTTTCAACAATGAGCAAAGCCCATACCGCACAGTCAGCCATAAAAGACCCCGAATCAGAAGATGTAAAAAAAAAATGAACAAAAACAAATATGTAACTGACCACTGAAATACAGGCTCCTGGCTTAGGACAGACACATACATACAGAAAGATGAGGTGTTAAACATGTTAGCGGGATCCCAAACCTCCCCTACCTGGGACAGAGGTGTAACAGTACAACATAAGAACGATGACCGCTTATCAGAATACACTTATTTTCTTTAAGCTTAGAAAGTTAAAGAAACGTTATTTAGCAGACTGAAAACATCTCCTATGTTATAACCTTTTTACTTTATAAAAAGAATATATATCAGCAGAAGTGCTCTATGATTGCTCCAAATTTAAACAAAAAACTGTCATTGTTGTTATTATGTGTTAGTTCCGCAGCTTTAATTAGTCATGGCTAAAAACCATGAAAGCCATTTCCAATCTTGTAAAAGATATGTACCTTTTCATAATAAACTAATATACCAAATGTCACATTATTATCTAAAAAATGTGAACAGCGGTATACTACTTTTGCCTTTATTTACTGACATTTGAATAAATGTGTTAGGTCCATGACAGTTTGTTCAAACAGATACGTTTTGGTATCATTCAATATTCAAAAACATATATTCTGACAGACGTAAACGGACAAAGGACGGATCCTAAAATCAATACCTCACACTCACTAATCGGTAAAGTAAGATAAAATAACTTTATATTTGTTTATATACCAAACGATGTTGTCACATATTTCTTACTTTGTTTGCTATTAAAATGACATATATATATATAAAAAAAATATTCTACAGATAGACGCAATATTTTTAATCACCTAAGCACTTATCTCGGCTTTCAAATGTTTATTTGTTTAATCTATAAGTGAACTATTTCTTTGAAGGTTCCGGACGATGAGTTTGATACAACTATTCAGGGGCCATGGATGAAAAAATGGGAAATAGTTCATATGAATGCCCATACTGATAAACATGAGGAGATAGAGCGAACAAAGAGCTAACAATATAACTGTATGACTATTACATAGAACAAGAATGTTTGTACACTATACGCTATACAGATGTGTAAATTAATAAAGTTGTTTTGTTCTTTGACTAACTTTGAAAAAAATTAAGATGCAGGATATACGACGTTAAAGAGATATAAGTATAAAACGTAGAGGCAAAGCCGTGCAAAGAATCGGAGCTTTGCACGAAGGACTTATTCTGAAAGGTGCATTAACGTGAAATATCATTGATATGTTCATTTTATGTAAACACAGTATTAAATAAAACTTGAAATCAACATCAAGTTTAGAAAACCTGCGCTTAATTTCATGATTTTAAGTAGAAATGGAGGTTTTATAAACTTGATGTTGATTTCCAGTTTTATTTAATACCTTGTGTGTACTAAATTTACTGTTTGCATGACTTCAAAATATTGGAAACATTGATGATGTTCTACACACATTTGTACATTTCCACAGCCGTATTTGGAGAAACATTCGTAATTTTCGTGTGTTAAAATAGTTTGTTAACCCCTTATTTACTAGTTCTTCGACTGTTTTGATTGAGGCTTCAGTGTTTAATCTTATGTAAAGACTGTCGTACCAAAAAAAAGTAAAATCACAAAAATACTGAACTCCGAGAAAAATTCAATTGGAAAGTCCCTAATCACATGGCAAAATCAAATGATAAAACACATAAAAAACGAATGGACAACAACTGTCATATTCCTGACTTGGTACAGGCATTTTCAATTTGTTTTTGTATTTCTTATTAATATTTAACATCAACTTGATCGATGCCATTGTTGAGGAATGCTTCGTCGTCCAAGGATATCATTTGCTAAGTAGTTATCAGTTTTGAGTTGTCATGAACTATCATTGATTATTACATTTGTGAAAACTGCAGTTTATAAAATATCTTATCACGTTTGAAACACTAATATAAGGTTTGTCTAACCCAAGATATATAAGCAGTATAAGGCAAAACTTTTGGGAATTTTCGTTTTGAATACTATTATCTGATTCGTATTTTAACTGTTTTAATTCAAATGGAACTGATGATTACTATGAAGACGAGCTTCGCAAACGTACCAACATATAAGCATGGTATCTTTGATGAGTGATGTCATTAAGTGTCAGGATTATTTCCTACGTTTTTGTCTTTTTGTTAGGGCTAAATTTATTCCTGGTGCTGATGTGATGAGATGTACCCTTTCTTACTGATTTTTTAAACTTTATGTTCAAATATTCGTTGTTTTATGTGCTTTTAAACTACAGATTATTGTTCTGAAATGGTTCCGCTCTCACAATATCAAAATAAGGACAAGTTTCCAGTAGAGACCAAAATGACGTAGATGTGAACAAAGGTTAATTCCCACACAGCATTCCACAATGAAAAAAAACACACAAAAAACCAGACATAACAAAATGTTAAACGACTTGAATTGCTAAACAAAGAGCCTGAATTTACAAAACGAACACGAGTAACACAGCATGATTTTGTATGTGCTGTCTAGGTCAGGAGCCTGTAATTCTGTGATTTATGGTTGTTTCTTACTGTCATAGTTGTTGTTCGTTTATTGTTAAGTTTTGTAAATTGCTTCATATTTAGTAATGCAGGGGCCTTTAACAGATTTTCATAGGGTATAGGGTTTGCTTATGATACGATGATCTATATGTGTTTACATCACCTTCCTCTTATCTCTGGTGGATAGTCGGGTCATTGGCAGTCATACCAATATCTTCTTGTTTTTATATTGTTGGTTCGCGGTGCAATTTTACTTGTATTTACTCTCAGTATTTAAGTCTCCAAGTAGATATTGTATATCATAGTATTTTCTTTCAGAGAAGAATTATTTTCGTATATACCTATTGTTTTCGAAAAAAAACAATGGCGTTTTGCTCTTTCAAATTGTTGACGATTTAATGGCATACATCAGTCAATATAATACACAATTACACGTTTTATTTAACACTTGTTGTTACTCCAGCAGATATACAATGCCGTGCGCCATCAACATATAAAATCTGACCAGAAATGAACGACGCTTCATCGGAAGCCAAGAAAGAAATTGCTGATGCTACATCTTCTGGTACGCCTACTCTTCCTAGAGGGTGTTTTGCTGCTTGTGCAACTAAGAACTGAAATGAAAATATGTTGCAACTTAATATTTTGCATACTATTTCTACCACTGAAGTCAAGAATAAACTTTCAGATAATTACAAAAAAGTTAGACATACAAATATTCATGTAGATGAAACATTATCCAACAAGTAGGAAACCGATTTCTCTGTTACCACATGTGGTTTTTTTCAAAAATTGAAGTTACACTTTATGAATGTGAAGACTTCGAATAATATTTCTTCAGAATTTACCTTTATCAGGTTCTCTCAACCCCAAACAATCGAAAGGACTAAATGTACACATATATGAATACATGACGAACTACATAACTCATAATCCAAAAAAATAAACATTAGAGTAAAAAATAAAACACAAAACAGAATAGTTCAATCTCCAGCTTTGACTGATGAAGAATCATTTTAACTTTTCAAACAATTAAATAATTTATGAGATGGATATTAATAAAGTGTATAATTGAAGTTATACCAGTAACAAATCAGTGGGTACTTAACAGATGGTATCGTCTGAGACTTTTTTTCAAACGAAAGGGCGTTTCTGAGATACAAACTCATGGAAAGTAGATAACCGGGAGATGATATGTGGCCGAGAAACATCCTCGACTTTAATATACCAAAATTTATCAGTTAATCGCTATTTTGTAATGTTCATAATGACAACGATGTGTGTGCCTTTAGATTCTAGCGATGATTTTGTATCGCAAGCCAGTGGCATGATATGAAAAAATATCCAAAAAAGAGGTCAAAGGAAAAATACACAATATAGCGACTTAGCGTTTATACCATATAAAAATTATAAATTGAACTTTTGGTACGAATTTGACAAAAACATGCATGTGTCATTCATACAACTAATATCGTTGGAGATTGGAGATTGGAGAATTTCGAATGAAAAGATAACTGTAACACCAAGTTTTGAACTTTTGACACAATATAAATTAAAACCAGATGCTCCGCAGGGCGCAGCTTTATACGACCGCAGAGTTCGAACCCTGAACAGTTGGGGCAAGTATGGACACAACATTCAAGCTTGATACAGCTCTGAATTTGGATTGTGATTAAATAGTTGACACACAACATAGGTTTCTGACACAGAATGAATGTGGTCTAAGAACTTAAACTTAAATAAAAATTTTTTATTGGGCATTTACCTATTATGGTCCAATATCCAAAATCTAAATACATGGTTAGATTCAGAATATCAAAGAACCCCAAGAATTCAATTTTTAATGAAATCAAATAAAGTTCAATTTTGGACCCTTTTTGATAACCGGGCCCAAATATCAAAAATCTAAAAACATGGTTAGATTCAGCATATATCAAAGAACGCCATATATTCAATTTTTGTTGAAATCAAACAAAGTTTCATTTTGGACCCCGATTTGGACCACTTGAAAAATGGGCCTATAATCAAAAATCTAAATACATGTTTAGATTCAGAATATCTAAAAACCCCAAGGATTCAATTTTTGTTGAAATCAAACTAAGATTAATTTTGGACCCTTTGGACCTTAATGTAGACCAATTTGAAAACGGGACCAAAAATTAAGAATCTACATACACAGTTAGATTCGGCATATCAAAGAACCCAAATAATTCAATTTTGGATGAAATCAAACGAAGTTTAATTTTGGACCCTTTAGGCCCCTAATTCCTAAACTGTTAGGACCAAATCCCAACCTTCCTTTTGTGGTCATAAACCTTGTGTTAAAATTTCATAGATTTCTATTTACTTATACTAAAGTTATAGTGCGAAAACCAAATGTCTTCGGACGACGACGACGACGCCAACGTCATACCAATATACGACCAAAAAATTTTCAATTTTTGCGGTCGTATAAAAATCTGAATAAAGGTACCTTTTGATAGTCTTCATCAGAATGATATCCTCTTTCTCCACGTCTAGCTATCTTCGACACTATTGTACCTGGACTAAATAGAAAACACATTTTTAACAAATCAGTCAGGCCTTATATTTAGTGAAAGAGGGTCGAAAAATACTAGAGGGCCATTCAAACTCATAGATCGAAAATAATTGTTGAATATATACAGGAAAAAAATCTTCAAATATTATATTATTTATTACATTTATTACATTTTAAGTTTATGAACTTGTTTACAAGCCTTAAAAATAAAAAGATATTTGATTTCAATCATGCAAAGGATATATATTTCTAGGGACAATGAAGCCATTTAAGGTACCTAGCCACTTTGGCATTTTGATTTTATAACAATTATTTGATGTCATTGATATCTATTTAATAAATTCTATTTAAAACTTGCTTTAAAAATAATATTTCAAGAACAAACCAAAAAAGAATTAATTAATTTACGTTTTCTCGTTTAAAGAAAAATAAACTCGAAACTGAATTATGACGTTTTGTTCTGTGACTTTCTGTCGTAAATTCACAAGTTCAATGAAGTATATATTTTTTAGGTGCAAAAAAACTTATGTATACATAAAAAAATTACGTAAAACATTTAAAGGGTCATTGGTTTAATATAATAATGGTTTAAAAATAAGACTTTATTTACATGTAGTATAATTACAGATGCTGTTTATCCCCCCCCCCCCCTTTCCATATTGTGCCATATAAAAGGTTGAAGAGGTGATAGGTAGATGGGAGAATATGTCTTCCCCGATTCGTGTGGAAACTTCATAGATGATATCTTACCGCCCCCTTGTTATGCTTTATAGCTGTCTACTAGGTCAACGCAGTTGCGTAGTCCTACAATTTAAGGCTAAGCAATTTCGGGATATAAAATGTCGACAGCTAGGCTAACGAAATTTGTAATGATTTATGGTCAATCGTAGGAGTATTTTTTCTTCCTAAATTTATGATAACAAGATAGGAATACATCTAGTGGGGCGGACACTAATTTGGAAGTTGTAAAAGCAAAAATATATTCTTAATGAGATTAAAAGGGATCTGTAGCGGCTTTAGACTTTTCGAAATGCTTGCCAAAAAAAAAATCTTTTATATGTAATAAATTTTATTCATTTCGGGTACTTCTAATAAGAAAACCGACGATCTTTTGAATTATTGCCAGAGGTCATGTAATAGTGTCACATTCAGGTATTCTAGTGACTTCCTGCGGGCTAATAAACTGGTCACATTACGCAATTCAGGTACATGCATCGCTTCCCAGTTGTTTGACCCAGGTGTGCACAGGTAAAAGTGCTATCGAAAATGCTGTCAAGTGTATTATACATCCTGTTAACTATGTATGTCCCTAACCTGATTAAAATACACAAAGCCGTCCAAACATGAAATTAAGAGTTACAGGCTGATTAATTCTGACATGTGCAAAGACAGAAATAATAAGACCGTAAATTATTAATTTTGACTTCGATTTCAAAATTCATGTGTAGAAGATTATCTAGTACTGTACCATGTAAGATGGTTTTTTTTAAATTTCAATTTTACTTTTCGGGGGCGGATCCAGCCATATTAAAAAGGGGGGGGGGGGGGTTGCAACTATATGTCCCACTTCAAATGCATTGATCGGACAAAAAAAAAAAAAAAACGGGGGTCCCAACACCCGGAACCACTCCCCCTGGATCCGCCAATGCTTTTGTACACAATAACTTACATAATGTTTTGTCAGCTTGTTTTATTTGCTTATCAAATGTTTAATTTACGTTATGCGGTCTTGAGTTGTGATGAATAATTTAAGAAAGAAAAAACATACTGCATCATTTTACACTATTGTTTGGAGTAAATCCTAGAGAATTTAACCGAGAGAATATGGATGACTATCTTTCATACTTTCTTGTCCTATTTCCGATATGAGCGGGTGCATTTACGAAATATTTTGCCTATTTGAAAATTTGCGTTTACTTGTATGTGAAGAGACAAGCATGCGCAATTATGACACGAAGATGATACTTAGTTCGTGGCACGTCTCTAGAACGTGCGGTAATCGTTTTTCTTCCTGTACATGTACGTTCAAATATTTAAAGGAGTTGTCATTTTTATCAATATAAGATTTATAGAACACTAAAACACTCCCGCGAAATCGCTGCATGGCATTTCAAGCTTTTTTAAAAGCTGTTGTAGGATAATTTATTGTAAAAGATTTTATGTCTGGAGAAAAGGAATCAAAAGCCCTCTCCATTTTTGCCAAAGTCCGTTATTTGTTTCCTTTTCTGTTAAATTCCATTATTTTCGAGTATCTGACACTAGACCACAATTACTCCTCCCCTTTGCTACAATGCATTTCTTGGTAAAAGTGATTAGTCAAATTAAATTTTAAAAAATGCACCGCTTCAAACACGAAATAAATGTAACTGCTTTTTCTTTTGTAGTAGCATGATACATTTCCAATATTCAGTTTCATGGTCTTGTTTGTAAAAAGGCAGAAGGTACCAAAACGGATAGTCATATTCAGTATTAAAAAACACACTGACAACGTCATAGCAAAAAATAACCAATAAACGATCAAAAGACAAACAAAGAGATAAAAAACACATCATAGAAAACTAGTTTATGTTGCACAACAAGAACCCCACCAACATCTCGGGAGGATCTCAGGTCAAATCATATCAACGCTCCGTGGTACTGTGGTATACGAAACCTTCATGTTAATACAACATGCAATCTATAAAATTAGACCTCAAAGTGAAATAATTCATAAATAGGTTTATTAATACACAAATAATGAAATGAATCTGAAACATTCGGTGAGAAATTGTATCGGTAAATCGTTTAAATGATTTTAGAACTACTCAGAGTCTGAAGTGTCACTTTCACATTCTTTGAATCCTTCGTATACCCCATCCAATGATGGAAATTCTTCTAATTATGTTTACTACACAAGCCGGTAGGATTACTCTGTGTTTCTTGCCAAGTGGTTGACCTTTCCTTACCCAGCACACAAACTTGACGATAAGCCATAAGCCTGCTTTGTCTGTTAGTAAATACGTCTGGAGCTTTCCTTCTATGGCGCTTGTACTTTAGGAAATTTATGTAGCTTGTTTCAAGAACAACGGGGTTTAGACAAACTATTCTAAAATCTGTATTTTCAGTGACACATTCACCCAATTTCATTTTTTCATCAAATAGCGTAAATTCGTGGCAGCAGAAACATTCCGCTGGCAATGGCATGACTATGCAGTTTGTACATGAACACCAATTGGTGTCAAACTTCTGAGGGCTATTTATAATATCTGTTGTCTAGAATTTTCTTCAGCTTAAATTTGTTGGAGTTCTTTTTCAGTGTACTCCGGTTCTAATATGTACCCAAATTGACCACACTCGTCAAAATTTGTCTCACTTTGGGAGCTGGATACACTATCAGAACTTTCACTCTCTGAACTAGACATTTTTGCTTATAGTATATACTTCTTTAAAGGGCTTATATATAAAATTTTGGTAAGGACATTACTTCCTGAATATTAAAAAAAAAAAAGAAGATCGCTTTGAACGACCCCCTTATATAACTGCAATTGGTAATTACTATCTATTTCAAAAATTCAAGGTCACCGATTCTTATTTAGAATTTTTAATTCATTTACCCTTGTTTATAAGAACATCATTATTCATAAATTTATTCAATTAAATTAATTCAGTATTTCTTTTTTTTTAACAAAAAATATTCAGCGTCAGTATTTCTTTTTTTTTAACAAAAAATATTCAGCGTCAATAATATATTTAATTAAACTGAGCTCATGGAAAATATTAAGATTCCCCCGTTTATCATTCTTACGAAATGTTGTTCACACCTAGAAAAGTGAACCGTGACGGCTTAAATTCACTGAGTAAAGATCAAAAGATACAAAATGCTAATCTTTTAATTAACTTGAATTTAACCACGCATTCAACAGGTAGTCACTATGTGTCAAAGTACAATACACATTGTATTTACGGGGGCCGTATTTGCACACTACAAATGTACTAGCAGCACATATTTACTAGCCTGACGTAAAAGGTAAAAAGTACAAACACGCATTTTTAAAACACTATCAGTTATACATGTTATTTCAAAATATCCGTCGGAAAAAAAATCATAAAAAAATATTTTATATGATTTACTTGTATCACTATAAGCATTTCAGAAAATATTAAAATATAAATCGTACATTCTACTTTCAAGCTGAGCGCTGTTCCATCTTAATTATTAGTTGGTTAATAGCTACACCAAACGTCATCGATGCGCTTTAAATAGCGTTATAAGATGATTAACGATTAAGATTTAAAATGAGATTATTTCCACTCCCGGCATGCTTAAAGACTTAAACTACGTCACATAAGTCAGGAAGTTCGAAGAAATAAAATTAATAATTCTCAATTTTCTCCTTTATTGCTGTTCATATCCAGATAAAACTTGGTGAATATGTTTTTTATGGTATTATGGACATAATTAGCTGATAAGTAAAAATTCGCGAATTATCCCTTTAACAAACGCCCAGCTAAAAAAGAAAAAAAAACATAACAGAAAGACAGACAGACAGACAGACACCGAATAAGAGTTATTATCAGGTTTGTACTTACATGAGTAACACGACGAGTCCATACGTGGAGCAGGTTCTGTTTACCTATCAAGATTAACAGAAAGAACATGTGTGTATGATGCTTTTCAATAGATTGTTAAACAATCGAATCTTGCTGCCGTGTTGTTTTTTCCTAAAAGATACCAACTAAAAAAATAACTTACTTTACAGAGTTTACTCTAACACCAAATGGAGCCAATTCTGAAATGATCATAACAAAGCATCTTAATTATATATATATTTGATAAATCTCTTAATGTTCATATCTATAAAAGGGCAAGGGAATACAAACATTCAAAAATCTTTGTTAAGCAGTTTTCCCTTCAAAAGTGAAATAACAAAAATACCGAACTCCGAGGAAAATTACTAATCAAATGGCAAAAGCTCAAACGCATCAAACGAACTGAATCATTCTTGACTTGGTACAGACATTTTTCTAATGTAATAATGATTGATTAAACCTGTGTTTTTTTAGCTCAATTGATGGAATATGTTCGTTATTGTTCTGCGGTTTGCATGTTGACTATACTACTATGTTATTTGTTAGGGCGTTTCTCAGTGGTGAGCGTTCTTGCATGTTCGTGCTGTCTTTTTGTTATGTGGTGTTGTCATTTAAACGATATTTTGTTAACATTGTCATAAAGCACGAGTTTTGGCTAGCCATTAAACAAGGTTTAAACCCATCATTTTTGTCTTAAAATGTCCTGCACCAAGTCAGGAATATTGTAGTTGTTTTCAATTTCCAATAATTCGTTTCTGTGTGTGTTGGCGTTTGTTTTTGTTGCACTTAAGTGTTTCTATTGTTCCTTTGTTTTCCTCTTATAGTTGATGTGTTTTCCTCGATTTTTGTCTAACTCGATTTTTTTTCTCTCAATCGATTTATGACTTTTAAACACCGGTATACTACTGTTGCCTTTTGATTATGACAGTCGGATTAAATTCCATGGTATTGATAACAACGTATGAACAAAACAAACAGACATAAGAGAGGAAATCCTGATATGAAACACACGTGAATGAATAAGTCATCAATTTAAAAGCATTATTTAAACTCATAAAATATGAAGTTTATGTATATATATACCCAATATGACGATCAAGTTTAACGCAGTTACATAAACATATAATTTTGGATTGATTAAAGTATATAAAATATTATAACAGCATTATCATGACAGTTGTTCCCAAAATAATCTCAACTGTCTATGATCGTCAACTCTTAACATGTACAGAAGATATTAATCTGTGATTTGGATGCACTGGGTATTGATTAACTCATCATATCTGAAAGGCTTTTTTGTTAGTGCATTAATGGCAGTTTTAAATGTCCTACTGTTTACAAAATGAAATCAAATTAATAAATAGAAGTTGTTTTGTATGAAACAAAGGGCACCCCACCTTCTACAATTTAATTCATTTCAGTTACATTGGAAAACAGGAAATGTAAGTTGATTTGAGCTTTAATGTCGCATTTTAAAGGAAAGTGTACTAAAACCATGGTTGTATAAAAACTGCGGCTAGTTCAACAACCGCACAATCCCAAACCAAATGCTGATGATCCCTGTAATATTGCCCTCTTTTTCAAAGTGTCCGTTACATCTGAAACGTGCTTAGAACATATCTAACGTAAGTTGTTCAAATACCTTAAATGCCTCAAAAGCTATAATCTATAAGTTATACTGACCTAAAGCAAGACATTGTGTAAACATATCAATAGCTGCTTTACTCATACAATACACAGGTAACTCTCCCATCTGTAAAGACAAGGTATAATTACTCAGTCAAACCATCAACATGATATACACATGCTTCACCTCTACACTCTATTCAAATATAAAATATTTTACAAACTAGACAACCTTAACATAATTTCAATAGATTTTCCTTATGATTTACTGAAAAAAAAGGAAAATATGAATCAATTTCAAATTAAGTTTTGGCTCAATGTACGTATTTGAAATATAGAATCCATTATTTTTCGTAGATATTAAACCATAGGGACGATCTTTATTTTGTGGATAAAAAAGAAGCTTTATTTATACAAATGTGGTGTTATTTAACGTTTAATCCCGCTGCAAATGTTTGCACCTGTCCTAAGTCAGGAATCTGATGTACAGTAGTTGTCGTTTGTTTATGTAATATATACGTGTTTCTCGTTTCTCGTTTTGTTTATATAGATTAGACCGTTGGTTTTCCCGTTTGAATGGTTTTACACTAGTAATTTTGGGGCCCTTTATAGCTTGTTGTTCGGTGTGAGCCAAGGCTCCGTGTTGTAGGCCGTACTTTAACCTATAATGGTTTAATTTTTAAATTGTAATTTGGATGGAGAGTTGTCTCATTGGCACTCACACCACATCTTCCTATATCTATTATTTAGTTTTATCGACTTCTGTTAATCAAAGACAAACGTGTGAATATATTCTTGTTTTATATGTATTCCACAAAATAGTATGAAATGTGATATCCAGTTTAATTATCTCCATAAATTGAACTTGTTTGTTTGCAGATATTTGGCAAAATCACAGATAAATGCTCGTCGAGCACCATATACATTTGCGACACATGATATAGAAAAAAGTACAATACCAAAAATACCTATGTCCGAGAAAAATTCAAAACGGGACGTCGATCCTTTATCAAATGGCAAAATCAAAAGCTCGAACACATCAAACGAATTGAAAACAACGAAATTGACTAACCGGTCTGACACCACCTAAACTTGCCACTTATTACAGGAGTTGAACTTACCGGTCTACCGCCACAAATACTTGAAACAAATACAATATTTCCTGTAGAAAGAAGGAAGAAATAATAGTCAACTGTGAAAACAAAAGTTCAAACAAGTGGATGTTAACTAAAATCCCAATGCATTTGCCCCTTTCCATTTGCTTGAAATATAGTGTTGTATTTGTTTAATATTCATTAGTTGCGGTTTGACATAATAATTATCTTTCTAGCCAAGACGAAAACATTGTCAGTGCGGAAGAAAACTTAATACAAAAGTGATATAGGAATGCCCATTTTTTGTTCAGTTCAGGAAAGTGCCAAAATGTGTGTAACATATTACTCAAACATTGGAATTGACAATTATGTACTGTCTATAGAGACAAATTCAAAGAGAAAAACATCTGTTTTTGACCTATACTTTAACTGTGAAGGTCAAATTAATATAAACCATCGTTACTATAGTATTCAAATTCCTAAATTAGAGTTGGAAGAAAACACTCCGACTTAGCATCTTAATTGCGGGTAAGAACAACAAGTTCTAAACATTATTGTCAGTTCTTATCAAATATTATACTTGTAATTGCTAAATGTCAAAATTATTTTCATATCGTTAGTGTAGATTGAAGCATCCTTGGTTAGAACGACTATAACCTTATTTTAAGTAACTACCTTTTGTTTGTTTTATATATTCCATGGCGGCTTTAGTTAGCATGAATTGTGCCTTGACATTTGTGTCAAACATTTCATCATACTCTTCATCTGATGTATCACCGGTTTTCAGGTAATGCACCATTCCTGCATTATTAACCTAATTTAAAATCACATATAAATAACATTAAATCGCAACAAAGTTTAATAAGAACCTTTATGTGCCATCCATTCATCTTTTGTGATGAACGAGGTTTTTTTCTGGGGACAAACTCGTTTGTCAACTTTAATCAAAACCCTTGTTTTCCATACTAAACAGAAACACATTTTTTTTTATCAATCTTATTTTTATTTTAACATTTTTTTCAATTTCAATAATGATAAAATCCGTTTTTACTTCCCTACTGTTCTGAAACCAAGTGTTATAACTAAAAATCTAGAGACAAACAATTTATCTTAAAAAACATGCCACACGAACGAAAAATGTTCTGTAACTTATTATTTATAAAGACAGATAATGTATAACTGCTCCTACATTAAAATAACAATGACACGGCACTTTAAATTTTGTTTGTCCCGTTTCTGTGTGCATCCGTATGGTTTTGTTTTTGTTTTTTTTATATATGTTCAAATTGTTTCGCATTGTTTTGGTTGTTTATTTTAACAATAAAGATGTATCATATGAGTTGTTGTTTTGATTATTTATTAAAATAAAATTTGCATTAAATATATTTTAAGTCGTTCATACATTGTCATTATACATTCACACCTAATATGAATAATAAAATTATTACTCAATAAAAATAATAAAACATGAATGTAGATACAGCACTATTAAACAATTGCATTAACGCTTAAGCAACTTGCACTCTTAGACACTCATCAAAACATAAATCTCAGATATTCTAATACATTTCATTTTCACAGTTCTGATGTCCAATGAAACACAGTTGTCTATCCAAACATTTCATCAATATAACAGTATAATTAATTTAAAGTCAAACCATTGTTCATAAATTTCCTAACATAGAGAGTTGATTCTTCTGTCTTTAAACAAACTGGGTAACTTTAGGTTGAAGTAAGCCAGCAAATATTGTATCGAAGTTCAGTTTTACATTTAGCAGTTGGTTTAATATTCTTGTTTTCATGCTGTTTCGATGACTGGTCTTAAAAGAGGGACGAAAGATACCAAAGGGACAGTCAAACTCATAAATCTAAAACAAACTGACAACGCCATGGCTAAAAATGAAAAAGACAAACAGAAAAACAATAGTACACATGACACAACATAGAAAACTAAAGAATAAACAACACGAACCCCACCAAAAACTAGGGGTGATCTCAGGTGCTCCGGAAGGGTAAGCAGATCCTGCTTTACATGTGGCACCCGTCGTGTTGCTTATGTGATGACTGGTCTTACCTGTGAGAATACACTCTCCACCTCTGCTGTACTAAGTGGAAGTGTGGTGGCCACACTTAGAAGTCTATATACCAAGTGATACATGTCCTGTGACTGTAGAGTTGTGAAGAAGTTGTAGTAGTTTTGTCATTGTCCTCTCCTGTGCTGTCAGGGTGTTTAGTAGTTGAATGAAGTCTTGTTATTGTGTCTGTAGTTCTTCTGGTCCATGGAGAAGTGGTCTGATTGTCATGTTGAACATGTCATTGAACCCATAAAGTGTTTGGAGTCCACCAGGTGAAACACTCAAATCAAGGACTAAAAGCTGGTGAATGATGTCTCTGTCAACAAATCTGTCTTGAATGTTGTTGATCAAATTGGTCAGGAATGGTTCATTTACTTTTGTGTTGAACCAGAGCTTGATGATGTTGTTAGCTGTAAATCTGATGCCATCTGTGAGTACTTTTAAAGCTGCCACGGTCCATCTTGAGTTTGTCTGGTTTTCAGCATCCTAATGGTTTTGTCTAAGTAGTTTTAACCATGCCAATGTTCATATCTATACGTTGAAATACCAGTGATAGGGTAGATACGTGTGGTAAAGTGTCTGCAAGTAGCAACACGGATCTCAGTGTGGTTTGGTCTTAAAGACTTATCAGGATGCCATTACCAACTGGGTCAGTGCTGATTTCTGATGTCTCTATGTTGATAACATCAGACTTGTAGAATCGGACTATGCTGGAACTGCCTGGTCGTTGGATAACCATCTGCGATGTTTGGCTTGTTCGATAGAGAGCAGTGCTTGGTTGAAAGCAGCTTGAACCATATTAAGACTGGCTGTGTGGACAGAACAATACTTGTAATAGTTTCATCATGTTTTTTCATGAGTGGTACAACCTGTTTGTACAAGCCCAGTGCTAGTCGATAATCTCTGCAGTTGCAATCAATGATGGGTTGTGGTTTTTTAGTTTTTTTGCTATACCATTCTTTCTAACTAAGAATACTGCTGCACCCTCGGAGGCAAAACCAGACATGTCGCTCATAAGAAGTTCTATTTTAATGATCTCGGTTATAATGTAACTGTCTCTGCTGGTGCATTTGGTAACTCTGTATGCACTTAAAGAGGGACGAAAGATACCAAAGGGACAGTCAAACTCATAAATATAAAACAAACTGACAACGCCATGGCTAGAAATGAAAAAGACAAACAGAAAAACAATAGTACACATGACACAACATAGAAAACTAAAGAATAAACAACACGAACCCCACCAAAAACTAGGGGTGATATCAGGTGCTCCGGAAGGGTAAGCAGATCCTGCTCCACATGCGGCACCCGTCGTGTTGCTTATGTGATAACAAATCCGATAAATAGTCTAATTCGGTAGGTCACATTCAGGTCACTAAAAGATGCTGTCTGTATTTGTCCGGTTTGGTTGATGTATCCGGAAAAGACTGCTCGATGTTTAATAGATCGGTTGTCGGATACGTCATCTACCATTAATGGAAAAAAAACATGGAATTGATTTTACGTTGTTTGTAACCGTGTGGGGACTTGCTTACTGAGAAGGTTAATTATTTCATAAAAAAGAATGGCAAACGTAGATCTATACAAGTATCTTGTCTTAGAGAGGGATAAATTCTTCTATGAAAAGATTCACTCTGATTCAAACAAAACATTCTCAACAGACTGTCGACCCTCTTCTTGCCGACTTGTTTTTTTATTATTATGAGGCTGACTACATACAGGAACTTCTTAGGAATAAAGATATCCTTTCACTTTACGTTCCACTATAAAGACGATGTTCTCTCACTAAATAATTCAAAAATTAGTGACTATGTTGAACACATCTATCCCATCGAACTAGAGATAAAGGATACTACAGATACAGTCTGCCTCATATCTTGACTTACATCTAGAAATTGACACTGAGGGTCGGTTGAAAACAAAACTTTACGACAAAAGAGATGAGTTCAGCTTTCCAATTGTGAACTTTCCATTTCTATGTAGCAACATTCCAGCAGCACCTGCATACGGAGTATATATCTCCCAATTGACACGATATTCCTGGGCTTGTATTTCCTATCATGATTTCTTTGATAGAGGGTTGCTGCTCACAAGGAATCTATTAAACCAAGCGTTCCAAATGGTGAAGTTTAAATCCTCCCTTCGTAAATTTTACGTACGCCATCATGAGTTGTTTGACCGTTATGGAATAACCGTTTCACAGATGATATCGGATATGTTCCTTATGTCGTAACTACAATCATCTTCCCTTTTCACGAATGTGACTACCAGACTACCGAATTAGGCTATTTACCGGATTTGTAAAAACATAAGCAACACGAAGGGTGCCACATGTGGAGCAGGATCTGCTTACCTGAGATCACCCCCAGTTTTTGGTGGGGTGTTCGTGTTTCTTAGTCCTTAGTTTTCTATGTTGTGTCTTGTGTACATGTTCCAGACCATATGAGTATTTGGACCGTACGCGTACGGTCCGGACCGTATACGTATACTCGTACGGTCCGACCATACGCGTACGGTCGGACCGTATGAGTATACGTGTACGGTCCAGCTGATCATACATGTTTTGGGATCATATGGGTTAAGTTACACAAATTCTTATTATTACAATTAGATGAACCCAGTAAATAAGCGAACAATTGAAATTAAATATTTGTTTAATTTTATATCCGTGAATCCTATTTTGTTACTCTGGTCCAAGGTGAGACTTGCTTCCACAAGGAACGTCATATTTGTTTTACATTAACAAGTTTGGTTCATGCATGTTCCTATGCATATGCATCTTTTGTAAAGTTCCTTTATATTCTAAAACAATTGTCCTCCCACATTATCTTTTCTTCTGATAACTTCAATTACAAGGAGCATAATGGGCAGCACTTATTGAAATATACTGACATGCTAAATACAGGAGATTAACAGATTAAATCAGTGTGATTTTGTTTTCAAATAGTTAAAATATTACGTTTTTATTTCAATTACTATTGAACTTTTTATATTAATTTGAGATATAAGATATGTTGATCTGTTATATACATTTGTATCTAATAAACTTGACCAACTTCTTAATATTAATCAGACTGTACGCGTACGGTCCGACCGTGTGCGTATTTTGAAAAAGTACGCATACGGTCCAGACCGTACGCGTACGGTCCAAATAATCATACGGTCTGGAACATACACTTATTTGTCTTTTTGTGTTTATCGTTTTTAGCCATGGCGTTTTCGGTTTATTTTCGATCTATAAGTTTGACTGTCCCTTTGGTATCTTTCGCCCCTCCTTTAAGTAGCTTGTGTACTATTTCCCAACTTGAGTATGTGGTATTCTTTGCTAACACTAGGTTTGGTAAGTTGGTAGCACAAAGTTCAATGCAAAGATCTATCATGCTGTAGAAGTGGTTAAATGACAAGTTTTTGCTTATTAAGTAGTGCATAACTTTGAGTGCATCAACAATGGTTTCTTGGCAAAAGACGTAATATTGTTGGACATGTCGTTAACAGTCGGATTTAGAGAGTGAGTGTTAATGACTGATTACTTGTATTACTACATTATGTCTCTGTCAAGTAACGTTGGAAAACTCATTTGTTAAATGTAATTGATATAAAAAAAAAAATGAACTTACAAGTACATCTATTTTTCCGTATTTCTCTAAAGCACCAGATAATATTTTTGACTGAACAGTTTTATCTGTAATATCTCCGACGACCGAACCAATCTGGAAATAATAAAATAATCTGAGTAGAATTGTTATTACACAGTATATGCTTTTATTCATTTTTTATACTTTTTACTGAAATATTTACAAAACAGTTCTATACTGTAACTTTATATATATAAAATATAACTTTTACATTTTGAAGATCATTTGCTCTTCAACTTCATACTTTATTTGGCCTTTTTAACATTTTTTGATTTGAGCGTCACTGGTGAGTCTTTTGTAGACGAAACGCGAGTCTGGCGTAATATAAAATTCTGGTATCTATGATGAGTTTATTGGCTTTGATTTTAATAATTTCTCTGTTGGAAGGGATATTTTTACTGCACTACATGTATTGAAAATGATCATAAACTGCATATATCCATTGAAAGAAATACATGTCAGTTTTATCCATCCGATAATTTTTAACTTATTTAGTGGTAAATAATGTATAATTTACACCCAAAGAATTGAATAGGGTCACACAATCTTCGGCGATTAGCTTTTAATTTTGACTTGCAAATGGATAATAATACATGCATTTTTACAAAAAAGTAAAATCACAAAAATACTGAACTCAGAGGAAAATCAATTTGAAAAGTCCATAATCACATGGCAAAATCAAAAAACAAAACGCATCAAAAACGAATAAATGTAGGTTGAACTTGATGAATTCATTCGCATAAGTTAACAAACATTTTAAACCATGTTGCTCACGTCCTTATATATTTCAAGTGAAAAGATAACACTACATGATAATGTTTTTCAACATTCATTCATCAGTCACGTCTCAGTCATTACAGCTGAACGGACGTGCTGGGCCAGCTCTCCTTTACCCGCTATCTTCGATGAGGGTTTACAGTTAGATGATCAACGAATTAATTACTACTTTAGATGGCAGTAACCAATCCAACGCCGTACAAGTAAACGCAATGGTTGGGCAGTCTCCCGCGTTAACATGCACTCCAAAACCATTGTATCATGGGGAGTGTTATGCCGATTAACGTCCGAGAGTTGTATCCTAGGTGTTGGGTGATTGACCCTCATTTCACTGCCTCACGGCTTTGGTCCTGATAACGCTTCCTGTCATCTTTAGAACTACGTCCACGACTCATCTACCGGTACTCCATCATCGAGGGTAGCGGGCTGCCAAGCTGACCCAACTGGCCCTGAAAGCAGCCGTTGTGAAGAATGGAACACCAAAGTAGTAAAAAACCAAACCAAAACAGCTCACAAAACCAAGATGGCGACCTCCAAAATGGCGACCACCACTCGTTCCTGACCGATGGCAAAAATTATTGAAACGCTCACCAAACGCCTTCGGGCACCGAGCCGACCGTTCGAGGGCTGTATGGCCAGTCAAGGTCGTTAAACACTTACATTGGATAATGTTTTTACATATTTGTTTTTTTCATAAAAAGTATTTAGCCAAAAAACGTGCCAAATATGTAAAGAGTTCTTATTTCCTACTGACTAAAATCCCTAGTAAAAAACATATGGAAAATTCCCAGACTAATTCGATTATAGCAGGGACGCATTTTCACTAAGGGTGTTTCTGGGAATTTATGGATCTGGGCTGTAGAGGGAATTGATTTAAAAAAGTAAGAAACCAACGCATAACCAACCGCTCGATATCACCATACTATAACCCTAAAAAAACGGACTTCATTTGTCAAAAATCCATGTCGGTGAATGAGATGCTATTTTTTGGAGGTCTGACTCTTATCATGTTTTCAAAACTTACATTTTCATCAGGTAACCCTAACTGCACACATTGGTCTTTTGCCTTTTGTAAATTATCGCTATTTCGACCAGTAAGAAATAGTTTAGCCCCGAATTTAGCGAAGTGTAGCGCTGTCCCTTCCCCAATGCCTGCACTAGCACCTACAAAAAATACACGTATGTAAATATTACTACTACATCTAGAAAAATTAAAAGGGGAATGATTAAGACTAAATAATCTGATTCTATAAACTATTGAATAATATTATTAATTTACAGCGCTATGCCAATCGAAAATATAAAGTTCCAGATCAATATTGGCGATATAAAGCATGCATAATGATACAATTAATCAGATCAATATTGGCGATATAAAGCATGCATAATGAGACAATTAATCAAGTCAATATTGGCGATATAAAGCATGCATAATGATACAATTAATCAGATCAATATTGGCGATATAAAGCATGCATAATGATACAATTAATCAAGTCAATATTGGCGATATAAAGCATGCATAATGATACAATTAATCAGATCAATATTGGCGATATAAAGCATGCATAATGATACAATTAATCAGATCAATATTGGCGATATAAAGCATGCATAATGATACAATTAATCAGATCAATATTGGCGATATAAAGCATGCATAATGATACAATTAATCAAGTCAATATTGGCGATATAAAGCATGCATGATGATACAATTAATCAGATCAATATTGGCGATATAAAGCATGCATAATGATTCAATTAATCAGATCAATATTGGCGATATAAAGCATGCATAATGATACAATTAATCAGATCAATATTGGCGATATAAAGCATGCATAATGATACAATTAATCAGATCAATATTGGCGATATAAAGCATGCATAATGATACAATTAATCAGATCAATATTGGCTATATAAAGCATGCATAATGATACAATTAATCAAGTCAATATTGGCGATATAAAGCATGCATAATGATACAATAAATCAAGTTTGCGAAAAAGGTAAATGTCAAATACTGATAATTTTACAAAATTCGCATCGTTAAGTGAATTTACGGTTGACCAGACACCGATATCTTGACGATAATCATGATGTTCTCGCATTGGTTGAAGACCCATTGGTGGCCATGGACTGTTTTCTGATCTTTCGTGGAGTTGTTTTCTGTTTCACACATTCCTCATTTCGATTCTCAATTTAAGATTCCGGAAATCTCCAGAGAAAGATGAGATTATAATACTTTTATTTGTTTTAATTACCATTTAATTCAACTTTCAAGTAACCTGAAGAAAATTTATTGTCTTTTACCAGAAAGGCTAAAGATAAGGTACATGGTATGGACAAACAAAGGATTGCTTTAAGGCTATGATTTTGTATTATAACTTGACGGATACTTCTAACCATATTCTACATTTACGAAAAAAAAAATATTTTTATTTGATCATATATCCAGATAGACTTTGCTGAATTTATTCAAAACTTCTAGACGTGACATATTCATATTTGTTGTAATAATAATAATAAGGGAAAAGTTGAAACACTTTGTCAACATTGGCGTTCCATATATATGTATTAATGAACTTCAATCATCCTCGGTAGAAGATGGAACCTCAGTTGAAAAATACAATTCATAAATACTCTTCACTTGACTGTATTAAATATAAAATAAATACATATTTTGTTTTGGTATCACTTTTATTATTCTCGTTATGTTGGTGCTGTTGTTATTGGTGTTTATCTTTTATAAAACTCTCCCCGATTTTTCTGGAATTTTTTCCCAGGACTGTGTTATACGAAGATAATTTGCCATGTACACATACAGTGCTTCACTGTACTGCAACACATGCAGTGTTTTGCACTAAGTATACTATTGATATTAGATATCATACCTGTGATTACTATGACCTTTTGTTTCCAGTTCGTCATGGTGAAATAACTGAGAACTGACGACAATTTTTATATCAACGAAGTGATACTGATAACATAACCGGTGTTAGTACAATTTGAATCTAGGTAATTTAAACCCAGACTCAGTTTGATAAAGTTAATTTGTTCACACCATGTCAATTTTATACGCCCGTTTACGGGATGTATTGTGGTACGTTGTCCGTCTGTCCGTCCGTCCGTCGTCAACATGTCGAACATTAACTAAGAAACACTTTTACCAATTTGAATAAAACTTTGGTAGTTGTTTATATATGTTGACGTGAGCTCCCTTTCGTTTTTCAAAATTTTAGATTTTATGTTTCCGAGTTACAAAGTTTTATTCAGAAATTATTTTTTTTTCAGTTTTCGGACAATAACTCAAAAATGCTTTCAGCAGTTCTCATGAAATTTTGATACGCAACCCTGAAGTCAAAATATTTTTTTTCTACTGTCTGTTTGCTGTCTTACTAGGCCACACCACTTCCAAAAAACATGATATCCTTCCATTTTCCTGGATTAATATCCCCAAAAAGATGCAAGATTTAAAAAAATCTATATACATGTTTCAATTCAGCATAAACTTTTATATATAAACATAAACGACATTTTTTTTAATTGAGTAGTGGTATTAACCATTTGTGAATTCTAGAAATTCTACAGAACTTCTGGACAATTTTAAATCTCGGTCTATTTCTGAAACTAATTCTAACATACTTTTGATTTTTTAACCCTGTATGCTTACATTCCCCATGTGAAATAATAAAATTGTTTTGTGTAAACATTGAACGACAAAATTTTTTCCTATGTGACGTATAATTTTCTGACGTCAGACACGCGAAGCAGTGAATGTGTTTTTAATTTGATAGATGCTTTTGTGCTTTTTTGTAAAATTGTAAAAACACAGTGATGACTACTTTCAGGGGCGGGTCCAGGATTTTGGAAAGGGGGGGGGGGCGAAGTTTTAAAAATTCACCGAGCGTAGCGAGGCGAAACATTTTTGGGACCTGTTTTTAGCCTAAAAAAACGGTTTCTGACGTGGGGCATGTATATTTTATAGTTGCTGTACAGTGTAAGGTGCTGTACAGTGTAAGGGTAGGACATTTTTGATGCTTTATTCTCCCTGAGACTATAGTAGTATCAGATTCTCCCTGTTAACTGTCTATCATAAAATGAGAGTATAGATTCAAAGCTATGTACTGATATATTTGATTTGAGACTTGTTAGTAATAAATAGACCTGGGCAATTCTCGTTTGTTGTATGTTAAGTTAGCACAACCTCGTTAGATTCCTTGTTGTAAACAAGATATACGCCGGGCTATTCGATGGAATACAATACGACCGACACGAGTTAAAACAGATGAACACGCAATTTTATTCAAGTGTTTGGTTGATATGTTTCACCAAACAAAATGAAGGGAAGTGAGGGGTTCCAAATCAACAAAAGGCTACGAATGAGTCTGAAATGACAACGAATTAATGAAAGACGGTCGAGAAAAGGAGACATAAAGGCCACACCCAGCAGGCAGGTTGCAGTCTGGCCTTGAGAAAAAAAGTTAATATATCAGTTCGGCGAAACAGGCATTTAGGTCAGACATGCAAACCTCCGGCCCCCCAAAAAATACGCCCGTTTTATATTCATCATGTTCATTTAATGCTAAATGATTCTGTTGTAAATTTTCTTTTCTAATAGCAAAAATCAGAGTCAGATTTTGTTCACTCATATATCTCAGACGGACCCCTTAAATCAAATGTTTCGTACCTTAGACTTGAAATATATTTAGAGCTTATACTGAGCCGTGGGGATCATTATTCAGCTACAGGTATGTTATTTTAGACCACGTGAAAACTTCGACTCATCCGAAATTTCGAGTCAACCGAGTTCGATACAACGAGAGTAGAATAGGCTGGGGTGTTTGGGGTTAAACATGCTTAATCCTGTGTCACTTTGAAGGTGTCATGATTGTCAGTCTCAGCTTAAGCAATGTGTTACTGTAATTTGAATTCCAAAATGACTGAGTGACGTTTTTGCGACCCACTCGTCAACTCCACCTTAGCGAATCACATGACTTTGACATGATAAGTAAATACCAGCGAAAAATATCTTAATAAATAAAGAACTGTTACATGAAAATTAAAGACACGGGAAATGGCAAAATTCACGAAGTCTAGTCTGATTAATCATTTTACCAACAAAAAAAAAGTCCGAGCAAAAAGGGGGGGGGGGCGTACGCCCTCTATGCCCCCCTCTGGATCCGCCACTGGCTTTACCCATATTTTGACTATTTTATTTATTATTTCTGTTTTGATGAATTTTAAATTTGATGAGACTGTCGTAAAAGTGAGAGGTTTAACGTTATACAACCAGGTTTAATCCACCATTTTCTACATTTGAAAATGCCTGTACCAAGTCAGGAATATGGCAGTTGGTGTCCATTCGTTTGGTGTGTTTTGTCTATGTGATTAGGGACTTTCCGATTGAATTTTCCTCGGAGTTCATAATTTTTGTTATTTTACTTTTTAATTAAACAGAAAAAATAGAGCGCAGAAAAAAATCAGAAAAAATGGACTATTTCATTTCCCTCCATGTTGAAACTGGAATTGTAATACAAGACTGATACCCACAGGCAAATTCTCCAATTTTGTAAAGAGGGATTTCATTGTTTTCCCTAGAGAAATATAAGCCCTTGCATGACCAAATTCGTATGTCTGTTGCTGTTTTTCCATTTAAATGATAGTAACACTATAAAAACGAAAGAAGCATTTTTCTGTACCTTCATCAGAAACTCTCACACGAGAAAAAAATCAAATTCATATAAGGTCAACTTTCCCTGAGAGAGTTGAAACCTGAGGTTCGTGATATTTCGTAAATTCAATTTAAATCCTGACACCGAAGTACTTACACATAAGTCTATAATAACCTCAGGTACTAAGAGCCCACAAAAATGGGGTATCGACTTAGTTTTAGTAAATGAAAATAGTACTTTACAAATGTCGTGCGTCCTAAGCGCTTTCTGGATTTACCTTCCATGCAACAGGAACATTCAAATAGTCATTCATCGGAAGGTCAATGATGTATAAATGTGTAAATATTTTATTTGAGGAGTAATGTCTTCTTTTCTTAATCAATGTAAACAAGATGACGGCGATAATGACACAATATGGATCGACGTTACCAAATCTATTTTCACTTCGCTTTAATCGTTAAATCAAATAATAAACACAAAACAATTGTTCGAATAAGAGATTTGTAGTTTATTTTTTTATCAGATTGTGAATACTCTTCAGATGACTATATTAAATATAAAATAAATACATATTTTGTTTTGGTATCACTTTTATTATTCTCGTTATGTTGGTGCTGTTGTTATTGGTGTTTATCTTTTATAAAACTCTCCCTGATTTTTCTGGAATTTTTTCCCAGGACTGTGTTATACGAGAAAACAAAAATGAAATACTGGCTTCAGCACATAAAAATAAACTCGACCAATTCACTCACAAACAAACACAAATCCGAATGACCTTTATAATATGTTTGTTAGTGACTTGGTACAGTTTATAAACCAATAAATTACTATAAAAACTACACTCATGGGGCACACTATTTATATTCGTATCCACGATCGGACGGTTCATGGAAGATTTTTTTTTCAAAGTGTTTCCTCATGGCGTCATCATGTCATGTCATAACAAATAAAAATCCAATTTAAGCCATATATTAGTTGATCAGTAATGCATAACAAAAATAGGACGACAAACGACCTATATAGAGGCTATCTGCTGTAAATTACATGTTTGCCTTGTTTGTGTATATTTTCTCTTGTGAGTATATTGTTTCTTTGTTGTGTTTGTGTGTTTGTTCTCTTGTAAGTTACGTGTTTCTTTGCCTTGTTTGTGTGTCCGTTCTCTTGTAATTTACGTGTTTCTTTGCCTTGTTTGTGTGTCCGTTCTCCTGTAATGTAAGTGTTTCCTCGTCTTGTTTGTGTGTCCGTTCTCCTGTAATTTAAGTGTTTCCTCGTCTTGTTTGTGTGTCCGTTCTCCTGTAATTTAAGTGTTTCCTCGTCTTGTTTGTGTGTCCGTTCTCCTGTAATTTACGTGCTTCTTAGTCTTGTTTGTGTGTCCGTTCTCTTGTAATTTACGTGTTTCTTTGCCTTGTTTGTGTGTCCGTTCTCCTGTAATGTAAGTGTTTCCTCGTCTTGTTTGTGTGTCCGTTCTCTTGTAATTTACGTGTTTCTTTGCCTTGTTTGTGTGTCCGTTCTCCTGTAATGTAAGTGTTTCCTCGTCTTGTTTGTGTGTCCGTTCTCCTGTAATTTAAGTGTTTCCTCGTCTTGTTTGTGTGTCCGTTCTCCTGTAATTTAAGTGTTTCCTCGTCTTGTTTGTGTGTCCGTTCTCCTGTAATTTACGTGCGTCTTAGTCTTGTTTGTGTGTCCGTTCTCCTGTAATTTACGTGCTTCTTAGTCTTGTTTGTGTGTCCGTTCTCCTGTAATTTACGTGTTTCTTAGTTTGAGTGTCTGTTTTTTTGTAAGTTAAGTGTTTCCTCGTCTTGTTTGTGTGGTTGTTCTTCTGTAAGTTACGTGTTTTTTTGCCTTGTTTTTGTGTCTGATCTCCTTCAAGTTATGTGTTTCTTTGTCTTTTTTGTGTAATTGTTCTCCTTCAAGTTACATGTTTTTTTGTCTTGTTTCTGTATTTGTACTCGTTTAAGTTACGTGGTGTTTTTTCCTTGTTCGTGTGTTCGTTCTACTGTAAGTTATATGCTGTTCTAGTGTTGCCTTGAATATATATTATCCTCTAGATTAATATTGTGATTTGTAATTTTCTGTTGGAGAAAGTAAATCTGGTATTGTTGACTTAATACTTACTTATGATACATATGCATTTTCGTTTCACAATTTTTGTTTAAACCATTACAGATATCAATGTATCAATTAATAAATCTGATCTATTTTGTTAGTTTTCCATAGTCTCCATTATATTGCAAATGGTTTTCTTCTTTTGCATTCTGTATGCTATAAAAATGAGAATGGAAATGGGGAATGGTAAAAAAAACGACCAAAGAGCAGAAAACAGCGATAGAATGTAATGTGTATATGCAAATTAAACTGTACACTTTATGTTTTTTTGAATGAGACGCAGTATTCCACCGAGTATGTTTAAATCACCATCCTTTAGCTGGTTTCCACATGTCAGTTATCTTGTTCCCAGAATGTACATAGAAAACTGTGTGTTGACAAGCAGTGGCACACGACTAAAACAGATCGAAAACACAGAAAATAAAATATACATACTGCTCACACGCTTTAAACGAGTTAATTTTACATAGAGTTTATTGACAGATTTTCGACTAAACGTTACAACAAAAAGATGATAATGGCATCATTCCAGCAGAGAAAACCTATGGAGTATATATCTTGAAGTTGGTGATATATTCCAGGGCTTTCCAATCATGACTTTTCTTGATAGAGAGTTTCTTACAAGAAAGATATATGTTCCTATGTTGTCTTAAGCATATTTCAGTCTTTTTTTCATCGACTGCTACACCAGCGAATGTGTAATATCTTTTGATTTACGCAAATAACGAGGTGGAGCAAGAAAATCTTACTAATCCAGAGCAGCACATGTGTTCATCCCCGGTTTTTTTGTTGGGTTCCTGTTGCTTAATGTTTAGATTGCATAGTTGGAATCCTGTGTTTTTCAGTGGCAGTCTTTTACTTCAGTTGTGGCTGAAACGTGTTTATCTGTTAATCAATTTTTGAGATTAAAAAAAATCGATTGTATAAACACATTGTAATAGGTGATATCTATTTTGAGTATTTAAGTAAAAGTACTCACACCAAACAACGACAACTTTGTTTGATGCCATGTCAGCGGTTACAAACACAGAACGATTTCCGTGAATATGTAATAACTTTTTTTAGGCATGTCGGTTATTCAGATGTTTTCTATAACTTTGCTGTAACTTACATGCCATGGAAAGATAAACAACTGTGATCCAATAGGATATTTATCATAATTGAGTTTATCGCCGGATTTTGTAGTTACTTTTCCAATTTCTTGTGAAAATCCAATTACTCTGAAATATTGAAAAAATCTTTTTTTCAAAATTTGAATTTTTATGTAATAAATAAGTAAACACATTTTGAGAAGTCTTTTTGAATACTTTACAACAGTTTAAATTAAGCTTGAACAATGGATTTACAACCATCATCGTTATAAATAATGTCAAAATTTTCTATACAAGACAGCCTTAAAATATGTAATAATGATTCTTTTGGATTTTCGATTCATGGGACCCAAAAAGTGACATTTTTACAACTTTTATGTCCGCAGAAAAGATATAAGCATAAAGATTTATTCGTGTTTTAAACTGTAAACATTGGATTAAGCAAACAAACATTGATCCCCACGAAATATTACAAGACTGAAAAATTTCCGAAACACTTATCAATAAGTTATTTTTGAAGCAAAAGAGAAAACGTCTTCAAAGGCTTTTTAGGACAATTCTATTACTATATTTCCGTTGTAAATAATACCACCATTCAGGTACTACGCAAGATGCTACAGCACCTGTCACCTGTAATAACACACAGACACTGTCCTTACTTTAAATCAGGATTGTCCACAAAGGTCGAAAATTCATCTGGATGTTCCTTCATTCCGTCATAACTAAGAGCCAAGAATCCACAATCTATCAGGAAGATATTATGGCTTGGTTTATGTCCAATAATTCGTGTTGTCAAACGACAAGCTATGACATCTTCGCTACAACTACCAATGGTGACCTGTTGCATATCTAAAACAATGATCATAGGTTTAGAACTATAGTCAGGAGAAAACGCGATTTCATGGCATAGGACAATAAACCGAAAAATTCCAAATACATTGTACTCGTATTTACATGGTTGTAGCAGAAAAATGTAATTATGAGAATTTAATGCTCCTTTTGGATCTTTATAGGGTTGTAAAAGCATCTGCAGTTATATAAGGTGTGCTTCGGTAAACGTTTGACCACCCCAACAAAATATCAAAAAGAAGCATTTAGTTCTTGAATAAAATACATATATATAATGTTTAGTACCCCTTTTGAAGATATTGAAAATTTGTGCATTGCATGAGTGATGATACTGGTAAACAATGCTTCCTATCTTAATCTATTAATCAATGTTGTGATTATAGTTATAAAATTAATGTACAATGTGTTTGGTGCATGTTCGCTAAAAAATGTAAATTAGAAAGAAAAAAAAGAAAAAAATAACATCAAATATTTAACAAAAAACCTCAAAATACGAACCATAGAAAATGTAATTTCCCGGATGGAATTCAGTCAGTACATTCATACTCTCGTGTGGACGAGAACAACTTGGAGTATTACCAATGGCTAAAGTTCTGCATTCCATATTGTTGTCAGTAAACCTATAACAATTTTGAAATGTAAAAACAAACAAAAATATATATTATTACAATTTTGTAAGGCTTAATGCTATCGTTGATATTGATGCTATCCGAGGAGAAAGTCAAATTTAGATGTAAAACGAATAGAATAATGGAGTTTTCATACTAGTATTAAGAGGAAACTATTCGATCATTTTACAAATGTTATTTTCAAATCATGCACAACCGTTATCCTTCCATTTGTTGTTACAAAATGCGTTCACCACATCGTCTTATTTTGTAGGGAAAACAGGATGACGAATTTTAATTCCATACCTTTTATGTAGAGATGTCAGTAGATCAGTTCCTTCCTTGTTTTCGTTTTCTATTCCTTTCGTCCCTTTTGCTTCATACGTTCTACCATTAAACAAATACAATCCTTGTAAGTCTATATGAGGAGATTCGGAGGCTTCTTTCGCAAGTGTAATAACGTCATCACTATCCCATGGTACACCACCTAACCAAAATAAGAATACGATTCAATTTAGCACGTTGTGGATGTCGTATATTTTATAAGTTTTTTCTAAACACCAAAGATCTTCTTTCAAGAAAAAAATAAAAGAGCAACACATATTGAGATAGCACTACTCCTTTTTTGAATGTTAAATCTTAAATAAACGTCAAAAGAAAGCCATTCAAGTGAATATGCTTTCAGAAAAAAAGTTCGGTTTTCCATAAACGTTTTACTGTAACATAATAAGATATATAAATTTGCTGTACAACCTTTAAATAAATACTTAAATAACTGAGTTAAATACCCTGATATTACAAAGTTTTATTTTCTGGAATCGATGATTTTTTTCTGATTTTTTTGTCAAAACTTATGTTAAAATCTTACACACTTCTTCATTTGAAAGAAAAGTCTCTCAAATAAATATCATTTCTGCAACAAAGTTGCTAATGCACTAAAAGTCTAGACCGATAATTTGCAGCTGTTTGCACAATCTCCGACTCTGAGTTCATAATCTTTCCGTTTTTGCTCCGTAACATTCAACTTAATACGCGAAAAATGGTATCGCAGAGTATATTTTTAGTTCAGTTTGAAATAGAATGAAACAGGATATATATGAACTCTTTACCGGAGATTGCTTTCAGCAATACAAAAATCAATTTAGACCCTTGACTTCAGTATGAAGATTTTGTTTTGTGTCTCTAAATTAGTTATAAAAGTAAAAAGACTAACTTCTGCCACTACCGTCGTCGATCTCAAGGTAAACAGACCACTTCTTGCCGTTGTCTAACGGACAACTCAACAAAGCATTCAATCCATGAAAACTTTCTATCATCACATGAAAAGCTTTTAATCTGTAAGCTAACTGTTTGCATCTGAAACAATGTATTAGTATAAATTTGTTATGTCATATCAAATATTTTGAAGCGATATATCATTAATAATCAAAAGAAAAAAAAAGATGTGCACAGAATTATACTTATGTAAATAGATAGATTATATTTAACTCAATGAGTTTTACAACAACAAAAAACTCGGTACAAAAATAAAACCACAATGAGGGGCGTTTGACACTTTTACTTGGGAGAATAATTCCATTTTAGTCTACCGCCCTCATTATCCGGGGAAATAAGACATTAAAAAGAAATATCGTCTTCTACACTTTTGTAATTCCTGTATGTAACGCATGTTTGTTAACCTCTAGAAGTCTTTTTTTATTTAATGGTGTTGTGTTACATATCATTAATGTGTAATCTACATTTCTTAGCTTTTCTGTTCATAAAAACAAACCTTTCAATACGGGTAGCTATCAATGGATGAGCATAGAGAATATCATCAAATCCATTATTAGCATAAAATTCCGCTTCTTCTAAAGTTGACACTTCTATCCTTTTATTTGTACCGTTGGTCATTAAGGTACCGAGCTCGCTGAAATAAAGCATGGTTTATTTTATCTTTAGAACGGAATTTCTATGTTATTTCATTTTGTCATATCCAAAGTCGTATAGTATAGGATTAAACGCATCAAAGGACTTTTTTGGATTTTGATGATATGTTTGTGAGTGACTTGGTCCAGTTTATTATAGGATTAAACGTCTTTTTAAAGGAATTTATTGGTGTATAATCTCGACCAATTCACTCACAAACAAATAAAAGTCTAAAGCTGCTAGAATGTTGAGGAAAATATTCAGTGATCTAATAAACCGAAAGGAGGAGGTAAATGTTTGGCTACTTTTGCTTTGGAAATTGATAAAAAGACCATCACCAATAAAGAATTTTCAAACTCCAAAAATAAGACATTGATTTATGAGCATAATATTATCATTGGGTTGACGTGACGTCAAAAGCAAAACCGATGTCAGGAATATTATAGGGTTATTGCATGAATATTGGGGAATATTGTCCCGAGTAGAATTTTATATTGCACGAGCTTGCGAGTGCAATATATGTTCTACGAGGGACAATATTCACCAATATTCATGCAATAACTCTTTTATTGTATAGCAATATAATATTTGAAAGTAAAAATTGGTTGTGGGAAATATTATATTGCTATGCACTAAATCAGCATATTGCATCATATAATTATACTAAATAAAATGTATTTTATTTTAAACGCAAAAATATTTGCATGTCACGTATTTTCCCTAAAATGAAGATGCTAAATAAATACTACAAAATAATACCATTTCCCTTCAGTCTATGAAACATACGAATATTTTATTCCATATCTTAATTTATAAATGTAGAACGAAAGTATTTTGTATGTGTTGCTACTACAGTATTTAATACAAACACAGTTTTATGCGTCTTCATATGTGGACGTAGCTGAACTCCAAGTCTCTGACAAGTATCTACCATATTCTGTGCATTCTTCTTAACTTTGTCATAGTCTACTAAGAAACTTGGTGTCGGAACATCTGAAATTGTTGCTGGCATTTTCGTATCCTCCATTTTTTCTAAAGAAACTGAATATGTAGATTTGAGAAATCATTAGTTGTTTTCTGTTTCAAGATGTGTAATTGTAAGTCATGAAAATAAAGACTTAAGAGATAATCTATTCGTTCAGTTTTGGCTATGCGGCTTACCTGCAGGAGAACCCTTCCCAAAGTGGGGCGTCCGTTTTGCAGTGCAGGATGTACAAGTACGCAGCCACAACAGTTGAGAATTGGGACGTTAAATACGATGACTCGTGTATATTGCCACGCTAACTGCACGATAAGAACCCTCGCAACCACTCTGTGAGGTGTCAGTGAGTGCTCTGTTGAAAGGCAAATTGTCGGTCACTTTCTAATATAACTTCATTTTCCAGTGGCAGTCAAAAGTTCGCCGACCTTCATCCCGCTTTATGTTTATTGTTAAGTTATTATCGTTCTGTAAATGCACGACATATTTGCCACTGGAAGTTAAGCAACCAAGAATCAATCAATCTGTATTCAACACAATATCAGTAAGATTTGGTCCATCAAGGATTTGTATAGTTAAAATTAATTTACATGTATATTGGCTTACCTGTCATTAAAGGTTGAATTTATCATTGTAAAATTTACTACCACACATGTACAGCTGGTATGCGTTCACATACATATATTTAAGACACATGTATTAGGCTAGCATATCAATCTATTGTAATAAACATTCATAATATCTAATAAAATTTGTAGATTTAGCTAACAAGGCTCTTATATTTGTATAAAGTAACATTTGTTTATAGTGGAAAGTTGTTTTAACGTTAAATAAGCTACATTTAAAAATTGCTTGCTAGTCCCTCTCTGTGATTACCTTTAGATAACTCTGGTTCATTTCCTAATCAATCTATCATGAAGGGAACATAAATAATACAAATTTCAATCATAGTCATTTTCAAAAATGATGAACGGTTCTTTATATTGGTATGTAATCATTTTAAACGTTTCAAATTTATGAAATTATATTCGTACATCAATGTTTTTGATACACCAATAACAAAAACTGAATTATACTGAATTGATACATTTTGTAACTATTCAAATTTATATCAGAAACCTAAACTTAATTATAAAATAATGAACCTGTTAAAGGGAGACAATACTCGTATAACTTTTTCGAATTGGCACATAATACAACGAAATGTCACTCTTGCATACAAATGACACATCAATATAATTAATTAAGGTTTATGTACCCTTCTGTAGCCATTTTTGTACGAACTTTTCAAACTTCAATTGTATCAAAACTACAGATATAATGAATAATAGAGATAGGCCATTTTGTACATATTCCAAGTAGGGGAAACTTGATGCAAAGCATTATTTTTTACTGTTCCATTGCATTTAATAGAAAAAGAGGACTTTGTGGCAAATAAATCAAGATTTTTATAGAAAATCCACAGCCTTTATCCTTGTACTCTCATATTTGGCAATTTGATGACTGATAGATATAGGATTATTGCATGCAGTGCTAGCATTGATTTCCTTAAAACAATTTTATAAATGTAGTTATTGGTTAAGACAAGTATAAATATGGCCAAAATCAAGTACACCTTTTAGGGTGCGCTCGACTTTAGTGACTCAGCACGAGGTGTTTTGGAATTTACAGGTTACTTAGAACTTTTTGAAAAAAATAAACACTAGCACATCATAGAAAATCAAGTAAGTAATTTATGTTTCAAATTTTATAACAAAAATCTCTGTATTAAAGAGGGGGGGCAAGGGGGGACCCCATAACAGCATAACAGTGAATTGATTTGGTGAAAAACAGATAACAAGGAATTGAAAAGGGATAATAACAGATAACAGTAAATGAAATATGAAAATAAATCTGTCCAGGACCAATCCAGTAGATGACTCGTAGATCTTAGTATATATAACTTGTGGTATGGACCTAAAAATTTGTAATTTGTGTAAACAAGACGTTTCGGCCGTTGAGGCAGTTCTGCCTTGGTTGATTTTTTTCTGTAACTTGTACAATAAGTTATAGTATGGATGTTGAATTTTTCTGAACGAAATTACTAGTTTCTGTTTTTGATATAGGGATATTTTTAATCTAGGGCATTTGAGAGATCAATTTTTAATGATTTAGGTTTTTTTATTTAATTTTTGAAAATAGTGCAGCCAGTGACACTTTATTTTCAATTTGATTTTTAGATTTTTTTTCTGAAAAGCAATATATATACTTTACAAGTAATAAAAAAAAACATTCATGCACAATATATTTTTTTATTTAATGACCGACCTCATGATAAAACTTACTTTTAAAATACAAAAATACCCAGATCAGTGGAGACAGGACATGTAACTGAAACAGCATGCCAGTTATGGTTATTCTGATAATAGACATTGACTCAAGTGACAATTCTGATAGTATAATAGAAATTGGACCTAGTGAAAATTTGGATGACACCAAGTGAAACACCAATCATGTATCTTATGTGAAATTATAGAATATGGAAAATTTGGGTACAGCATTGGAGAAGCTGTAGGATTTTAAAAAGGGTTTGTCGAAAAATTAAACTGAAGACACATCTGTATTTGAATCAATGGTTTCTGAGCTTCAATTTTCGCCATGTGAAGCAGTTAAAACACACTTAATAACACAGTAACAAACTACAACCACTGAATCCAGGCTCCTGACTTGGAAATAGACACATACAGAATGTGACTGCGTCAACTTTAGCATGCTAGTTGGTGTCCAATCTTCCCCTAATCAGAGACAGTGGTGTAATAGTATGTACAACATAAAGATTATTATGTGGTCATTGAATAAAAAAATCTAAAGGGTGTACCAATACTTTTTTTTATAACAAAATCCATACTATAAGTTATTGTATAAGTAATAAGTGAATTATAATTTGTACAAAATGCTACATGTTCACAGACAATGAAATTTATTACAAAGGATAATAATAATATATACCGGAATGGTCCTGGGTCTAATTGATTTTATATGTTTATGTGATGTATGTTACTGAAATTCTTCTGCATAGGGCCACCCGATATTACCAGTAGAAAGACCCCAATAGATATACATTGTAAGAAGATGTATAGTAAGCGTGCCAATGAGACTATTATCCATTCAAATCACAATTTTCAGTTATCCTCAATTTCTACGGAAGATTGGCTGTCAAAATGCTAACATTCCAATTTTCAATAACAGTTAACAGCAAATAGATTCTCACAATAACAGATAACAAAATAGATAATAGTCATATAACAGCTAACAAAGAATAAGACAATAACAGCTAACAGTAAATATATTTTCAGAATAACAGATAACAAAGAATTAAAATGCCCCATAACAGCATAACAGTTAAACCCCTTGCCCCCCCTCATTAAAGGCTGTGGATTTTCTATAAAAATCTTGATTTATTTGCCACAAAGTCCTCTTTTTCTATCAAATGCAATGAAACAGTAAAAAATAATGCTTTACATCAAGTTTCCCCTTGGAACATGTACTTAATGGCCTATCTCTATTATTTATTATATCTTTAGTTTCGATACAATAGAGGTTTGAAAAATTCGTACAAAAATGGCTACAGAAGGGTACATAAACCTTAACTGTGCAATCGCGCTCCACCTTCAATGATGATTCTAAATTATAAATATAACCAAAAAAAGTTGTTAATCTATAGATAGTAAAGACTAATGAAACCCACTGTTAAAATATTTCTTTGCATTTTTTTTAAAACTTCCGTAGTAAAATGCTTGAGCCACTTGACTTTCATAGCTCATAATTAACGTTTTTACACAATATTTATATAAAGTAGCTAAAGATTTTTCGCTTCTCAAAGTGTAAGACGCAATAAAAATCGTATGCTTGCACCATCTTACCCAAAAACAGATTTAATTAAGTTCTGAACATTTCGACATTTTTTCGTTAAATTCGGTTTAAAACAAATCACAAGTACGTGTTAAGATCCGACTAAATACCCATATCCAGATATCGTCAGGTAAATTTGCTATATTAGGTTCCACTTTAGTGGTCAAACAAAGAAGACTGTTTATGTTTACGTGTCTATTGATTTATGTTTTTAAGTGCTATTTGCTTCTGACTGAATAGAATTTTAAAGTGAGTTACAAAAAAGCATTTATAATATCAAAACCTCTGTTTAATGTTACACCACGACCGTATGAAGGATGATAGAATACAACCATAAGAAATACACTTACATTAAAACTGTATATGTAAACATACATAATGATCGAATACACTTATGTATAAACTTGCTAACCACTTCAAGTTCTATCGATGGACATACATAACATAACAAGTATTACCGTTGTAAGTGCATTAATTAACAAAGCCAAACTATCTATAGATAGAGTATTATGAATTACATCTATGGTATAACATACCTGCCTGTGTAGAAGTAGCTCAAGAAACACAGGTCACAGAAAAGTGATAAGAAATTATCAAGTTTACACAGAATATCTGAACGTTATTAAACCTGTTAAACCTAACAAATTTTCTGTCCGTGTCTTTTTATAGTCTCCTTAAACACTAAAGAATGGGTAATATCTGAAAGCAAAGGACATGCACTATTGTCATTCCACAGACACGCCAAATAATAATTTAGGATTTATTACAAAGTTTTAGTTGAGATTGAATTCAAATGCTAGTCGTGGTAGAAGAAATAATATTAGGGGATTCAATGTTATTTCTGAATCTGGATATTTATCGATACATTTGAATGTCAGTGTGTAATATGTTGAACTTATGTTTTTAATTGTGAATTTGGATCTGTTAGAAGTATTTTCAATCAGACTTGCTGCATTCGATTTGCATTAATCTTCATTGGTCAATGGCGAAAAATTGGGGAACCAAAGCGAAATTACGATTTTCATCTACAAGTTAAAAGATAAGTTATAACAAACAAAATTGATCAATTTATCTGTTCATTTTTAAAATGTATCTTAAAGTCTCCAGTCTATGTCTAACGTTGCTAAGCTTTATTGCTTCGTACTTTATATTCCTTATATCTTTTGCCATATTCCTTAGTATTGAACTAATCGGTATATAGGGTGTAAAATTTGGAGGAGCATTTCAGGAGCGACTGTTTCTTGTAAAATGGCAAGGATATGGAGATAGGGATTGTAAATGGAAACCCCACCGTCATATTCCAAAATATCTTTAACAGGACTATCTTACATCATATTCTTCTGAAGAGCGCTCTTCTATTTTTGAGGAAGCCGTCAGGTAAGAAAAGAAAAGCGCGCCATTAGGAATTTTTTTTTATAACATTTCGACTGACGCTTTACAGATACACGTTTGGAATAATCAAATAATCACTAGTAACAAAGCCCAGTTAAATGAACTGAAATAGCGAATTGACTGGGACAAGATTTACCGGCCCAATGGTGTAAGTGTAGGACTGAAATCGCATGTTAGAGTACAACCAGTACTTTCTTTTATTAAAAACTTCCTTTCCGTTGCTGGTAAGATAGTGAACAAGAAGATTGAAGTCGTGAACCTAAGAATGCTTCATCAACAAGTGTCACATCTGCAGAAACATCCTTTTGTTGGTCTCTACATATCAATTATCCTTATCCCAGAATGTACATAGAAAACAGTGTGTTGACAAGCGGTGGTACATGACTTCAATAGAATGTTCATGTGATAATGTAAGGAAATAGATTTTTGCAGCAATATGTTGATGAAGAAATATGTATTTCAGATAATTATATATCTATACTAGAACACACCCGTGTGACTGAATTAAGGTATATAACTTTGCGCAAGCCTTATTTTAGTATTAGTTCTATATTAGTTATAAATAAAGTTGAATTCTTTGATTCGCTGTTTTACGTTATGTCCGCTAACAAATTGAAAACTGTACCTATACGCCTTATTTTTAGTCCAGATTTTTAGTATTCGTATTGTTATCTTAGAAAGTCTTACTGAATAAAATACTACAATTTAGTAGTGTCAATCCTGTGATTATGACCCGTGTATATCTATACTATTAAACGAGAAGACCTCATTTTGTGTGTCGCTTTTCTTCCTTCCAAGATAAATTAATCATCATGCCTCTGTGTTCTATAGGTAACATGCATAGTCTCATTTGTCATCCATTCTTATGATTATTCAGATTGAGTTATTTTGGGAGAAAAACGACAAAAAGGAGTCCGGATATTGATTCCGTCATCAGATTGACTTTTAGTCATAGATAAGACTTCCGGTTTGAATCATGCACAAGTACAACCAATCGTATGATAGATAACAAAAATGAAAAATGAATAAGCCAATCAGAGTGTTTTCCATATCATGGTGTTTAGATCGCGAGAACCACAACTATTATACCTCCTTAGAGTGGACAATTATTTTTCGAGTTTATCTACATATAAACTACGATTATACTACTTACATATATAGAGACTCTCTGTATTCTGTCTACTGTTTTCTTTGAAATGTTTACTATTTAAAGGGTCACGCCAGTTTGGATTATAGCTCTTCATCTTTTATATAAGCTTTGGATTTCAAATATTTTGGCCACGAGCATCACTGAAGAGACATGTATTGTCGAAATGCGCATCTGGTGTAAGAAAATTGGTACCGTTAATTTTATTGCATATATATTAAAATAAGTAAAACATGTGGAAACAAAAATGTGTCCATAGTACACGGATGCAACATCGGCACTCTATTTTCTAAGTTTCGAGTTGATTGGACTTCAACTTCATCAAAAACTACCTCGACCAAAAACTTTAACCTGAAGCGGGACAGAAGGACGGACTAACGAACGAAGAAACCCACAGATGCACAGACTAGAAAACATAATGCCTATAAATGGGCATAATAGTTTATTGTTGGAAGCGAAAGTAATAGTGATTTGGCAAAAGTGAAAGTAGGGAAGAGATGAGAGCTCGAGGGAGGCAGGACCGTGACCTTTTTTCGGGACGTCGGGATCGGGTGTTTTTAAGTTCGGGATTTGGGAATTGATCCTTACGGGATCCGGGAATATATTTTTCGATTTTCGGGATTTCGGGATATGAATTACCTTAAATTCTGTATCTCAGGATTTCATGATTTTAATCCCTGTTTTTTTATCAGAACCCCTCCGACACTCCCTCAAATTAGCCTTAGATGGTTTTAGTCATTTATACAAGATTCATATCCTACCATTGGCATGTTAATAAGGCTCTCAAAAGAAAAAAAACACTGATGGATTGTCCTAGAAGTATATTTTATTAGACTAATAATGGTCTATATATAAGCAGTTACATTTATTTCATGTTTGAAGCGGTGCAAATTTTTTAATTTAATTTGACTTTTACCAAAAGATGCGTTGTAGCAAAGGAGAAGAATAATTGTGGTCTGAGGCCAGAAACAGGAAAATAATTAAATTTAACAGAAAGGAAACAAATATCGGACTTTGGAAAAAAGGAGAGGGCTTTTGATACCTTTTATGAAATTCTCCATACATACATGTAGTATCTTTTACAAAAAATCATCCAACAACATTTCTCAAGCTGTATATGCCCGCGATTTCGCGGGTGTGTTCTAGTAGCATATTAATCCTGAATACACCGTTTGGGAGCTTAATTCTATATAAATAAAAGTAAGTCAATTCATTATACCTAATGGAAGATTTTTAAAATGAATAAAACTTTGAACCTCATGGAAGATTTGTATATTTACCATTTTGTAACTTATATAAATTTTAGCTATAGCTTTAGTAAAAGGTAAGGTCATATTTCTGCAAATACCATTGATTTTGATGCTTTTAAATAAACTTGCTACTAGCGTATTGTTTTAAAAAGGTAGCATTCTGTTTTTTGAAATTGCGACGTGTGCCTTAACATTCAGATATACTCAATTGATTCTCGTAATGTGTAGTTGAACCTTATCTATATTTTATATGCAAGAACATTTTTTTTTTAATTATATATACTTTTGAAAAATATGTAATACACTAAAATAAATGTATGTACCAAACGTTTTTGAAATTTAGAAGATTATATATATCCAGGATAGTTTATGAATCTAATATAATGTTTAAAAACTTTAACTGCAGACTGAATTTAAAGTTAACTGGAAGAGAAAAAAAATCCTTTGCATTTGATCATAAACAAGCTTCAGTCCAAGTTTCACTTGGTACAAATCCAAAATAGTATAAGAAAGTTATTAAAATTTTAAAAAGTGTAACCGCATAGTGAATGTGTTGTTCTCTGGCAGAAAATCCAAGTCCATTTAAAAGTAAAATACGGAAAAAATGGATTTATTTTTTACCAAATTTTCTTCTAGATACTAGCTTTTGATCATCAACAAGCTTCTGTCCAAGTTTGGTACAAATCCAAAATGATATGAAAAAGTTATTAATTTTTTTTTAAAAGTTTAACCACAGAGTGAGTGTGTTGTTTTCTTGCAGAAAATATAAGTCCATTTAAAAGTAAAATAAGGAAAAAATATACTTCTGGATACTATCTTATGATCATAAACAAGCTTCTGTTCAAGTTTGGTACAAACCGAGGATAGTTTAAGAAAGTTATTAAGATTTTAAAAACTTTAACCACAGAGTGAATGTAATGTTTCCCCAGCAGAAAAATAAGTCCATTTTAAGTAAAATACGGACAAAATGGAATTTTATTTTTACAAAATTTACTTCTGGATACTATCTTATGATCATAAACAAGCTTCTGTAAGTAAGTAAGTAAGTATATCATTTATTATAGTGACATGTGTAGTATAGATAATATTAAATAATAAGAATACAATAGTTAAATAAATTTACACCCGGCCCGTTGGACCTATAAGTCACTTTAAACCTAATGTTCAAATTTTCAATACGCAATGTGATTGTTACTTCCTTTTACAGAAAAATAAATTTAAATATTTGGCAGTTTGTCTTAAATGAGGTTTCATTAAATTAGCAAATGTTCTATTATCAATAAAATTACTTTCAAGGTTGGCTGATTCAAATAATAATTGTCTTAAATTATGGTAAGCTTTACAGTACAACAAGAAATGTTTTTCATCTTCTACAGATCCGTCATCACAGAAAGTGCAAAATCGTTCACCAGGAGCCTCATTTCTAAATCGTCCAGTTTCAATGCGTAAAGGTAGAATACCACAGCGAAATTGTGCCATAACTGATCGTTCTTGTTTCTTGATGTTCATTTTGACGTAAAGTTCAGTCTCGTACTTCTGTTTAATAGTAATGTAAGTCCTTAATTTGGGGAGAGTAGTGATTTTTCCAGTCCAATCGTTTTCACAGTATTCCATAATCTTTGTTTTAAAAAGTTCAATGTTTCATAAACATATTCATAGCAACTGTCCATGTCCACTTTGTGAAAAATTTCCTTCATCTGAGAGCTCCACTGACCCGATTTATTATAGTTCCAAAGAAAAAGCTTTTTCGTTAGTCTATCATTGTCCATTTTAACAAGCCGATTCCATATTCTAACCATAGAAATCTACCGTCTTAAAGTTGGTTGTAACCATCCTAGTTCACTATTCAGAGAAACAACTGGTGCAAATCTGTGTAATCCCAAAAAATATCTAATAGCACGGTTTTGTACAGGTTCAATTAAGTGGTATGTTTTATATCCCCAAACACCTGCACAATAATCAATGACTGGTACAACACACGACTCGAAAAGGGTTTCAAATGTTTTAAATGCAATATCCTTAAATTTGTGAATCTTTAATATCACCCCTCCTAGTGTCCGTCCTCTAGCTTTACCTAATGTTTCGGTGGCAATACTAAAATCCATTTTATCATTGGAAATAATGCCAATATATTTGTATGACTTACATATTGTAAACTGTTTGGTCCAATCTTGAAATTAAAGTTGCTTTGTGGGACACGCTGTTTTCTAAAATGCATGACATTTGATTTTGAACAGTTAACACTAAGTCTCCATCGTTGGCACCAACTGTATAAAACAGCTAAGCAACGTTGCATATCATTTTCGTTCTCTGTTAGAATAACAATGTCGTCAGCATATAATAGAAGACTGATTTTCTCATTATCACAAGGTATTCCAGTTTCTAGATCTTTAATTTCAGTAGCTAAATCGTTGACAAATAAAGCAAACAGGCGATAAATTACTTCCTTGGTGATAAAAGGCGATAAATTATCCCCTTGGCGGACCCCATTTGAATACTGGAACCAATTTGTACGATGATCATTTACGCAGACACATGATTCTGTGTCAATATATAAGCTAGAAATAGCATTATACATGTTTCCGTCAATTCCGTTTAATTGCAGTTTGTATTGTAATAAATTCCTATCTACATAATCAAAGGTTTTTTTCAGATACTCAAAGGTATCAAATGTTGATTTCCTATTCTGAATAAGGCAATTCAAAGAAAACACATGATCCTCACATGACCTATCTCTTCTGAAACCGCTTTGTTCATCAACAATTAATCCGTTATCTTCTAAAAATTGTTGCACTCGGTTATTTAAAGTAGAACTGTAACATTTCGCAATTACCGAGAGTAAACTGATCCCTCTGTAGTTCAGTGGAATTCTCGGGTCAATAGCAGAATCTTTCGGAATTGGTCGAATTAGTGCTTTCCTCCATAACGACGCAACTTTTCCTGTGTCGAAACAGAACTGAAATAACACCTGCAATAGTTTAATAATTGGTTCATTTTTAAGCACTTCATTATAAATTCCATCTATTCCAGGAGCTTTTTTCTCTTTCAAATGTAGAACAACTTTTTGTATTTCGTCTATATGAATGTTCTGATTCAGTATATCATTTGGTATATACAACAGGTCAAGCATATTATCTTTCAAAAAGAGGGACGAAAGATACCAAAGGGACAGTCAAACTCATAAATCTAAAACAAACTGACAACGCCATGACTAAAAATGAAAAAGACAAACAAACAACAGCACACACGACACAACATAGAAAACTTAAGAATAAACAACACGAACCCCACCAAAAACTAGGGGTGATCTCAGGTGCTCTGGAAGGGTAAGCAGATCCTGCTCCACATGCGGCACCCGTCGTGTTGCTTATGTGATAACAAATCCGGTAAATAGTCTTATTCGGTAGGTCACATTCAGGAAAGGGAAGGGGATTGTAGTTACGACGTAAGGAACATATCCGATATCATTTGTGATACGGTTATTCCATAACGGTCAACCAACTCGTGATGGCGTCCGTAAATTTTACGAAGGGATGATTTCAACTTCACCATTTGGAACTCTTGGTTTAATAGCTTCCTTGTGAGCAGCAACCCTCTATCAAGAAAATCATGATAGGAAATGCAAGCACGGGAATATCGTATCAATTGGGAGATATATACCCCGTATGCAGGTGCTGCTGGAATGTTGCTACTTAGAAATGGAAAGTTCACAATTGGAAAGCTGAAATCATCTCTTTTGTCGTAAAGTTTTGTTTTCAACCGACCCTCAAAAGTCGTTTATGTCGTAATGCGTTTTCATAAAATTCATCATCGTAATCGTCATTGTTGTTCATGTACACATTTTTAAAATCAGCTTCCCATTTGTTTATCACTGTTTTCTCATCGAATGACATAGAACCATCGTCATTAACACATTCCATCGGAATAGCATTCTTCTTCTTAGGACCAAGTTTTTGTAATTCTGCCCAAATTGTTTTCGTATTTTCTGTATTCAGAGTTTCTATTTGTAAAGTACAATCCTGCTTATATTTCCGTTCATGAAATCGTAAACGCTTATCGAATTTCTTTTGAGCCATAACAAATTTGTCTCGTGTCTCACGTTTCCCTATACTGGTTTTAGACTAAAGAATAACTGGCAATAAGTTCAAAATAAGGAGGAAAAAATGAAAAATAGGCAAAAAAAAAAGAAGAAAAGAATACAGAATAATGGGTGGTAAAATATAAAGTAGGGAGAGTAATCAATGGACAAAGTGAATAAAGAATAAAGAAAATTGGTCTAGAAAAATAAAGAAATGAAGTCAGAAATCAATACCCTCCTATAATGAACTCTGGAAAGTTAAATACTAGTATATAATATGTATGGATTTTTCTTTTTTTTTATTATTTGATAAGTTTATTGTCATATCAAAAATTGCTCCCTCGAGTCTGGAACAATTACACTAACCCCAGTATAATAGTGTTTTTTTTTTAATATTTAAATAAGGGACTATATTAGAGTACTTTTAGCTAGTTTATTTCATTTGTGCTCATGATAAATAAAAGTCCGATGTTAAGTTATATATTCGTTGATAATTTATACATAACAAAAATAAGACGAAGAGTTACTCCAGCAAACGACCTATATAGAGGCTATCTGCTGTAAAATACGTGTTTGTGTATCTTTTCTCTTGTGATTATTTGTGTATCTGTGTCTGTTCTCTTGGAATTGAAGTGTTTCTTTAATTTGTTTATGTGTCTGTGCGTATGTTATAAAGTGTTTGTGAGTCCGTTCTCCTATAAGATAAGTGTTTCTTTTTCTTGTTCGTGTGTCCGGTCTGTAAGTTATGTGTTTCTTTGGCTTGTTTGTGTGTTTGTTCTCCTTTAAGTAATGTTGTTTTCCGTCTTGTTCGTGTGTCCGTTCTACTGTAATTCAAGTGTTTCTTTCATGTTGGCGTGCCTGTTCTTATGATAGATATAAGCTTTTCTAGCGTTTCTTTGTCTTGTATATCTCTAGATTGTGATTTGTAATTTTCTGTTGGGGAAAGTAAAGTTGGTATTGTTGATTTAATACTAACTTATGATATATATCCATTTTCGTTTCATAAGTTTTTGTTTATACCATTACATATATCAATGTATTATACTAGGATACATTCTATCAAGGGCTATTCGAATGTCATAAATATGCACATTACTTTGGGAAATGTCAAAAGCAATATTAACGCTTATTCCATATTTCGGTATGCATGATATTAATTTCAGGAATAAACTAATCAGATATGCGCGTGACAAATAATGCATGAACTGTTCGTTTACAATCATATCAAATGACAAAAAAAATAACATAACAACCAAACTCAACTTATGGCACAGGTCCAAATGGTGAAGTAAAAATCATTCCTTTGTAAATTTTACGGACGCCATCACGAGTTGGTTGACCGTTTAGAATAAACGTTTCACAGAGGATATCGGATATGTTCCTTATTTCGTAACTACAATATTCTTCTCTTTTCACGAATGTGACATACCGATTTAGAATATTTACCAGATTTGTAATAACGTAAGCAACACGACGGGTGCCACATGTGGAGCAGGGTCTGCTTACCCTTCCGGAGAACCTGAGATCAACCCCAGTTTTTGGTGGGGTTCGTGTTGCTTAGTCTATGTTGTCTTCTGTACTATTATTTGTCTGTTTGTCTTTTTATTTTTAGCCATGGCGTTGTCAGTTTATTTTCCATCTATGAGTTTGACTGTCCCTCTGGTATCTTTCGTCCCTCCTTTGTCGAACGGGCTTCAATGTGATGATTAATGCTATAATGTTATAATTGCATGATTTATGATTTGAAAATTTACAATGCAAGTTAAAGGAACTAACGTTTTTTTGGATAGAGTTAAGCCTTCCGACTGACATTTTATCGTGTGTTTTTCTATGTTGTGATGTTATAATATTGTTTCAGAAAAAGGGAGAAGGTTTGGTACCATTAATATGTTAAATACCGCTGCAAATGTTTGCACCTGCCCTAAGTCAGGAATCTGATGTACAGTAGTTGTCGTTTGTTTATGTAATTTATACGCGTTTCTCGTTTTTCGTTTTTTTGTATAGACTAGACCGTTGGTTTTCCCGTTTGAATGGTTTTACACTAATAATTTTGAGGCCCTTTATAGCTTGTTGTTCGGTGTAAGCCAAGGCTCCGTGTTGAAGGCCTTACATTGACCTATAATGGTTTACTTTTATAAATTGTTATTTGGATGGAGAGTTGTCTTATTGGCACTCACACCACATCTTCCTATATCTATAAATGTATTTGATCATTGCCAAAACCAAAACGCTTGCTACTTGACAATGGTATTAACGGTCACTTACAAAACTAACAACGGTATTGCATATTTATTATTCTGGTGTCGTGCTATTTTCATGACTTTTAAACGAATGTAATTTATAAACCTGATATATGTGTTAGTTTTCCATAGTCTCAATTATATGTCAAATGGTTTTCCTCATTTTTCATTTTGTATGCTAGAATTTAATGTGTAAAGACATAATGAACTGTATACACAATGTTTCTTAAATGAGACTCCTTATTCCACTGAGTCAGTTTGAATCACCACCCTTTGGCTGGTTTCCACATGTCAGTTATCTTGTTCCAGAATGTACATAGAAAACAGTGTGTTGACAAGCGGTGGCACATGACTACAACAGATCAAAAACACAGAAAATGAAATATACAGATATAAAAATCACATACGTTTAACGAGTTGTGTATAGACAATAGTTTGTTAGTAAGCTTTCGACTTTACAAGAAAGATATGATAACGGCATCATTCAAATAGCGCATGCATACGAAGTATATATCTTCCAGTGTTCCCAATCACGATTTTTTTTATGATAGAGAGTTACTTACAAGAAAGATATATGTTCTTATTGTCTTACACATAATCCGGTGCGTTTTTGATCGACTATGACATCAGCAAATGTGTATTATCTTCGGATAATTTTGATTTACACAAATAACACAAGGATGCTACATGTGGAGCTAGAACTGCTTACCAATCCACATCGCATGCGTTCATCTCCGTATTTTTGTGGTGTTCGGTTTGCTTAATCTTCAACATTGTGGTTTTCAGTGGCAGCCTTAGGTCAAAACGTGTTCATCTGTTATTTTATCTTAGGAGATTTTTTACGAATTTGTATAAACGTACTGTTATTTGTGATATCTGTTTTGTGTATTTTAGTAAATTACTGACGTCAAGCAATGACACCTGTGTTAGCTGCCATGTCAGCGGTTACAAACACAGAACGCTTTCCAAGAATAATTAATGACTTTTTAAGTATGTCGGTTATTCAGATGTGTGATTTATGCGTTCTTTATAACTTCGCTGGAACTTACATGCCATGGAATGATAAACAACTGTGATCCAATAGGATATTTATCATAATTAAGTTTATCTCCGGATTTTGTAGTTACTTTGCCAATCTCTTGTGAAAACCCAATTACTCTGAAATATTGAAAAAAATCTGTTTTTCAAGATTTGAATACCTATATAATAAACAAGTAAAAACAATTTGAAAAGTAATCTTAGAAGCTTGAACCATGAGTTTACAACCATCGTTGTAATAAACAATATCCATAATTTCTATAGGACACGACAACTCAAAAATACAATGAAGTAGAAAAAAACCAGAAGGATGCTATTTAATACGATACTATTGGATTTTCGAATTCATGGGACCCAAAAAGTGACCTTTTTATAACTTCTGTGTCTGCAAAATTTCAGTGGAGAAAATATATATGATGAAAGATTTTATTCGTGTTTTAAACTGTTAATGGGGTCAAGCAAACCAAATATTGATCCCCACCGAATATTTCAAGACTATAATTTTCACAACAACAGAATAGTTGCTACTATTATCAAAAAGTCATTTAAGCAAAATAGAAAATGCCTTTAAAGTTTTTTTTAGGACAAAATCTTTTACTATTTACGTTGTAAATAATATAGATATAAGAAGATGTGGTATGAGTACTAATGAGATAACTCTCCATCCAAGTCACTATTTATTGAAGTAAACCATAATAGGTAATATTACTATGTAGGTACTAGTCAAGATGCTATAGCACCTATAATAACGCAAAAACAATGCTTACTTCAAATCAGCATTGTCCACAAAAGTCGAAAATTCATTTGGATATTCATACATTCCGTCATAACTAAGAGCCAAGAATCCACAATCTATCAGGAAGATATTATGGCTTGGTTTGTGTCCAATAATTCGTGTGGTCAAACGACATGCTATGTCATCTATGTCACAACTCCCAATGGTGACTTGTTGCATATCTAAAACAATGGCTATATTGATAACTTGTTTGCAAAGATTCCATAATTTATGTATGCCAGTCACATTTACATTATAAATACATTGAGGTAAATGAGGAATAATAAAAAGTAAAAACACAAAAATACTGAACTCCGAGGAAAATTCAAAAAGGAAAATCAAAAATCAAAAGGCAAAATCAAAAGTCCAAACACATCAAACGAATGGATAACAACTGTCATATTCCTGACTTGGTACAGGCATTTTCTAATGTAGAAAATGGTGGATTGAACCTGGTTTTATAGCTAGCTAAACCTCTCACTTGTATGACAGTCGCATCAAATTCCATTACATTGTCAACGATGCATGAACAAAACAAACATACTCAAAGAGTAAAAATGTCAAAAAAAGGGGTACAACAGTCAATATTGTGTTATCATCTTAATATCACTACATAAACAACAAATGTAACAAAGTAGCAAAAAAATGACTTCTATATCATTAACATTAGTTATAATAAGATTACATTGCATAGGAAAACAATCCGGAAAATCCCCTTTTCTCGTAATTTCATTCTTGTAGCATAAAAATGTAATTATGAGAATTGAATGCTCCTATTGGGACTTTATTGTGTTGAAAAAGTATCCACACTTATATAAGGTGTGCTTCGATAAACGCTTGAAACACACCAATATAATATAAAAAAACTTTCAATTCTTCAATGAAATAAATATAAAGTTTTTGTGCGCGTTCTGAATGTATTGAAAATTTCTGTATTGCGTGATAATACCGATAAACAATGCTTCGTATCTTAATCCTTCAATCAATGTTGTGATTGTAGCTATAACATTGATGTATTTAGATATAGGAAGATGTGGTATGAGTGCAAATGAGACAACTCTCCATCCAAGTCACAATTTATAAAAGTAAAACATTATAGGTCAAGGTACGGCCTTCAACACGAAGCCTTGGCTCACACCGAACAGAAATCTATAAAGGGCCCCAAACATTACTAGTGTAAAACCATTAAAACGGGAAAACCAATGGTATAATCTATATAAAAACAACAACAACAAATGGAAGTTTTTAACGAACTTGACCGGCTATACAGCCCTTGCACGGTCGGGATATAAAAATGAGAAATGAGAAACACTTATGAACCACATAAACAGACAACAACCACTGAAAATCAGATTCCTGACTTAGGACAATTGCAGCGGCATTAAACGTTTTAATGGTACCAACCCGTCTCCCTTATCTGAAACAATAGTGTAGCATCACAACATAGAAAGACACACTATAAAGTATCAATTGGAAGGCTTAACTCAATCAAAAAACGTAGTTACACAAATTAACACACAATGAACGAATAAATTTGATCTGTGATACAATGCAAATACATATTAATAGAAATAAGGGATGGATAACTAATGTAAAAAGTAAATAAATAGGTTTGAACTACGGTACAAGTATAAAACCGCTGTGAAATGTTAAACAATTTTTAGAAAAACATCAACATTGAAAAAAAATACGTCATTTGTCTGCATGTTCGCTTTGAATTAAGAAACTAAAAAATTAAAAAATAGAATTAACAATTAAAACTTTAAAATACGAACCATAAAATATGTAATTTCCAGGATGGAATTCCGTCAGAACATTCATACCCTCATGTGGACGTGAACAACTGGGTGTATTACCAATGGCTAAAGTTCGGCATTCGATATTGTTGTCAGTAAATCTTTAACAAATTTAAAATGCAAAAATAAATAATCATATTTGCAAATTATTACAAATATCGTAATTTTAAGCATTCTATCCCTTGATATCCTTGACATAGATAAGAACCAAGGAGATGAACAAATTATTATGTAAAAAAAAGTTTACAATCTAAAAGGAAACTATTTGATCATTTCATAAATGTTATTTTAAAATCATACACGATATTTATCCGGTCATGTGTTATTACAAAATTCGATGATAGTGTTTATCACATCGTCTTATTATAAAGGGGAAAACAAGATGACGAATTTTAATGCCATACCTTTTATGCAGAGTTTGTAGTAGATCTGTTCCTTCTTTGTTTGCGTTTTCTATTCCTTTTGAGTCTTTTGCTTCATACGTTTTACCATTATACAAATACAATCCTTGCAAGTCTATATAAGGAGATTCGGAAGCTTCTTTCGCAAGTTTAATAACGTCACCACTGTCCCATGGTACACCACCTAACCAAAATAAGAATAAAACATTTTAAAAAAATGTTTAGCAAGTTAATAAAACGCATATGTTTTATAGTGTTTGTTTTAACAGAAACAGCAAAAGATCTTTTATTAAGACAGAATAAATAGGACAACAAACATTAAAGACAAAAAGCACCGATAATTTTCCTGACTTGGTGTAAGGCAGACATAAGTGTCAAACTAGTTGTTTTAATAATTTATCCGTGGCGTATTTGAAAAAAAACAATTTTGCTACCAAAAGGAATTGGAACTATTGTGCAAAATTGTATGGTTTTGTGCGGATAATACATGTAACACAAAGGTAGAATTTAAAATAAAAACTTTAGAAGATTTTCTTTCAGAAAATGAAAATGTTTTTTTTTTAAATTTGATGACCATTCCTTTGAAAGAAATGAAATATCTAAATTATATTCCCCGATTTTATAAAAGTTTAAAATTTTCGATCAACGAAAACGTTTTCTTTGTTTTTTTGGTAAAAAATTATGTTATCATATAATAAAATTGCAAGAATTTCTTCATTTGAATGAGAAGTCGCACACTTAAATTTCATTTCTGCATCAACTTTGCTAATTTCAGTACATTTGATGATCTGGACACGTTTGCATAAAACCACTAAAGTTAAGATATCCATTCGTAGTACTAAAAGAGGGACGAAAGATATGAGAGGGACAGTCAAACTAATAAATCGAAAATTAACTGACAAGGCCATAGCTAAAAATGAAAAAGACAAACAGACACACAATAGTACACACGACACAACATAGAAAACTAAAGAATAAACAACACGAACCCCACCAAAAACTAGGGGTGATCTCAGGTGCTCCGGAAGGGTAAGCAGATCCTGCTCCACATGTGGCACCCGTCGTGTTGCTTATGTGATTACAAATCCGGTAAATAGTCTAATTCGGTAGGTCACATTCATGAAAGGGAAGGGGATTGTAGTTACGACATAAGGAACATATCCGATATCATTTGTGAAACGGTTATTCCATAACGGTCAACCAACTCGTGATGGCGTCCGTAAAATTTACGAAGAGATGATTTCAACTTCACCATTTGGTACTCTTGATTTAATAGCTTCCTTGTGAGCCAACAACCCTCTATCAAGAAAATCATGATATGAAATGCAAGCACGGGAATATCGTATCAATTAGGAGATATATACACCGTATGCAGGTGCTGCTGGAATGTTGCTTCTCAAAAATGGACAGTTCACAATTCATTTATTGTAGGACATTTAGAACAGTCTTAAGTAGTTTTATGCATACGGGTCCAGATGATTTGAAGCTGTTTAAGTCGAAAGTTTTTTTTAGACCATATGTACCCCAAGTATGAGTTTACGGACTTTTCTATTTCGAACTGTACTGTGTTTAAAGTAAACGACATACGTACTTCTTCCACAGCCGTCGTCGATCTCCAGATATACAGACCACTTCTTTCCGTTCTCTAACGGACTACTCAACAAAGCTATCAATCCATGGAAATTTTCTATCATCACATGAAAAGCTTTTAATCTGTAAGCTAACTTTTTGCACCTGAAAAGATGCATCGAAAGTTTATAACGTCATATAAATATTTTGAAGGAATATAATATCAATAATCTTAATTTCTGGATGAATTTGTTTTATAATATTTTGATACCTCAAAATTTGTAATGTCTCAGTATAAAACGAAAAACAAACAAAATAAGCATTAGGAACTTTTTAATAATGATTTTGAAATATGTCAATTATTAATATTTTACAAATAATACATCTGCAGAGTACTGAAGAGAAAATAGAAGGTAAAAACTCATTTTACCTCCAATTATTCTTTTTGATTTTATGGTTTTATGTTATCTCAATAGTGTATATCCTATATATTTTCCCCCCTTTTAATTTAATTAAACATTAACTAACCTTTCAATACGGGCAGCTATTAGTGGATGAGCATATAGAATATCATCAAATCCATTCTTAGCATAGAATTCAGCTTCTTCTAAAGTTGATACTTCTATCGTTCTATTTGTGCCGTTGGTCATTAAGGTACCGAGCTCTCTGAAATAAATCAGGGTTTATTTAATATTAAGAAAGGAATTTCTATGTTATTCTTGTTTATTCATAACTTTATAAAGATCTAAATTAGTACATTATAAACATTGCTGCCATCTTTTGTGACATTGTTTTTTTTAAATCCAACTATGAGTTTTTTGAATTTGGAAAAAAAACACTGGCCTAACAAACCAAAGGAAGGGGAAACATCTGAAAAGTTCAAGTTTAAACACATAAACACGGAACACAAGGGTTGCCCAAAATGGTTTATTGAGGGCTGATAGATAAACACAAGTTATCCTGCATTTGAATATAAGTTTGGTGGCAGTTGTGCTTTATAATATTTCATTTTATTTGATGACAGTACAACTGATGAAAAGGAATAATACATACACAGTTTTATGCGTCTTCATATGTGGACGTAGCTGAACTCCAAGTCTCTCACAAGTATCTATCATCTTCTGAGCATTCTTCTTAACTTTGTCATAGTCGACTAGGAAACTTGGTGTCGGAACATTAGAAATTGTTGTTGGCATTTCCTTGCGCTCCAATATTTCTAAAGGAGGAGGTAAGAAAACAGCCATTTTTTAACCTGAAATTGAAACTATGGAATTATTTTTCATGCATGAATCACTTGAATTTATCTGAAAACGTAAATGCAGAAAGGTCACTTGGGTCACTACAACGTTATAAACGTGTCAAAAATTACTGCATCCGAAACAATGTTTTGAGTCCTACCTTTCTATACAAAGCATGTATAAAACAAATACACATGCAAAAAGGTAACGAAAAATACGAAACGGGAATACATGTTTAACAGTTATCATAGAATACATTTCAGTTATACCAAATTATTGAAGACACTTGTTTTGACATCTGTCTATTTTTAAGGACCTTCTGTATGGTTACCTCTAACGTGTCTATTGGTTATTTTTTGTTTTGATTGTTGTCTAAGGAATGTTAACCTTCTTTTACTTATGTATCCGGATAGCATGATTCTTTTGAGAAAATCACATTATCTCAAGCGTAACTCGAATCTGGGACCTCTGTCTTACCAGGCAGCGCTTTAACCGACTGAATTAAAGAAGTATTTTCTTATCTCAATCGCTTACGGCTGACCAAGTCTCTACATAAATAATGAAGGGAAGCAATCCCGTCAGACTTCTCCCACTTCAAGAATCATCATACTACTATGACTCGCACACACATACCCCAGCTAGAAACCCTCTTTAACGACCGTCGGTTTTTAGTTAGGCGCCAAATTTAAACAGAAAGCATGATTCTCATGAGAATGTCACATTATCTCCATCAAGACTCGAACCCGGGACCTCTGTGCTACAAGACAGCGCTTCAACCGCTTACTGCTGACTAAATATCTTCTACTGAAGGGAAGCAATCCTGACATCCGTATAAATCATTTTACCGCTCAAAGCAAGGAATGATCTTTAAAACGTAAAATAACAAAAATATCGAACTCCGACGAAAATTCAAAACGGAAACGAAAAGTCCCAAATCAACTGGCACAATCAAAAGCTTAAATAAATCAAACGAAGGGAACACAACGGTCATACTCCTGACTTGGTACAGGCATTTTCTATATGGAAAATTGTGAATTAAACGTGGTTTTATAGCTAGTTAAACCTCTCGCAGTCGCATAAAAGTTCCATTATATCGACACCAATGTGTTAACAAAAGACCGTCACTTTAGTTGTCGAGACGCTCAGAAACTAAAATGTTATGGACAAAAAACAGTATATGTTATCAGAAAACAGATCAGTTGAATGTTTATCTTCAGACACCGCACGCCTATTCTTATTTATTTTAACGTTTATTTTGAAATTTTGATCTGAACATGAATTAGACTAAGCAGGATAAGAATCAATATGAAAATGCACGTTAATGTATAAAATCCAAACTTTTTTGTATTCAACACAATATATGTAAGATTACTGTCATTTACACAAAGTTGATTTAACAATTAATTTACATGTATGCACACCTATATGCTGACTTACCTGTAATTAAAGGTATCAATTATCAGTGTGAGATTTACAACCACACAGCTGCTATATAAGTATTTGTTCACATATATAACGGCAACAGAAGTATACCGGTGTTCAAAAGTCATAAATCGATTAAGAGAAAGGAATCTATAACTATAACCGAGGGAAACACATCAACTATACATATACATGTATATGTATTTAAGACAAATGAATTACATAACTAAACGGTTGCAAATTTCTTATAGTCAAGGCATGAAGAAGACGGTTTATATCTCTTTTTGTTTGTATTTTGTGTGTGCTATTTGCTGTATGACCGAATGAAATCTAAAAATGGTTTTGAAAACAAATTTGAACTTTCAAGATAAACTTAAATTGATATTTTCCTTATCACTTTACAAAACTTGACACGATCATTCACACATATTTACCAACATCCCCGCTTACTCTGAGTATTTTAATTCGAAACGGTACTGTAGAACATACATTAAAGTCATCTTATAAAGTATATACGCATAAAGATTGTTCGAATACCAAAAATCAGAAACGACCATTAAAAACGTACGTACTAAAAGAAAAATGTACTGTATACATTCACATGCATAATTTTTTAACAATCTATTTTTAACACCCACATATACATGTATACATGTATGTACTAGCTAGTGACCTCAAGTTGTGTCGAGGAACATACACATATTATTGTCGATAACATTAAGATCAATATTATTGTTTTACCGTTGTATGCAATTATAAAAAAAAACCAAGATTTATCAACAAATATAGTACTATGTATTTGATTGGTTATTTGTACAACTTACCTGTCTGTATTGTGGTTTATCAAGAAACACAGGTCAGAGAAAAGTGATAAGAAATTACCAAGTAAACACTTATAAATATCTGAACATATAAAGCTCACACCCAGTCTTCATATACACTATTCAGTGGGTCATATATGAAAGGCCGAATACACTATTGTCCTTCCTCAGGCACATTAAATAATTACTTGAGATTTATTAGCTAGTCTTATTAGGGGAATAAATCACCCAGAAAAGGGTTGCATTACCGCCGCATTCATCACACTAACTGGAAATTCATTTATTAAAAAGTAATATGAAACTTCAAATTAAAAAAAAATACTTATGCATATGTTTTTTGTTACTTTTAAATGCTAGTTTAAATTATAAAACTTATATACATAAAATTGAGAATGGAAATGGGGAATGTGTCAAAGCGACGACAACCTGACCATAGAGCATACAACAGCTAAATAAACTATTTTCTGAAGGAAATTCTTTAATTTGTCTAAATTTTAAAAAAAAGTTTACTTATTTTGATTGTTATCTTACAGCCAACAATTCGCCGACATCTTTTCTTATGCAGCTACCTCAGAGTGACCCTCCTCGTAAAAATCTGGAGATCGCAATACACAAGTGCGAAGGGGAAAATCAAATTGGCAGAGAGAGTCAACAAATATAAACATCGCTCCGTCTTATATATCTTATGGTACATGTTATACACGTGCTTACCTGATATTCATGCTTCTTTGTTACTTTTTTTTTACGAAAGTGGCAATCAGTAAACGTCGGTTCCAAAACACGACCATTAAATTGGCTGTCATATTTTCTCAACACTGACCAAGTGAAATATTTTTTTGACGATAAAACGATGTGGATACGTAAATAATAATAAAATACTGTACAGAAGACTAAGTTTATGATATAGGCATGCATTGGTTCAAGAATTGGATTAATATTATTTGTCACCAGTCACTCGTTGGCTATGACTTAAAATACATTTGAAGACAGGCTTCAATAACATGAAAACCGAAGAACACGATTCTTATTAGCAAATCATATTATCTCCTACTGGACTCGAACCCGGAATATCTATATTGCAAGTAACCGCTCAAAGACCAAGCTAAAGAAGTAATTCCGTACCCCACAGTAACTGGTTTCAAATGGGCACTTAAGTGACAAAATATAATTACAGATGAGGTAGTTGTTTGAAAAGAAGTACCATAAGCACAGTAAAAACAGGGGGGAAAACAAAAACAAAAACCAATATCAACATTTATAACAAATGGTTGTAATTGTAAAGTTTGAATCGTACCAACAAGCAGTATTTTCAATCAGAGTAAAACGTCATATGTTTTTTGCTATATTCATTTGCACTTATCCCCATTTGTCAAGGGAAAACAAATTGGGGAACCAAAACTAAACAAAAGAAACCCGCAGAAGTTTTGTTCATTTTCAGGTTACTGTCTGTCTGATTGACGTATATTCTCTCATTTTATTTATATGCTTCAAACTATGTAAGCAAAGGAATTGACACAGAATTCAACTAACAAATCAATCAATGTTAACTCCCGTCCAATTGTATAGCATTTTAAAAGGGTATCAATTTGATTGTACCTCATGCGCATTTGGACATCAATGTGATAGTCGAGGGAAAAATGAAATTCAAAACTTATACAAACGTTGAAGGGCTGGCAATAAAGGACCAGAAAGGAATATTAAACAAGAAAAGTAACAAGACTTTTGTTTAAGGCTGCAGTAGTTTAACAATGTTCAAGTCCTGTAAACTGATAAGGAAGAGACATATAAAGGTATCGAACAGAAACAATAAGTAGGAATATAATGAGTTCCGAAATGAGCGAGACTGGTTAGACGAAAGGGTAAGAGTCTTCTGCTACGCATGTTACACCCGCATGCGAATGTCACAATAATCGTAATAATGAAATTACAGATCATGTGATAATACTGGTATCAAAAGATCTAAGACCGCGAAAAAATGTCGCTTTTGAGTTGAAACACTTACAAATCGTACAGGTCAACCAATTCGGGATGGTGATAGGAAAACTTATGAAGGGTCAATTCTAGTCGTGCTTCTCTATAACTCTATCCGAGGAGTTTTCGTGAATAGTGTTAAAAAATGAAAACAACACAATATAATTTTCATGCATCCGAATCGCTTTAAACAATATACACATGTATATTTACTGGTAACATTTCCACGTTATGTCTCTAGTAGATGCAACATAGAGATCATAACTGGAAACCAGTATGTAAACACAATTAATTATCTATGAATATTATATATCTCCCTAAAAAGAGGCGTGGTTTGAAAAACAGCTATATTTACAAAGTGCAACCTAAAGACAATGTATGATAAAACTCAGACTGAGGGGTATCCATTTATTTTTGAAAGAACAAAAAACGAGGTTACGTTCGGAATTTAATCATATGCATGATTTTAGGAAAGAATACTATCAGCCTTACATTAGGAATCCGTATGCGTCCTGTTGCACGACAAACGTTGTGTCTCTAAATATAAACTCTTCCACATTTCACAATATAAATAAGAAGATGCAGAATGAGTGCCAATCAGACAAGTCTCCAACCAAGCCACAAGGTATAAAAGTCAACAATAATAACAATTATAGGTCTTTAACACGTAGCTTTAGCTCACACCGAACAACAATCTATACAGGGTTCAAAAAACGACAAATGTAAAATCATTCAAACAGGAAAAACAATGCCTAATCTATTTTGTTTTAACTGTATCTTTCCGGAAGACATCACAAAAGTAATAATTCCTTTTAATTTTCAATTTTGTTTTATGTATTCCGAACTTACTAGGTTCAGTCGTGAATTATCTATGTTTAATATTTTATAAACTTGTTTATCCTGTTGTTATCTTTTTGGGTTTTTTTTTATCTTATCACAAAATTTTGAAATGGAAATCGAAATAAATTTGAGTTTTAGTTTTATGTGTTCATGTGTTGTTTTTGGATTTCGATAACAAACATTTTTTTTTAATTTGGATACATACAACGTTTTACAGTTTATATACCTCGTTCTTATTCCCAAATATATTTAAGTAGGTCTTTGTACATATATAGAATAATTTGTATTGGTACCGTTAATGGTAATACTACCACTGGGTTGATGTCTCTGTTGGTCGAATATTATTTCCAGAGGCTATCATAAGGTCACTATCCGGTACGATGGTATAGGCATGAAAATACGGATTTTGTGTTATTATTGTTTGCTGTTACAAAATTTTAGAAAATTTAAGTGAAGGAATAATCTTTTTGTTAATTTTTGGCTAGGCTCTTCGTCGTTTAAATCAGCTTTCGTTTTACGAATATTTTGGCCATGACATCACTGAAAATATATCTATTGTCGAAATGGGCATCTGGTGTAGAAACATTGGCATCGTTTATAGTATCAAATCCTTTTCTTCAGGCTTGAATATTGAGGATTTTATAATTGTATCTGCCGTTTTTTCTTGTAACAGTAAACCGTTATTCATTAACCCGGGCTATATAAGCAAAATATACACAAATTTAAAGTAAACAAATTATATCTGTGTTTTTTTTGGCAACATTAGTATGCAACGCATTAGTTTTAATAAGTTAAATGAGAAAAACCAAAAACCTTCGATTTGATACAAAAAAAAAGTATTTTGTATTATACGACGGTCTCAATTTAATCTCCTATCCTAGACTCTCATTAATTGTTGAAAATGTAATTTTAACACAACAAAATATCTCTATATTGATAACAAGTAGATAAAAATAAACAGCAGCCATAACTCTTTCCTTTTGTGACTGTCAATACACTTGCATTTCCGTACGACAACTGTATATTAACTACAATATCAAATACAATTTGGAAACTTTAATATCTTCACCGCGACTAAGGGGTATGCTGATAAGCAAAAATACAATTTCTCTACACAATTATTTTTTTTTTGTAATTTATTTTTATTTCATCTGAAAAAACCAAGTATATATTGTGATACATAATTATATAATTAATTCATAATACATATAATGATATTAAATTTTTCAATAACAGTCTAAAATTAAAAAGTTAGTTATGCTAATTGTTCTAAATTTTCTACTGGATCATACACATCCTTTATCACTCTGGATTAGAATACCTGAATATGCTGATAAGGTTAATGATTGCATCAGCCTTCTCATATAGCCACATGCATCACTGCCTATACAGTGATGTAAATCATGAGAGGTACCAGGAGAGGCCACCAGAGATCATTAACAGATAACATGTTGGACAACATGTTGGACAGAGTCACATAATAAATGTCAACCTAAGTCAAGGGGAGATAATTCAAATACAATCAAACAAAAACTAGTATATCAATATATATATATATATAACAATAGCAATAAACATAGATAGTACTTTTAAGATGCACACAAATCACTGTCCAGTTGTGATGTGCATCAACATATTATTAATTCTACATGAACTATTATAAAGCCTTAAGTAAGTACATAAATAGAAAGATCTCTCCTCACATGTGAACTAAGTTTTTAATTAATTCCCATTTACTATCAAATTTATCTCTTGCTCTAGGGGATCTGTAAAAGAAGGTAGATATTTTTTCTATTTGGTAGGAATTTATAATCATAGCTATGACACCTTTAAGAGTCGGTAATGAAGTATTAAAGCGACATGTATAAATATAATATTTAACCAGAATAGTGAATAAGTTTAGGGAAATATCCCAATACTCTGACCCAAGAACAATATTTTCCACATTAAGAATTAAAGTTAAATTATTTTCAACTAGAAAAAGTGGTCTCTACACAATTATGATATTCAAAATGAAGTCTATTTTCAATATTTCTTCAAGTCGATCAGAACTTTTCAGTCAAAAGGTAGCTATCTTTCGATAAACCTTTAATTTGATATTGATGTTCGTTATATGTCTTTCAATGAATTTTTTTTAATATCGAGCTTCTGAAAATCCACATCTACGTTATAATGTTTTTTATGACCCTTGTCCATACGCATTAGAGAAGGTGATTCTTGATAATGGTTTATCAATTAAAGTATACACTGTTACATTACAATTTCTAATGGTTTAAATAAAACCTTCTTACATAATAAATCAAATGTTTGACACTTCCCATTTCTCGTACTAATCTGTTCTACTTTCAATTAGTTTCATAATGTTTGTATGACCTAATTTACAGGCCAAATCCAGTGCTGTCTGATTAGCTTTATCTTTTATATCTACGTCTGCTTTATTATTGAGTAAGAGTTTAATGATGTCATAATGGCCTTTCTCACAAGCAACATGTAATGCTGTTTTCTTTTTGTTGTTGATGTGATCAATATTTACATTTGTTCTTAACATAATCGTTACAGTTATAAAACTTCCCGATAAGACAGCTACGTGAAGCGGACTTTCATCATCTGATCCACATATTTTCACATCTGCATTATAATCAACAAGAAGTTGCACGATATCATGATAGTTATGTTTCCAAGATTGACTCTGTTCACATGCTATATACAATGGAGTTTTGTTCTCCCCGTCAGCTTGGTTAATTTCACAGTTAGACCTCACTAATAATTTTGCATTGTTCAAACGTCCTGAATAACTAGCTACATGAAGAGGACTTTGTCCATCATTATTGACAACATTTATATCAGCCTCGTTGTCAATCAATAGTTGTACCACGTCCTCATTCTCAACTGAACATGCATACAATAATGGAGTATTATTGTGTTTGTCCTGCTTATTAACTGGACATTTATTTTCTAGTAACAGTTTAACTATATTGAAGAACCGAGAATTTACAATTGTTTGTTGAAGTGTTTCCGGATATTCCTTTTTACATGCCACATGCAGTACGGTCTGACCCGTGTCATCAAATAAGTTCAAATCAGCATTAATATCCAACAAAATTTGAACAATATCATCATGTCCTTTAACACAAGCCATGTGAAGCGGCGTTCTATTTCTATTGTCCGTCATATTAATATCACAGTTAGTCTGCAACAATATTTTAACATTCTCTGAAAGTCCACAATAACAGGCGACATGCAGCGGACTTTCTCCATCATCACTTCGAATCTGAAGATCTGCCTGATTATCAATCAACAGCTGAACAAGTTTATCGTTTCTTATGCCTGATGCGTAAAACAACGGCGTTTTATTTTCGTTGTCCACTTGATTAATACGGCAATTACAATCGAGTAAGATTTTAACTATGCGCAAATAACTGTCGTCGCTCAAGCTTTCAAGGCGAATCTGTTTACATGCAGTAGTTATTATGGTGTCCTTAGTATAACTGCATAAATTAACATCAGAATTATTACTTATTAACAGATTTACTATGTCATAATTTCCCCTTTCACATGCAATAAATAAAGGTGTTTGACCTTTATTGTTAACATCATCAATATTAGCACTATTTTCAATTATTATCTTTGCAATATTAGTTTGGCCATTCGAACTGGCAACAAATAAAGGACTTTCTTTTTCGTTGTTCGATATATTGACATCAGCTTTATTGTCAATTAAAATCTGAACTATGTCATGTTTGCCATTTTCGCAAGCAATCATCAATGGGGTTCTATTTCTATTGTCGGTTGTGTTCAAAGCACTGTTTTTATTAATTAACATTTTCACAATAATGTAGGCGTCAGCATTACTATTACACGCTGCATGGAGTGGTGTTTGCCCAGTATTATCACATATGTTGATGTCGGCATCATTATCGATTAAAAGACAAATGTCATCAAATTTTCCTTGCTTGCAGTAAACAAACAACGGAGTTTTATTACCAATATCAGTTATATTAGTATTGCAATTGTTCCTAATTAAGGTTTCAACTATATAAACATTTGATGCTAGATGGAGAGGTGTTTGTCCTTCATTGTCAAAACAATTCACGTCAGCACCATGAGTAATAAGCAACTGCGCGATATTTCCGTCTCCTTGCTTACAGGCAATATGTAAAGGTGTCTCATTGTTGTTGTTGCCAAGATTAATATCGACTTTATTATCAATCAATAACTTTATTATATCAATATGAGCTGCCTCACAGGCAACCAATAATGGGGTTCTGTTATCGTTGTCTGTGTAATTAATATCAGCATTTTTACTTATTAACAACTGGACAATATCAATACGTCCATACTTAGAAGAAAGGTATAATGGCGTGCAATTGTTACCATCACTTAAATTGATAGAACAAGTCCTTAATAAAGTTTTGACTATTTTTGTATATCCAAACTCACATGCAATATGGATAGGAGACTGGCTGGTGCAATTGCTGATATTAACATCTGCGTTGTTATTATCTAATTGCAGAACAATCTCTTCATCACCGATTTCACTGGCAAGAGAAAGTGCACTTTTATTGTTATTGTCAACTGCATTGATATCACAGTTATTATTTAACAATAATTTAATTATATTATAGTGCCGGTGTATGCAAGCAACATGAAGGGGGTTTGACCATATTTATTACGTATATTTAAGCTATATTCTTTTCCAAGAAAATTGTGAATAACCTCAATACGGCCTTCTTTGCTAGCATTAAATATTTTGATATCAGATTCTCCATTTTTCGAGTTTTTACTTTCAAATTGATATTTGTCAAAAATATCAATAATGTCTGCATAGCCATATATCCTAGCAACATCAGGTATATACTGATTATTCTGATTACAGATCGATATATCTGCATAGTGGTCAAGTAAAATTCTCACTATGTCCTTGTTATCGCATATGCCCCTGGATCTTCTATCTACGACACTTGCAATAAACAATGGAGTTCTTTTCTTTGAATCTGTTTGATTAATATCAATATTACTTTTTAGTAAGATTTTCACTGTATTATAATTCCTCTGCCTACAAGCAATATGCAGTACAGTTTCGCCAAATATATTACGTATGTTTAAGTCAGCATTATTACTTATCAATAATTCAACAACATCATTATGCCCTTCTTTACATGCAGAAAATAAGGGTGTCTCTTTTTTTGTGTCAACCTGGTTAATATTACATCTTTTCGTAGCGAGCAAATAATTAATAGTAGTCATATTTCTCCCTTGACATGCTACATGTAGAGCGTTTTTGCCAGTTGAATTCTGTATGTTTACATCTGATTTAAAATCAAGTAAAACTTTTACGACATCATGTTGATCGTTTTCAGAGGCTATGAATAACGGTGTTCTTTTGTATCTATCGGTCTGGTTTATATTACAATTGTACAATAACAGAAGATGAACAATGTCCATATAACCCTTCCCGCAAGCATTATGCAAGGCCGTGCGTCCAAATTCATCTCGGACATTAGCACAACATTTATTTTTTAATAAAACACTCACAATTTCTGTGTGACCTTCTTTACAAGCTACAACTAATGGAGGATCTAGGTCATGTCCACGAATGTTTATATCATAATCACAGGTCAAAAGGAGTTCAACAATGTCTACTCGTCCTTCTTTGCATGCCACAAGAAGTGGTGCGTGTCGATGTCTTAAAAATATTTGGGTATCAACCAACCATTCATTATTTCCATTTTGATGATGAATAGTTTCAAACATGACCAGCCATCGGTGAATTTTTGTCAGTACTTGTTCTACGTTGTGCGTTATTCATGTTTCTTTTACTGATTATGAAATTTTACTATTTCCTTGTATCCGTTCAATGTAGACAGATATAAAGGCCATTGATTGTGTACTATAGCCAAAATGTATTTTTCGTTTTTGTTTAAAAACTTTATAATTTTTTCTTGAAACAATCTATGTTTCATCTGCTGCGTGTTAAACACATTGACAAACGATTTTCTTTCAATTTCCACACCAATGCGAACAAAGTATACACATTCTAATTCTGGTGGGATCAGTATAGTAAATTCATCATGTTCTTCGTTTAAGGATGCAAATTGAATTCGGTCTCTAATAAAATTGCCGTTCGCATGTTGCAAAATAACTTTAGGAATCTTTTTCCCAAAGTACAGAGCTATGATGTCAAATATTTTGTCATGTAAAGTTGTTATCGTATTCGCTTTCTCCCTGATGTAAATTTCTTTTAGAGTATGAAGACACGATAAGACATACTGCAGCGTGGGGCGAGAAGGTAAATTCAAATAATTTACAATTGCATCAAATGCCTCTATAAATTTAATGTTGTCGTAAATATAATCTTTTCGTAGATTATTATTGTGAATTACAAGCAATGCTAGACCTAAAATACAGCATTTATTATTGTCATACATCTCGTCTAGCTCTTTTTCAAATTCGTCATACGGATTTTGAAATAGTAGTACTTTTGTTTCCTGCTTTCTGTTTCTATGAATCACGCAAAGTAGTGGAAACATATCTATACCTCTAACCATATCGTCACTAATATGAGTTATCGTTTTCTGATCAATGTAGCAACCTGCAATTTTTCTTGTTTCTGCTACAGTTGCTTCCAATTTTTTAGAAAGTAAGTTGCATTCCACTGTTTGAAACATTTGTGAAAACTTCTTAAAAATTGGTGTATTTGAAATTAGTAACCTGCATGTAGCAAGTATGCGAAATGTACTGTTTTCAGTCCTAATGCAACCAATTTTAGTTTTTAACCTTTCCAGAGAATATAATATACTTTTTTCTACAGAATATCTTCCGAATATATCATCTATTATAAAAATTTGATCATGCGGCGGATTATAGTACTTGACGATATCGCATGCATCCGTCAAAGGTATAATTTGATAGCCATTATTTATCTGTAAAGTTAATGCTATATAATGAGAAATAGCGGACTTTCCCATCCCAGAATTCCCTGTTACGACTACAAATGAGTTGTTCTCTACTTGTTTTAGGACTTTTGTTGCTCCAGTAGTAATATAGAACGTCATCATTTCTTTTCTCCAAAGTTCAATCTCCTTTGTAAACAAATCTGTAATTTATAAAATACGGTGGTTATATAAGCATCTTGAACCCGAGCACTCCTTTAGATACTTACGATGCAGTCTTTTATATATGTCATTTATTTTCTGCATGTTCTCTTTTTCTCGGTTTTGTAAAAAAATATTTAGAAGTACAATTCCTTAAAAAAATGATTTTAAATGTGTGGGTTAAATATGGGCAATGATTATACACTTATTCATGAAAAAGTATCACGAAAAATACCGAACTAAAAGGTAAATTCAAAAAGAGAAAGTCCATTAAAACTGAAACGTTGAACTTTATAAAACAACGGATGAAAACAATAATCACATTTCTGAATTGGTACAGGCATCTTCAAAAGTAAAATGTGTCAAGATCTGATTTTCAAGAGAAGAAAGGAATATCCTGATTTACTAACAAAACTGGCATTTCTGAAAATTAACACGTTTTATACTATTTTATGAAGATGTCTAAAAAAACCACATGAATCAGTAAGTGTATTAATTAAGAATAAATATTTCCGTAAAGTGCATGATCAGAAAAATAACTTAACCAGGTTTAAATTTCTATCGGTTTTATTCTGGTTTACCGAAGTGAGCAAATTTATTTACATACATACATTTGAAAATAATATTTCCTTGAAAGATCTGTTAAACTGTGAAACCGGTAGGATACTATAAAGGTTACTATAGGAGAAATTACGAACAATTTGATATTGCAATAGACAAAATGTAAATATTCATAATAAGAAGATGCAGCATTGATGCCAATGGGACAACAAACTACCAGAGACCAAATGAGATGATATAGAAATAATCAAGTGAATGTCACAATACGGTCTTCAACAATAAATAAAACCCACACCGCATATCAAGCTATAAAAGGCCCGACATGACAAAATGTAAAACAATCCTAAATGAAAACACTTACGGCCATATTTATGTACAACACCACAAATAAATGTGATATATACAGCAACCAACAACAGCCGATGAATTGCAGGCTCCTCACTTGAGACATGAATATTCAGAAAGTGTTTGGGTAAAACATGTTTGCAGTTGCCTAAATATCTCCCTAACATGGGTCATTGGTGTCACAGCGCAACATAAGAATAACTATAAAAATCATTTATCAGTTCATTTCATTGAAGTAAAACAAACTATTTTTTTTTAAAGTAATCCGAATTTATTAAATTTTCGGATCTTCCTAGTATAAATCTGGATACCCCAACTTTAACTAGGTCTGCAGATTTGTACTGGATTTTAATTAATATGAATCACAAATTAAATTTTTACTATTATACATTGGAATTCAATTTGTACTGTAACAAATAAACTCATCATAATAGTAAATGCCAGTATTGAAATTTTTTATTTGCGCCAGACGCGCGTTTCGTCTATAAAACACTCATCATACAGAATTTAAAAAAAGTTAAAAAGGCCAAATAAAGTACAAAGTTGAAGAGCAGAAAGTACATTCAGCTCACTTTTAGAAAATTTAAACGACATAAAATATAAATACATGTAAATGCTTTATTGTATCATAAACCCTACCTTTCAAATTTTTTGGTATCGGATCATTCAGTTTTAATTCTAACATTTTAACTCTTTCAGTAACTTTAACCAATTCTTCCTCCAGTTTTATTAACTTGTTTTGAGTTTTAATAAAACTGAGATGATCTTCTCTTTGTGAAGTATCAAACTGTTTCGCATACAAAGTATCACATTCTGTCTCCATATAATCACCACCGAGTCTGATTAGTGCCTAGAATGGTAATTATAATAATATTGGAATTAAGAACCTCGATGAAAATAAGCATAGTAATATCATTTGTGGAAATTACAATACAGCGAACCAAGGCTATAATCGTCATGATATAAAGGGTCTTTTTTATCAAACTAAAATCAACAGAAGACTTTGTAGGATTATTAAACAGCTCCATAAATTCTTGGTGTTAAAAACAGTCCATAATACAATCCAAATTGATTTTTGTGAATAGAGGTTTTTGACTTATTCAAATTTCCAGAAAAAAAAACACAACCTATCTGAAATACATAACTGTATTACCTAATGCTGGAAAAAAGCGCCATATTTCCAAATACACAAAAGTCTGTTCCTGTTAATAAGACTAATCGTCATATCTGATAGAAACAGATGTCTGTCTTTACTTTGTGGCTAAAATGTTTGTTCAGGATAATTATAAATAATTTTTTTAGACAAATAAATGCCCCCGCTTTCAACGCTGAAGTAACTGTAGTATAACAAAGTCAATGTAGGTCTTTCTTTTGAATATTATTGTGTCTAGGAAACACAATTGATGCACACACAGATGTTATGTCAAAATAACTATAATATTTAACCTCTTTTACCCCAAAAATGACAAAGTTCAACTATCTCATGAAAGAGCAAATATTAATAAAAACAAAACCCTGACCACATGCACACCTTCAATATATATATAAACAGCTAGCAAAGTGAAAACTTTCTAGCATTTAAACTGTAGGAGAAGTTATCTGGAAACGCTCCTCTCATGCACGTAAAGACTCCAAAAAATTACAAAGTTCAACTATCTCCCAAAAGAGCAAATATAAAAAAAAATCAAACCCTGAACAAATGCACACATACACACCTAAAATATATGTACATACAGCCAGTATAGTAAAAACTATCTAGCGTTCAAACTGTAGGAGAAGTTATCTGGAAACGTTCCTCTTATGCAAGCAAATACTCCAAAAAAATACAAAGTTCAACTTTCTCCCAAAAGAGCAAATATTAAAATTTAAATCCTGACCACATGAATACCTTCCTTATATGTACAAACTGACAGCAAAGTGAAACATTTCTAGGATTCAAACTGTAGGAGGAGTTATATATAAGAAATAACTATATACCCATAATGGGACGGACAGACGGACGTACGGAAGGACGAAATGATCGACCGGCGGATGGGGGTAAAACAATATTCCCCTAACTTTTTGTTGCGGGGGCATATAAAGTATGACTAAAAAAAAAACTCGAAGGTAAATTCAAAAAAGTCAAATCCACGTCCATAAAATCTGACAAAATCAAACGAGAGACTTTGTCAACCAACGGAACTAATGGAAAACAATCATCGTTTGCCTGTCTTGATAAGTCCGAAGAAAATGGTGTGATGAATCTGGTTTTATAGCTAATTAAACCTCCAACATCATTTAATTATTTCAATGAAAAAGATATTTTGTTTGATTTATCCAATAGTCTGGATGTGTTCTCTAAATGTTTAAATGAATATTTAAACTCACCATTTTTATATCATTCCAATAATGCTGAAAATCTATGCTACTAATAAAACCATCTTCAGAGTGAGCTATCTTATTTCTGTAAAATTTAATTCTGGACAGATCAGCTCCTACAGTAAGATTCGCTGATATCGGAGGTCCGTCACTAATTTGAATTGGCGTTAGATTCCTTATGAGACAAATCATTAACGTACTGTCAAAATGTTTTGATGATCCTTCTCCTGAAAGAATTACAAAGTAAATAATTTGCAAATAGATTACATTTTTCCTGTGGGACGTATTCAGGCATGGTTGTAATTTTCCGGACGCCATTATGGCGAAATCAGGATGGAAATCGACCCTACAGTAGGATGAGTCGTTGTATAACTCACTATTGATATGTGTCGAGATCTCAGATTTAAGGTACCAGTTTAGTCTTCTGATCTATAAATTTACCGATGTGCTCTATTCCCGATTATAACATTTTGACTGAGTGTGAAGTCACATGGCGAGTGACGTGTAGGAGGAGACAATTGCCCCATCGACGCACATGGGTTGGCTCTTTTTGAGGTTTTTTTTTTTTTTTTTTTTTTTTGCTATTCCAGAAGTTTCTGTTTGTAACCCTTAATTTTAATCTATTTACGAGATTTGAACATCGGTAAACTACTGTCGTCATTAACATAAAATTATAATGTATAGATATAGGAAGATGTGGTATAGGTGCCATTGAGACAACGCTCCATCCCAGACAAAATTCTTGAAGTTATGAAAGTAAACTATTATAGGTCAATGTACGGTTCTCAACACGGAGCCTTGGCTCACCATACAGCAAGCTATAAAGCGGCCCAATGACTAGTGTAAAACCATTCAAACGAGAAAAACCAACGGTCTAGACACAAAACGAGAAATGAGAAAGACTTATAAACCACATCAACAAAGACACTACTGAACAACATAGGACAGTTGCAAACAATTGCAGCGGGTTTAAATGTTTTAATAGGTACCAATCTTCACCCTAATCTGAAATAATAGTGTAACATCACAACATAAAAAGACACACTTTAAGATATCAATTGAAATGGCTTTACTCAATCAAAAGACAAGTAAACATACACTGAACGAATAATTTAATCTATGATACAATGTAAATACAAAATCAATAAAATAAGGCGTGAATAATTAAAGTAACAGTACTATACCGCTGTGAAATATTAAACAATTTCAGACTTTTATGTATTTTTGATAAATTATTGACAAAGAGCAATGTGTTGGCTTCTGTATATAGAATATAGATACAACATAGAATAATTATTGACCAACCTGTTCTTGGAAAAAGTAAATTCCATTGTTCTTGGTTAATGCGTCTTTCATTTTTTAGGTCGGTCAATTTGCATTTATTTGAATTTAATGTTTTATTCAGGCAATCAGGATGGAATTCATAGTCAAACTGTATTCTGACGGCTCGTGGTGATATTCTCAGTAATAGTAATGCAATCTTTATGTAGTTCGACTCTTCCATTGTAATAAGTGTTGTCATAATTCTGAATAGAGATAAAAAGTTGGTGAGTGTATTTCATCGGTACAAAGTTACGCACACTTGTTCAGTATGACGAGGAATTATGACGAGGTTTATAACTGCTCAGAATTATGTATGGGCACCTTGAAACTCGATCGTTTTCACTTTTACTAAATACACATACAAAAGACAAATATTTTATAAGCACAAACTCATCAACAATAAATGGTTAGGGCTCATAGCATATTAGTTACATAATAGATGAAACTTAATAAGTGTCGAAACAATTACTATTATTAATATTAAAATGTAATATCAAATTGAATATAGTAACTTAAAAAACCTTTGAATAGACTTATTAAGGAGGGATATAATTACGATACTGTTGTCAAGTCATTAAAGATTGCATATTTTGGCGTTAATATTGAGTCACTGATAAGGTCTTTGCGTCGGAACTAAACACATTTATTCTAAAAACAGTTGTTGGCATGACACGGGTTATGTTCTTCTCATATATGTTATGATGGTATGATACTAAACCCCTAACGGAAGGATTGTGCCTGATGTACATATGATGAAATCATAATCTTTCAGTCAGTTTAATTGAAGTCTGGAGCTGGCATGTCAGTTAACTGCTAGTAGTCTGTTGTTATTTATGTATTATTGTCATTTTGTTTATTTTCTTTGGTTACATCTTCTGACATCAGACTCGGACTTCTCTTGAACTGAATTTTAATGTGCGTATTGTTATGCGTTTACTTTTCTACATTGGTTAGAGGTATAGGGGGAGGGTTGAGATCTCACAAACATGTTTAACCCCGCCGCATTTTTGCGCCTGTCCCAAGTCAGGAGCCTCTGGCCTTTGTTAGTCTTGTATTATTTTAATTTTAGTTTCTTGTGTACAATTTGGAAATTAGTATGGCGTTCATTATCACTGAACTAGTATATATTTGTTTAGGGGCCAGCTGAAGGACGCCTCCGGGTGCGGGAATTTCTCGCTACATTGAAGACCTGTTGGTGACCTTCTGCTGTTGTTTTTTATTTGGTCGGGTTGTTGTCTCTTTGACACATTCCCCATTTCCATTCTCAATTTTATTATAACCGAACCTTTAACCTTTAACATGTGTGTCAATGTCTATCTATAACAACGATTACACGCAATTAAAGTATTCAGGTCCTCTCAATGGGGATGTACCTAATAGATATATAAGATAAGATAAGATAATATATATTTTATTACCAATTAAGGGTCCATAAGGGGCATGTAGAGAATACATGTATAATGAAACACAAAATATTGATTAACATAGATACATAGATAAATACACAATTGAAATACAATTTGACATTTAAAAAGCCCTTGGTTTATAGTATATGATATGTTTATGTAAGAAATAAATACATCTAACTCATATTGACTTGAATTAATTTTCAAACTGCATTAAAAACCTGATTGCCTTCACAGCTTAACAGATATGAGATATTTTGCTGATTTTAGAAAAGTTTGGTATTTTATGGCAAACAAAGTCAAAGAGAACATCTCTATCAGAGTTCAATTTTTCACATAAAAAATTTTAAAAATGAGTTCATCTTCAACACAATCAGAGGAGCAATATACTATGTATACACGTTTGTTTTTGTTTATGTTTTTCATGCAGGTGTCAATGATGAGTCAGCTGATGTAAACGAAACTCCAGTATGGCTTTAAAAATTAAAAGCCTGGCCTTGCGGTCATAAACTTTCGAGAACGATTTTTGTACTCAGACTCGAGCATCAACCAATCAAAATGCTTGATTTCATATTTCGAGCATGATTTTTGTGCTCAACCCTTGGTATATTTGATGAGTGAGCCCAGTTGTCAGCAGCACCTAATTTGTTTAGATGAATTAGCATTGATATGGTTATATTATAAGATTGACTTGTCCTCGATGCTCTTCATCATTATGATAGTACTTTATTCGAACTTTTAAATGTCTTGATTTGAGGGGCAATGGTGAGATAACAGACTTGCTAATCTTGTCTTCTCCCTTTACGTAACAAAATTAAATCCAAACCATCTGATTTACAATTATATCGGATCATCATAATGAAGTAGAAGCCAGGATAATTCGTCTAAACATCAGCCCAACAATGTTAGATCTGTAAATTTGCTTTCGCATGTTTTTGTTACTGAGATATCGTGTCACCAAATTGAATCGCCTTGCACTAGACTAGACACGCTAGACTATCTGATCAACTAGGCTATATTTCATTTTAGTAGCACAATACAAAGATTTGTTTACTTCCAATCACTAACCTTTAAAATGCTGTTACTTTCTTATGAATGCATAGAAAATAATAAAAGAGGTTTATATAGAAAGATAAAAGATTAATCTTTTAAATGGTTGCAATATTTTTATTATGCAATCATTATGTAATCAATTATTATGTAATAAGTGGCAAAATCTGGGTCAGTTAACTTGAATGAATTTAGTTCTATCATCTCTTTAACTATACAGAAAATTTTAACGAAATCTTAATCAACACATCATGGGCTTCAAAAGGGTGTCTCAAATTGTCCTTATGGTATTCCATTCTCTCATAAATCTCTAATTAATGTAAACATCCTAACCAAATAAAAGAAGATAATGTTTGATTAGGTGTAAAATTTGTTTCATACATTCTAGCTGAAATCTGAGACACCCTTCTGTAGATAATGGCCATAGGAACAACATATAATAAAATAAACCCTGTAGACATACCTATGTAGAAGCTAATTTCATTTGAAAGTGGGGTGAAAAATATTTTAGACACAGTTAACATTATAATTGGTTACATAATTGTTGCATAATACTAACATTGCATTAATTTGAAAGAGTAATCTGTTAGCTATCCAAAACTACCATTTTTATAAATTTTCAATCATTATTAAGAAAGTTACAGCATTTTAAAACTTGGAGTTTGAGTTATAAAATCTTTGTATTGTGCCTCCTTTACACGCAGCTATTTTAAATATCATTCTAACTCACCTGTAGTCTCTCACTCTCACAAAACACAGTCGTGTTTCTAATACATGTACATATAATGGTAAATACTATAACTTCAAGACGTTTATCCAGTCGAGTGAACAAACACAGTCGAATAAAATGTTCAGTGTATGATAAAACATTCCTGCTGTTAAAACAAGCTTCGGCAAGTGTTATGTTCGAGAATCTTATGACCCTTTAACTGTATCAAAATTTCAACATTATTCCTAATCGAAAGTATTTCATCAAATTTGCGCACAAACAAGTAAATGACACTATTTATATCAAACATATTCTTATAAATAACAGTGTAACTAACGACAACTTAAAGTTTAAACAATTTCATGGTTTGTTGAATACTTTTTAGTACTAATATAATTGATCTATTTATATCATAATATAATTGAAAGTATACACATTGAATTGGAAACCACCTTAATGGTCTCGCGGAAAATAGAAGGTTCGGTAACCTATCGGGTCAAACCAAAGAGTTGGAAATTCGTATTTTCGGCTTCTCCGCTCAGCACTCGGAATTGAGGAGTAAGTGAAATGACTATTTAGAATATTGTGTTCAGTCAGAGTGGTTTGTCATTACGTTAACAGCTACCTTGTGAACAAGCACGCTAAAAATTCAGTTATGTTAATAGGTCTACAAAGAACTGTGTATATCCACATTACATTAGCATAATCTCGTCCTATTATGCATATGATATTTCCCACTAGAAATCCAACATCGTCATCTTGTAATTTAACAAAGGAGTAGGTTCAGTAAGACCCCTTTTTGACTCCAAAATATAGCAGTTTTACAAAATTGTGAAAATATAAACTTTTAACTAGTCATTGGAAAGTAGAATTCTTCTGCTACACAAATATGGGCTGTTTTTGACAATAAAATGCACATATATCGGGTACTAACATCATTAAGTCATGCTAAATTACTGAAATCTTCATAATTTTAGCATTTTAGTTAAATTTTAGACGGTTTCCGTCTTAAATGAAAGTGGCCGCATTCATGTTCATTCATTATATTGAATTGTAAGTTGTATTTGATGATAATACATAACATATATAAAGGTTAAGGATGAACACGGATGCGGCCACTTTCATTTTTGACAAAAACCATGTGTAAAGTGACGATTTTTGGCATATTTGATAGATTTTTCATATTTGTGCTTAAATCGGAGCGTTTTTAATGACTTAATCAGTTAAAACCCATCACATAAACTAAATGAATCAATTGAAATAGACACTTAAAAAAGTGTTTAAAAAGTGTCCAAAATATTTCGTTAGATGAAACTGAAATTTGAGGCCAAAATCGGCCCTTACTGGGCCTACTCCTTTGAAATCATATAATATAAATGATAAATATTTATCTATCAATGCAGTCTTCCTCACTGTGCGGTATGATTATGAGAAAAAAAAACAGATTTCAATCATTAACAATATTAGTCGTACTTGTTTATGTTCAAATGTGCAAAGGTTGAGAGAATTGGCAGATATGCAAATGTTAATAGGACTTGTAAATGATGAAATGTTGAAAGGACAAGCAGACGCGCAAAGGTTGATAGGTCTGACTGATGTACAAAGATTGATTGGACTGACAGATGTACAACGCTTGATGGATTGACAGATGTGCTATTGTTGACAGAACTGACATATGTGCAAAGGTTGATAAGATTGATATGTTTGCAAAGGTTATATGACTGGCAGATGTGCGAATGTTGATAAACAGACAGATTTACAAAGTTGGTACGATTGACAGACGAGAAAAAGTTGATAGAACTGCCAGATGTTCACATATTGATAGGTCTGACCGATATGAAAAGGTTGACAGAACTGCCAGATGTGAAAAGATTTATAGGACTGACAGATATGCAAAGGATGATAGGACTTACCGATGTGAAAAGATTGGTAGGACTGACCGATGTGAAAAGGTTAGTAGGACTGACATATGTGTAAAGGTTTGTTGGTCTTACAGATGTGCAAAGATTGGTAGGACTGAAAGATGTGCAAAAATTGAAAGGTCTGACAGATGTGCAAAGATAGATATGTCTGACAGTTGTGCAAAGATTGATAGGACTGACAGATCATTGAGATGTGCAAAGATGGATAGGTCTGACAGATGTGCAAAGATTGATAGGTCTGACAGATGTGCAAAGATGGATAGGTCTGACAGATGTGCAAAGATTGATAGGACTGACATATGTGCAAATGTTGATAAGACTTGTAGACGTACAAGGGCTGATATAACTAGCAGATGTGTAAAGGTTATTAAAACTGAGCTAATCTTGTTTTGTCGCTTTGGTCATAAAGCTCATCACGTAATAATATTCAGGTATTTATAAATCATTAGCTATTTATATCGTTCATTTAGAAGATAAATAAAGTTAGATAGACCGATAAATATACACGGATATTTTTTTAGTTTCAGAATTCCATTGTATTTGTCTTGATGAATACTACTTTAACTGTTTAGTCTATTTTCAATGATATCCATTTGACGTGGCGCTGTACTTATACATCCCATCATTTTGTAAGTGTGCCATGATAATCTGTTGTGTTCTTGTCTTTCATTTAATCTAAAATGCTTTGTCTTTATGATTTTTTGTCTTTCTTTGTTACATATTTGTTTGTTTTTATAACATTTACCATTATAACACAATATTGACTGCTGTACACTAATTTTTGACATTTTTACCTATTATGTCTGTTTGTTTTGTTCACTCATCTTTGTCACTATATTGGAATTATTGCGACAGTCATTCAAGTGAGAGATTTATCTAGCTATCAAACCAGGTTAAATTCATGTTATGTTCTACATAATTTTTTACTTTTTATTTTACTTTTTTGGTTGATAGTGCAATCAAATTGTGTATATCATGTTTTCAAATAAACTATGAATAAATCTAAATGTAATTGGGGTCCAGAAAGGTTTTACATAGATGAAATCCTCTCATCAAATAATTCAAAGTTCGTAGTTCATCTATCCGAATTAACTTTAAATGAAAGATACAACAGATGCATTATATCCTCATTGCCTAATGGCTGGTCTTTCACCTAAGATATAGACAACGAATGTTGACTGAGGACAAAACTTTATCACGAAAGAGATGGTTTCAGCTTCCCAGCAGTAAACTTTCTATTTCTGACGGGTCTTTACTGAGTTTGGTCAAAAACTGGAATTCATAACAGTAAAAAAACAAGTCTGCTAATCTGTTATTAAAAGGACGCAATTAGTCAACATCCCAACAGCACTTGCATATAGAGTATTTGTCTCTCAGTTGATACTTTAATCCATGACTTGTTTTTCCTATCTTTAATAGCGGTTAAAGTGTAACATTTACATTTACACATAAATTTCAGCCATGAGCAGAGGCTACCAAAAAAAATCAGTATTCAACTTTTTGGCGAACTGAAATCAGTGAACTAAAATCAGTTTAAGCGTCACGTGGCCCAATGAAAATCCTTTTTTATTACGAGTGATACATGTGGTGCAGGATCATCTGAGATCACCCCCAATTTTTGATGGGCTTCCTGATTTCTCCGACTTTAGTTTTTTTATGTTGCGTTTTGTATACTGTTGTTTGTCTCTTTGTTTTTTCCTTTTTTTAGCCATGGCGTTGTCAGTTTATTTTCGACTTATGAATATGAATATCCCTTTAGCATCTTTTGCCTCTCTTTCACACAAAGTTTGATATTTAATATTATAGTAATAATGTATCCTTGAACTTTGATAAATAAGGGATAAAATCATTGTATATATATTTTGATGTCTATCTCTGACAACAACAAAGTAAATAAAGTAACATGTATGTTCTCTTTTTTTAAATTGAACTAAAATTATGCAATATTTAATGATTGTACTATTACTAAATACACATGATTGTCAAACAAACTGTTATGCTTTTCTCAATTGTTTGTTCTAGATAACAAATAGAATCAATTTGCAAGCAAAAAAAGTAACAATGAAAACAAAATATAAAGTAATTAGTTTAAATGTCTATATAGTCAGTAATTGATTAGATGACTTATTGAAAGTCATAATGGGTCTAGTTGTTGGCTTGTTCCATTTCAACATCTTCAGCCATTGGTGCCCGGATAGTAAGATTCCCTTTATCATCTCTAAAACATTGGATGTTCTTCACATCCACAGACCGGGGAACTATCATCTGACGAAAGAACGACTCACGAATATCATGACCATCCCCAGACCTCTTCCGTTCTTCTTCGACTGTCAACAAACCATCTTTGCATAAAACCTTAATGTCATCAAATTGCTGTGGCTGTCATTGGACACCAAGACCCGACCTTCTTGTGGTACAACTTGGAGTTGCTTCTCCTCTGACAGACGCTACGGGGCCTCTTACATCATAGTTCCATCAGATTTCATGAAGCTGTGAATTTTTTTGGCATCAATATTTTCTGGAATCTGGACTGTCCTTGTGCGCTCGACAGTATCTCCCCATTCATCATTACCATCTGTGTACTTGAATAATTACTTTACCTAAAATGAAGAAAATATACTCCTAATCTTAAGTTTGATCTCTCAGGGACATGTTAATTCTGTCACATTTGTTATTATCTAGGATATAATTATGAATAGGTGAAATCATATTTATATCCGTCTACAATCACATACGTCTTTCCAGTTGACCCCCCCCCCCCCTTAAAAAAATATCAGCTGTTAATACTTAATGCAACAACATTCAAATCATAATATAATTTATGTTCTCCAGTGAATTAATTTAACTTCTATTTACATATAAACATGATAATCTTGAAAAACAAATCTATAAATAAAGTAGACCAAAATAGGAATGACCATTGGCACTTGTCTCTGTAAAAATTTTACAGCGATTTGATTTTAAACATATTTTATTCATTAAGATATGAAAAGGATTGAGCAACAGGCACAGCCTATAAAAGCTCTCTCCATATTACATGTACAAGGTATAATTCAATCACAACAACTGTATTTAAAATAATGCAATATAGTGGAACATGCACGCTACTTGTGAGCACACACGAGCAAATATATGTTAACAGTGTTACTTACTAAATGCAAAATATATTTAAATATATAGGCAATTAATCATCAGTTATTTAAAGTACCTTAAAACATGCAAATATCCTTAAAAGTTTATAAGTCATTAGAAATATATATATGGCTTGAAAGAGACACTGAGCTTGCTTAGTGGAATAAATGAATTAATGTTGGAGTGTAGAAAAAAATAAAAAATAAAAATAGATGAAAAAAAAAAAAAAAAGTAAGTTTCAAACAAAACGTTGAGTGTCACTGATATATTTCTGAACAGATTTTAAAATAGCAATATTCATATCATATGAAAATAATCTGTTTCCAAAAAGTAGTAATTCAATATTTATGTCAACATTATCAACAATGGAGTAAATGGAATCAAGAAGGATCTGTCTTACATCATTAAACTTAGGGCAAATAAAAAAGAAATGTTGGTTATCCTCAACAGGATGGTTACAGCGATTGTTGTGGATAACGATGCCATCGTTCCATTTCTAAACATCACAGATGAAAAAATAAAACCTTGCCGTCTTCTACTTTCACTTTGACATGTTCTGCATTGAAGTCTCCAATCTTGACGCTGTAAGTCCATTTTCTATCCGCAAGTGAAGTCTCAGGTCTCTTTCTTCTCTATATCATGGGGCGGCCATACCAGGCATTGGGTTCCAGTCTTCCAAGATGTGAACATGCCATCGGAATCGTCCTCCTTTTGATTGAAACGATTCCACAGTACTGGTATAAACGACATATTTTGCAGATTTTCTGATTGTGTTTTAGCTAGTAGTTTAGAACTGATACTATTGTGTGTCCGTTTCCTTTTGTTACCATTTTGTTTCTAGATCTGGCTTTTATATAGCGGAGAAGGATGCCTCTCGCAAGTTGTAGAAATTAAAATTAAGACGGAAAGTACCTGTTCCTAAACATAAACAACGTAAATAACTTGTTCAAGGTTCAAGGTTATAATCTAGTATGATCGAAAATATTACTTTTAGAAATGTTGATTATAGATCTATTCTATTGTATTATATTCCATACATGCATCATGCATTTTTTTTAATTAAGACCTCTAAAATAAGTTATTTTTAAACAGTTTGAGCGTAGATATGTAAAAAAATTATGTTGAGTATGAATGCAAATTAAAAATATACATAATATCTAAACCTTCAGTTTGATCATTTGGCTACAATGGCTGAGTTTTGACTTATTTTTCGACTGTCACTCCTTCAGTGTACATACGTTATTGTAGTTTTTCTGTATTTTTCAACTATAAAACAGTGTGCATATCCCGTCCTGATATGAATGTAATGTTTGTCACTGGACGTTAAACACCAACCAAAAATCATCATATTGAAATTAACACACAACAAATATATATTTATACAAAGTTTGGCTTAAAAGGATACTGAATAAAGGCAACAGTAGTATACCGCTGTTCGAAACTCGTAATTCCATGGACAAAAAACGAAATCGGGATAACAAACTAAAACTGAGGAAAACGCCGCATTAAATATAAGAGGAGAACAACGACACAACATTAAAATGTAACACACATAGCAACGGACTAAGCATTAGCCAAAATCCGATGAGAATAACCAATATAACATCAAAACCAAATACATGAATTTGAGATAGAAAAGTACCGTGACACGTCTTATAGTAATGTGAATTCACACTCAAATATAGGGAAAAACAAACGACACAACGGAAACACAACGTAAAAATGTTACACACACATAAAAGCCAGAAGAAACAAAATGGTATCAAAAGGAAACGGACACCCAATAGTATCAGTTCTTAACTTCTGAATGTGAATAAAAATGAATGGGTATGCTTCAAGGAGAACAAAAATGCAGTCCCCATCCGCAGATATGCTAAAGTTATTAAGACTTACATATATGTGCAAATTAAATGAGCATTTTAATGCGAGTACATATATTCAAACTCGTTTAGGTCATTTAATTTTTAGTAGCAATAAACAAAAGAACTATGTCAATTTGACATGCTTTGATACTTTTTATGCGCTTGAATTTTTACTTGATAACATGTTTGTTCGCTTTGGAGATATCGTCAAGTTATTGGAATTCCAATGGAAACTAACTGTGCACCACTTATTGCGGACCTGTTTTTGTAATGTTATGAGTTACAATTTATGACTAAAATTAGCAAAGACCCATCAAAACAACATTTGATACAAAAATTTAACAATACTTTTAGATATTTGGATGATATATTGGCTCTCAATAGTGACGACTTCAGTATGTATACTAAAGAAATTAATCCTGTTGAACTCACTTTAAATAAAGCTAATACTAACAAAGACCACTGCCCTTTCCTTTCCTCGATCTTGATATCTATATCATTAACGGAAAGCTTAATACATAGATTTATGATAAAAGAGATGATTTTTCATTTCCTATCGTTAGTTATCCATTTTAGATGGTGACGTTCCCTTGTCACCATCTTATGGTGTTTATATATCTCAACTTGTACGATTCGCTCTTGTATGTAACAACGTATTAGATTGTAGCGAGAGAAATGTATGTATTACTGAAAAATAATTACACCAGGGTTTTCGATATCACAAACTAGTCAAAACATTTACTAAATCTTATCATCGGTATAATTTAAGGAAATAATTCATAAATATAACTCAACATTTAGACATCTTATACGTTCAGGTATTTCACATCCAATCTGTTATGGTAATATTCTTTACAAAGCACAAACATGTCAGTATTCACCTCAAAAGCTTACAAAACCTTTAAACAGACTTATTAAGAAGGGATATAGTTACGATACTGTTGCCAGGTCATTAAGGATTGCATATTTTGGCTTTAATATTGATTTACTTATAGGGTCTTTGAATCGGAACTAAACACATTTATTTGAAAAAACAGTTGTTGGCATGACACGGGTTATGTTCTCTGCTAGTAGTCTGTTGTTTTTTATGGATTATTGTCATTTTATTAATTTTCTTATGTTACATCTTCTGACATCGGACTCGGACTTAACTTGAACTGAATTTTAATGTGCGTATTGTTATGCGTCCATTATCACTGTACTAGTATACATATTTTTTAAGGGGCCAGCTGAAGGACACCTACGAGTGCGGGAATTTCTCGCTACATTGAAGACCCATTGGTGGCCTATTGCTGTTGTCTGCTCTATGATCGGGGTGTTGTCGCTTTGACACATTCCTAATTTCCTTTCTCAATTTTAATGATTGATATGACTGATAGATGAGTAAATATTGGATGAAAATGGCAGATGCAGAAGGATCGATATGACTGACAGATGTTCGAAGATTAGTAAGACTGAAAGATTTGCGAATCGAACATTGGTGAACGAACAGATGTTCAAAGACTGATAGGACGGACATATGTGCAAGATTGATAGGACGGACAGATGTGCAACATTTGACATCATTGAAAAAATGTGCATAGGTTGATAGGACTGACAAATGTACAAAGATTGATAGGGCTTACATGTGCAATGGTTTATAAGACGAATAACATATGCAAAGATTGACAGGACACTATTTGCTGTAGGTGAAATCAAGGTATGCATGGGTGTATCAGAGGGAGTAACGTTACTAGCTTGAAAAACGGTAGTATTGACGGGTAAATTATGATTTTTCGAATGGGAGAGATTAATGAAATTTCTAATTTGACGAATTTTTTAATCTAAATCGGACATGTACTTTTTTTTTTTTAACGATATTAGAAGTTAGCCTCGACAATATATACGATAACAATACACAGTTCGGAGTATGGTTTCGCATTTTTGCCTTTGTGATTCTTTTAAAGATGAAAGTTATTGGATAATAGTATTAATGTTCAGATATAGCTGCAGAGTTATATAGCCTTTAAATTGGGTTTATATGAACATCACAATTGTTTTTGCATGTTTTATGTGCCATTTACTGTTTGACAATCCGTTTTTCACACCCGTATCAAAAAAAATAGTTCATGCTCGAACTTTTAAACCAATTTTATGAAAAAATGAGATGAAATGCATATGCTTTTACCTGAAGTCCTGTAGATGAATATGGTTTCATTTTTTTTTTTATAAAATCCTGAGTAAGCACAATTCATGACAAGGAAAGCTAAACTTCTTTCCGATCGGTTATTAACTGACAATTAAGGCCACAGCGGAATGAATGCGCATCTAGCACAGGGAAATTGGTACCGTTTATGTTATGGTTTTAAAATCTTATAACATTGCTATGGGAAACCCGTTTAAAATCCTGACCCCGCCATATTCTGTATGTTGCTTCTTGTGTACTATTATTTATCTGTTTGTCTTTTTCTTTTAGCCATGGCGCTGTCAGTTTATTTTTCAATTTATGAGTTTGACTGTTCCACTGGTATCGCCCCCCTCCCCCCCCCCCTCTTCTTTTTTTTGCATTTCTCACAGATAACAATTGCACTTATCTAAAAGTCGATGGTCTCTCATATATCTCTTGATACATTTACTTCTGATATCGTTATACTTGTCACATTCTAAAATTGAATAATAGTCATCTTCAATGACATTTTTTTTATAACACATACTACAAAAACGTTAATTTCAGACTATACCAAAATATCTAGCAACATACATAGCTACAACAGGTGTTGTTAATACAAAATGATAAGGTTTTAGTAAAATTTTGAATTATGCTTAGGATTGCTTTTAGTTTAATTTGTTGTCTAGCCTACGACTGTCTCAGAAAGCTCGCCTTATGATAGGGATTCGGTGGCGGCGGTAGCGTCGCTGACTTGCTACTAAGAAGCTTGTTATTTCAGAAGTGGATGACCTGGATGCTTTATACTTTGTATATAGATGCCTTATTTGTAGAGGTGACTGATGTGATTAAGTTTCGTTTGTCATTTGTCCATTAGTTTTTCTGCCAGTTAACATTACAATCACTCTGTGCTTAAAGTTTCTTTAACTATCATGCATTTCTACCAAATGTAGACAGAAGCTTGTTTATGATTATAAGATAGTATCCAGACGTAAATTTTGTAACAAAATCCTGTTCATCCGTATATTACTTATAAATAGTTTTCTGCCAGTTAACATAAAATTCACTCTGTGGTTACAGTTTTTAAAATTTTAATAACTTTCACTATCCTGGATCAGAAGCTGGTTATGATCAAAAACTAGTATCAGGAAGGAAATTTTTAAAAGATTGTTTTCCTGTTTTTTCATATATTACTTTTAAATGGACTTGTATTTTTGTCCATCTGATTAATTAAGCCTTTTTCAACTGATTTTTATAGTTCGTTCTTATGTTGTACTGTTATACCACTGTCCTTGTTTAGGGGAGGTTTGGGATCTCGCTAACATGTTTAACAGCGCCACATTATGTATGTATGTGCCTGTCCCAAGTCAGGAGCCTGTAATTCAGTGGTTGTCGTTTGTTTACGTGTTACATATTTGTTTTTCGTTCATTTTTTTTTTATATAAATACGGCCGTTAGTTTTCTCGTTTGAATTGTTTTACATTATAGTTTCGAGACCTTCGGGGCAAGTATGCAAGACTCGGGTTCCGCGGAACCCTTACGAACTTTTATAGTTTGCTCTTATGTTGTATACTATTACACCACTGTCCCAAGTTTGTGGTAATTTTTGCGCCATCAAACTAGTTTATATAGTTTATATATGCGTTTACTTTTCTACATTGGCTAGAGGTATAGGGGGAGGGTTGAGATCTCATAAACATGTTAACCCCGCCGCAATTTTGTGCCTCAGGAGACTCTGGCCTTTGTTAGTCTTGTATGATTTTTTTTTTTTTTTTCAAGGTTCTTATGTATAATTCGGAGTTTAGTATGACGTCCATTATCACTGAACTAGTATACATATTTTTTAAGGGGCAAGCTGAAGGACGTTTATCGCTACATTGAAGACCCATTGGTGGCCTTCGGCTGTTGTCTGCTCTATGGTCGGGTTGTTGTCGCTTTGACACATTCCCCATTTCCTTTCTCAATTTTAGCTAAGAATATTATTCTAAAGTACAAGAACTTTGAAATGCAATATTGCAGTAATCAATGTTTCCTAGGAGTTTGTAAAATAAGTGATAAAAACATTGTATAAATGATATTTAATGTCTATCTCTGACAAAAACAAAGTAAATAAAGTAACAAACATGTTCTCTTCTTCAAATTGAACTAAAATTATGCGATATTTAATGATTGTTCTACTTGATTGTTCATATGCAAATAGTCAATGAAATGATATATTCCATTACAAAATATACATGATTGTTAAACAAGCTTTCTCAAAATGTTATCTTTATTATTCAAAAAGGGTAAAAATTTGCAAACAACAAGTTTTATTGAGTTGACGGTATGCATCATGCAACTATTGGTTCGCAAACACATTTTACACATATTCTTTTTATCAAGAATTACGACTTTCGTCAGTCAAAAAAAAAATAACAATGAACACAAAATCAAATTATAAAGTAATGAGTTAAAATGTCTATAGTCTGTAATTAATAAGATGATTTAATCAAGTACAATTGAAAGTCACACTAGGTCTACTTTTTGGCTTGTTCCATTTCAACATCTTCAGCCATTGGTGCCCGGATAGTAAGATTCCCTTTATCATCTCTAAAACATTGGATGTTCTTCCCATCCACAGACCGGGGAACTGTCATCTGACGAAAGAACGACTCACGAATTTCATGACCATCCTCAGACCTCTTTCGTTCTCCTTGGGCTGTCAACATTCCATCTTTACATAAAACCTTCACCTCCTCTGGCCGATAATTTTCGACATTGAATGTCATCAAATTGCTGTGGCTGTCACTGGCCACCAAGGACCGACCTTCTTGTGGGACAACTTGGAGTTGCTTCTCCTCTGACACACGGTACGGGGCTTCTAACATCATAGTTCCATCAGATTTCAGGAAGCTATGAATTTTTTCGGCATCAACATTCTCTGGAATCTGGACTGTCCTTGTGCGCTCGACAGTATCTCCCCATTCATCATTACCATCTGTGTTCTTAGCATGAATTATTACTTTACCTGAATTATAGAAAAAAAACTTGTTGAGTTTAAGCGATCACGAATATTTTTTTACTCTATCGAATTCCATAATATATAATCTTGGATTAAACGGTTGTTTCGTCCATAACCCGAGCCCCAATAAACCAAACGATCATCCCCTTACCCTAACATTAATATTAAGAAAACAAATACCCTGTTCTGAATTGCTGTCTTATTTCAAGCATAGCCACTATGCGAGAATATATGAATCTACACATGGATTTCTATGAATATTTTACAAAGTAATTGATGCGTAACAAACTTTAACCCCAGACTATATCTACTTGTAAAACTGCAAAAAAAAAGTCCGTTTATAAGCAGAAACAGATAAATGAAAATAAATAATTTCAAAATTTTACTCTGGATACTGTAATTTGGTCATACACAAATTTCATAAAAATCCATGAAGGTTTCACATAATTTTTGTTTTTATCGTACATCATGATATATCAGTGACCGCTGTGGAAAGACAAATTGATATTGATAGCGAAAGGCAAATTTTTCATACACGTACGTTATTTCCATTTCATTCATTTTCCTAAAATTAATAGAAAACAAGAACGAGGGCTTCAGAAAAAATGTCCTGTCGCCAAATATCTACATAATGATCGTCCCAGCTATTATCAAATAAAGACTTACCACCATCTACTTTTACTTTGACGTGTTGTTCATCGAAGTCTCCAAGCTTCACACTGTAGGTCCACTTTCTATCCTCGAGTGAATTCTCAGGTCTGCGTCTTCTCTGTATCGTGGGGCGGCCAAACCCCCAGCTAAAGGGCATTGGGTTCCAGTCATCCATGAAGTGGAACATGTCCTCAGAATCATTCTGCCTTTGATTGTAGCGGTTCCAAAGTACTGGGATAAAAGACATGATTTCGATTTTTACCTGGTTAATGATAGTCTAGTACTGTTAACATGGAATGTCCGTTTCCTTTTGATACCATACTGTCTCTTCGGCTTTTATATAGTTCGAGAGGTGGATTCTCGTAAGTTGTAGAATGTAAACAAAGGAAAAATACCGGTTTCTAAATATAAACAACGTAAATAACTTATTCGGGTTCAAGGTTATAATCTAGTATGATCTAGAATGTTATTTTTAGAAATATTGATTATCTAGATGTAGCAGAGTGATTTTTCATGCTTCATAAATTATGTAATTAAATTTGCACTTTTGAAATCATTGATTTATATTAAAAATCTACTTATCAAATTCTTATTGAGTCTTTAGTTTAATTATTTCACTCTTGCAAAGTATTTTTACTAAAGGATATTTATCCTTTATGACTTGATTTAGTATATAATTTACGTATTGAGTAATGTTACTCATACATATTCATGGGGGTTGAAATTGAACTCTTGTTTTGATTGGTTCTTAGTTATTGGCGGTTAAATTGAGTTTTCCTTTGTGTACCCTGGGGTAGAATTTACCTGGACACTGGTCAGTGAAAGACGTCCATTATTTACCCAGACTATTATAGCAGAAACCCATATTGACAGATTGTATATTGACTATATTCATCTACATAGTTTTCCAGACATGACTAGTAAGTTGCACTTTCTTCTTTATTAACATTTTGACACGAATTAATAGATTTGGTTAACTTTCCTATTTTCGAGTAAATACTCTTCAGATTGTATGTTTATAACATCGGAATGAAAGATTTGAATGAGCGTATTTTTGGTAAAGAAGCTAGGTCATATTTTTATAAAGTAATGTAATATTTGCCGCTGATCATAGCGTAATTATGTAATGTTTAGAGATATCGTAATAACAGTATTTTACGAATACTGCATGTAGAAAAATGGCGGCATGTATGATAAGTTACATTATATTGTGAAAAGAATGTTCGAATTACATGTTAGCGTAATGCTATTTTTATATGGACGAATTGAATACAATTGTCATGCGATTAGTATTTTATATAATTACGAAGAGTCCGTTCTTATTATTGTATTTTGGTTTTCAGGACTCTGATGTAGACTATTTACTTTGTGCCAAGTTCCTTATTTACTAGAGAACTCACTCCACAAGTGGTAAGCGCATAATTTGTAGTTTTTGTATTATTTTATACTATAGAAATGATAGTTATTCATGGATTATTTCCATTGGCGATTTGCGCGTTTTTAGCAAATCAGTGGTAGAATTTATATGTTGGTATTCAGACATAGTAAATACTTTTTGAATGTTGTAATATTTATTAAGTTTAATTGTAAACTTTCATGTACTTGCGAGAAGTAATTTTAAGATACATTTAATATATTTGATTGTAAACGCAATAAAACTGGTTACCGTTATAATTAAATGTCGGTCAGAGAAACCGGTACACATTTCACTACACGATTGAATGAATGAACATTCCATAGTAAATGTGTATCTACTGTTTATAGTAACACTATTATATTAGGAATCGTTTGAACTGTATTAAAATTGTCTGTGATATAATATGTGTATAATATATTCTATATGTTACATGAACTATCATTAATGTTTATAATCTTGTTATTTCAGAGTTTTTATTCTCTGGTAATAAAACCATCCGAACCTTAGAAAGTCTTCTAGTTATTAATTTATACCGGAAGAGACCCCTTTCACATATTCATATTCTATTGTATTCTATTTCATCTACATCCAGCAGACTTTATTTTAGACCCCCAAAATATACATACACACCGTTTCATTATTTTGGCAGTATAACATTTTGTTTTAATCAATTTGAATATGAATGCTATTTAGATAAATTCAAAGTCAAAGAGAAAGTAGATATTCATCACTGTGTTTAAACGGGTAACTTAACCACAGCCGTTTAAGCACAGTGTTCATGGGAACATACCGAGTCGTCATCTTTTTGGTACAGGCTTTTTGGGTGGCATTATTTGTTGTTGTTTTTTTTTCGGGAAAACTATTTTTTTTTTTTAATTTGATAAAAAAAAAAAAAAAAAAAAAAAAACCACACTAATGTAGTTAATTGAAATATTATATGTATGTAATATTTGACACTGGATGTTAAACACCATTTCAACAAAACATTTGATTAATGAGAAGTATATAAAGGATTCTGAATGTAATTAAAATAAGTATGTATATGGTAATTAGAAAGCAACTAAAAAAATCTAAGAGTTAACTCGATCTTCAATCTAATTAAAACCCGATCTCTCATCGCTCCCGTTTTCTGATATGTCGCGTTGGAGCTCGCGACATATTAGAAAACGGGTGCGATGAGAGATCAGTTTTTAATTAGATTGCTCGATCTTATTCATTACGTGATTGAAATAAACACAATTTTCAATATTACACGTACGGGCAGATCCAGCCATTTTTAAAAGCTAGGGGGCTTCCCAACCCAGGATAAAAGGGGGGTTCCAACCACACGTCCCCATTCAAATGCATTGATCGGTCAAAAAAGAGGAGGGGAGGTATCAACCACCGGAACACCTCCCCCTCCCTGGATCCGTCATCGACACGTACCTTTTTGTATGCCTATGTGTAAAGGTAAACACATATGACAGATTATATATAGGCTTCAGGAACAATTTTTTTTCAATATACATTTTTTTATATGTATAACTATGTTCATTTGTCAAAAAAGGGTGTTTCATTTGGAAGTATTTCGCTACTTTTTTCTCCCTTAATAATTCTAAACAAACTATTTTTCTCTATGCAGACCATATTGATTAGACAGTTATTTGCATGTTTTCAGTTATCGCTAAAAAAGTTATTTATGTATAAATGCTAGTACTCTCAGATCTGTACTTGTTGTTCGGACGTTCAAGTCCTCGGTCACGTCCACGTGTTTTTGTTATATAGATATAAAATGTGGTATGAGTGCCAATAAGGCAACTCTTCATCAAAGTCACAATTTATAAAAGTAAACCATTATAGGTCAAAGTACGGTCTTCAACACGGAGACTTGGCCCACACCGCACAGCAGGCTATTTAGGGTCTCAAAACTACTAGTGTAAAACCATTGAAACGGGAAAACCAATGGTCTAATCTATGTAAAAAACGAGAAAGGAGAAACACTTAAGACCACATCAACAAGCGACAACTACTGATCATCAGATTCATCTTATATGTATTTCTATGTGTATACATCTAGGTTAGGGAGGGTCATGCAGCAAACATGTTAAACATCGCCACATTCTGTATGTGCCTGACCCTAGTCGTGGGCCCGTTACTTTTCTCGTTTGAATTGTTTTACATAATCCTAATGCAGGGCCATTTATAGTTTATTGTGCGGTATGGATTTTGTTCATTGTTGAGGGCCGTACGGTGATATGCAGTTATTAAATTCTTTGGTAGAGAATTGTTTCATCGTCAATCATACCCATATTTTTTGTTATCATTTCAAGAATTTCCGAGGCCTGGTTTTCCGAGCTTTCTACGAAGTATATCTACAGTAATTATTAGGATCGAGGTTGTAAATTCGATGAACCTTATTTACTAGGATTGTCAAGGTTGGCTTACGGCCGATGATCGTGCACTGCGGTTTCCTCTGCAAATAATACAAATTTTTGACACCATGTTTTCTGTTTTTCCTGTTGATGTCTTAAATAATGTCTCGTATTGTATAAAAAAGAAGATGTGGTATGATTGCCAATGAGACAACTCTCCCAAGAGACCTAAATGACACAGAAATTAACAACTCATGATAGGTCACCGTACGGCCTTCAACAATCAGCAAAGCCCATACCGTATAGTCACCTATAAAGGCCCCGAAAAGACAATGTAAAACAATTCAAAAGAGAAAACTAACGGCTTTATTTATAATAAAAAAATGAACGAAAAACAAATATGTAACACATCAACAAACGACAACCACTGAATTACAGGCTCCTGACTTGGGACAGGCTCATACATACATAATGTGGCGGGTTAAACATGTTAGTGGGATCCTAACCCTCCCCTAACGTGGGACATATTATATGCTCTTTGTGGGCCCATTTAATAGAAATAAACATTTTTTTCTCCTTTAATATACTGATGAAACACCAACACTCAATCAATCAGTTTTCAAATATTTTCGGTTTGAACGTGTCAAGTTATATAAATACTTATATATAAAAATCAAAATCACTAAAATACTGAACTCCGAGGAAAATTCAAAACGGAAAGTCTCTTACAATCAAATGGCAAAATCAAAAGCCCAAACGAATGGATAACAACTGTCATATACCTAACTTGGTACAGGCATTTTCTTATGTAGAAAATGGTGGATTAAAACCTTGTTTTATAGTTAGCTAAACCTATATATATATAATTCTGTTCTTACCAGTAATGTTTATTAATTTAACAAGGGATTTTTCATCTTTTTCACACCCATTTACTATTTTAGGAAACAATAAAGCAATAAATTAAAAGCACGTTTTACATATTTTTTTTTTATTATAGTTCTGGCTTTCTAAAAATACAAATAAATCGGTTAGTGAATATAAAAATCATTAGAATTTTATGCAAAACTACATTTTGACAGCATTTACAAACCATGTGTTGAAAGTCGCAGAAATGTAAAAATACTTATATTTATGTTAAATAAAATGTTTCTTCAGTTACTTTTTTTTTTTTAATTAATTGGTTGGAATATTAAGCAAATTTTAGGATAAAATAAATTTCGAGTTTACAAACGTATATAACGCTTCCCAACAAATATATCACCAAATAAATGAATAAACCTATGAGAGTTCTGATTCTGTTGGTACCAATTTGATTAAAACCCAACATAAAATAGTCCCTTAATATTCTTTATGAATAAACGTAGATTTTTATGAAATATAGTAACAAATTATAGGTGACAAATCCTTATGACCAATTACTGAATATCTTCTTTCTTCATAGAACACAATACGCATACTTCATATTTTCTTTTTTTTTCTAATAAAGAGAACATGGTGTATACCCGTATCGCCTTTTATTCAGTTTAAAGGCTATGATGGAAGGCAATTATACAACACGTCAATATAGTACACGACTTTGACGTTACATATATACGACGTTACAAAAAGTGACACCAATAACATGCGTAACATCATATACAAATACATTTCTTCTTTTCTGGATTAGAGAACAAAAAAAAAAAAAAAAAAAAAAAAAAAAAAATCCCCCTCAACTTACTCATGCAACATAAAAATAAGAAGATGTGTTATGATTGCCAATGATACAGTTCTCCACAGAAAAACCAGGTTTTACGTAGGTAGTAGTTGCATGTTGTTTTACCTTGAAGTAAAATTAAATTTGAGAATGGAAATAAGGAATGTGTCAAAGCGATAACAACCCGACCATAGAGCAGACAACAGCCGATTTTTTTTCCAAATTACGACAAAAGAAGCGTGATTTCTATATCATATTTCTCAAGTAAATCGAAATATTATTCGCACTAACAGCATTCCGCCAGAACACTTTTTCTATCTAGTGTTAATAAAAAAAATAAGTACATGTGGCATGACTGCTAACAAGACAAATCTCCACCCAAGGGATGTCGGACTAATGGGGTGCGAACCCGCCTAATTAGCTAGGTGAGCTAAATATGCGTCCCATAGAGTCAATCAAATCTTCTTTCAAGTGATTTTTGTCGATATGAGGGATCAACAAATGATTTCATATAGGTGACTTATTTGTGGATTTTATTTTCTGTCATTTATACGGTTTGATATCTCTATCTATTAATTACATTTTTCAATAAATTAACCATAACATCGAAATTTTCAAAATATTGACAGTTCAGGGACAATATCTCTACAACTGAATATAGTATTCTTTTCTTAAAATTAATTGAAGGACAGATCTTGACCGGCGTCTCATTTTTACCCATAAGCTCTCTAACTGCTTTGATGTAACTAACTTGTTCTAATTTTAGAAACAGCGGCCATGATGGGTGGTTTGTTCATATCAATGAACATCTAGGTAAAGTTTACGACGGAGAGCAAGTGATGGCAAGAGCTATATATCATTGTGGCCAAGTCAACTAAAATAAAAACATTATAATTATATCCCTAATTTATATAATTTCCATGTCAGGCACACCAATGTTATTTAAGGTTAATTCATTTTCATCAAACACGAGACTTTAAACTTAACACTATGCCGCATTTCTACATTTAAAGGAAGTTGACAACTAAAACCTTGTGCGGTTTCAAGATTTTACATTCACAGGACATTGACAACTAAAGCCTTGAGCCTTGAGCGGTTTCAAGTTTTTCTAAATTCAAAAATAGTTTATCAAATTCCAATGTAAGAAATTTATTCTAAATGTTCATTTTTTGGAAGGGGCTGACAAAATATGTTTAAATCATTAGCAAACCGATACTGAAGAACTAGTATATAAGGAATATGTCCATGGAAAACAGATGATGACCCGTTTGTGCATAACGTTATAAAGGCACATAACCTCAGGAACAGTAAAAGTGCCGCTACGAAAATTTGTACTTGATTTGAGTTTTGTGGTAATAAGCTTGCTTATAACTTTCGTCACATTTAGTTGAGGTAAACTTAAGTTAAGAGAACAGAAATAAATATGTCAGCATTTTTTTCCAATTGTAAAGGAGTATAATCTAGGACAGTAAAAGTAACGCCAGCAAACTTTATCTGTGTTTTGTGATACTGATCATTGTGTTAAAGTTGTATAACATTTTGTTGAGGCAAACTAAAGTTCGAGAACGGAAACGAAAAAAATCATCAATTTTTTTTATTTGTAAAAGATCATAACCGAGAACGGTAAAAGTGACGCCACCAAAATTCAAACTTGATCTGTTTTTGTGGTAATAAGCATTTAAAGCTGACTATGCGGTAAGATTTTGCTCATTGTTGAAGGCCGTGTTTTTAATATCTGTGTCATTTAGTCTCTTGTCAAAGGATTTTTCATTGGCAATCATATCACATCTATTTTTTAAATATGTATAATATATATATATGGAAAACGAATCATTTAAAATTCAATATTATAGTAATCAATGTTCCCTTGCATTTCGATACATAAATGATAAAAACATTGTATAAATGATATTTAATGTCTATCTCTGACAACAACAAAGTAAATAAAGTAACATGTAGGTTCTCTTTTTTAAATTGAACTAAAATTATGTAATATTCAATGATTGTTCCATTACAAAAATTCAATGATTGTTCCACTACAAATACTGATATAATTGTTCATTTACAGAATACACATGATTATTAAACAAGCTTTTGTCAAAACCTTGTTTCTAGTTAACAAAAAGAATCTAAAGTGTTGTTCCTCTTTTTTTATAAAATTGAAAGTATGCATCATTTAATCACAAGTTCACTAGCAAATTAACACAAGCATCCAAATGCAATTCAAAAACAATAACAATGAACACTAAATCAAATGATAAAGTAATAAAATGGTCAAATGTCTATAGTCAGCAATTGGTAAGATGACAAATTGAAAATAAATCTAAAAGTCACCATGGGTCTACTTTTTGGCTTGTTCCATTTCAACATCTTCAGCCATTGGTGCCCGGATAGTAAGATTCCCTTTATCATCTCTAAAACATTGGATGTTCTTCCCATCCACAGACCTTGGAACTGTCATCTGACGAAAGAACGACTCACGAATTTCATGACCATCCTCAGACCTCTGTCGTTCTCCTTGGGCTGTCAACATACCATCTTTGCATGTAACTTTTACCTCTTCTGGCCTATAATTGTCGACACTGAAAGTCATCAAATTGCTGTGGCTGTCACTGGACACCAAGGCCCGACCTTCTTGTGGGACAATTTGGAGTTGCTTTTCCTCTGACAGGCGGTAAGGGGCTTCTAACATCATAGTTCCATCAGATTTCATGAAGCTGTGAATTTTTTCGGCATCAACATTTTCAGGAATCTGGACTGTCCTTGTGCGCTCGACAGTATCTCCCCATTCATCATTACCGTCTGTGTACTTAGCATGAATAATAACTTTACCTGAAATATAGAAAAAAAAAATTCGAGTTTAAGCGCTATAGAACATCTTTTTTTTTTTTTTTTTTTTTTTTTAAATCTGTCACATTCTTAAATATTCTAGAAATAATTGTGTATAAATAGAACTATACTAGTCCAACCCCGGTACCCCGAAAATCAAATAATCAGTTTCCAACCCTATTATTAAAGTACTTTGTACTCTTTTAGGTAAACGAATAACGTGATCTGAATTAGTCATATTATAATAATGACCACGATACGAATAATGAATATATGCCTTATGTCATGTCGACTCAACGATATTAAGCCCCCTGTTTTCAAATTACGCTATTTTGGTTGTCTATTAATTTCAATCATTTTACGTTTATTCTGTATTGTTTGAACATAAATACCGGAGGAATAATTTGTATTTGCTATATATTCACTTCTTGGAATTGATAGAACACAAAACATTACTCAATTGAGTCCTGCAACAGTGTTGCAGATTATTTGTAAAGCAACAGTTTGTCCTTTAATATTTCCCCAAAGACAATCTTGCATCTATGAAAAATGTCCAGAGAAGGAGTGAATTTCATTGTCTGCATATAAACAATTATTACAGATAAATACTTTGTAATTTTGTCCTGTTAAAAGGAGGTAATATTTTGTGTGCAATAAGATGGATTGTCATGAAATTTTATCTTATGAAGAGGAAGTTCAGTGGCGGATCCAGAACTTTTTGTAAGGGGACCCGTTGACTTCAATCAGTAAAGGCTCTAGTCATGCTTCAGTGATTCACTATGTTATTTTCGCATGAAAGGGGGGCACGGCCCCTCAGCCCTCTCTGAGTCCGCCTATGAAGTAAATAACATATATCATATGAATCCAGTGGCGGATCCAGAAATTTTCATAAGTGGGGGCCCACTGACTGACCTAAGAGGAGGCCCGCTCCAGTCACGCTTCAGTGATTCCCTATATAAGCAACCAAATTTTTTCCCAAAAAGGGGGGGCCCGGGCCCCCTGCCCCCCCCCCCCCTAAATCCGCCTCTGGAATCATGCACTGTTTTTGTAATAATTTGATAAAGAAATATCTTAATGGACAGTCTTTCACACACAAAAATATTGTCATGGACAAATTTTCACAGTGAAATGTTGTCATGGAAGAATTTTACAATGAAATTGTTAAACGTAAACGATCGTACAAGCAAAACTTGGACTGTTTTATATAATGTATACATAGCTTAAAGAAATAAAATTTTGAAAAAAGAAGACAACTTGCTTGCGAACATCGATCTTCCACATAGTAATTATAAAGAAAACAAAAAGGAAAAAGGGCGATTGAAAACAGAAATCGACAAAATTGGGCTGCGTAAAACACGCACCACTTTCCAGTTGAACCCCTTTATCCACTTATAGCACAATTAAATTAATACTGCATGATTACTTTTGATTCAATCGGTTCACAAATTTGTAAATTAAATGTTACTTCTAAATTTTAGAAAAATCCACATCAAAGTAGACAAAAATAGGTTTATCCATTAATGGCAATTGAGTCTGATTAATGATTTGAAAAAAAAAAAAAAAAAAAAAGGGGGACGCACGCCCTCTATGCCCCCTCTGGATCCGCCACTGAAATTGTCTCTGTTATAAAGTTAAAAATCAGACTAAACACTTACCGTCGTCTACTTTCACTTTGACATGTTCTGCATTGAAGTCTCCAATCTTCACGCTGTATGTCCATTTTCTATCAGCCAGTGAATTCTCAGGTCTGCGTCTTCTCTGCATGGCCATCATGGGCGACCATACCCCCAACTAAGGGGGCTCCACTCATCCAAGAAGCTGAACATGTCATCTGAATCATTCTGTCTTTGACTGTTGCGGTTCCAAAGTATTGGTACAAAAGACATGATTACGATTTTTGTCTTTTAGCTGGTAGTCTAGTGTCAATACTATAGTGTGTCCGATTCGTTTTGAGACCATACTGTTTTCTTCAGCTTTTATATACCCTGAAAGCAAGCTTCTCGCAAGTTGTAGAAATTTTTACACGTAAAATACCTGTTTCTAAATATAAACGACGCAAATAACTTGTGTAACTTATTCAAGTTCAAGGTTAATACTAGTATGGTCTAGAATGTTATTTTTAGAAGACAATGATAGTAGAATTTTCTATAATTCTTACCGAAAGTTCTACACAAATACAAATTGATTTTACGCGTATGTATAGGGTATTTTTGTTTGTATTGAGTTAGATTGAGTATGCATGCACTATGAAACATATATTAATATTGCGATCGAAAATAAAGTGGACATATTTTACACAACACGGAGAATGCCGTTTTTTCTTTTGGTTAAATCATTTTATCTTCATTTCTAACAAAACAAAACGCGACGTCTCATATATATTGAGGTGTCGGAATTAAAGGTTTGGGTCATAATTGTCTTTAATCTTGATATTTTCTGCCATAATTCTCTTTTCCTTATAATTCATCATCCCATTTTTTTTTTGCCCTGGGTATTTTTCTCTACTCTATTTTTATGCCCCATCTACGATAGTAGAGGGGCATTATGTTTTCTGGTCTGTGCGTCCGTTCGTCCGTCCGTTCGTCCGTCCGTCTGTCCCGCTTCAGGTTAAAGTTTTTGGTCAAGGTAGTTTTTGATGAAGTTGAAGTCCAATCAAATTCAAACTTAGTACACAGTCATGTTCCCTATGATATGATCTTTCTAATTTTAATGCCAAATTAGAGTTTTTATTCCAATGTCACGGTCCACTGAACATAGAAATGAAGGTGCAAGTGGGGCATTCGTGTACTGAGGACACATTCTTGTTTTGCTCTATTTTTCTCTTTTCGATATTTTTTTTTTTTACCTTTATTTTTCAATTTTCCCTCATTATTATAAATTATGTAAACACCGATCATTCAGACCCTGATAATAAAAAACATATGGACAATAGGAACAATTTCTTCTCCGACCAAAACTGTTGTTTTCATTTTTCTAATTTTTAAAAGTCACACGTTGTGTTTTGAATGACTTCCAATTGAACACCATTCCTGTGTGGCTAAATATTTATTCGTCAAGAAAGTGTTTTGAATAGGAAGACTTTCGTCATATTTCGCGCACTTAACAATTAACAAATTATTTTGTCGTCAATTAAAGAATCCGACAATTTACACACATTATATATAAAAAATTAACTACCCCTACAAATAGGAATGTATCATGTAGAGACGGGGTATATTCTATTTCATCTGTCTTGAGTTTATATGCTCCACGAGTGCGGCCGTTTAAATATTCAGATTGGTACCCAAAACTCAAAAATTAGAGGCCAGAAAAATGTAATTCTAAGGTGTAAAACAGTTTTTATAAGATGAAACTGAATGTTTGTATTTCTCAAAGATACTCTAATGGTTCTATATACATATAAAAAAAATGCCCCTGCATATGATGATAATTAATGAGTGTACACGAACAAAAAACTTCATCTAAACAAGAGTGCACACGCTGAAATGTCTTGCCTTCTTTTCTTATCATTGAAATTATGTTGATTATCCTAAGGGATGACATCAAAAGTTCAATGTAGGATAAAAAACTTAATTCACATAGTTTTTTCACTTTAGTTTAAACATATTTATTTATAGTGGATTGGGAAACAAGTTTTGCAACTTATATTAATCCCTTTCCACTTTGCGGGTGCAAGTGCTGTCTTGTAGCGGCATTAGCCTACTCTTTTTCGAAATCTACAAGGGTGTCTTTAACGTGCAAGAGATATGGCTCTCTCTTAACACGGGTCAGCCATTTATCGTCCCCTTCCGACGGACTATCATCGTTTCCTCAAGACCTTACTCGCAAATGGTGTCAAGGGAGAGCCGAAAGTTGAGTTCCTGAAATTTTCATCCCGAACGGGAATCGAGTTTTTTCACTGACAAATTGATTGACCAATAGGGATATATTTAAAATCGATTTTGGATTAACAAAACTTGCAGCAATGTTGACCCCCCCCCCCCCCCCCCCCCCAACTATTTGATTTAAGTTTTTTTTTATCCTACATCGATCTTTTGATGTCGTCCCTAAATATAAAGATTTACTATAACTATCACTTAAACTTAACATGATGGATCATCCAGGAAAATGAGGTCAAGGTCATATAAAACAAACAAGAAATGCACGTACACCTTACAATTATCAATTCACTAAATATAGTTGACATATTACTTATAGTTTCTGAGAAACAGACTTATATAACCAAGAAAACTAAACATTGACCAATGAACCAATAAAATGAGGTCAAGGTCAGATGAACCATGCCAGGCAGACATGTACAGCTTACAATTCTTCCATACAACAAATATAGATGACTTATTTTTGTAGTTTAAAACAAACAGACCAAAACACATAAACTTAACACTGAGCAATGAACCGTGAAAATGAGGTCAAGGTGAGACTGACATGTACATCATAAAATATTTCCATACACCTATTATAGTTGACCTACTGCATATAGAAATAGAAAAAAAAACTCAAAATCTTAAGTTTGACCACTAAACCATGAAAATGAGGTCAATGCCAGATGACACCTGCCAGCTAGACATGTACACCTTACAATCATTCCATACACCAAATATATAAGACCTATTGTATACAGTATCAGAAAAAGAGACCAAACCACAAAAACTTAACCATAACCAATGAACCATGACAATTAGGTCAAGGTCATATGACACCTGCCAATTGGACATGTACACCTAACAGTCCTTCCACACACTGAATATACTAGACCTATTGCTTAGTGTATCTGAGATATGGACTTGACTGATCCATGAAATGAGGCCGAGGCAAGGTGAAAAACTGTCTGACTGGCTTGAAGACCTTGCAAGACAATAACAATCAAAACCAAGGAGTAAACAAAGACTCATAAAACCAAAAGACATTTACATCAACAGTTATAAATAATAAATAAGAAACAACACGATCTCTACTAAAAAAAATTTGTAAGGGTTCCGCGGAACCCAGTGTCTCGCCTATTTTTGCTGTAAATCGCAGGCTCAACAACAATGAGGAAAAAAATCAATAAAAATATTCCTCTTGTTACTATTTTATGATTGTAAGAAAATCTAAGTCCATTTGAAAGTAAATTACAGAAAAAAACAGAGTAATCTTTTTACAAACTTTACTTCTGGATACAATCTTATGATCATAAATAAGGTTATTTCCAAGTTTGGTACAAACCCAGGATAGTTTAAGAAAGTTATTTAAATTTTAAAAACTTTAACCACAGAGTGAATGTAATGGTTCCCTGCAGAAAAAACTAAATCCATTTATAAGTAAAATACGGAAAAAATTGAATTTTATTTTTACAAAATTTTCTTCTGGATACTATCTTATGATCATAAACAAGCTTCTGTCCAAGTTTGGTACAAACCCAGGATAGTTAAAGAAAGTTATTAAAATTCTAAAAACTTTAACCACAGAGTGAATGTAATGTTTCCCCGCAGAAAAAACTAAGTCCATTTATAAGTAAAATACGGAAAAAATGGAATTTTATTTTTACAAAATTTACTTCTGGATATTATCTTATGATCATAAACAAGCTTCTGTCCAAGTTTGGTACAAACCCAGGATAGTTTGAGAAAGTTATTAAAATTCTAAAAACTTTAACCACAGAGTGAATGTTTTGTTTCCCCGCAGAAAAAACTAAGTCCATTTATAGTAAAATACGGAAAAAATGGAATTTTATTTTTACAAAATTTACTTCTGGATACTATCTTATGATCATAAACAAGCTTCTGTCAAAGTTTGGTAGAAATCCAGTATAGTTTAAGAAAGTTATTAAAATTTCAAAAACTTTAACCACAGAGTGAATATTTGTTGACGCCGCCGACGACGCCGACGACGACGGAATGTAGGATCGCTTAGTCTCGCTTTTTCGACTAAAGTCGAAGGCTCGACAACCTGGAGTGAAATCAGGTGCTCCGGAAGGGTAAGCATTTCCTGCACCGTATATACGGCACCCGTCGTGTTATTTCTTTGTACATTTCGGTAATGATGGAAGGTTATTATGATTGAGGAAGAATATCAGATATGATTTCTGACACACTTTTGTCATAATGGCCAATCAGGTCATAATGGCGACCGTAAAATTTCTCGAGTGGTGACATTAATTGGATAGATGCATAGCAACTTTTGAGAAAGCAGTATTCCTCGTTCAACAAAATCAACGTACTTTGAGCTAGCTCTAGAGAAACGTATCAATTGAGACACATATAATCCATATGCTGGTGCCGCTGGGATGTTGCTACACAGAAATGGAAAGTTGACTATAGGAAAATTAAAATCATCGCGTTTGTCATACATATTGGTATTTAACCTACCACCAGTAGTCATTTCGAGAAAAGGTCTAAATATGAAGCAGATTTACCCCTGTGTCGACAGTATAAATTCTGCTTCATAGGAATACAAAAATAAATCTGCGAGTAGAGGAGTGCAATTGGTACCCATTGAGATTCCAATAGTCTGTTGGAAAACCAAACCTCCAAATTCAATAAATATGTTGTTAATTAAAAAGTCCAGCATGGCAGTGATATCTTCTTCAGTGTATTTTTAGTACGCAAGGAACGCACATACCAATTACAGTTATCATATAACTCATCATAAGAGAAAAATTGAAATTACAAAAAACATGAACTTTTTTCAAGTAGTCACTAAACCCTAAAAATGAGGTCAAGGACAATAGACATGTAACAGCCGGAAACTTCGTAACATGATGCATCTGTATAAGTATGAAGCATCCAGGTCTTCCACCTTCTAAAATATAAACTTTTTAGAAGTTAGTTAATGCCGCCATTGCCCCGGATCACTATCCCTATGTCGTGCTTTCTGCGGCAAAAACCGTTTCACACATTAAAACTACGTGTTTGTTACAAGCCCAGTATATCAGCAATCTAAAGGGGTACATTGCATCCCGGCATTGCGTTTGCGCCATATTTTGAAAAATGCAGTATTTCACTTTCGCTACAAGGTTACATTCAATTTGCATTTACAAAAAAAAATATTATACGCATTTTTTGAGGCAACAAAAAGTTCAAGTTTTAATAAAATTGCACCCCAAAAATTATGCTCGTATAAGAATTTTACAGAGTATACTCGCATAGCATTAAGTGAGTACATACTTCATTTCTTAGAGATAACTAAATGTTATACCAGATATGGAATTGTGAGGGTAATATTTTCGAAGTGACATGCGAACGTAAAGTACTTAGAGGCAGTTGAGACAACTCGCCAACTTCCGACACTTCCGGATAAAAATCATAATAATACATGTATGCTTAATTTATTTCTGCAGGTTTATTTCACTTTTTTTTCTAAAATTTGTGTCGCAGAATATCCCTTTTACATGCTGTCTTATGCAATGTTCGGTAAAGATTACAAATACTCAAAAGTTATAACTCGTACTGTAGAATTGTCCCATGCAATATACTCTGTACATTGTAGATCACACTGTTTGGATTAAGTATCCGTCCAGGTCAGGATATTCGACGTTTCAGATCAAATGAAAGTTATAGTTCGAACATTATGAAATCAATGGTAAATCTGTTATTTCAAAATTAATACGAATTCGATATAATGTTGTATGACGAGGAGCATATTTTCGATCAGGAAAACTAGTAAATGCGTCTACAGAAAGTTATATAAGACAATTTAGAATAGCGTTGCTTAATCCTTTCATTTATCTTTTTAAAATCAGTCATAATTCCCTTTTATTATTTACAATATTTATAATGAAATAAAATTTTGAACACATATAAAAAACAAAAGGAACAGAAAAGTTAAAAAAATATATAAAAATAATCATAAATTTAAAAAAGGCATGTTATACTACAACGAAAAGAACAGAGTTAAAAAGTCTTTGTCAGTATAAAAAGTTAAATGTAATCACTGAAAGCGAGTCTATAATAATAATAATAATAATAATAAATTCTTTATTTAAAGAGGGTAAACACAGTTAGTTACAATCACTAATCTTCCCTGAGGCCCTCATATACATGTATGCAATACAAGTAAAAACAAAATGATAATAATAAGAGAAAAAAGCAAACATACAACATATAAACACAATTGTATAGACATAATAGTTCAATGTACATGTACCATGATTAAAAGATATAAAACAGTTACATATCGCATGTAGTAAATAGACCTAGAATATACAAATCATTAAAACCATACATTCTAAGAGTAATAGTTGCAATCATTTCAGACTGAATACTGGGACTGTCTCAAGTATTGTTTTATAATTTGTTTAAAAGAATAAGTGTTTTGCACTTTACGCATTTCATAAGGTAGTCCGTTCCATAAAACTGATCCAGAATAAGCAAAAGATTTTTTAAACAGTTCAGTTTTTGGCTTTGGAACTATCAAATTACCTTGAGTAACACCCCTTAAAGCATAAGGATTATTTACAGATATAAGTTGAAACTTTTGAATTAGGTACTGTGGTGCTTCTTTCCGCATACATTTAAATAGCAATAAATATTTGTGGTATTTGATTCTGTTTTCTACTGTCATCCAACCAAGTTTTTTAAATAAGGGGGCAGATGGGGATAATGGGTCTGCATCAAGAATTAATCTTGCTGCTCTTTTTTGAAGTTTTAATATTCTTACTATCCCTTCATTTTTACATTCTCCCCAAATAATACAGCAGTAATCGATGAGAGGCAGAATATACCCATTATAATATGCTTTCCTGGCATTTATATCTAAAAATTTCTTTAATTTAGAAAGAAGGTATATTCTTGATGAAATGCTAGCACACATTTGATCAATTTGGTTTTTCCAGCTAAGTGTGCTGTCAATTTTAACACCTAATAATTTCTCACATGATGAATTTTGTAGTGTTTCTGAATTTATTACTAAATTTGGTTGAAAAGATTGGGTTGATAACTTCTGACTTGTTCCAGTAACCAAACATTTAGTTTTTTTGGTATTGATGAACATATTATTCATTTTGCACCATTCTTCAACTTTGCATAAATCTTCTTGAACATCATCATGTAAATTTTCTATACTTTTCCCGGATTTATGAAGAGTAGTATCATCAGCATACAAGTCTGTTTTACAATTTTTAATGCACAGGGGAAGGTCATTTATAAATAAGACAAATAATAGAGGACCTAGTATAGATCCTTGGGGGACACCAAATTTCACATCTTTTTTTTTATCAGAATTAACATTGCAAATGTTTACTTGCTGTGTTCTATTACTTAGGTATGACCTGAAAAAACCTACTGCAGACTCACTGAAACCATAAATAGCAAGCTTTAAGCAAAGAATGTCATGATCTACAAGATCAAATGCCTTTTTAAAGTCTAACAGTATTGCTAAGTTAAGATTACCATCATTCATTTCTTGCAGCCATTTGTCAATGATATCAATAAGTGCAGTTTGACAAGAATGATGTGGCCTAAAACCTGATTGTGTAGGATGTAAAAGTTTAAATTTAGACAAGTACTTATACATGTTATTTGAGACATGCCTTTCTAATACTTTTGATAAAGATGGAAGTACAGAAATTGGCCTGTAATTTGTTGCTAAAACCTTATCACCATCTTTGTAAACCGGTGTTACCTTAGCATTTTTCAGTAATGAGGGGTAGATACCAGTATCTATCATTCTGTTGAATATATATGTGAGAGGAGAGGCAATACATGGGGCACTTATTTTAAGGATTTGGGGTCCAATATTATCAGTTCCTGATGATTTATTTACATCGAGTTTAATTAACTCATCAAATAGCTCATTTATCTTTATTGGTGGTATGGTAAATTTCTCATGTTTTTGTTGTTTTAATTGATTTTTAATAAATTTGCTTAGATTATTGAAATCTGCCTTGACAATAGATGTAATGTCCCTTTGCTCTCTTAGTTCTTCAGCACAGGAAGTAAAAAAGTTATTAAAAGTATCTGCTATAGATTTTTTATCATTTGTTGTTGTATTGTTCTCATCTGTAGCTAACTCATGTGGGGATTTTTTAAACTTTGGATTCAAGCTATGAAGGCATTTCCATAAAGATTTTGAGTCCTTAGAGTCTTTTACCATGTTTTTATAATAGTTCTTTTTTGAATTCTCTATTATTTGTTTAGTTTTATTTCTCCAAAATCTATATTCACTCCACAATCCAAGTGCATTGTATTTATCCCTCATGTTCCTAGCATATATAATTTCACTATTATACCAATCAGGTTGCCTTTCCTTTTTAACTCTCTTTTCAACAACAGGAGCATGTTTATCTAAAACTTTGTTCAACATATCATAAAATAATTGGAGACAAACAGAAGGGTTGTCTTCAAATTCAATTTTATAAAAAGGTGTACTTTGTAGGTCTAAGAGAAATTCATTTTGATCAAATTTTTTGAAATTCCTGTATGTGATTGTACTGTGTGAATTCTTTTTGTCTTTATTAACTTCTTTCCTTGTTAAACAAATAGGATAATGGTCACTAATTGCAAATTTACACACATGTGATTCCTGTACCTTATCTAGATTACTGACATAGATATGATCAATCAATGTACTGGTATCCTTTGTGACCCTTGTAGCATCTACAATCAATTGTTGAAGATTGAATGTTTCTAAAACATTCAACCATTTTTGAGGAGGTTTGCTTGGTGCTTTAAAATTCATATTAAAATCCCCCAATAATATAATATCTGAATTAATGGTCACTGCCATTCCTAGTTCTTTTTTCAAAATCATCAATCCAATCTATTGTTGACTTTGGAGGTCTGTACACAAAACATAGTAAAAATGATTTTTTATAATCTGGTTTTACCTCAAACCACATTGTTTCAATACCTCCTATTTCAATGTTGTTTTGTCTTGAAAATTTTACTTTTTCAGAAAAATAAACAATTAAACCACCCCCACCCTGGGAAGTTCTGTCTTTTCTTTCAGATAAGTAACCAGGTATTTGTAATTCATTATCTTAATAATGTGTTTTCAATTTTTTCTTAAAAAGTTCGAGTGAGTGTTCATGTCTAAGATGGCTAGGAAGATTGTTCTAGAGGTTCGCAGTAGCTATGTCGAAACGTCTTTCTCCATAGATTTTAGTGCTTACACGAGGTTGTATTAGCTGCATTACATTTTCCGATCTAAGAGATCTTGATGGTTGATAGGCGCTAATGAGTTCCCCAAGAAAGACGGGCGCTAGGCCATGCAGGATTTTGAGTATACAAAAGAAGTTTGTATTGTATTCGGTACTGCGCCGTGAAGAGACACAAGAACTGGTGTTATATGATCATGTTCCTTCGTACGTGTAACGAGCCTGGCTGCCGTATTCTGTACTCGCTGTAACTTATTGACTAAACTAGCATTTACTCCATATAGCACCTAGCGTTTTCGTAATCTAGACGTGACGTGACAACCGAGCAGACTAAAGTTTTACAGGCATCCTCGGTGATATATTGCCGAATTCGACCAATGTTCCTACTTTGGAAGTAGCACGACTTCGTGATGCCATTGACCTGCTTTTCCATGCTTAATGTTCTATCAAAATAAACACCAAGATTTTTTTACCTCAGATGTATTGCTTACTATTGATCCCTCAAACAACAGATGATAGTTCGAAAATTCCTTTACACACGAGTTTTGGGTGAAAATAAGATCAGTTCCGTTTGGTCTTGGTTCAGTTTCAGCATGTTTAAGCATGTTTAAGCACATCCGTTTACTAATGTCAACTAAACAAGTCTCTAGACGTGAAGATATATTGTCCCAATTATCGAGTACTAGGTAGACTTGCGTGTCATCAGCATACCCATGATAGCTAAAGTTGTGTCGCCGACATATTTCACTGATCGGTTTTGCAAAAGTGCAATGCAATCGGGGTCCCAAGACTCACCTTTTCCTAAGATCTTTGAGGTAAAAGGCAGGTTTGAAACAGGACGATAGTTTTTTTTAACTCATCATCGTCAAGACCGGGTTTTTTTCAACAAAGGTCTTAATATAAAAAAGATGTGGTATGATTGCCAATGATTGGACATCATACCACATCTTCTTTTTTTATATTAAGAGGCAATGAGACAACTGTCCACAAGAGACCAAAATGACACAGACATTAACAACTATAGGTCACCGTACGGCCTTCAACAATGAGCAACGCCCATACCGCATAGTCAGCTATAAAAGGCCCCGATACGACAATGTAAAACAATTCAAACGAGAAAACTAACGGCCTTATTTATATAAAAAAAGACTGCTTCCTTGTAAAACACAGGAACTTGCGATTCTGTCATTGAAGTGTTTACTATCTTGGTTACGATAGGAAGTAAGCTGTCGAGGCATGATTTTAACAGGTAAGTAGGAACTTGGTCGAGTTCACATGACTATACCGGAGCTCTCTTGATTATCTTTAGTACTTCTTCAGTTGACGCTGGTGAAAGCGAAGTAAGCGGATTTCCGTCGAATTTTACATCGACTTCAAGGGCATTACCAACTTCTGTTGATGATTTGTTCGAATTACTCAGGTTGTTGCGAATTGTGTCTATTTTTCCAACGAAGAAATCACCAAATCTATATAACATTAACAACTTGGTCGAATCTGAAGCCTTGGGTTAACCACTTTTCCTTCAACATTTTGATTAAACCGGAAGCCTCAGTTAACTACTTTCCTCTAACAACTTGGTTAAACCCAAAGCCTTTGTTTACCACTTTCCTCTAACAACCAAACATAAGCTATCCTATAATTTGGTTGAACCAGAAGCGTTACCTAACTACCTTTTCTTTGACAACCAACATTAAGCTATCCTACAACTTGGTTGAATCAGACGTCTTAGTAAACCAACTTTCCCTTAACAACCAATACGGAGCTCTCCTACAATTTTGTTAAACTGGAAGCCTCAGTTAACTACTAACTTTCTACAACTTGTTAAAACCAGAAACCTCATTTAACCAGTTTTCCTTCAACAACTTGGTTTAAACGGAAGCCTCAGTTAGCCATTTACCTTTAATAACCAACACTAAGCACTCCAGCAAACTGGCTGAAACCCGAACGCTGTAGTTAACAAACTTTCCTTTAACAACTTGGTTAAAACGGAAGCCTCAGTTAGCCATTTGCCTTTAATAACCAACACTAAGCACTCCAGCAAACTGGCTGAAACCCGAACGCTGTAGTTAACAAACTTTCCTTTAACAACTTGGTTAAAACGGAAGCATCAGTTAACCGTTTTTCTAACAACTTGGTTGAAAAGGAAGTCTCAGTAAAGCACTTTCCTTTAACAACCAACACGGAGTTCTCCTACAACGTAGTTAAACCGGAAGCCTCATTTAACCACTTGGGTGAAAAGGGGGCCTAAGTTTAGCACTTTTTTTTAGCGACAAACTGTGCTCTCATACAACTTGGTTGAACCCCAAGCCTAAGTCGACCACTTTTTTTTAGCGACAAACTGTGCTCTCATACAACTTGGTTGAACCCGAAGCCTAAGTCGACCATCTTTTCTACTACAACTTGGTTAAACCAGAAGCCTCAGTTAACGACTTTCCTTCAACAACTTGGTTGAACCCGAAGCCTTAGTTAACCACTTATCCTACTACAACTTGATTAAAAGGGAAGTCTCAGTTAACCAACTTTCCTTCAACACCTTGGTTAAACCGGAAGCTTTAGTTAACCACTTTCCTTTGACAACTTATAAACAAAGACCCTTCCAACAAGTAAGAAACTACTATAATTTGATTGAAACCAAAGCCTGGATTTCTTCTTTCAACAACTAACAAACTCTAGCACATCTTGATTGAAACCAAATCTAGGATTACACAAGAATGTGTCCATAGTACATCAATGCCCCACTCGTACTATCATTATCTATGTTCAGTGGACATTGGGGTAAAAACTCTAATTTGGCATTACAATTAGAAAGATCATATCATAGAGAACATGTGTACTAAGTTTCAAATTGATTGGACTTTAACTTCATCAAAAACTACCTTGACCAAAAACTTTAACCTGAAGCAGGAAAGATGAACAAACAGACAGACGAACAAAGAGACCAGAAAACATAATGCCAATCAATGGGTCCTTAAAAATATTCCTTCAAAGACCTTTTAACTCTACAACTACTAAACATAATAGAACTAGAAGCCTTGGTTAACAACTTTAAACAACCAGCAAACTTTCCTACTACTTCGTTACTGAACATGAGACAAGTGATAAACAGTTGTTTTTCAATGACTGAATTACATTCCTCTGTCCTACAACCTTACAGTATAAGGTTCAAGCTGATGTTCCTTAATAAATCACAACTTACATACGTCATGTTTTATTGAGCAATTATAAATTCAAACCAGAACACAAGTCAACATAGTTCTACATAATGTGTATTTCTTTCAGCATTTTTTTTTCAAAATGTTATACAAAAAAGTTACAGATGATAATTTGAAAATAATAACATCTAACTTAGATGACTTGACCACCAGTATATTTTATGTCCTACAATGTTTTATTAATCATAGTAATTAACTGGTTCTAATATATTATTCTTAATGAAAATGTGTGTTTCTAGCAATAGAGTTTTAAAAGTAGAGGCTCTTAAGAGCTTGTGTCGCTCACCTTGGTCTATGTGCATATTAAACAAAGGACTCAGATGGATTCATGACAAAATTGTGTTTTGGTGATGGTGATATGTTTGAAGTTCTTACTTTACTGAACATTCTTGCTACTTACAATTATCTCTATCTATAATGAACTTGGCTGTTCAAGATGATAACCAAAAACGGTAAAATTTCCTCCTTAAAAATTACCAATTCAGGGGCACCAATCCAACAACTGGTTGTCTGATTCAACTAAAAATATATGGGCAGATAGATCTTCACTTGATAAACAATTTACCCCAGTCAGATTTGTTCTAAATGCTTTGGTTTTAGAGTTATACACCAAAATCTACATTTTACCCCTATGTTTTATTTTTAGCCATGGCAGCCATCTTGTTTGGTTGGTTGGGTCACCCTACACATTTTTTAACCTAGATACTCTAATGATGATTGTGGCTAAGTTTGGTTAAATTTGGCCCAGTAGCTTCAGAGAAGATTTTTGTAAAAGATTACAAAAATTGGTAAAAAATGACTATAAAATGCAATAACTCCTTAAGGGGTCAACTGACCATTTTGGTAATATTAACTTATTTGTAGATCTTACTTTGCTGAACATATTGCTGCTTACAGTTTATCTCTATCTATAATAATATTCAAGATAATAACCAAAAACGGAAAAAATTTCTTAAAATTTCCAATTCAGGGGCAGCAACCCAACAACCGGTTGTCTGATTCATCTGAAAATTTCAGGGCTTTCTTGACTTGATAAACAATTTCACCCATTTAGATTTGCCCTAAATGTTTTGGTTTCAGAGTTATAAGTAACAAGAGTGCACACGCTGAAATGTCTCGCCTTCTATACTAATCATGGATATTATGTTGATAGTCCTAAGTATAAAGCTAAACTTTAATATAACTGTCACATAAACTTAACATTAACCAAGATAACTTAACAAAGACCAATGAACCTTGAAAATGAGGTCAAGGTCAGATGAACCATGCCAGATAGACATGTACAGCTAACAATGCTTCTATACAACATATAAAGTCGACCTATTACTTATAGTTTAAGAAAAATAGACCAAAAGACAAAAACTTAACACTGTGCAATGAACCGTAAAAATGAGGTCACAGTCAAATAAAACCTGCGCGACTGACATAAAGATCATAAAATATTTCCATACACCAAATATAGATGACCTATGGCATATAGTATTAGATAAAAAGACCAAAACTCAAAAACTTAACTTTGATCACTGAACCATGAAAATGAGGTCAAGGTCACAAGACATCTGCCCGCTAGACAGGTACACCTTACAATCATTCCATACAACAAATATAGTAGACCTATTGCATATAGTATGAGAAAAACAGACCAACACACAAAAATTTAACTATAACCACTGAACCATGAAAATGAGGTCAAGGTCACATGACACCTGCCAGTTGGACATGTACACCTTACAGTCCTTCCATACACCGAATATACTAGCCCTATTGCTTAAAGTATCTGAGATATGGACTTGACCACCAAAACTTAACCTTGTTCACTGATCCATGAAATGAGGTCGAGGTCAAGTGAAAACTGTCTGACGGACATGAGGACCTTGCAAGGTATGCACATATCAAATATAGTTATCCTATTACTTATAATAATAGAGAATTCAACATTACCAAAAATCTGAACTTTTTTTTTCACACGGTCACTGAACCATGAAAATGAGGTCAAGGACATTGGACATGTGACTGATGGAAACTTGGTAACATGAGGCATCTATATACAAAGTATGAAGCATACAGGTCTTACACCTTCTAAAATATAAAGCTTTTAAGAAGTTAGCTAACGCCGCCGCCGCCGGATGACTATCCCTATGTCGAGCTTTCTGCAACAAAAGTTGCAGGCTCGACAAAAATCTACATTTTACCCCCATGTTCTATTTTTAGCCATAGCATTGGTTGACCGGGTCACCCCACACATTTTCAAAACAATATACACCAATGATGATTGTGGCCAAGTTTGGTTTAATTTGGCCCAGTAGTTCAGGAGAAGACTTTTGTAAAAGTTAATGACAACAGACGAACACAACGGATGCCAAGTGATGGGCCAGGTGAGCTAAGAAGTCTTTAACAAGAGTACATAATCAGAACATTTTCACCCTCTAAAACCACAATTCAGTAATACAAATTATACTAAAAGAGTTTATTATATGAAAACCAAAAATTGATACTCAAGAACTGAATTGTCAATAAAATATTAGTTTGTGAGTAAACAATAGCGCTTAAAATGGAATAAACTCCATTAAAAACAACCATTTTCTTACAATTCTTATAAAATGCACTATAATTATTTTCAGATTAAGCAGTTGCATTGGTAAAATGCAGAACTACTTGGTTGTGTAAGATTTCATACTTATTCTTGACCTAAATTTACACATGTATTACATGTATCCAAAGTGATGTTATTCAAACATATGTGCCTTCAGAAAATTGAAGAATGTACTGTAAGGGATATCTGCTAAATTTTAGGCAAAAACAATTTTATAAATAAAATGAATGACAAAACTTGACCATTTACATACAATTATGAATTTAATACTGTTTCAAAATGTGGTCTCTAAAATGTGCTTATTCTTAATAATTAGTCTAGCACCTAAATGTAATCTATGACAAAAATAAATACTACCCTGTTCAATAATTGACAAATATCATAATTAAGTTCACATGCACTGGAAAACTTACATTAAACACAGATTTCAGAACAATCTTAAAAAGAACTTACTATATATTTTTAAAATGCACTATTTTATATGTTTGTGTATGCAAAATATATGTCTTTGACACATTTTTGTTATCCTTGGTGACAATTTCAATAGTATAATTTGTTTTAGGTAACAACAATTAAATGTTTTTATTTTCAAAGGTGGCCAGCTACTACATACAATAGACAACTTTCGAGTTCGATGCATTTCCATCAAAAACTCTGGTTTTAGTGAACGTCATTTGTGCGTTTAGGGGCGTCGTCACTTCCATTCCAATGTTGAGCGAGTGGTTGGAAAACTATAATTCTATATTGTACGAATTATACGACAAATTGAATTCTCAAAATTGACAATCAGCATTGATGTCATTAGGGAATTGTCATTAAGTACCTACAGAACAACCATTATTTCTAGTTTATCCTGCACAATGACGATCACCAAGACGCTTGATGAACGTAAATAGTGCAGGATACAGGCGAACCCCTCTATCTGGTAATGACGTCATAAAGGCGCGTATAATTGACGAGTTTTTTCCGGTGACGGATGAACTCAAAAAGTGGTCTATTGATGTATCTTTAATACAAAATATCAATACTACCAACAACAACAAAACCCCACTGAAATACAAATCTGGCTAGACATAAATTGTATAGGTCTATCTATATAAATATACTGAAATGCAAAAAAAATGACTAGATCAAATATGATAGTACTCTTGTAGTGCTCTACTGAAATCACAGAGCAGCACCACTTAATGCTGGTCAAAATTTGGAAAAATTACAAAAATGTCAGATTAAAAAAAATTGTACAACAAAATTATTCTCAACATGCATAGATTGAAAATTTCCTTATTTAATTGAAAGTATGAGTAATTTTTGGGGGCTTAATATGAATTACAAACATAAACATTTATTATGATGACCATTTTTTTTAAATGTGTTTGGCTTTTTATATATTAAGTACTATGAAAATTCAAGCATATTTAAAATCTCAATAATACTGAAAATTTTGGTACAGTTTTTGCTGTAAAATTGGTGCCGTATAAGTTTTTTCCAACTCATTTTTCCTAAATGTGTAAATGATCTGGACCCATCCTCACGTTACTAAACATTTTAAAACTTTGCATGTAGCATAATGAAGCATAATAGATCCAATAATACTGTTGAAAATGATAATACTTCTTTCTGCATTGTAAGGTAATTTGGGGTACCAATAATAAATTCACTTTTCCTAATATCTTATGAAATTTATTTGTAATACCTTGTACAATAGTAGTACTGTAGTACTGTTATTACAGAGAACCACAACAAAACTAAATTACTTCCCTTACATGATCAAAAGAAATGAGGTTATTTCCCTTAAATGATTACAAATAAAATGGATTTACTTTCCCTTACATGTTAATTAATGACTGTTGAGAGGATTTTCGCCCAAGATATTTACTTGATAATATAAATAATTTAATAAATATTCCTAAACCTAGATATAAGTATACAATAATTATACTAATAGATTGTATATAACTTTGGCACTCTTTTATCTTAACATAAGCACTGTTAATAAATATATAAAGAAAAATGTGTCTTTGATACTATAACATATCCTTAAACAAGATTTTTATTAAAAAAAATAAAACTTGAAAATCCATTTTCAATTTGAAAATAATTGTAACTAATCAGATTTGTTTTACAGTTAATTCTTGTAATACTTCACTGACAAAATTAAAACATGAAAGAAATGATCCTAGCAACTGAACAAATATTTGGCAGATTTAAAACTTTTTGAGATTTAACTTTCATGATTCTTTTCTTTTTTATAACATAAGTCAATCATCATAGACGATCGTCCTTGCCCTTTGCATGGTCATAGGTGTAACCTTCCATCCTCCCCCTCCTTTAACAAAGGGTTTGATGTTATATCTACTCAACAACATGCTTTCTGCATGACCTACATCCATCCCTGGACTAAAACATTTTGGTGACTTTGTCCGTAAATGGTCTTCCTCAATATCAGACACCGATGAATCATCCGAGTCATCTTTAGAGCTGTTCTGTGAGTGACGAAATCGTGGGCTTTCTGTTAACCAATCAAAATTAACATTTCTCTTTAGCCTAGCCTGTTGAAGAAGATGTTTAATTCGTCTCTGTTCAAATAGTTGTGAGTTTGTTTGTCCCTGTGCAGCCAGAGAGGTCATATTATCTGGTGATGGAGAACCTTTGTTACCTATCAACCTCTGATGCTTGTCCTCGGGAGGTATATCCTTCACAAAGGTAAACTTTGGTTGTTTCTGTATTTTAGACTTCTCTTTCTTTCCTTTGATTGATCGTAACAATTCCATCTTCTCTAGCCAAGTTAATCCATCCATGTTTGGATGATCAGAATTCAGGATCTAAAGAAACATAAACCAAAATTTAAATGATCAACTATTTATCAAAGTTTAAAGATGGATTAATAAACATAATTATGTACCCTTGATTGTCAATTTTAACAGTGAAAAATCATGGTGATAACTTTTTTGTACAATATTTGAACATGTTTAACCTTTATGTGAATTACCTATGTTTTCCTACATACTGAATGTAGCTTAATATGAACACTATATAATTCAAAAAGCTGAATAATTCTTAATGTTATTTAAAAAGAAACTAAATTATTGCTGAACATTACTTTTCTGTTTGATTAAACTTGCATCTAGTTTTTGACTTTATTGGCTGAAATTTATAATAAAAAAAACTTATTAAAGTACAGACGATATATTTGTTTAGAGGTCTTTCGTTTAATATCTTAAAACAATTATTGTGTTTTGTGTAAATTAAAGTACAGAAATAACATTCTGATTTAAAATGGTTTGCACTCTTCTGGAAAAAAAGATTAAAAATACGACAAGTTTTGAACACAACAATGAAGAAATGAAATGACTTGTTCGTACTATTATTTGTGCACTCGGTAAACCATTCATGAATTTAATTAAAATGTAAGGTAACAAACATTTGAAAATCATAACTATGTATGATCCAGAGTATTCATTCAAATTGTGTTAGCTGCCAGCAAAGGTCAAAAGGTTTCAATGTAGGGAAAAAAACATAATTTTATTTCTTGTATATATTCTTAAATTAAATTCAAATTTCCTCTATTTTTTTCAGTGAATGTTTAATTCTTTCTTATCTGTAAAGAACTTTATAAATAAAATTAAACTACACACCAATTGGTTTAATTGTATGATGTTTTATAAGTGACTGATTATTGAAATGAAAGAAATAAAATTTTGACAATGATGATCATACAATTTAAGGCAATAGGAATTTGACAATCAGAAAACATGATGATTCTGCTAAAAGAGTTAAAAGAACATTCATAGAAAATTAAGATAATGAAGAATCAGTCCAAAGCATGATTCAACATACTAATAGATCATATTCTATACATTCTATAGGCGTCTTTATAACCAGTATCTTTTGCTCGAATGACAGAAGTAGTAAGCAAATGACAGTTTGTTAATTTGAAAAACTTGCACTATATTACATAAAAAAAGGTCTAACAGTGCAAATGAAATATTCTAATGTCTAAGGTGCAGAGTCTTGTGTCAGAACGTCAACCATTCTATCCAGCAGGAAGAATAAAGATATGAACAAGTAAGAAAAAGACTTGGACATATATATATCTCACTTCTTGTTCTGAATTTCAGTTTTAGTCATACTATATCTCAAATTACTTTACCAAAACAAAACAAAACGCATTCTGATATTTCTAATAGAAAACTGAAATATTAAAATCCAACAAGACATCTCCAGGTACTTACACTTTACACCTACTAAAATACCAAAAAACATATGACTGTTTAAGTGAAATCTATCTCAAGTTGGTTTGCAATGAAAACCTTGATAACACATTAAGCTGGTAGAATATAGAAATAATTTTCAAACATTTTCTAACATAAAATTTCCTGTTAACAAGAGCCAGATTTAGATGGGCCCTAATAGAGCTATATATGTATATAAATATAAGTACGTCTGAGTCAGTGACAACTCTACAACAGATGTATCCATCGGATCGCCATCAATGATGGTGATACATGGCTGTGTACATAATGTATATACAACTCGTCTAAACATCAACCCAACAATGTTAGATCTGTAAATTTGCTTTCGCAAATGTTTGGTTCTTCCGGCGAGGGAAGAACCAAAAATTTGCGAAAGCAAATTTACAGATCTAACATTGTTGGGTTGATGTTTAGACGAGTTGTATATATAAATATATATATATAAAATGCATTGCTTATGTATACTCTGTTTTACAAGTCCCACTCCTTTGTCTTATTAAGAGTCCCCCTTTTTAAAATCCTGGATGTGCACCAGTTTACTTATATGTAACACAAAACACTCATATGATTACAACATATGTACAATGTAACTATAATAATATTCACATGAATAATTAAAGGATGTGAGGATATATGTATATATCAATATGACAACAACAAAAATCCACATGTAAACTGTTGACACAGATTTGTGTCTTCTGGGTGTAATTTGGAAGGTACTATGAATTGTGCTAATTGTAATACAACTGCATACCAACTATATTGACCTAAAGTTAGTGGTTCCTTTACACAAATTATAAATACACCACTGGAAACTGCAAGTCTAGGATCCCAGTGGGCACATCAAAGAATCTGTAGCAGGGAGATAAAAATCATATAAGTCTATCTAGAAAAGAATGATAAATGGTTGGAAAGTAAAGCAAGGCATCATAAACTGTTGGTTTTTTGTTACAGCTAAATGACTACTTAAAAATTTATCAACTCCATCTATAATATGACACAACAATATCTCCCATTAATTCATGCAATACACATTCACCATAGATAAGCATACAATGAAAATTAAGTGAATTAGTAATAGAAACTATATCTACTAAATTAGATAATTGTTAGTTGTAAATCCTAGAAATTAACATACCAGTATAATTTACTCTGAAATGAAAAATACACTCATTAAAGTTTAAATACTAGCATATCAAATGCACGACTTTTAACTAGCTTATCAATTAAAACAATATCTACTGAGTGATATTTGAATCTCTGAATGATGATTGGAAATGTTTGTTTATTTATGTATAAAAGTTTGCACCAAATTATTCCAGGAATTAAGCATATCTTAAAATATTATATACAATTAATTTAAGATTGTTTATAAGTACAAAAGTAATATAATTAATCAAAAGAAGTTGCAACAGAAATACTTCTCAATGTAAATAAAACAAACAAATAGACTGAAGCAAAGGTTGTGAATTGCTAATGGATATAGAAAACGTGAATAGCTAACTGTATATATATGTAGTTTGCAACAGAGACCTATGCATTGTAAAATATTATTAATATTTCATAACTTCTCAGTATTCAAATAAAACCTGTAAAAAGTCTTAATATCTGACTGAAATAAGATCTGTTAACTAAGGTCATAAACTAAAATGTGAATTACTATAAACTAAGAAATTTCATTTATATTGGAGGGACATTTATTTAGGTACAATTATCTCCCCTTTTTTGGTTGAGTTATCTCCCATTTTACTTAAGCTATACCTTGGAGAAGACAGCTGGTCATTTTTTGAGAGGGTCATATCTAGCAGCTAAACTGACATATGCCCTGCCCGCTGTATCAAACCACATCTGTAAAAATATAACACTACATCTATAGAATGGTTATATGTATAACTCAATATAAATAAACATAAAAGCTGTTGGTTGTAGTATGAATAAAATAAGTATTACATGTATAAGCTTTAATACAGTTGATATGTAAAAAAAAACACATTTCATAGCTGACAGTTTTCATCCACTTTAAACCTGAACAAATATTATACTAAAATTAAAATTTTAACACTTCTTTAGATTATAAGAAACGAACGAGAATAACTGAACTAAATATAATTTTTGTGTGAAAAAAGGTATAATTCATTACTACACGCAAAAAGATCTTTAACATAAGTTAGTTTTTAAAAATTGATATATGTGTCTTTTCATTATCTTTGATATTTCTGGACTATAAATTAAACACAAGAAGGATATAAGGAGTGTTTCACAAATTATGCAGTATGTTTGAACCATTTTCTTTGGGTTTACTTTAATATTTATATTATTTTAAGGAGTAACCTAAAATGAAATGCACATAAAGGTAGTCATACCAAATCACCAATTGATCTCAGCCATTTATATATGTAAACTTGGCTTATATCAATGTCCTTTGGTCTCAGGTCACATCAGGTGGAAATTTGTCTCATTCACAATCATAGGGTACTATTAATTACCTTATCTCCTTAATTTATTATTAGTAAATTTAAAATCCCCTTTCCAGTTCAGTGTTTAATTAATTACATATCTGAAACCTAAGACTGTATTCTTGATTATGCCATACAAGAATTTTGTTAGAAAAAAAATGTAATATTTTATAATATCTTGTGACAGAATAAATATTTCCTTTCATTTGGCAGTAATTTTATAATATATAAATCCTATAAAGTCATTTTATTTAGTTTATCTGCTTTACTAACTATTCAATTAGGTGTGTTTAAAAAGATTACTGTAATTCCTCATGGAGCTAAACACACAATTTATAAAACTCAATCGCAACTTATGATTTAAACTTGTATAGTGCAAACGTTATATTAAACAATCTTGTCATCATGAACATTTATTTCAACCATTATAACTAACCATGCAAAAATTAAATCTGAAAATTGTAAATAAAACAGGACATATTATTTATTAATAGTAAGATTGCTATAAAACAAATAAAAAATAGATACAAGATAAATGGACTTTGTACAACCAATATGGATTATTGTTAAGGTGCCAGCAGAGTGAAGCCTGCCTCTGGCTGTCTGAATTTTTGTTTCATTTTTATTGATAAGGATAGAGGGCGTCTTTTACAATCTAGTATAATTGTGGAATTGTTAATGAACTAACTGTTCTACAGTCTGGTTGCTAACATGTCTAAATTTGTGACAGGCCAGTAGTTTTTATATTCCAAATTATTCTAATAAAATAAAAGTGATAGATAAGAAACTACATAATAAGCGGGTAGGGCAGTGAATATCACACAGAGAATCTAGGTGAAAAACAAACTCATAGCAAAAACAAATATATATTAGCACTTGTACATATGCAATTAACATATTCTAATATATATAATGACCTCACATTTATCGATTTGTTTTTATTTCATAGGAATTAAGACAAGTATACAAAAAGTTCACTCGTTTGTTTAAATCTTCATACTGGTATCTTAAAATGTAAGAATGTTGCACGAAATTGTTTTTAGGTCTGATGTTTTTTTTGTGTGTCCATATTAACACTGGCAGAATTGAAAGTAGTGAAGCATTGTAGTTTTCCTCTTTATCTACCTAAAATAGTTTTTACAAAAAGAAAATTTGCAAGGAGTCCATGATTTAATGGTTTAAACTTTTACAACATAGCTTAAACAAAACTGAAGAGCAGCATCAAATGCTGGAGGACTGAAATGAATGTTTAATAATTTTTTATCATTCCAGAGAACATTTTTCAACATTTACAAATAACAATCAAGCTCAAACAAAACTAAATAAAGAAAAGTTAAGTGAACAGACAGTTAAATTTTTGAGGTGCTTTTATTAAATACAAAGTACATGTTACAGGTATTTGTGAAAAAATCATTTTTCTTGTGAACATGATATGCTATGGAAAAGTAAGTGTGTGGAACATCAAACTCTACCCCATCAGCAACTGCTACTTCCTGTTTCATTCTGGCTTCTATAGACGAGTCAAGATGCTCATTTAATATATATTGAGCAACTTTTTGAAGTCTTCTTTCATCCTCATCCTGGTATGGAGATCCAGCACAGACTGCATATCACTTGATGTAAAAGTCGATCTATTTCCATCTGTGCTCCAAAGTGTATAAACTTGAGAAACTTTCATGTTGTCAGGGAAGTTGGTATATTCTGAAGGATATGGTTTACAGAACAACTTCTTCCATCAGTCGGTGGAGGGGAAGGTTTTGGTAAGGAAAATAATGTTGTTTCACTTTTTGTCTTTCTTAAATTTTTACTGCGTACATATCCAGCATATTTATGCCTTAAATTCTTCATTACATTTCCCTTGGGAATCAATGGGGCTCTTGTTTCCATACTAGAAGAAGTTCGTCCATTTTTGCCAAGTTTTGCCTGTTTAGACATATTGATATCGGACACTAACATTCCAGATCTGGATTCTGTACGAATGATTGGAAAATCAATCCTGGCTTCTGACTGAGATCGGTGAAGGTTGGTAGAGACTTTCTGGGAATCTTTTAAATCTGGTATCTTATGGTTTATTGTAGGAGAAGGGTTATGTAAGGTAAACTCTTTTTTAATTTTCTCTTTTTGACTTGGAGTTACTGAAGCAGATGGCCGCCAAACCACAGTTCCAGAGTTCAGAACTCTCATTGCATTTTGAATCATTATATCATTGTTAGGGAAAAGTTGAATAGCACAGGAAGGCTCAAGTCCATCATTTTCTCTTGTTTTCATATCAGCTCCTAAACAAATGGTGGATAACTTTGAGATGCTGATGACATCACTAGCCTCGTCAGAAATCACAGCTATGTCCTCTGGGAGGATCATGCCGCTGTCTTCTAGAGTAGGCAGATGTTCTTGTGAGCCGTCCAAGCTTCCGTTTTTGCTCTCTGGCTTTTCTGGCAGCTGAATAAATCATGAAATAAAACAGCTATCAGAAATATCTATAAACTATGACATCAATAAGTTTATGATTCTATGGAATGTTAAATACAAAGTATGTACAACAATCATACAATGACAAATGACCCCAATTAAATCTGAACAATTAATAAGTATCCAGTAGAAATACTCTAACACCCCACACACAACAAATGTGTACATGTATCTTTAATGAAATTATCAACATGTATCCTCAAAGTAAATTGCATGTATCTACAAAATGTTTGCCTGCATCTACAAAATGTTTGCCTGTATCTACAGTGTAATTAGCATGTATTTACAATGTAATTTGCATGTATTTACAAGTCATTTGCATATATTTACAATGACATTTGCATGTGTCATGTGCATGTACATTGTATTTACAATATTATTTCCTTGTATTATCAATTAAATTTGCATGTATTTACAATGTTCGTTGGTTGTTTTTACAATCTATTTTGCATATTTATATATATCTACCTGTACAATGTAATTTGCGTGCATATATACAATGTAATTTGCATGAAACTACATAATGTAATTTGTTCATATTAACATTGTACTTTGCATGTATTTCGAAGTATTTTTCTTGTATTTACAATGTAATTTGCATGATCCTCAATATAATTTGCATGGATCTTAGATGTACAATGTAATCTACATGAAGATATCATTTATTTCTCTCCTTTAACCATGATATTGTCCGTCTTTGTTTTGATTGTCCTCTTTGTATTTTGAACTATCTTCTTGGTTTTTTTTAATATAGTATTGTTCAATATTATATGCTTAAGGTGGTACCTAACACTACAGGGAGACAACTCTGTAAAGTCAGCTAAAAGTTTTAATTACGTTGTGTTGTAAAAGGAATATTAAGCTTCTCAATGATCAAAACTGGTGTTTGTAAAACTGCTATATAACCAGTGTATTTTTTCTGACAAAACGGTTAGTTCAAAATTTTTGATATTTTTATATTTTTGTTAAAGGGTCAAAGTAAAGATTTTGACAAAATTTTATGAAAATTAAACGAGCCAAATTCATTTTTGTGAAAGTGTTGGGTACCACCTTAAAAGATAATATAAGAGCACAATTTGCCTTTTCAGAATTTACAGAATTTCTGTAAATTGCATTAAATAATAGATCTATAAAATAACCTATTCCCTTATTTCTGGAAAAGGTCTGTTCTATTCAAAACTTCCAGCACTATAATTCATTTATGATTTACAATTAGAAAAACATGTGTAGAAAAAAGTTAACAAATTATCAATAAATATATTATGAACTAATAATTGTGAAATTAAATATTGTTATATATTGGATAAAAAATACAAATTTGCAAAATAGTTTTGAAATTATAAAATTGGCAACCTTGTGATGAAACAGCTAGTGTATTGAAAATTGTATTGGGTTTAAAACAATTATTGTTTTTATGGTGATCTGAAACTCAACTATCATGTAATAGTATTATGATTGCTTTGTAAATGTGAAAATGTGCGGACAAATCTGCATGGAATTTCCACTCTGTGTGATGTTAATCATTGTCTTACTAGTTAACTTGAAAAATAGAAATGCTGGATTTAAAACATATATGCAAAAGGATATTTTAAAATAAAATTTCATAAGATTTTTTAAAGATTTTTTTTTTATTGATAATGGATGTGTTAAAACCTGTTATAAAGTATGTTTCCACCTCATTATTCAAGGCTATATGGCAAGCAATCTGTAGTTCTGCTGTTTACTTCTATTATCGTCTAACTCTTTCTTTTGGACTCTCTGGTAGATAGGTGTCTCACTGGTAGTCATACCACATCTCCTTAGTCTTCCATAAGTGAATGCAGATTTCCAATCTCTAGAGAGGCTTACCGTAAATTAAAATCTTATCCACAAGGGTCAGCCAGTTTGAAATCAGACTGTTTAGTAATCTATACAGAGGCTTGAACTAAAATCTTATCCACAAGGGTCAGCCATTTTGAAATCAGACTGTTTAGTAATCTATACAGAGGCTTGAACTAAAATCTTATCCACAAGTAGGGTCAGCCATTTTGAAACTAGACTGTTTAGTAACCTATACAGAGCTTGAACTAAAATCTTATCCATAAGGGTCAGCCATTTTGAAACTAGACTGTTTAGTAATCTATACAGAGGCTTGAACTAAAATCTTATCACAAGGGTCAGCCATTTTGAAACTAGACTGTTTAGTAATCTATACAGAGGCTTGAACTAAAATCTTATCCACAAGGGTCAGCCATTTTGAACTAGACTGTTTAGTAATCTATACAGAGGCTTGAACTAAAATCTTATCCACAAGGGTCAGCCATTTTGAAACTAGACTGTTTAGTAATCTATACAGTGTTTGATTTCTTTTTCAGTTGTTTAATGATCTTATGGGAAAACTGTTCAAAATTGTCTGCAAAGAGGAATCAACATGTTTTCACCCAAATGTTAGGGGAAACAGGAATATCTAAGTCAAGTGAAACTAAGTGATTGTTATGTACAACATCATGAGAAATCTTTTCACAATTTGTTAATTCAATAAATATACTGAATATTGTATGTATGTTATTGTGTAAAGTATTGATTTTCTTCATTAAAACAACATTAGTTTGTGTGACGGAGAATTAACACAGTACCTGCAATACTGTTGGCAAAGGTCTGTCCTGAAAGTACTCACATTTTTACAACAAATCTTTGCAAGTTTATATTTATACATCTACAAAGTCATGAACTATAAATAAAAAGATCTATAACGTTCCATGTCTTTTACATACAAAACATAATAAACTAACACAACAGAGGGATCCCACATCAGTTTAACCTGTGGAACTACAAATTTTACTTTCATGTTGCAGGACATGTTAGTAAACTTGGGTAACAAACAATGTTATATCTGAAGGCCTTATCCTCTGGACATCAATAAAATGATTACTTTTACAGTACCAGTAGTTAATTCACTGTTTTAGGAACAAAAGGATTGTGGGTAATCAAAGAGTTTTGTTGTACACTTTGAAAAAAAATATATACCCAGAATGCATACAGATTCTGAAATTGCCTTTTATCTAAATCGTCTTCTGTTACGTTTATAATGTTTCTGAAAGTTTAAAGTGGTATGATTTTCTACTAGTTAAAAGCAGTAATATATGAACACAGTTTTATATCAATAATCTACATACAAATCATAGGGTGAAAAAGAACACTTTTGATTCTATTCAAAGTCTGACATAAACTGCATGCGTTTATAAATAAAAGTACATTCTCTTTAAGTCCAATATGAATTATGAGTCTGAGATATAAGCTCAAGATTTTTCCTATATATGGATGTGATAAACAATCATATTTTAATAATCTGATATTGATCAATATTGTTGATAAGCTGTCTTACATGGGATTTACAGAGATGTAATACAAAGTTTCAGCCAAGATGTACATGTATATGTCAAGGGTGAATTGGTTATTTTTATAGAAAAGTTGGCTGTATGCTATCATATGAAAAGGAAAATATGTTGGTTAGGAGATGTATATTAAATTATTAAACTGTAGACATGCAAGTTTTATATTTCTTCAAAATTAATTTAAAATTATGCACACGTTAGCGGTTTAGTTTTAGATGACAAAATTACAGAATGGATATTTCTCCTGAATAAACTGTTTTATTTTCATCGAAACATTTACTAAATGATAGTACTAATATTTTTTTTATATAACATATAATATGAGAGTCCTAATGGGGAGCCTTCATTTCTGGATTCCTTATTTTTTTTATAAAATTTTTATAAATTTCTCTATGCTTTATTTTTAATCGTGTCAGGCATAAATACAAAAATTCAACCCTGGTATCTATGAGTTTATTAATTTTTGCCCTTTTTTCTTTATATTTAAGCACCTCACTATTCTCTGTTCTTTATTTTTGGGTCCATTTTTCTGTATTTTTTTTCTGTTTTGTCCATTATTTTCTATTCAGTAAATCCCCCATCCACATCATCATATATAAAATATCAAAGTTGTGTGATATTGTTATCATTTTGCTATTGACTGAAAAGTGGATACAATTTTTGTACATGTGTTTTCCAGGAAATATTTATATAAACTATATATGCCTAAGGTGTAAATCAAAAATTGGTTGGTTGGTAGAAATAGGAAACTACTAAAGGGGAGCTGGGAGTGGTTAACAACCTTGACTGCCAATGAGGGTTGGTAATAGGAGATGGTTGGTTAGTGTTCATTGTAAGAGCAAAAATCAACTGTTTCATAATTTCCCACATACAAATCATTTCTCCCTTCACACTTTCAATTATTCATGAATAATAGTGTGCATTTATATCATGCAGAAAATATGTTATAAAATAAGATAACAAAAAGTCTAAATTTTAAATATTTACATTGTACTATTAAAAAATGTCTACATTAAAAAAATGTTATACTATGTGTGAGAAGACTAGTATAAAGCTCCATCCAAAACAAAGTGCACTATGGGAAGACTAGTACTAGAGGTAGATAAAAATCCTCAAAACATACTTCACTTTTGGATCGTGAAAAATCCATAGCAGTGTACATGAGTCTAGAGTCTGGTGGTTTTATACCCACTCCCTTGATTGTGTCCATCAGAATGTGACCGAGTGCTCGTACTTGTACTGTGCTGTATGGACGTGTCTTACGCTGATAAAGTAACAGTGAGCATGCTCATCAATAGTGATAATGTGAAAAGGTAGATTTCATTTACAAACAGTTACGATGTGTGTGATGATGTACTGTCAATGCTTCATCATGTGCATTTAACATAAAATATTACTTTTTAAAGCTAAAATTTGTAGTGCTTGAAACTATATTTTTATAATTTCCATTTACTCTTTTCTTTCGAAAAATGAAAAAAATAAATTTACATGGATGTTTGTTTTTCAACCTTTTAACCTATGAGATATGTGCAACATATGCATGTATTTTGTAGATTGAATTCTATACAAACAAGGTTAAATTGACAATAATTTTGTCAATTTTACAGGACTATATCTGCAAATGACACACACATATATATATATACAACTCGTCTAAACATCAACCCAACAATGTTAGATCTGTAAATTTGCTTTCGCAAATTTTTGGTTCTTCCCTCGCCGGGATTCGAACCCATGCTACTGTGATATCGTGACACCAAATCGCCTGCACTGCAGCCGTCCGGCTATATATATATATATCAAAAGTTTAGTGAGCAGTGAAATCCTTGTCAAACCCTTTATTTGGTATATTTTTAACAAGAGTGCACACGCTGAAATGTCTCGCCTTCTTTACTAATCATTGATAGTATGTTGATAGTCCTAAATATAAAGCTTTATTACAACTGTCACATAAACGTAACATTAACCAAGAAAACTAAACTTTGACCAATGAACCATGAAAATGAGGTCAAGGTAAGATGAACCATGCCAGGCAGACATGTATACCTAACAATTCTTCCATACAACAAATATAGTTGACCTATTGCTTATAGTTTAAGAAAAACTAATCAAAACACAAAAACTAAACACTGAACCGTGAAAATGAGGTCAAGGTCAAATAAAACCTGTGCGACTGACATATAGATCATAAAATATTTCCATACACCAAATATAGTTGACCTATTGCATATAGTATTAGAAAAAATACCAAAACTCTAAAACGTAACTTTGACCACAGAACCATGAAAATGAGGTCAAGGTCAGATGACACCTGCACACTAGACATGTACACCTTACAATCATTCCATACACCAAATATAGTAGACCTCCTGCATACAGTATAAGTAAAACAGACCAAAACACAAAAACGTAACTTTGACCACTGAACCATGAAAATAAGGTCAAGGTCAGATGACACCTGCATGCTAGACATATACACCTTACAATCATTCCATACACTAAATATAGTAAACCTATTGCATACAGTATAAGTAAAATAGACAAGACACAAACACTTAACTATAACGACTGAACCATGAAAATGAGGTTTAAGGTCATATGACACTTGCCAGTTGGACATGTACACCTAACAGTCCTTCCATACACCGAATATACAAGACCTATTGCTTATAGTATCTGAGATATGGACTTGACCACCAAAACTTAACCTTGTTCACTGATCCATGAAATAAGGTCAAGTTCAAGTGAAAACTGTCTGACAGTCATGAGGATCTTGCAAGGTATGCACATACCAAATATAGATATCCTATTACTTATAATAAGAGAGAATTTAACGTTACAAAAAATCTTAACTTTTTTTTCAAGTAGTCACTGAACCATGAAAATGAGGTCAAGGACATTGGACATGTGACTGACGGAAACTTCGTAACATGAGGCATCCAGGTCTTCCACCTTCTAAAATACAAAGCTTTTAAGAAGTTAGCTAACGCTGCCGCCGCCGGATCACTATCCCTATGTCGAGCTTTCTGCGACAAAAATGGTTCACATAAAAAAAATGTTTGTACTAAGTTTAGGTGAACACAACTTTATGATAAACTACTATTAAACCAAAACTTAAAACCGGATACAGGAAGATTGGTATGTTCCCATACCATACAGAGACATGGTTAACATCTAACAGGTCAGTGGATAGGTCTGAACCTTGTTATGTATTTCCATAGATTTATAAACTTTCTCCAGTTACAATTTTACCTAAATCATTGTGTTTCTGTAAATTCTACAGACTTTGGAACCCTGATTCCTATGCTGATCTAATTTGTCTAACATCCACCGCTACAATTATAACATACTTCACCATTTCTAAATTTGACTATTAACAAAAGAGCGTGAAAGATCCCTTAAAATTCTATACAAATATTTTACCTTATAACATGGAGTGGAAAAATTTAGTCAATTCTGCTGTATATTTCTGGTTAAGAAATATAAATATTAAATATTTCTACATTCATGTTAGCAATCTTGTATATAGTAAATGATAGTATAGTCTTACAACTATTTAAGGTAGCACAATACAAAGATTTTTCATCCCCAATCAGACATCTTTAAACTGATGTAATTCCACTCATCTTTCTTCTTATTGTATTTCATTCTCTCATAAATCTTCAATGAAGTTTGCAACATCAATTCATAAGAGACCACTAAATTCAATTGGGTATAAAATTTGTTCTATTGATGTTTTTGGAAATCTGAGACACGGTTTTGGAGGTCGAGCTGTGTTGTACAAGAATCTATAAAATATTTTGGGATGCTATGAAGAACAAAGACGCTAAATCCATTCAAGTGTGGACATCACAATATAGCAACTAATTACATAATACTTAATTATGTAATAATTATGTCATAATGAAATTATCACAATTTGAAAGATTAATCTTTATTCTTTCTTTTGGTACCTCATTTATAAAATATAAAGAAGGATGAAATGAATTTACATCAGTTTAAAGTTGTCTGATTGGGGGTGAAAAAATCTTTGTATTGTGCTACCTTAACAATACACAATCTTTGTAATTATCATTCCACAAGCTTTTTGTTAATTCTGCTTTGTTTGTATCCCCCTTTAATTCTTTTAAGTAAAGGTATATATGACTGGGGCAAGAAGATTGTTTATCATATTCTAAAATGATCCTCACAATTTTTTAATTACATATTTAAGTAGCAATAACATTTGAAACTTTAACAGTTCATAACAATATTATTTACAATGAATCAATCTTAAAACCTATATACCCAAGATTTACTGAAATTTTGATCAGAAAACAGCCTATTTAATTTGCTTTAGTTCCATAGTCATAATTATATTACAAGTAAAAGTAACCTTATGATTCGAACCAAACATCTGTTCAGTTCCATTGGTTCTGGCATGGTTTTAAAGGAGAAAGAGAATGATGAAAAACAGCTACAATGGATAAAGGATGGACAAATAATAGCAAAGCTCAAACCACCCCTTTGGATATAAAAAAACAACCAGAAAAGCTAATATATCACTTGCAAACTTCTAGCAAATAAAGCTAAAAATTATAGCTTAGGTATAACATTAACACATAAAATAATATCAACATTGCCAGTCCTTACAAACAAAGCTGATCACTGTTCAAACACAACATAACAGATCATCTGATCAACCTGTCGTCATACTTAAATATCAACAGGAAACCAGTATTTTACAGACCTGTTTTTCTGCTGCAACACAGCTGAGAGCATCTAAAGCACGTAAATTCTGTTGGGTTGTAGCTACAGAAAGACCATCACCACTAGGCTTTCCCTGAGAAATCTGTTGGCTGAAAAATATAGAGGATATTTTCTTAATAATTAATTGCATTTAAGTTTCTTTAGAATAACATGCATATATACATTAAGCAGAGTTCATGGCAATTAATCTTATACAAATATATATCTTCTGCTGTTAGCTTAAGCATGATATACTGTAAACCAACTGATATCTGCTGAGCAAGCAATTTATTTTCGGGACTAAAAAAAAAACGTGAGTATAAAGTGTAGTGAATACTGGTCAAACACAGACCTTCTCTTATATGAATACAAAAACAATTTAAGAAATCTAGAATAACTAATCTCTACAAAAAGATAACTGAAAATGGCTTTAACACGAAAAGGTATCTGAAAATATTCTGGTGTAAATAACAGCATATACCCTAATCTTTTGGCATTAGACATTTTATCAAATGTCACCATGCCATCATTCAAGAAAATAATTCATTGAAAGTAGGACATTTTTAAATAATGTTTTTGCTGCAAGAAAATTACTGTAAAATTGTAATAGTAAGGAATGCTTTTCTTGAATAGCTTGGTGTAGGACCAATTTTCATACCAGTAAGAAGTACGAGTATGTAAAGTTAGAAATCATTTAAAATAAATTAGCTTTAATCTTGAAAATATGTTTTTAACAAGAGGCTGTCACAACGACAGCAAACCGGATTTATTAACATTTTTTGTGTCCTGGCAATATCACAAGAACCATTACCGATGAATGGTGAAAGTGAAAATCGTCATATCAAATTTGACCTCATTTTGTCATCCGTATCAACATATTAAAATTTGAAAAGCTTAGATTGAATGGTTCATGAGTAAATGCAACAACTGAATGGAAACGCCATTTTACGATCTTTCAAGAACCATAACTCCTGAACGGTAAAAGTCAAATCGTCATTATTGAACTTGACCTCTATTTTGTCATCCGTAACAGCATATTAAAATTTCAAAAGCTTTGGTTGAATGGTTCATGAGAAAATGCATGGACACGACGGAAACACCATTTTTCAATCTTTCAAGAACCATAACTCCTGAACGGTAAAAGTCAAAATCGTCATTTTGAACTTGACCTCCATTTTGTCATCAGTAACAGCATATTAAAATTTCGGAGCTTTGTAGAACAGTTCATGCATAAATGCACGACACGACTGGAAACTCCATTTTCAATCTTTCAAGAACCATAACTCCTGAACGGTAAAAGTCAAATTCGTCATTATTGAACTTGACCTCCATTCTTTCATAAGTAACAACATATTAAAATTTGGGAAGCTTTGGTAGAACAGTTCATGCGTAAATGCACGGACACTCCATTTTTCAATCTTCAAGAACCATAACTCCTGAACGGTAAAAGTCAAAATAGCATTATTGAACTTGACCTTCGAATAGTTGTCAGTATAACATATTAAAATTTTAAAAGCTTTGGTTGAACGGTTCATGAGTTAATGCACGACAACATTTGATTGCCGCCGCCCGCCATACATCCCCAAATCAATAACCGACATTTTTGTCACAAAAATCGGTTAAAAATCACCTGCAGGTTCCCAAATATCACTTTCACCTATTAAAGGTTTGTCCTATACAATATTTCAAACATGGTATCAAAAAGAAATATTTGGTTTATACATTAATCATCCTTTCAGGTTATTTTTTTCAGTTTTTTTCAGTTTGTGTAACTTCCATAAATAGGAAAATTCTATAGATGCTCTTATGGCATTTAATAGCCTCCAATTTATGCCGATTACTCATAATTAATTGAATCAACAATGAATGACGTCAAACTTCAACTGTAAAAATAATATTTCTTTCATTACTTTTATTATTTACAATTAAAATTAAAATTGCAATATTTTGAAGGATTATAAGTGCATCAGTGAAATTGATTTTCTATCAACACTTACCTGACCGAGATATTTGGTGATGAAAAATAGAAAGCAAGGGTCAATTGATACTTTATACAAAATCCGAAGAACTTTTTTTTATTGCTATTTAGAATCAATGTAATTGGTGATTTTATCAGTGAGAAATATTTTATTCATGAACATTTACATAAATAATTGATTGTGGAAGGTCGTGAATACAGATCTTGTAAAATCTATGTTTAATTAAATATGGAGAAAATTGTTTTAAGATTGTATTCTTGTTTTACAGAGGAAGTAAACCATGTTTAATTGGTAACATTATTGTACTTTGAAGCCTGAAAATAATCAGTCATATTGTAATGCATTGACATTATCATTAAATGAAATTATATTTTCATCAAAAATATATAATTACTTCATATTAAACGTCAACGAATTTGATTCCAGTCCCACATTAATGTTACTAAGAGAACATCATGAAATCTGAATTTGCAACTTTTGCCAATAAAATGGTATTGATTTGGTCCTTATTTAAATTGCATCCCATGTAAAATTTAATAACATCTTTTAAAATATAATTACAATACTTGAGTATTTGAAATTTGAATTTTGTTCTTAAAATTAATCAACTTTGGTTGAAAAAAAAAAAGTTTGAGATCGAAATAATATTACTGGCAAGAACTATTTTGTTTGGATGTAGCTTCTTGGAATATTTGATGATCCTGACATTTACATTTATTGTAGGACTCCAGATATTATAGTAACATTCTTTGCAATCACTCAAATTCATTTAAAAACTGAACCAATTTGGAAATATATAGATGGACAAGAGTAAACCTTAACACCATTGAAACTATGCAGGGGATAAAAAAGAAAAAATTATACATGTATTCATGCGCAGTATAGGGCCCTATATGGTATTTTTTTTTTTATCATTTATGGATAGAAATTCAAGTGACAGTGCTTTCTTTGATAAAAAGCTACATTAACTTTAATAACATTGAATATTTCTGTCCAATGCATAGCAACCTGTTTTATCAAAGGAAACATCATAAAGGTTAATTTTGAGCCTGAGAAAAAAATCTTTTGATAAGATAATTTATGTCTTTTAATTAAGCGCATGATACAATTTGTGCATGAAAAAAATATATTCATCCTTAGGACTCAGCAAATATATTGACTTAATCATCCCTGGTTGTAACTTATAAAATTCATTGATTCACTGATATCTTGTATTATGTGGATGAACTAAAATGAACTGTAACCAGTGACCAATACAAATAGGTCAATATCATTTACTTTTGTCTGTTTAATATTAATTTTTAATATTCAAGCAAATCTAGGTTATTAGCAATGCAAAGAGAACAACTTTGATAAAGTAACGTCAAACAAAGTAACCAAATTCAAAAATAAAATTCAGCATGTTATACAAAACAGCATATGAGCATTGCTTTTCAATGTGATGCTTTAAACCTTATGAATATTGAAAGAATAGAAGCATTTGTTGAGCAAAAAACAGGCGCAACATGTTTACGTAATGCAAGGAAAGTTGCTATCATAATTTTTCACCTGAGTGTTGGAAAACATTAAATGAGTTACACAATCAAACATTTTATGAGTTACACCATGAAACATTTAATGAGTTACACCATGAAACATTTTATAAGTTACACCATGAAACATTTTATAAGTTACACCATGAAATATTTTATAAGTTACACCATGAAACATTTTTTAAGTTACACCATGAAATATTTTATAAGTTACACCATGAAATATTTTATAAGTTACACCATGAAATATTTTGTGAGTTACACCATGAAACATTTAATGAGTTACACCATGAAACATTTAATGAGTTACACAATGAAACATTTAATGAGTTACACCATAAAACATTTAATGAACAAGAATGTGTCCTCAGTACACAAATGCCCCACTCGCATTATCATTTTCTATGTTCAATGGACCGTGAAATTGGGGTAAAATCTCTAATTTGGCATTAAAATTAGAAAGATCATATCATAGGGAACATGTGTACCAAGTTTGAAGTCGATTGGACTTCAACTTCATCAAAAACTACCTCGACCAAAAACTTTAACCTGAAGTGGGACGAACGGACGAACGGACGAACAGACGAACGGACGAACGAACAGACGGACGAACGGACGCACAGACCAGAAAAGATAATGCCCCTCTACTATCGTAGGTGGGGCATAATTACACCATATAACATTAAATGAGTTACACCATGAAACATTAAATGAGTTACACCACGAAACATTTAATGATTTACACCACGAAACATTTAATGATTTACACCATGAAACATTTAATGAGTTACACAATGAAACATTTTATGAGTTACACCATGAAACAGTTAATGAATTACACCATGAAACATTTAATGAGTTACACCATGTAACATTATATGAGTTACACCATGAAACATGTAATGACTTACACCATGTAACATTTAATGAGTTACACAATGAAACATTTTATGAGTTACACCATGAAACAATTAATGAATTACGCCATGAAACATTTAATGATTTACACCATGAAACATTTAATGAGTTACACAATGAAACATTTTATAAGTTACACCATGTAACATTATATGAGTTACACCATGTAACATTATTGAGTTACACCATGAAACATTTAAAGATTTACACCATGTAACATTATATGAGTTACACCATAAAACAATTAAGGATTTACACCATGAAACATTTTATGATTTACACCATGAAACATTTTATGAGTTACACCAGGAAATATTTTATGAGTTTCACCATGAACCATTTTATGAGTTACACCTTGAAACATTTTATGCGTTACACCATGAAACATTTTATGAGTTACACCATGAAACATTTTATGAGTTACACCATGAAACATTTTATGCGTTACACCATGAAACATTTTATGAGTTACACCATGAAACATTTAATGATTTACACTATGAAACGTTTAATGAGTTACACAATGAAACATTTTATGAGTTACACCATGAAACAATTAATGTATTACACCATGAAACATTTAATGAGTTACACAATGAAACATTTTATGAGTTACACCTTGAACAATAAATGAATTACACCATGAAACATTTAATGAGTTACACCATGAAACATTTAATGAGTTACACAATGAAACATTTTATAAGTTACACCATGTAACATTATATGAGTTACACAATGAAACATTCCATAAGTTACACCATGTAACATTATATGAGTTACACCATGAAACATTTATGAGTTATACATCATGAAACATTTTGTGAGTTACACAATGAAACATTTTATAAGTTACACCATGTAACATTATATGAGTTACAGTACACCATGAAACATTTTGTGAGTAACACCATGAAATTTTATTGGTTACACCATGAAACATTTTACAGGTTACACCATGAAACATTTAATGAATTACACCTTGAAACATTTTATGGGTTACACAAAGAAAAATTTATGAGTCACACAATGAACCATATATTTATATATAATGAAACATTTTTTTTTAGATAAGTCATGAAACATATTGAGTTACACCATGAAATATTTTGAGTTACACAATGAAACATTTATGAGTTACACCATGAAATATTTTATGAGCTACAACATGAAATATTTAGTTATTTTCACCATAAAACATTCTGAGAGCTACACTATGAAAGATTTTGTGAACTACACCATTTAACTAGTTACATTAAGAGAGATTTCTTGAACATTATAAAACAGATTAAAAGTCAAATCATGAGCTTTTTTTTTAGTTACACCATGACAAATTTTGTGAATTTCTTGAAACATTTTAGTACAGTATTTATGCTATATATTATTGTAAAAAGTTTAAGCGCTAAACAACAAAACATTTAAAAGACACTTAGACAATGAAACTAAGTCGTATTGCAAATTATTATATCTAATTCTTTTGGTTATTAGTCTGATCAGATTAAGTTATTATTGTTGATAGTATTAACTTTGTGTTAGCCCTACTGACAAACAATGTTCATAACAAAACAGTCACAAACTACTGAACAGAAATCTAAACAAACTATACCTCTTTTGAAGATTCATTCTAAACATAAATTAGACATAAAAAATCTAAAACTATTAAATATAAGCCAGATACAAAAAATAATCCAAAATCATACAGAGAAAAGGGATATATATATTCCTTCATTGCTGAATGACATGCCTGACAAACAGAAGATATCTGTAAAACATGAGGCTTTCTGATGCTTCAATAATTAAAATGTATGTGTTTTTAATTCTATGCAGTATACTCACCCAAGTCAACAAGCACAAGTTTGTGTTATGTTTTATAGTAAGTAGATAGGTTTAATGTATTTAGTGGAAAGAAGACATATTGGACGTTTTTAAAACAAAATGAATGATTTGCAGCTGTTTCTTACATGCAAATGCGTGCATTTCTTAATGCCACCACAACAGCAAAAGTAGAGAAAAGTGAGAAAATTTAGTCATGAATTGAAGAACAAAAAGGGGGATAAAATTACTACCAAGCAGAAAGAGATTACATAAAAAGACCTACAGGTGACAGCTTGCATAAATTTGGGCTCACAATTCAATTCATTATTGCCCAGATTTAAAATAAAATATATATATATGCCAATGGGCACAGGACGTTTGCGCTTTTTTACCTGTAAAACGATAGGACATTTGCGCTTCAAATACTATGGACATTTGCGCTTTTAATTTTGATTCACCTGTATTAAATTGACCGGACATTTGCGCTTTTTACCTAAAGTGGTCTACCTGTAATCTTAATGAGAAGTAATCATTAAGTTAAAAAAAATAACTTATATTTGTCATTATAGTTAGTTCACATTTACACAGTCTTGAACATGGAGTTTAAAGTTATAGAGACTAGTAAATGAAAAAAATGTTTATGATTAGGTACATTAATGAACAGGCTCCCCAAACAAGAATTGAGAAGTAGAAACTCGATCATTTATTTAAGTACCAATCAGGACAGATAACAAGAGCAAGATTTGTTCACTCATTGGGCTTCGAATATCAAGCTATAACTGACCTGTAATTGTGATGACAGTACATGCATGGTTTTATTTCATAAGAATGTGTACTTTTAGCTGTACATAAACTTTTAAACAAATATCAACAATATGACATGTTTGTGCTATGAAATGATTTTTAAACTTTTAACCATAAAGAATGACTTTAACTCTGCCCGGTCAAACCTGCCGGTCCCAAGCCCGGATAAAAGAAAAGGGAAGTCATAGATATATATATAAAAAAAGCGCAAATGTCCTATGTGAAAAGCGCAAATGTCCATTTTTAAAAAGCGCAAATGTCCTATGTTTTGAAGCGCAAGTGTCCACAAAAAAAAGCGCAAATGTCCTATGAAAAAGCGCAAATGTCCCGTGCCGATGCCAATTTAATTGATTCTTAATTATGATATGATTGATTATACATGTAACATATAAACATCAACTTCTACTCATCAAACTGTATGAATTAAATACCCATTACTCAATACACAAACAAGTGACAATCATGTGACACTACCACCATATATACAATGCTAAATAAATCTCAGGATTCTTGTTTACACATTGGTGAGAGAAAAAGCTATGAAACATGCTGTGGTTTATATACTACAAGCTATACATAGTAGAACATTAAATGTAAGAATTAAGAAGTTAAAGAGTTTCTTCCTTCGCCAATTACAACTTACCGTGGAAGTCGCCAAGAGCTGGAGGTAAAAATGCTGATCAGATTAAAATGGTGGTTTGCATATAGTCTTGATTTACCATTAAACAAAATTTACATATTTTCTTAAAAAAAAAAAATCAATTTTTGAAATTAACATTTAACTAAAGAATTTTTGTTGTAATGAATAAGGCCTTTATTTGAATTAACTAAACTTGAGAAAGGAAATGGGGAATGTGTCAAAGAGACAACAATCCAACTAAAGATCTGAGAAACATGTCTGTTGGTTTTTTTTAATAGAAATTCCAAATAAAGTGTACATAGTTAATTCACTTAGGTAAAATATAAAAAATTGTTGGAGGAACATAGGCTTTTTTACATAGTTCTAAATACATGTATATATCACGACTTGCTAATTAAGTTATGCATTTATACTGAAAATATTTATAAAAAAACCTGATATAAACTTGAGAATGGAAATGGGGAATGTCAAAGAGACCAAAGAGCAGACAACAGCCGAAGACCACATATATCTTTAAAACTTTTAGGTTTGATTTAGTGGTAAACATTTGTACAGGAATTTAGCCATCTTTAAAGGAGTTACGTCCGGTAAGGGCTGAGTTTGGCCTTAAATTTCAGGTTCATCTGACGAAAGATTTTGGACACTTTTTTAAAACTTCAGTGTCTATTTCAGTTGATTCAATTAATTAATGTGAAAGATTTTTACTAATTTAGTCATTAAAAACGCTCTGATTCAAGCTTAAATAGGAAAAATCTATCAAATATTCCAAAAAAATGTTTTTGTAAAAAATGAAAGTTCATCCTCAACCTTTATACATGTATGTATGATGTGTATTATCATCAACTTACATTTCAATATTAAGAATGAACACAAATGTGGCCTCTTTTATTTAAGATGGAAACCATCTTAAATTTAACTAAAATGATAAAATTGTGAAGATTTCAGTAATTAAGCATGACTTAATGATGCTAGTGCCCAATATATTTGCATTGTATTGTCAAAACCAGCGCATATTTATATAACAGAAGCATTCTACTTTCCAATAAATAACTAACAGTAACAGTTTACATTTAAACAATTTTGAAAACTGCTTTATGTTGGGTCCAAAAAGGGGTCTTTTATAATTACTGGACCTACTCCTTTGTCTCTGTCTATTAATATTGTGTTAATTAAGAACAGGGAAAATGCCATTCAACATGTTTAAAGCTGCAATTAACAGGTTTAGCGATAATAGACCAAGAAATAAATGCATGTTGTTCAGATTTTTGTGTTATCTGCCCCTACAATGATATAAATGCTCTTTTGTTTTGCTCTTTGGTCAGGTTGTTGTCTCTTTGACACATTCCCCACTTCTATTCTCAATTTTATCTCTTTCATTTGATTTATAATACTAAAACTTTTTCTTAGTTGTCTTAAGTAACTTTTTTTTTTTATTGGACTAAATTGCGATAAGGGGTTTTAATGTTATGTCCATTTATATTAGTGTTATGAAATTCTATAAATCATAAACTTTTATTATTCAATAAATAATTCAAAATATTACATTCGTCAAACAAACAGAACACATGTAGAATGCAATGTAATTTCAAAATAAAATATATTCAGAGAAAGGAAACATAACATTAACTTATTCAAAAGGATTAATGTTACCAAATGTATAGAAATAATATTTTATTTACATACAAAATGTATATATCCCTTTTATTTCATTCAATTTCAATATACCTATTGATTTGTCATAATGAAAATTTATATTTCATATGCACTGTAAATAATTCTTGAAGAGGATTATAATCTATATTTTAAATAATATTTACACTAAATTTCTTATCAATTTCACATACATTTATTTAATGGACTGAATACAGTCTTAATAATTCAATTTCACAAGTAAATAGAAAAGTCCACAAACTATCGAATTGGAACACCTTGTCACTTCAGACTGGTACTGACATGATCGATCATGGACTTGTATCAACTATCAGCAGAACAACTTTTTTACACAACAGATTAAATGTAAAGGGCTTGACATGTATGACCTTCCGAGAACATTTGAAATCAGGTTATCTCAGTGACAATTCAAATAAACTGAAATCTCTTTGGTAAATTAAATGCCGTTTTTGATCTGAGATAAGCATACATGAATCAACACCATTGGTCGAGTTTCAGGAGGCCTTAAATATTATACATTTATACCAGTCGCTGGTATCTTTTTAAGATCAAAGTTAATAGAGTTTAATATTATGTTTGCCCTCAAACAATGTTAAACAGAAGAATTTAAATGGTATTTTAGTCTGCCATTTAATTGATTTAGATTATTTCACAAAAATTCAATTGCTGCGAATGCTAACAAACATTTAATTTATCTATCTGTTAGTCACATAATTTAATTAGGTGAAATGAAATTGTTCTATGCAGTGAGGGTCATTAGAAAATACTTAGTATGGCATAAATAGTTCGTCTAAACATCAGCCCAACAATGTTAGATCTGTAAATTTGCTTTCGCAATTTTATTGGTCTTCCCTCACCCAGATTCAAAACTCGCGCTACTGAGAGATCATGGCGGCACTAGCACCAAATCACCTTGCACTGTATCTGATGTGCTAGACCACTTGACCACCTCTTGCACTGTATCCGATGTGCTAGACCACTTGACCACCTCTTGCACTGTATCCAATGTGCTAGACCACTTGACCACCTAGGCTCTACATACATGTGTTCATGAATAAAATAATATAATGTAAAACAATTGGTTTGTTTTTTTGTGTTTTAATAAGCCATAAAAAAGAATAGGTTTGTTTGCCCAAACGCTACCTACCAAGAAAAAAAGCTGCCTACTCAAATTCTTTTATTGTCCTGATTTGAAGAAGTTTTTTTTTAATCAGATAGGCATGAAGACTAATAAACACCCGATACTTCAATTTCTCTTTTTGAAAAAAAAAAAATGCCTACCTACCTATCCACTGTCTAATCCTTTGGGTAGGGTTTGGTCAAATTGGACAAATCAAAATATTTTTAATTGTGGCCTCAACACCAATTTTAAGAACCGCATCTAGCCTATTTTGTGGTGGCCAGTTTTTATTGGTGGAAATTGGCCGGAGTGCCCGCAGAAAACCACGACCTTAGATAGGAAAACTGACAATCCTAGTCATTTAAGATTTGAGTTGAGGCATCTTCACCAACAGGGTTCAAACTCACAACTTCAGTGTTGACTGGATAGTGATTACAGTATAACTATTAGACCACTCGGCCACCAAGGCCCCTTTAAAAATATTGTATGGCATTTTCAATATCACACACCGTAAAGTAATTCGGATTATAGTCTATAGCGACAAGTCTGAAATATGTGTCTTGTGACATCATGAGACTGAAATCTATGTCCTTTTTTCAAGGTTGATTTTCAAATGGTTCTGTTGTCAAGGAAAGGAGGGTAAAATACCATACCTAATAATGACTTCACGGTTCAGCTAGCAAGCAAGCTAACCAAAGATATAACCTTTGCCTACACAACCAATGCAATAGGCTGTAAATGCTACCCAATTTGTTTACCATGTCACACAAAGATTTCTGTCTCCTTTACATACTGAAGAAAATCTACCCAAAATATTATATTGGTTTCTGATAAACTTTAACTGTATGATGGGAGATAACTCTTTAAATAAATGAATTTATACCAATGTTTAACACTTTATACTGATTCTAGTTAGTTTTCATTTCAATGTTTGGGTTCCAAAAATATATGCATCCTCATTTCATAACAATTTAGGAAGAAATTGTCTGATGATTTTCACATTTTTCTTAGGCATTTAATTTGCAAATCTAATAATTGCAACAAACATAGAAGGACATCAATCATTGTCCTATTCTAAATATTAACTTACATATATTGTACATGTTCAATTGTAGATCTACTGTTTGTCTATATTCCATTTACCAGACTACATGTAAATATTCTGTATGAATACATGTAAGTACAAATGCATGCATGGAATGCTAGTCAATGCTAGTACTTTTACTTTTAATATGTGCTGTCATGACTTGCAAATGTTCATGTTAATGTTGAAAAGTATACAGAGTTAAGACTTTTATGTTTGCTCTATAATCATGATAATTTGAGTTCTACATACATCTATGTATGTCATGTATGTAATTATATGTAGGACGTATGTAATTATATGTATGTGATTTATAAATTTTATCATTATATATTCTACTTTAGCTTTTTTAAATGTAATAAATTAATCAAAACATTATTTCACCTGAAGAGTCTCTTTGAATAAATTTAAAATATATATATTTATCAATTGAAAGGTTTCTCCCTGGTGTTACATGTAAACGTAAGGGTTTTTATAAGTGCACTTAGAATGTCACAAAATTTTCAACTACTCTCATTCTCCCACAACTGTAAGCATTCTGAAGTAAGCTTTTAATCCTCTTATTTGCTTATTGATTCTTTTGTGTGAGAATTTGATTAAATAGATGAAAAATGGACTCAATCTGTCAAATCAAAAATAGATCAAGGTGAAAATTATTTAAACGCTTGTCATTATACTGAACATAATGCTTTATTACAATGTATGATTTATAGGCGCATATATATATATATGTATATATATCAATGTATATATGTACAGTGAATCATAATAATCTGGATTAAAAACAACCATGCCCTTATTCTGATAATAATTTCATCTTATTTTGTATGAAGCTTTGGAAAATTTTCATTTCATAATTACATCTTTGCAAAGGAAATAACAACAAATGTTCCATTCTTTTAACAAACTATTTTTAAAACAAATATTAATAAATCACCTGTATCTATATTTTTGTAAAAATAGAATACAATCATGGACAATGTAGTTATTCTAGCTTTTTTCTTTCTTTCTCAAAAACAGTCTGTAATTACTCTGATTTTAAATATATATATAATACATGTATACGCATTTATTTCTACATTTATCATGTACATTGTACATATATACAGTATATAATGGAGTAAAACTATATGTTCTATGAATGATAACAGGCAAGTTATATATAATTAGGGATCTGAAACTTTAATATGCATACATGTATATATACAGATGTAAATCTTCATTTTTTAAACTTTATATAATTCTGTACAAGAATATTTTAAATAAAGGACTTTTAATGTATGCAAATGCTTTGTAAGATTTTTCAGGGGCATCAAATAACATTTAACCATATTTGAAAAAGCAAGTAAACCTATTCTGTAATTGTTAACAATGACAATCTGACAGTGGGTCATTCTTGCTTTTTATCAGATAGCCACATCAAATTTTACTTTTTAAATGGATAAACTTGTCAATTTTCTTTAACATGTTTACCTTTCGTTTATTGTATGCATGCTATTTTAGAAATTTGAGAATCTTTAAAGGTGAAATAAAAATTGTAAAGGCTTTCAAAATTCAAATTGTAGATTTTCAGAATGTGACAATCTAAAGTTTTTCCAATACACTTTTTACAATTGTAAATGTTTGATCGAAATCTATATGAAAAAGTTTTATCTGAATACTTCCTTAGAATATATGTTAAACTGCTCAATGATACAAACGTATAATAAAAACATGAAAGGCATGAGCAATAACCAAATGATCATTTTTTTAAATCAATAGTTGTTCAAAAACTAATTTATATTTTCTCATAGTCATATACATTTTTGTACATACATTTTGTACTACAATATTACAATGTACATTTGTACCTTGGCTGGTTTTTGAACAGTTATATGTGTACATGTACAAATGTATGTAGAAAATGTCCAACAAGTCCTTCAAACATCAATTCAGAATTTAAAAAAAATCATGTAAAGTAAAAGTGACAAACACATCATTTTCAACATGTTCAATACACAAAATATATGTATGTGTACATGAATGTCTTAAACACAACTTGTATCTAAAAACTGAATGTCATTTGATTTTTTATTTTTTTCTCAAAGACATACATGTACGTTCATGACATTCATTTGTAACTGAATATTTAAGGTAAATTAATGTTAAATTTTAAATGTATGATTATAGCTGAAGTTTTCACAATTAATATGCATGTAACAAGCCTTTAATTTTTGTCATTTTGAATTTGACAGGGGAGTTAAAATGTAGAAGGACCAGAAACAAATTTCCTTAATACATGTTATCTAGCAACAACCTGTAAAATTACATTGTATAAAGAATTTTTCGTGGAAAAAAACTTGTATTGGGGTCAGTGGTCCTGTTCATGTACATGTAGCTATAATATCATGGCAAACTTAAACAGTTTTGTACAGACTTGGCAATTTACTACCAACAGTTTTCTGATTACTGAGGGTGGTTTTAACAACTTTTACTACCCATGAAGGACTTACAATGTACAATCTGTCTATTTTTACTAGCAAGATTCAATGTATTTATATACTTACACAGTAACTGTTTGAATGTTTTTATTGTGACCATTTGGTAGAGATGGCACAGTAACTTTGGTAGGTGCTTTTCCAGCTGATCTTTTTCCAGATGCTACTCTTGGTGTTTTAAATGAATCTCTTTCATGCTCACTTGAATTGTCGGATTCTGATTTCCATGCAATATTGTGCATCAATGCTTCCTTGGAAAGTTTATACTTATAGGCTAAACTAGCCACATCTTTGTGTTGGTGATGATTGTGTTTAGTGCAAGTATGAGAACTTGATGAATGAGGAATGGGGTTAGAATTAGATTGAGAACATTTACAAGCACCATTTGAGAGGGAGGTAGTTTCTCTACGTGTGTAACTAAAGGCTGCAGTAATGAGAGGCTGTGATGTTGAAACAGTATATGGTTGATTGCAATGGTTGCATATATTCTGACCAGAATTCTGTGAATAAATATTTCCTGATGCAGTGGTATTGTTTTGTGCACTTGTTATTGTTGCAGTATTTTGAACTGCTATTTTCGGGTTCATTGGATTCTTTTTGGGCTACTGTTTTAATTCCACTTAACTGAGAATTTTCTTCCCTATATTGTTCAATATATGATTGATGGTAAGGATAATGTTTGAACACGAAACTATTTTGAATCAAGTTTTTTAATCGTGTTTGTTCTCTCCATGAGTAAGTAATAGGTTGTGGAGTTGGCTTCTCCTTTTCCAGTTTGCGTAGAACACATTTTGAACTGCTAAACCATCCTGTCACATCCTCATTCCTGGTCACTTTAATAGTTTTTGGCACTTTTAATTCAGTGTTTCCTTTTGATTCAACCATGTAATCAGTCAGCCACAACTGATCATCAATTTCCAGCAATTTATTTTGAATCTGTCTATCCAAAAATATATTGAGATCATGATTTGAAGGGGATTTTGCTCCTCTAGCAGAGTTCATGGTTACTCAACTCACAGTTTTAAGTTTAATTTAAATATGATTTCTACTTTGTCATGACATTTCCTTTCATTCATCTCAAGTGTAAACCTAAATTGAAATAAAATAACAAGCAGTTTATCAATAACTTCCTTTTTTCCATATATCCAATTGAAAAAGGTTGCTGCAGTCTCCTAACACATGTGCCCTTTCCTCCATTTTCAAACAATGATTGTTGGCATGAACATCCCTCTTGGCTGTTACTTTTTGTTTAACCTCCAAAATTAATTAATTATTTGTCAATTCTAGATTTCAAACACAATTTGCATTACGGAATAATTTAATCGTTTCCTCTTTAAAAGATTGTTTTAACAGAAGTCCAAAAGATTAATTAAAATGTAATATCTTAAAACGAAAATAAGAGGGAGTGAATAGAACAGCATCGTAAATGTTTTGTTATGATTTGCAACATTAAAAAACTACGTATTTCATCATGAAATGTACAAAAAATGCAGTATTTACACTTTTGAGTGCAAGATTATATCTTATATGCAATATTATTTCATTTCTTTTAACATTAATATTTTTGTACGACATTCCTCCAACAAACGCTTGACAGAATGGACATTTACCTTACCAGCAAACGCAAAAGAGATTCTAAGTACCTTGCAAATATTACTGAGGCTGCGCACTGTGGATTGCATTCCAAGATGGTGGCTGCTGATATAAACAAATACACACGCCGGTAAATAAGCGTGTTTTATCACATTAATGCAACTTTTATATGATATTATCAGTTCTCTTACAGCCTTTGCCAATCAACGTTTTCTCTGTCAAATTACTCAGAATCTATAATGGCATATATAAATCTCAGATGCTGATTCTGAATTTATACAGTTGCTATGGTTTACTCGGGGTAAATAATAATCAAGAATAATGATTAACTGTGGTTTCTGCATTAATCATACATCCGCATAACAACTTTAGTTGTTAAGAAAACACACTATCTATATTATATTACAATAATGCATGAATTTGATATGCAGTAAGTAAAGAAGGTAAACATGGATGTGTTAACCAAATTTCACACACAACTGTTATATTCACATACTGATAATCACTGCTGTAACAGTTTTTCTGTCAATACAAGTAAGTTGATATGAGGCATATACACAGGCACTTGTCTCAGAAAAAAATTTCCTATATACCTTATTATAACACAAGGTACTTAACTTGCATTTTAGAAAAATGTCGGGTGGTGACGAAGTTCCATTATATGCCGCTTTATAGGCTGTCAACCCCACTAAAACTTGTTATATCGTAAATCTAAATTGATTGAACTTTACAATGGTGTATAACATGCCTACATTTGTTGTCGGAATCATCCGTATCAATCCTACCAAAGTATGTCAATCATAATAATTTTGCAAAAGGCATGTTATACACCATTGTAAAGATAAATCAATTAAGATTTACGATATAACAAGTTTTAGTGGGGTTGACAGCCTATAAAGCGGCATATAACGGAACTTCGTCACCACCTGACATTTTTCTAAAATGAAAGTTAAGTACCTTGTGTTATAATAAGGTAGAGTGGGGTGCTCATTTTCGCCGGGACACAATTTCGCCGTTTAAGGATTTTGAGGTGTAAAAACTTCAAAGGATGGCTGAAATGGAAGAAATGTACCGTAAATTATATTTTTATAACAAATATAATATTTTTTTAAACTGAGACAAAATTGCGGCTCCTACCGAAAATGACCGAAAAACGGACAACGATTTTCGGACAATTTCCTGAATAAAAAACACGATTTCAAAGAAGTATTTCTAAGTAAATGTTTGACTGAATGCCCTAATTTTGAATTCTTTATACCTTTGAACTGTCTGCTATTCATCTATAATGCAATTGATTTGATAAAAATTGTTAAAAGCTGCGGTTATTTGGTTTTAAATAGATGTGTAAAAACGGCGAACATGTGTCCCCCATTGACAAAACATCCGGAAATTTCAAACACCCTTTAATCTAACTTTTCAGATGATTTTCTTAAAACAAACCGGTTTTCAAGCTTAAGTATATTTTGCATTTGAAGTTATCTTCATATAGAAATATCAGTATACTTCAAAAACATTTAGACCTGAACATAAACTGTAGAAAACATGGAAAGATGTGGCGAAAATGAGCACCCCACTCTATATAGGAAATTTTTTTCTGAGACAAGTACCTGTGGGTATATACTCTGAAAATGTGTGATAGTGGTAGTTTACATTTGCATTGAAAATTTCAACACTGAACAGTAAAATCACATCTTTCAGCATGGCTTGGGAAGAACTCTATATTTTGAACATCTGGATAATTAAAATGTGCTTCTAGATACATTTGTAACTCAACCTGAGACAAGCTTAAACTCTAAACAATGGACCTATAGATTTTTATATCTAGAAATCTATAATTTAATAAAGTGAAACAATAATTGCCTTTATTTCATAATTTTGTTTTCTGTTTTGCTTTTTATTTTGTTTTTATTTTTCTTCAATTTTTAAATAAGTTGATCTATGAACTCACAAAATGATGATAACAATTTCAAAAAAAAGTATAAAATTATTTAAAATATCTAGGCATTTTGCTTTTTTCTTATCTCAAATAGAACAATAAAAAAAATATAAATTATTACATTGGTTGCAATGAATTACATTGATTTCCCAGTTAGATAAAAACCGATAATTTCACATGTGAAATAAACGTGGTTATTTCACTCTCTGACGTCATACAACAATAGGCGTTGTCAAGACGTCGATAACGTCGGATCAAAACAAATTGTCAATGCGTAGGAAAAAGATATAGTTCCTTACATTTTCTACATTAATTTTATAAAAAAAAGCCATTTGCCAATGTAATAAAAAGAATAACTAATCGCCGTATTTGAATATCAAAAATAAGACAACTTGTGACCGAACGCGGCTATGGACTAAAGTCGTGCTGCGCACTCGTTTAATCCATGCGTCGTTCGGTCACGCGTTGTCTTATTTTTGATATTCAAATACGGCGATTAGTTATACTATAAATAATTAAAACCAACAGCAAAAGCAAATTAATCATTATCATTCATCAGGCAAACAAAAAAGAGCTTACCAAACTATCTTAGACCAAAAATGAGAATATTGTTGCAGAGTTTGTGATCAACACACTTTTGCAAAAATAAATAGCCTGGAACAACTGCAAAGAAGAGCTGCAACAGATATCATAACTCCAGCAGTGTACATGCTAAATGATTTAAACTGACCTAGCTTAATTGTAAGAACACTGATTAAAACAGTCTTATACAAAGAAAAACCAATACCATCCCAAGATGTTATCATATTAGAAGCCAATCTAAAAGTAAAAAAAACAAAATAAACTGTCAATAAACAAACTTGCATGTTTTTCACAAGCAAATTTTCTTACAATGTGTTTGTAATTTTTTTTATTAGTTTTCATGTGTGAAGAAGTTTCCTGAAATTGATAAAAGCTAGGTGGATCTGTTTATTTCTTTTTTTTAGCTCACCTTTCCTAAAAGGAAATGTGAGCTTTTGCCATCACTTGGCGTCCGTCGTCGTCGTAAACTATTTCAAAGATCTTCTCCTCTGAAACTACTGAACCAATTCAAACCAAACTTCATCTGATTGATTCCTAGGGTATCTAGAATAAAGTTTGTGTTTTAATTCCCATTTCATCAAAAAACATGGCCGCCATGGCTAAAAATAGAACATAGGGGTAAAATGCAGTTTTTGGCTTATAACTCAAAGAGTCTGACCATTGAATAGAAGTCCTTAAAATTTGATAGATAAGACCAAGTTTTTTTAATTTGTTGGTTTACGATTTTTTACATGAAAAAGTCAGGTCGGTTAAAAAAAGGAGAAAACATATCTTTCAAGACAGAACAGTGTATTTCCACTTCAATACTAACACTATGTTTGGTACACTATTTTGTCATCATTTCTTAAATTTTAGTTCCATGGAATATTATTGCTCAGCTGTTATAAACACAAAATGCATGCCATTGTCATACAATTTCAGCATACGAGGGTTACATGTATGTCTGCAAGCAAAGACAAATTAAATCATTTGAAAAAAAAACCTGGCCTAAACATTGATTTGACTTGATAATGACCAGTGACAAATATGTCATGCACATTCAAGACAATTAAAATTTGAACTACATGTATGAATAAACAGAAATTTTAATTTAAAAAAATATGTGTTTTAGATGATGTTTGTGACAAATGCTACCAGAAGTTGATATGGCAAAAAGAATGTACCATGGAAAGCCATGATGTCATAGAAAAGGAGAAAACAGAAACAAAACCTCCAGCCAGCAAATCAAAGAAAATAAAAAAGAAAAGTGCCATTGCAAAACTAACTGAAAAAAGAAGAATATCAGAATCTGGAAGTGAATTTGGATCAGCAGCATCATTACGATCAAACACTAGTAAAATATTGCCAGATAAAAATTTACAAGCAGAAAATATCAATCTTGATAAAAAGGGAGATAAATTAAAATTAGAGGCAGATAAGAAAGATATTGAAATTTCTAATTTGAAAAAGGGAGATAAACCTTCAAAATTAAAAGTTGAAATAAAAGACAATTTGTTACAAAATTTGAATACTGATACCACAAAGGAAACTGTTAAAGATAAACTAGATAGCTCAACATTACTTATAACACCAAAGGGAGATAATCAGACTAGTTTGAATACTAATGCTTCTTCAGTAAAAAGTGATTCTTTAAATAAAACACCTATACCTAAACCAAGAAATTATAAGGTCTCAAGCGATGCATCAGATATCTCTCCTCCTAATTATATGGACATAGACACAGATAGTGATGAAAAAGATAAAAAAGTAGATGATGAAGATATTATAAGTAATAAAGCTCCATCCGATGCAACTGTGAGACGATTTAGAGCTTTAAAAGTTGCTAATCAACGTTCAGGATCTCTCGAATCTTTGAAAAATAGTCCATTTGTGCCAAAACCTCCAGAGACACCTAAATCTGGGAGGAGCCATTCTAAATTTTTATCAAAAGGTGAAAAGCGTAACAGAGAGACACATTCATCCGGGGAAGAAGCTAATAGTTCTAAGTCTAAAAAACAGGAAGATATGACTGAAACAATGTCTACTGATGATGTCTTTGTAGAAGACACAAAAACAGGTTCTACATCTGACCTAAAATATCAAAACGATGTTCAAATGAGTCCAGGCAGAGATAGTAAGATGGGGTCAGAAGTTGACATTGCTCAAATTACCGAAAACTACAAACATGTGTTACAGAATGATAATGATTCAATAACATTTGGAAAACTGCCTCCCGTCTCACCAAAGACTCATCCACCTCCGCTCCCTGGTGATATATCTTCCAGATCATTACGGACAATGTATAAAGCTGATGCTTCCTTTAAAAGAATAGACAAAACAAGCTTTGACACTGTATCAAATCGTTCATCTACATCATCAGCTATCATTGCACCTATTTCTATAAAAGAAGCTAGAGCGAGGTAGGTTATTATGAAGTATTAATGTAACATAAAGGAAGCACATGCAGTGCTCTTCCCACATATTCCATTCACATTTATAGAATTGCGGGTAAAACAACGAATTATTAATTTCATTCCCTAATAATGATATTGTTTGGTTGAGATAGTCCTTTGTAAATTTGAACAATCCTGGATACATGTATCTTTATGACATGCAGATGCTAGAAAACATGGTAAATAATTAATGTTTCAAGTACATTTTTTAAAATTTAGAAATCTGTTGATTTTATATGGCCCCACTGCTAGGTTAAGGGGGCGTTCTAAGTGTTTAACCTATATTTACACTTGTCCATTCAAACATCACAATTGCAAAATTGGTTTCAATTCTCTTTGTTTAGTTTGCCTCAGATAAATGTTATAAAACTTGTGCACAAAACTCAGATCAAGTTCCAATTTTGGTTGTGTCACTTTTACTGTTCTTTAGTTATGTCCCTTTATAAGGTGATATGCAAAAGGGGTATCATTTGTAGCCATGACATTCTCCCTATTTTTTCCTGTGGTGAGTTGTTATGTACATTTTGCACTCAATGTGATATGTAGTTGGATTTTTTTTTACAGATTTTTAGAAAATTTGGCTCTAATGTTTTATTTAAATACTAATTTGAGTAAAAGTGACTGGTTTCCCTTGTTTTTAGCTCACCTGGCCCAAAGGGCCAAGTGAGCTTTTCTCATCACTTTGCGTCCGTCGTCCGTCGTCGTCCGGCGTTAGCTTTTACAAAAATCTTCTCCTCTGAAACTACTGGGCCAAATCAAACCAAACTTGGCCACAATCATCATTGGGGTATCTAGTTTAAAAAATGTGTGGCGTGACCCGGTCAACCAATCAAGATGGCCGCCACGGCTAAAAATAGAACATAGGGGTAAAATGCAGTTTTTGGCTTATAACTCAAAAACCAAAGCATTTAGAGCAAATCTGACATGGGGTAAAAATGTTTATCAGGTCAAGATCTATCTGCCCTGAAATTTTCAGATGAATTGGTCAATCGGTTGTTGGGTTGCTGCCCCTGAATTGGTAATTTTGAGGAAATTTTGCTGTTTTTGGTTATTATCTTGAATATTATTATAGATAGAGATAAACTGTAAACAGCAATAATGTTCAGCAAAGTAAGATCTACAAATAAGTCAACCTGACCAAAATGGTCAGTTGACCCGTTTAGGAGTTATTGCCCTTTATAGTCAATTTTTAACCATTTTTCGTTAATTAAAGTAATCTTTTACAAAAATCTTCTCCTCTGAAACTACTGGGCCAAATTAATCCAAACTTGGCCACAATCATCTTTGGGGTATTTAGTTTAAAAAATGTGTGGCGTGACCTGGTCAACCAACCAAAATGGCCGCCACGGCTAAAAATAGAACAAAGGGGTAAAATGCAGTTTTTGGCTTATAACTCAATGACCAAAGCATTTTGAGGAATCTGACATGGGATAAAAATGTTTATCAGGTCAAGATCTATCTGCCCTGAAATTTTCAGATGAATCGGTCAATCGGTTGTTGGGTTGCTGCCCCTGAATTGGTAATTTTGAGGAAATTTTGCTGTTTTTGGTTATTATCTTGAATATTATTATAGATAGAGATAAATTGTAAACAGCAATAATGTTCAGCAAAGTAAGATCTACAAATAAGTCAACATGACCAAAATGGTCAGTTGACCCATTTAGGAGTTATTGCCCTTTATAGTCAATCTTTAACCATTTTTCATAAATCTAAGTAATCTTTTACAAAATCTCCACTGAAACTACTAATGTACTAGGCCACAATCATCTTTGGGGTATCTAGTTTGAAAAATGTGTCCGATGACCTGGCCATTCAACCAAGATGGCCGCCACGGCTAAAAATAGAACATAGGGGTAAAATGCAGTTTTTGGCTTATGACTATGAAACCAAAGCATCTAGAGCAAAAAATTGTTAATCAAGTCAATATCTATCTGCCCTGAATTTTTCAGATGAATTGGACAACTTGTTGTTTGGTTGCTGCCCTCCAATTGGTAATTTTTAAAGAAATTTTGCCGTTTTTGGTTATCTTGAATACTATTATAGATAGCGATAAACTGTAAACAGCAATAATGTTCAGCAAAGTAAGATCTACAAATAAGTCAACATGACCTAAATGGTCAATTGACCCCTTAAGGAGTTATTGCCCTTTATAGTCAATTTTTAACAATTTTCATTAATTTGGTAAATTTATGTAAATTTTTTACCAAATATAGTTCTCTGTTACTAATGGGCAAAGTTCATTATAGATATAATTGTAAGAAGCAAAATCGTTCAGTAAAGTAAGAACTTCAAACACATCACCATCACCAAAATACAATTTTGTCATGAATCCATTTGTGTCCTTTGTTTAATATGCACATAGACCAAGGTGAGCGACACAGGCTCTTTAGAGCCTCTAGTTTTGTTCAAAAATATGTCAAAAAGCATATTTTTTGGTAGGATAATGAAGTATTTTGTGGTAATGATGAGAGTTGAATAAAAAAAACTGAAATCAGAGTTGTTTAGAATGGACTGCTACCAAAATTATTTATGTAATCATATATACTGCAGTATACATGTACTGTTATGTGTACATAAAATCAATAAATAAGGCAGGTAAACATGATATAGCCATATAGGTATTGTATTTAAATATGGATATATTTGGGTTCAAGATTAGACTTAAAGTTAGCTTTTAAAAAGTTATAATTAGTTGGTTTAAACCATAATGTATGGGCATAATATAAAATCAATGATACAATATATCACTAATTTGGAATAATCTATTCTTCTTTAATGTTTTTTTTCTTCAAGTTTACTATTTTGATAAGAATGTTTATAAGCTTGTAAATTTGATGTACACGTATGTGTCAGATTTAAAAGGTGCAACCATTACATTAGTTGAACATTTGGAATATATGTCTTTTCTCTTTGACATGGAAACATAACACATACCACAGGACACCAAAGGTCAAAAACCAGACTGATCTTATGAAATACAAATACGGACATGACTTCAACATAGAATGTTACAATATTTACTTCAACTATGAGATGCAGGAACAGGAAAATTTATTAATTCTTTGATGCTTAATCAAAATTAACATGTCTTAAAATACTTGTGTTCTGTGAAAGAAATAATTCATAAGTTGTGGAAAATTATGTGTCTTGTTTAAGTTTAGTCCAAATGAATCCCATTCTTACTTCCAGTGTCAGATGGTAAGACTTTATGTTTCATTCTATACAAAAAACAAACATGTATGATGATGAGCTCACACAAAGATCTGATTAAAAGTGTTTATATTAGTCAATATAAATAAATGGTAATATTGGAAGAATCAATGGGATAGCAACCAAAACACACAAGAAAAAACATTAAACAATTTAAAATGAGTAGGCAGTAACATTATTTAGTGTAATCCAAGAGATTCCTCCCTTATGCCTGGTTTAGTACATTTGTACCTGCCAAAGATATCTTTGACAATATTCCACATTTAAACTGTATATATACAGGAATTATACAGTTCTTTTTGTTATAAGGTCTTCACCACTTCAAATTCTATACAGTGTGATTTTATTTCAGGAGTGGTACAGGAGGGAATGCTTCTGTATCTTCAGTGTTACTGAGTTCTGAAGAATTAGAAAGATATTTTCCTGATAAAAGATTAAAGATTTGGGTAGGATGTTGGAATATGGGGGAACTGAAGGTAGATTATTATACATGTATAATTATAAAACAATCATATTTGAAGAAAATATCACATTTTTACAATCTGGAGGAGTAAAGAACAGATGCTTATACATCTATCTCAGATATTGTGGTTTTGAAATTTATTGTTTAGCATGAAACATTGTAGAACAGTCAATTTATTTTGTAACTTTTATTATTGTAACTATTTGCTATGCAGGAGAATAAGGAGATCATGCAATTGGTGTCTTATATTTTCTACCTAATCATTTATGTAATTGTACACAATGTATATGTTTATTGGTCTATACCAAATCAGAAACTGGTAAATATGTTCCAGGGTTACATATAATATTTTACATTACAGGAATGCAGCACATCTTTACAAGATTTTGTATTACCAGAAGCTAGTGAATATGTACAAGATATGTATGTTATAGGAACTCAGGAAAATAGTATGCATAAGTAAGTACCATACAAATGGGTGTAAATGCTAAAAGAACAGGAATGTTTTATGAGCACACATTGTATATTATACAATTATGGCCCGTTGAAAAGGTGAATATCCAAAATTGTCAACACGAGAAGGTTATTTCAATGAGGGCGCAGCCTGAAGTGAAATAACTTTTAAGGGTTGACAATTTTGGATATTCATCGATTCTAAGGGGCCACAATTGTTTTAATATACCGAACTAAAGTTGAAAGGCCTTTCGAACACTTCCTATATTTTTTTAACTTTACATTTATAACAAAGTCATAGACAAGCTGAGGTTTAAAAATACATTTGTGTTCTAGAACTTCTCGAATGTACAACAAAGTTAGAATCTTTTTGTAAAATATTGATGGCCCTGAAAAGGACCATTACTCTATAAGAGCTATCATCAGCTGCTGGCACTCTATTCATGTCCAACGCCTTATTTCCTCGTCTCTTGGTGGTCTTCCAAAAGGATATTCACCGGTGAATAATAGGGTTATTCAATGCTGGTGGAAATTTTTAGGGTAATTCATCCATCCTTGCAATTGAATGAAAAACAACTGAATTATTCCATGTCACGTGATAACTTTTCACCCAATAAAATTGATTAAGATATATGTAAAGTATAATAATTTTAATGTCATTGGTACGGTTTCAAACCCATACATTTATGACACTCTTATCACTTTGATTTCCATTATCCAGCCAACTATCCATTATACAACCAAAGTATTTCATAATTTTCAGAGTGAAACATAATTCTTAAAAGACATTTATAGATTATAGTTGATCATCTCAACGAGATTGATTATCTTGCTTGAGCCGGAACGACAAAAGTGAGAAAAGCAATCGAGTTGAGATAACCAAAGATGATCTGTTTATTGCTATATTACCTATGACGACGTCAATTTCACTAGCAACGCCACAGGCCCCCTTTGTTTAGCAATATTTTTTCATATTACTCTGCTGAGAAAGGAAATTATCAAAGGCAAGTTTCATAGAATTGCGATAATATCATATATTTAACAGCTGTCATATTTCCCGACTTGTTACAGACATTTTCTTATGTAGAAAGTGATGGATTAAACCTGGTTTTATAGCTAGCTAAACCTCTCACTTGTATGACAGTTGCATAAAATTACTTTATATTGACAATGATGTGTGAACAAAACAAATAGACATCCTAGGTAAAAATGTCAAAATAGTGGTACAGCAGTCAACATTGTGTTTAAATCTTAAAAACAAACAAATATGTCAACAAGGAAAACAAAAAGGCACATAGACAAAGCACATAAGCAAAAATGAAAGACAAGAATACGAAAACAATGCACAATAACATAATGACGGGATACATGTATTAGTACCTGGCCATGTCAAATGGATATTACCAGAAATAGACTAAAATGTTAAATTAATAATTGTGTAATTATTATTTCAGAAAGGAATGGGAGATTCAGATCCAAGCTACATTAGGAATGTCACATGTCTTATTCCATTCTGCTACCCACGGTGCCCTTCATCTTGCCATATTTATACGCAGAGATCTTATTTGGTTTTGTTCTGGTAAGCTGAATTAATACATGTTTTATGAAGTCGGAAGTATTATGAAGAAAGCTAAAAATTGAATTTTACGTAGATTTTCAGGATATAACGTTATAAACATCATTATTGGTGCAAAGCATTGAAATGGAAACAGAAGCTTATTATACAACAGTTGCATCTATCCATTTTGTGATACTTGAAACTCAATGCTTACATCGGTTTCTTTAATTTTATTATAAATGTCAGTTTTAAAACTTTTGTAAACACAAAGTAAATATTGTTGCTGACTCAAACTAATCAAAAAGAAGATGTGACATGAGTGCCAACGAGACAACTCTCCATCCAAGTAACAATGTATTAAAATTTAGCAGTTAATCTTCATAACAAACGGGAAACAGAAACACCTATAAACCACACTGACTTAATAGGACTGGTGCAGTAAAATTCAGCATGTTTGAATGTTTTAACACTCACCAACCTTCACCCTAACCTGAGACAGTAGTTTAATATTACAACATAAAAAGACACACAATAAAACTGTCTGATATTATCATATTTACAATATTTTACACTTAAATAATGTTAGCAAAATTTAGTATTCTCTTAGGTGTTTAAACCACAAAAAAAGAATGTTGGTTGCTTTAAAAATATGTATTGATTATAGTGTCACCGCTACATTTGTGTAGTCTAGTAGAATATATTTTCATTTTATATAGAGCAAGATACAGAGTAGCAATAAAAATGTTAACGATGGTGAAAATGAGTAGTTTTGTAAATGTTGTGATTTCTTTTGTGTACCAATGTCATGATTTCTTTTATGTCTTTTCAGTGCCAGATGAAGATCAAGTAACAACTAGGGCTGTTACCATGGTGAAGACCAAGGGAGCAGTTGCTATAGCATTTTCATTTTTTGGAACTTCCTTTGTTTTTCTTAATTGTCATTTTACTTGTGAGTATTGTGAACAAAAAATACAAAATTTGTAATATGAAATTGTATTAATCATTATTGTGGATTCATTTATTTTCATGGATTCCAACTTTATTGGACCGTAGGAGAATTATTTTTTCATGGATATTTGTTTTAAGGGTTTACTGCCTACAAGGCTATAAAAAAGTTAAAAGTATTGTTGAACTTTTAAATTCTTGGTTCACCTTGAAGAATGAAATACATCAAAATTGTTTAGGGAATCAAACACACAAAGAATAAGCTTGCAATGTTGATGCAAATAGTTTCTCCATCTCGGATAATGAAGGTTAAATGGGTTGGAAGTATACTTCTTATTTAAACATCTTTTTTGTTGAACAAAACATTGTTACAAATTTTGATTGCTATATAATGCCAATGTTTCTTATAGCAATGGTTTCTAACCTTTACTGGCAATATTAAAACATATGAAATGTTTGGATAAAAAATCAATAAAAGCATTTAATTAATACACAAACTTTGCATTGTTCAGATTTATATTTATGTACACAAAAAATATCGACATTTTAAAACATTGCACAAAAGAACGAACCCTCATTTTTATGAGTTCAATGATATTGGGATACATGTACAGTCCATGTGACCTAACTGCACTAGAGCATCAAATTCTTTTACAAAAAAATACTCATTATAATCTAAATTATAACTTAACAAATACAAATATGTATATTGATATTTTCAGCTGATGATGGAAAGTTGAAGGATAGAGTTAGTGACTTTCAACGAATAAATTCTACGCTAAAACTTCCAAAGAACCCTACTCAACAAGGTAAATACTGTCAAATGTACATGTATACTGGTATTGTCTTTTCTTAACCCTTTCACCGATTGCTGCCCAGACTGAAGCTACTCTGAGACGATGGCTTCCCTGGCTACTATTACTTAAGTGGGAGATTTTCATAATAAATGTCAATAAAAACTTGTTTGTAGTTATTTGTGTATTTATTTCATTCACTAACACTATGTTCACAGTTTTGTTCATGTTTTGATAATATTTTCTTCATAAAATATTCAAATTTTTCGGCATTATCTAGGTGAAATTCTTAAAATTCTGCTCTTTGACCCCAAATCGTAATTTTTTAACCCAAAACGGCAAAATTTTGAAAACTTTTACGAGGCTGTACAAATTCCTCACACTGAACGATGTCCATTCCAAATGTTTTGTACATAAAACAACATTGTATGTCAAAAAAGTATACTAGTTTGGCTTCAATTCTTCCATATTCTTTCAAAAAAAGTTGTTCCCTCATTTCAAATTCTCGTAAATTCCGTAAATTTCCTCTGATTTTGACACAGTTTTCTACAAACGGAAGCGCCATGTTTACACTTTCATCCAGGTATTCATCAAAGAAAGATAACTCATGTTTTCACTGTTTTGAGCGGGAAATATAAAAGAGGTATTCCGATCCCGGTAAAACGGGACTCATCGTCAGCTTCTGAAGCGTGAATCCCGGTAAACCGGGACTCATCGGCGAAAGGGTTAAGAAATTAATTTAAAGAAATCTGTATCACAATTTGATAAACTACATGCATGAAAAATATCAAAATAACTGTTTTGGAATTAAATATAAATACATGCATATGATAAAATTAACTAAAAGACCATGAAATCATGAATTAACAATTTCAAATAAAACCTTTTAGAATCTAATGCATTCTGGGTAATACCTTCTTAAGTATTTTCATTTTAATGTTGTGATATGAAATAACTCATTATCTTTCAGACTTTTGAATGAAAAAGAAACCAAAATATTGTATCACTTGACATTTTCTCTACACGTGCCTAGATTTTTACAAGACAATTAAAGCAAATGTTATGATTTGAATAGATTTCCATAAAAAAATGGCACACACTGTTCTAGTTTGGCTTCCTCATCTGGATGAAAACCTACCATTAAGTGACATCGTCTATATGATGATGTTTTCATGCAGACGCTGTTGTACTGATCCCAACACTGCAAAGATTTCTATGTTATCATGTGACATAAGTGTGGAAATTAAATCAGACACAGTAGAACAGACTATCTCGGAACTAAAGTATTAAATAAACATACAATAGTAATCAAAGGTGATATTAATTTCCATTTTAGGTGATATTTCAGCAAATTTTGACAGTGTGTTTTGGTTAGGTGATTTGAACTTTCGTATTGATAAAGGTCGACGTACAGTGGAAGACATTGTCAAGGCCATTGTTGAACAAGATCATCCTAACTTTGAAGATTTATTACACACAGATGAATTACTGAATTGTTTACTTCAAGGTAAGAATTCTGGGAAAACTCGGTCATTGTGAAAGCTTGGTTAAGGTAGCACAATACGAAGATTTTTAAAATTCCAATCTCCAACCTTTAAAATGCTGTTACTTTCCTAAAACTGCATATAAATTAATAAAAGAGGTATAGATAACAGATAAATGAATGCAATATTTTTGTTATACAACCATTATGTAATCAATTATATGCATTATGCAAATCTGTAGTTCACTTGAATGAATTTAGCTCTATCATCTCTATAAATTGTATTTTACATGTAAGTAAAGATTTTTTTGTGTCTTTCAGAAAAAGTGTTTCAAGGATACCAAGAAGGGAGAATTAATTTTAAACCAACATATAAATTTGATTTGGAAACAGATAATTATGATACCTCAGCTAAACTTAGAATTCCATCATATACAGTAAGTATAATATCTTAAGTTACCTTCAGGGGAGATTAACTTAGATATTTTGATCCCCAAGGTACCATAGCATGTGTCTGTCTATTAATCTGTCTGTTTGTTCATCCCATGTCAAGATTAAGTTTTGGTTGAAGGTAGTTTACATAGAAGTTGTTGTCCATCAACTTGGAACCTTGTATTCTTGTTCATCATGATGACAACTTTAAAGAATATATCAAATTTAGTGATTTGACTTAAATTCGGGGTTTTCACTGAACATGGGGAAATGATTACTTGAAAACTATGCATTTCAGCTTAAAGTTTTCAGTTTAGGTTAGTTTAACTTTACAAAAAATTGTAGTCCATCTTATTCAAACTAGTGTGCATATTCATTTTGAATTAAACCTTCTGAGATTCCAATGCACATTTAATCTTGTTTCTCAATGAAATGAAAATTGCCCAGATATATAATTATCGCAATATAGCATCACAATGCCTATGCTTAAGACATCACAATACCCTGAGCTTAAGACATTATAGCATCACAATACCCTGATGCTTAAAGACATATCACAATACTGATCTTAAAGACATTATACATCACATACCGATGCTTAAGACATATCAAATACCTGATGCTTAAGACATTATAGCATCACAATACCGATGCTTAAAGACATATCAAAATCCCTGATGCTTAAAGACATTATAGCATCACAATACCCTGATGTTAAAGAATCCAATACCTGATGCTAAAGACATTTGTAAAGTCTGAACTGAAATTAGGTAAAATGTTCTAATTTTGAAATAATTCTATCAAAAGCAAATAGGTCAATTTATGATATTCTTATTAGACATGTTATACAAAAAATAACATTAAAATTATTCATCAGTTGTTAAAAATGTTAGAATTGTTGCTTAAAATCTTACTTAATTATGACAAGGGAAGTAACTATACACAAACTTGAAAAAATGCACAGACATGCAAGGGAGATAATTACAGTTTGATGCTTGTGTTTTCCTATTTTTTCTATTTTATCAGTCATGCACTTATGATATGAAAAATTTGTCACTGATCTTGAACTTTTACAAGAAATAAATTAACTTTTTGTCATTGAAGATAGGGAAAATTAATCTGATACTTTTTAGTTAAGAATATACATTTCATTGTTCTTAATATTTTCAGGACAGAGTTTTATTTCATTCTAAGAAGAAGAATGGTATATCATGTACACACTATGATGCAGTTATGAATGTTAAGAAATCTGACCACCGTCCAGTGTATGGGTTGTATGATGTCATACTGAAAGCTGGAAGGGACGGAATACAAATGGCAGCAGGACAGTTTGACAGAGAAGTTTATGTTGAAGGTATTTTACATCTCTGTTTTAATTTCTACTTCATTGTGAAAAAAGTTTTTAGTTCTTATTAACTGGACAAAACATATCAAAGTATTACAGCTTTTCTATAAAAACATGCAAAGCAAACATTTGATCAATTTGCTTGCTATGTTTGTTTGGATGTTTGTAAACAAAAGGTAGGTAATCTGTTCCAGTCTGTTTACTATATACTGGAATATGACTGGACAATAAACATTAACTTCATTTCTTGTCAATTTTAAGTGTCCAACAGACATGTGACAGAGTTGTCAAGCCACAACTGGAGATTTGGAAATTTTCAGCTGGAGTTTGTGTCTCATAACTGGAGATTTTTTATTGACCTTTTAATCGATGTATGCAATGTTTTTTTGTGTGTATTTAAACTGCATAACTTCTTTTTTGTTAAAAGAACAAAAATTCCATACCTTTAAACACCTGCATATCCATTTTAAATTGATAAAAATAGAAGATAAGGAGTTTTCAAATATTTATTCATTATGTATAATTCAAGATAAAGTGATCAGCCATCATACATAGTTGGAAAAAAAGCATCTCTGATTAATCTACATTGTCAACTTTGGTACCACTACTGAACATGCTTGTAACAGAAGGACAGTTCAAGGTGTTAAATTGATAGAGTTGTAGGCTTGCTGGTTGGTAGCTGTCTCCATAAGTTTGGTCAAGTCATTAGTGCCACCATAGTCAGCTTTGCATGAAGTGTAGTAAGCATGGTCCTGACCCTTGGTACAGGATCTGCACAATTTGAAATCAGATCTCCTGGCAGAGTTGAATTTGGCTAGATACTTGGTCTTCTTTTATTTGCTGCTGGGGTATTTGGTGATAAAATACGGTTTGCATTTTGTCAAATTCTAAAATTTTAGAATGGTCCAAGACAACTATACTTATATAGGTATTCCATTGATTTGGATAGAAACAAGCCATAAATATCATACTTGAGTTGATTTCATTTGTCTTTGAGGTTCAGTAGAGGTGTGCAATGTTTTCAACAGCATCAAATTAAATCGTTGTTTATAAAACTTGTACAATTTAATCCTTTGTCAGTATTTCACTTTTATTCAACCAGGCTTGTGTCTTAAACTAGCTAGTTGATCACCAGGTAATTGCCTATTATCTTTAATTTATTGTTGTATATACAGTTTAATCCTAAATACCTCAGGCTGATTTTGCCTATTTTACGACCTCATTTTATGTTTTGACACAACAGGAAACTTCTGTTTTTCTCAGACTTTTCCCATATCAATTCAAGTTTCTCTGACTTTTTCTCTGTCCCTATCGATTTTGTAAACAAAAATGTGTAATGAAAATTTTACGAAGTTGACATTTTCAAAAAGCGGAAGATTTCAACTTTTAACGGGAGGGACGGAAGAGGGTATGAAAAGCAGGAGATTTTGACTCCCGCCAGAAGAATCACATGTATGGTCCAATCAAATCCCAGTTTTTTCTTAAAACAGACTGAAACTCTTAACCTTTAGACTGCCTACCTATTGTTTGCAAACATCCAAGCAAACATAACAAGCAAGTTGATCAAAGGTTTGCTTTGCATGCTTTTATAGAAGAGCTGTAAATCTTACTAAGGCACCTAGAAATAAAATCACATTTTACAACATATTTTTCAAGAAAAGAAGAAATAAGTCAACTTATTTTTTACCACTGCCTATTGAAAAATCATTTAAAAATTTATTTTGTTGACAATTTGAAAACATGAAATTAAAGTTTTTAAGAAAAACAAAACCATGAATTTCAATGAATTTATTGTCAAATATTCATCAAAGTATAATCCATGTTTTTCATTAAATGTTCTTAAATTGTTGTATGTCATAAAAGTCTACATTTGTCATACAATTTATTGATTTTAAAATGATATTTCAGCTGCTAAGAGGAGAAGCTTTCATACCTGAGGAGACAACAAAGAAGGACCAGAAATCTAGTGGAGTTTGTTCTGTACAGTGATATAAAAGTGCTATATATACCTAGACAGTGGTCCTGGTGAGATCAGGGCTGGACAGAATATCAAATACCACTAAATGGTGGACAGATAGGAAGAACTTCTATGAAGATAAATATTTGGCTGTGACTAGACAAGAAAGGGGAAGATTTAGATTAAACAATTTATCTAAGAACAAAAGAACATTTTATAATAAAACTGTTTTTAGTTAGTTTCACAGCTTTATCTGCAATGATGGTAATACTCAAGCTCATCATTTATAAACAACAAGCTGTTTGAAAAAAAATATGACTTGAAGTGTTTTTTTAAAAGATGCCATGTAAACAATGCTTTTATTACAGTCATGTTAGTTATTTAAAAAGGCTGGTAGTATAACACCAACATCGAATATCTATTTTATGTACTACTTGTGTAATTTTTAACTTTTTAACATTGATCATAATCTTTAAGAAAATAATGGTAATGTCACTAAACATTCATGTAAACCAATTTCTATACCTTCAGTTGTTCAAAATTGTTATTATCATTAATTCAGTGTCCTAAACATTTTTTGTTTGATGTGAAGGATGGGTTGTATGCTCCAATTATATTGTTCATCTGTCTGTATTTCAATTCATTCTCTCCTCTGTTTATATGTAAATTTGGTATTAAATTAATGAATTGTGTGTAGTCTCATAGACTATGTTTTTACAAACTGTCTAGTCTAAAAATGGTTTTTCAGTTTCAAAAAAGATTTTACTCGTTTATTTTTTAACATTTGTATTTTGGTTTATTAACGATTTTGACACAACTTGTATGTCTTATCATGAACATTAGATGATTTGAAAAATAAGTAACAATTTTAAAAAACAAAATAAGTTTTAAAAGTAATTAATAATTATATTATATTATCATTGGGCAAACAACTTTGTATCTTTAAGTTAAAGATATTGTCTCAGGAAATAAGACAACTAAGTTTGTGTTCTTCATACTATAGTGATACTTATTGTGTAAACATGTTTATGGCTGTCATTTTTTAGTCAGTGTCTGCTTCCATTTGTATACAACTTTATTACATTCCATTGTTTATCAGTGCTGTTTCTCAAGTACAACTTCATAAAAGATTCACACAAATTTTGTTGCCAAATATTTATATTTTGGAGTTTTTTTTTAGGGTTATATCTTACATGGAGTTGTATCTTGTTATTAATATGTAGTAGAATAGTTTAATGTTTCTATATCTATAAATACCAATTCAGAAATGGTATCGCATATGAAAATATGTTATAAATTCACTGATTGGTCAAGGAATCATTTTACAAAGACACTGATTGGTCAAGGAATCATTTTACAAAGACACTGAGACTTCACAACTTTTTTAAGCTAAATTCTGAATTATTCCATTTAAAATAAACAAAGAATATACAACTGATATTTTGTTTTATCATTTAATAATTGTGCCAAGCTTTGAAACAGAAAAGTAATTTTACTTTAACTATATATTTTTATTCATCCTGTATTTATGAAAAACACTTTTTCCTCAAAGCAAAAAAAATTGGTTCCTATGAAAAAGTATGAATCCATAATATTTAGACTTAAATTTAGATTAGTTTATATTATTTTATATTTATTTTCTATTTATTTATTTATCTTTATTTAAGGGAAACAACACATTTAAAAAAAGTAATTTGAATAACTTTTTTGTTATGAATATTGAGTTCATTTAAATCATGTTCTAGTCATAATCTGTGGCACCTCTATTGGAAATAGATTAGCTAAATGAATTAAATAATAAAAAAATATTTTGTTTTTAGTGATCTGTCCTAAAAATAATATGGAAATTTAGAACTGTTAAAATATATGAAATTTAAAGATGTTTGCCCGTCTCATCTCTGTTTAAAACTAACAAGCTTTTCAAAAGACTGTTATAAATTGATAGTGTATAAATAAAGGAGCCAAAAAAAGAAAAAAAGTGAAGCGTCTGTTTTTGAGATATAAGCCATTGAAAAGTGGGCAGGAAAGCATTCTCTCTAGACTTTTCATACATTTAACATTGGCACCCTGTTATGTTCAATAAATGTGAGAAATAAAAAGAATTTTATAAGATTTTCAAATATGGCTTTTTAAACTATATGTAATAAAATTATGAAAAGAAAGTAGGGTTAGTGACAAATTTTTATAATGGCACTACATGGATAAAAACAGAGATTTCAGAATATCTTTTAAAAAAATTCAAAAAATCTTAAGAGGAGCAAATATCTTTAAGCGATGAAAATTTGAATTTTATGTCATGTTAAAGTGATATTTTAAAATGATTTTTTTAAATTCAAAATGTAAAAGTACATTTTTTTTATTTTGGTTAAATGTTACAGTGTTGAGTTAGTAGATGAATGTTTGATAGTATGGAAAGAGGCAGCAAAAGAATATTGCATTTATCTTGCATTCTTCATGTATATGATAAGCTTACATTAAAGTTATATAAAAGGAACATACTAGTTAGTGTATATCTTATATATTTTACATGATTGGACAGTTACATTTATTCATTGTTCAAAGCAGAGTATGAATGAAACATTACTTTTGTAATTAATCACTTGTAATTATTTAAAAAAAAAAATACAGTTGTGTGTACAGCAATAAGACAGCAACACAAAAACACTTAAAAAACTTACAAGACATCTTAAGGATTTCTTGTGCAGTCTTTTGACACATTCCCCATTTCCATTCTCAATTTCATTTATTAAATAATAGAAGATAATATATACAATACGAATAGGTCAAAGTTCAAACTCATAATCCTCATGTATGCAGATATGCTCTCCCTTTCATGTAATCCAATAAAGTATATAAAAGTTGCAATGAAATGTGGTTGGCTTTCAATTTTGGAGCCATACATTTAACATAAATTTCAGGAAACTGCTACATCCATGCAAAAAATGGATAAATAATAACTCCTAAAAAATCATCAATGTCATATAGCAGGGCAAACATTCTACCAGAGTGAGGCATATTTGATAATAATCTGAACTCTTCATGTTAGTTGTAATTAGGTTTAGTTACAGAAAACCATTACTAGTAGGTTACTGATATTTGCTATGTAGTTGTTGAAGCATTTCCACATCTGATGTCCATGTGGATTATTAGGCCCCATCCCCAGAGTCGTGGAATTTAAAAAAAAATGAATATTTTTATGTTAAAATTTGTGTTTAGTTCAGTTTAAGATGAACCGATAATATTGGGGATGTTGCTGTACAAGTTGTTGCATGTCACAATGTAAAGGAGATTATATGGCCTTAACTTCTTAGTCATGGTTCATAGATATGAAAACTTTTGCAAGCTAAACGTGTCTAAGTTTGTGATTAGGTCAGTTTAAGGGGAATTACTTATGACCAGTCAATGGTAAAACCAAAGGGCTGCAGTTAATTGGCAGGTAATTTACAATATATGATTTTGTGATACACGAGTCTGAAATTGCAAATATTAGGTGGAGTAGATGAAAGAGGGGCTAAAGATACCAGAGGAACAGTCAACCACATAGATAAAAAATAAACTGACAATGCCATGGCTAAAAAATAAAAAGACAAGGAGACAAATAATAGTACAAAAGACACAACATAACTAAAGACTAAGCAACACAAACCCCACCAAAAACTGGGGGTGATCTCAGGTGCTTGGAAGAGTAAGCAAATCCTGCTCCACATGTGGCACCCATCATGTTGCTCATATTACAAACCCGGTAAATGGTATAATTCAACAGGTCACATTCGTAGTGAAAAGGGAAGTGGATTGTAGTTACGACATAAGGAACATATTCGATATCATTTGTGGAACAAATATTCCATATGTCAACCAATTTGTGATGGCATCTGTAAAATTTAAAGAGGATCATTTCAACTTCACCATTTGGAACTCTTGGTTTAATAGATTCCTTGCGAGCAGCAACCCTCTATCAAGGAAATCATGATAGAAAATATAAGTACAGGAATATTTTATCAATTGGGAGATATATACTCTGTATGCAGATGCTGCTGGAATGTTGCTACATAGAAATGGAAAGTTCACAATTTGGAAGATGAAATAAATCTTTTGTTGTAAAGTTTAGTTTTCAACCGACCCTCAATGTCAATTTCTACATGTAAGTCAAGATATGGGACAGACTTAACTGTATCTGTTGTATCCTAGTATCTCTAGTCTGATGGGATAGATGTGTTCAACTTAAGTCACCAAATTTTGAATTATTTTATGAGAGAAAATCATCTATAGCAGAAAGTAAAGTTAAAGGATATTGCTAACTTCTTATCTTTCTTCCCAAGAAGTTCCTGTATGAAGTCAGCTTCATAATAATAAAGAAACAAGCCGGCTAGAACATATTAAACGACTTAATTCAGCTAATATTACTGTAGAAATATCCTGTCAGATTAAATTGTAGAAGTAAATTTTGATTTCTGATTCAAGGATTTGTGATCCACAGCCCACCAGGTCTTTGACCTCTTTGATATATGAATGTGTGTTGTTGCATAAATCTAGGTTCATCTGGCCACATTGGTTGTGCATTTTCTAAGAGAAGTCTGCCACATAGTTACTTTCAGAAATATTTGTAGTCCTTTATCTTTTAAAAAAAAATCCTGTTTATCTGTATTTATTTCTGTTTTCTGCATTTTACTGATAAATGGACTTAGTTTTTCTGCCAGTTAACATTACATATAGTCTGCAGTTAAAGTTCCTAAAACATTTATTAGATTCATAAAGTAGGCGGAACTCTTACAAATGTTTATACCACTTGCTCGAGAAATTAACTTTATATACTGGTTGGGGTGGTCGTCTGTTAGATCTCCCGTCACATTTTTGTATTTGATACGACCAGCTTGTATATTTGAACCTTCTCTTTCTCATCTCAATTGGAGTACTTTGTTTAGATTAACCTTGAAGCGACATCGACTATGTAATATCTGCACACAACATCAATTTTGTTAATGATCTTCTTTATTTTTCAACCTTCCCTGAGCAAATCACTTTACCAAAACTTTTTTGTTAGGTATCATTCTGTGAACTTTATTGCAGAACTTCTAGTTTTTCATACATTTATACTGATGATTTATATATTTCCTTTGATGTAGGTATTTTTCTGTTTGTCCACTTTCAATGTGGGTGCATCACATTGTGGACTTGTATTATAGCAGTTTTGTCTATTGACAATATTTCTGTATATTGAATTAAAAGTTAATAAACAGTACCCTGTATACTTATATGTTCCAAGTGGTGAATTTCATGTTGGTATTTTCAAAATGAAATCTATTCTTGTTGAGTATTAAATGATTGATTGTTGGTAATAAGGCCATTTTCAGCTCTATACCCTTTATATCCATTTTTGGTGGAGGAAGTCAGAGTACATATAGAGAACCATCGAACTCTGGCAGAAAAATGACAATCTTAGTTAAATAGATTAGAGTCAATAGCACCTGTCACTTACAAGTTTCTGTTTTTCAAGGTTGACAAGAATTTTGCAAAAGGCAAAGAACAAAAACAGATATGCGATGAACAAAAGTTTTATTTCATGTGTTTGTGTCATATCTGTAAAACAGTTTTAACATATATATCTGTAATTTGAACAAGTGTACATAGCTCATTTTATTTAATTTTTTTTCTCCTACAAACTTGATAAAGACTAAATATAAATATATAAATTTAGAAATATAAAGTGAAAATGTGAAAATTAATAAGACAAAATTCTAACATAGTTGAAAAAAATGCCAAAAAAACCTCAATGAAAGATATATGAATCCCTCATGTTATATAAATATATAAAACAAACATTCCAGATGTGAAAAAACTTGACACATTAAAATATTCTTTGTTGTGCAGATCATTATATATATATCATGTATTACTTTTTTTTCTTTTGTGGATTTCATTCTAATGTGATTGTTTGATTATATATCTAAATCTTATAAGGTTCAATTTATTTAAAGGAACTTTCAGGGTAAAAATAGAAGAATAAATGCTTACACTACCTGAGAAGATTGTAGACCTTTCTATTTTTATTTGCAAAAGTTCAATGTGAATAATCTTTTCTACAGTTATATTTAAAGAATAACAATGCATCAAAAGTGTGACATACTTGATGGAAAGAAAAAATAAACAAGTAGAAATGGTCTTGACTTTGGTTTATACAGTAAAGTGAAAAATGTTACATAATTTTTCTATCTCATGACATTTAAAGCTCTAATAATTTTTTAAATACAAATGAAACAAAACTTTTGTGTAACATGCAGATCTAAACAACAGTTATAACATTACAACAAGGAGAAATATTCGATCTGTTAAGATTTTATATTAAATAACCAATTTTCGTTTCAGATAATTTCTCCTTGTTGTTACGTATATAGGTAACATGGGTATGAAATTTTATCATGAGATCTCCCCTCTACTCATTATATATTATGATATATCCCCTGTACTATGCAACCATTCATCTCTGAGAATTTGCAAGTGAAACAAGGTTAAAGTAGAAAATATATTATTATTGAGTTTATATTTTTATCTAATTCTTTATCAACTTTAAATCATTATAGTTATCGACAGATTTGTAATTCATTTATCAACTTTAAAACAATTTGCATAGGTTGGAATACTGACCAATCAAAATCCTAAATATGCATATAATTCTGATGAAAAAGAAGGGTAAACATATAGCTGCTCAAGATATATCACAACAAATTCCCAGAGATGAACATTAATGTGACAGCTGATGAAAGGCATCCAAACTTAACAACTGCAAATTATTGCACTAAATGAACACTGTACTACTGTTACAATGGAATGATCTATTGGTTCAATCTATTCAGAACCATGAGGTCAAGGTCAAGGTAACATACCTTGTGTTACCATGGAAGCAGTATATTACCTTATTGACATATTCCTAAAGATACAATCAATTTTTGGTAAATGCTAAGTTAAAGAGACTTGTCAACTTGCATGAACATTCTAAACTTGTTTCCACAGTAGTCCTTGACCTCATGACAATATCACCTTTAACATTATAACCTATTTCCCACAACCTTTAATTACATGTTTATGTAATAAATATTTTCTGTGTCAAACTTGACTACAGATTACAATATAATTTACAGCTGTTATCATGTATAATACCATGAGGATTGTGTGTCCATTTCTTCTTTATTGACATATACAAAATAAATTTACCAGTAACAAAAAAAATCCAGAAATTTGTGTAAATTATAATAATACAACTGTTTTCTACAAAACATTATTTTTTTCCTCAAGAAAACATGAAACTTCTGATTTTTCAGACTTGTGTGATTTATTCACAATTCTTTTGGCAGTAATAGTCAGTATATTTACAAAACTGAATAAGCAAAACATGATTTTTTTTTAGACATTTCTTTTTACTGTAGAAAATTGATTGAAAGTAGTTCAACATTTTTAAATATTAATAAACTTTTAATAATATTGCACATACCAATATCTGATTACACCACCTTATTAGTTTACAAAAATGTATACTTTTACATAAAAGTAATTATTTATCAAGATGTACTGACTGATGGACAACCTAATATTCCTTACTAGTACCTATAACATGATCTTAATATGTTCCTCAGATCTATATTTTTTTTCAATACATTCAAGATTCTCAGATCTTGAATAGAGAAATTTAAGAGAACCATGATAATTTTGACTACAAATATGACATAATTAAAAAATTGACATAAAAACAGATGTAGAAATTTAAAATTTGAGATTAAAAACTCCCCTGAATAACCGTGCTCATTCAACAAGAGCAGTTATAGTTTTTATTATTATGAATTATACTTGAAAAATAAATAATATTAATGAAAAAATGAGATTTTCAATTAAATGTAAAACTGTTCTATTTGAAATCTATGCAAGAAAAAAGTGTAAATGGGAATTTTTCGAAATAAGATTCTTTTCCACAGAATTCTACATTTGTTAACAGGATAATTTCTTTAAATGTAAATATATATTCCATTCCTTACAGACAAAATACATATTGATAACAATGTAGTATTCACATTGTAAATAATGAAAGAAAATTTCCTGTTTGATAAAAACAAAATAATGAAATTGCGTAAAATGATCATCATAGATTAAAGCTTAACTATTATGAATTGACAAATAAATAGAATGCTTGGGATTTCTGATTCTAAATTTGAGATCATAAAATAAGGATTTCTTTCTCTTCTTTGTCACTACTAAATGTGTAAAATTTTGAAAACTTATCAATTTTCCAGTTTTCAGTATAAAGTTATATTCAGAAATTACGAGAACTTGATACATTGGTTAACTATTTCTGTATTACTAACCAGAATAAAGGGAATGTTAATAATAGTAAAATAAATATCAAAGGAATGTATTGAAATTCTTCAACAAATTATTTTTCAAAGGAAGACCAGCTCCCGGTCTGTAAACTACCTCACAACCTGGGTTCTTTTTTTAATTTTATAATTAGAAACTTTTGACATGATGCTAGAAAAATTATCATAAATTTAAATTTCCAACCATTTGTTTTAGTAACAAATAGCATCTTGTAAATTATTTATCTCTATATAAAAAACAAAACAATAAATACATATGATCACAGAGCACTTTAAAAATCAACAGAAACAACATAGATACTAAAAACAGAACTCTTCAGGGAAGAAGATAAATAAACAAAATTTCTGAAAAGCTTCTAAAAAATGCAGCTTTTAATCCAACACCAAATTACTGTGTGTCTTTTTGGTCTTCTGTAGGACCTTTAGAAACTGGAGTTTCTTCATTAAAGAGAGGATTTCTGACCTCCATTTCTCCAGTCTGAAAAATAAACAGTCAAGTTATCTCCCTTGGCATGTAAATTTTAATATTCTAAACCTGCTTAAGTTTTTTTTACCAGACAACTTGTATTTGTAAGGATTGCTCATTCTTTCAATATTTATGACATGCCATTGACTAAGCAACAAAGGACTAATCTTCATTGCTTTGAATGTCCAAATTCTTAATATTTTTGTCAAAATCACCTGATTGTGGAATACTCTATTTTTTAGGACCACGCACACAGATCCTTAGAAGTCTATAGATATTTAATAATGGCCAACAGGATTTGTGGCAAATCACATGCAAATAAATGTGATCTGATGTCACAATGATACCTATTCCATGACAATAGATATGTGATCGAATGTCACGAAGATACCTATCTCTTGACAATACATGTTATCAGGTCTCACAATGATACCTATTGCATGAGGATTCATGTGACCACTCTAATCTTTAATTCCATTTTATTGAACATGTTCATGTAAATATGCTTATCCATTTGTAATTTAATGAAAATATGGGTTTATATCAAGTTTCTCTATGATCTCTATAATTATTGAACATGTTCATGTTAATACGCTTATCCATTTGAAATAATGATAATATGGTTTTATATCAAGTTTCTCTATGATCATGATAATAACTTAAATATACCGGGTACTTATTTTTTTGTAATAACATTTAGATCAGTTTTCAAAAACAGTAATATTAATTTGTTTGTAATTTACTTTTTTCATGATTGTATATTCAGAATATCACTGCTGTACAGCAACAAATATTGTCAATGCATTTTTTTTCATACAGGTTCAACTCCTATCAATATCTAGTTTGCCCCCTCTCGCCTTTTTTTTTCTCGAACTCTTGATCTACATCTACATCTACATCTGTGAGTAACTTACCGTGCCAGACCAGGACATTCATACACAGTATAATCTCCTTCCTCATTCTCTTCTTCAGACTCATCTTCAGATGCATCATGTTTCATCTCACCATTGGCTCTGTTATAAATAGAATTAATTATAAATTACTCTAGTTATAATGAGAAGGTAAACTATTTTGATCGTCATTTTTAAACCCTGGCCACAATATTTCTCATGCCTTCAAATTGAACTCCAGTACCTTTTTCCTGTAGAGTTTTGATCATGTCATACATATGCATATAAGAAGATGAGAGGTATATGTCAATAAGACAGTTCCATTAATTTAGCAATTTGCAAACCATATGCCATCATGGATAAATGTTTTACTCTTTGAATGACCTGAAATTCATGTATCAACATGTAATGTCTTTTGTAATGCATATGGAGATTTTTAAGACATTATCATGATTACTTGTTGATTTAAGAATTAAAGATAATCAAATTTGATCTATCAAACGATGATATTTCAAAATACACATATACATGTAGTTGATATACTATTTTGAACATGATCGTGATATGTGTATCTTATTATATCATTAATTTGCAGTTTCTTTGATTTCCCAATAGACCTATATCTTACAATAAAATAGAATACTTGATCAAGGAATTTCTTTGCCAATACCATGCTTCCATTGTTAAACAAATCTTAGTATACATATAAGCTATTTATGCTTGCTATGTACCTACTACCCCTTTTGTGCTTTATATTTCATCTTTGTATGAAAATCTAGGTTTAATATTGCATGTATTGGGAATAATAATTGGTTTATTTTGATAACTTTATCATGAAGACACTCCTTGACACTTCACTATAATCCCTTAAGCACTTTGGATTGAAGAGAGAAAAGTAAAACGTAATTATCTTGTCTGAAGATGATAAAATCAATGATTCTGAAAGGCGATTCTCTCAATTCTTTTAACGTGTTAAATACAGTAACATGTTTTTTTATTTTATTTACCAATGTTTCTTTGTCTATATCTATTATCATGTGATTTGCTGATTGCTTGATCATCACAGTGTTTCACATTGGCAAGCATACTTAGGCTTAACAAAATAATTATCTTCATTTTACTTCTGAATCAATCAGCATGATTTCAAATCTAATTTTTCCTTCCATTTAACATATTTTATACTTTTACCCTAAGACTCACTTTTCTGTTGCATCTGTTGATTTTTTTGGTTTTATTTGAATTTCTAATGTAGTCTTACTTTCCCATTGTTATATCTGTTGATTTTCTTTTTAAATGTTTGTATTTAAAGGTGCATGTTTTTATGTATGTATGTTAATTGGAAAATATTATTTCTTTAATCTGCTTTAATGAATATTTGAATAAAATTTAAAAATAAACATAGCTTATCCCCAGTAAGGCCTTACTTTTCCATGGCTATCATCTGCTGTTTTTGATGTTGATAATGATACATCTGAGCACTCTGTGCTAATTTTCTATCTCCTGGACCGGACCCTAATCTTTCTTTTGTTGGTCCAGTAACCCCATAGGCTGGATAGTCTACTTCACTAGCAGCTTTTATATTTTTATTCAATCTGCAATAAATAAACGATACCAATAAAGACGTTGTCAAGTTCAGACTGTGCAGGCAATTTCTATACAACTATAAATATAGTATCAATAAAATATTCATCTCATAAAAAAAATGTCTACAATTCCTACATCCTTCAAGACAGATATTTGAAATAATTCAAATTTTTATATGCCAGAATGAATTTAAACCACAAGGCATCTATACAAAATATATTGATTGTTATGCTTGTTTAACAGGCAATACAAAAAATAGCCAATAGATGTGTAAATTACTTGTGATATTTCTCTAAAGAAGGACTTTTTATAGTTTTAGGAATATCAATTTTATGATTTTGAAACAACAACATATACATGTAATTAGAAACCATTCATTTTTGTGATTAAATCATTTCATCCTATCATAGCTAAAATATCATTTTTACCAACAGACAGAACATAAATCTTGAAGCTAAAAAAACATGCTCAATAATAAAGCATTCTTGAGACCTGCAACCAAAGAAGTTGTTTTGGTTTGTCTTTTTTAACTTTGGGTTTGGTATTTTCTAATAGGTATTTTCTAACTATTACAATTAAAAGTTAATAGACTTATAAATGATTTTTACTATAAGTATATATTCACAAAATGGTTAATGATAAGATTAGTGACTTAATAAAGCCTTTTAACCCAACTATATGGAGAACATGTGGATTGCTAACATCCACTTCATTTGATTTTTGGTTGAAAGTTGTCTCATTAGCAATCATACAACATTTCTTTAATTTTATATAAGTCTCTGAACATTAATGCACAAAAGAATCAGTACAATAAAATATGTTTAAACTAAGAATCAGTACATCACGATTCCACTATAGGCCACTCTTTATACGCTTTGAATAACATAAAGCAGTGTTCTTGATGACATCATGGGTTCAATAACCAGGAACATTGTTCTATTGAACAATAAAAAGACCAATCATTGGAGTGAGTTCTTAAAGGGAACTTTTGAGAGTGCTTAAGAACCTAAATAATAAATCTAAACACTTCAAATGTTCCTGTTTGTCTGTTCCTCACAATAATCATTGCTTAGAATTTTTTGTTGCTGTCTTCTATTAATCATACAATCATTGAACATATTAACTGAAAAACAACTGTTATTGATATTGGCAATAATCTTCCTTTAATTAAAAATGGATAGAGATATATTAGCGTCAGCACGATATAATATTGAATTTCTGTTAGATAACTCATGTAAGACTTCGTGATTTGAAATTTAAAGACTTGAAGAAAACACGTCAATGGTTGCATACAGGAAGGATTTTAATTTAATCCACACTTAATATGTTATTGTCTTATTTATAGGTAGACTTTGAAACTTTGTGAAGTTGTCAACTAATTATATCAGCTTTTTTTCACTTGACAATGATCAAAACCCTTTTTTTATCTACTAGTACTTTTTTCTTAATAAACCAGTTTCATCCCTGTTTTCTTGACAAACATGTGTTTCAAAGTTGTAAAGTGTCATTTTGCATTGAAATGAAATAATTCAGGAATAGTTATTCTTTAAAAAGTCTGTATGAACTTGTGTACATGCAGACCATTTGTTTTCACAAATGTCACAGGGTATAAAATGCTCTAAACAAGGAATTATTAAGATCTGGAATAGTTTTGAATTCTAGAAAATTAATTAAAGAACCTTAGTGAGCACGCTCACATACCCCACGTCCCCACATTGTCATTGGAGAAATTAAATAAGTATAAGAAAAAAAAATTGTATAAGAAAAAATATTGAATAATAATTTCCTGTCAATATACATAGTATGTCCTTATTATCTATAAAATTTCATGAAATTCTGTTGTGTGTTTTCAGAGGAGTTGAGATGACAAACTGTTGCAGAAGTACATTGAAGCAAATAAGTTCAAAGGGGCATAACTCCTAGAAAAAAAATTGAACTGTAATTTCCTGTTGATATGCACATCTACATAGTATGTCCTTATTATCTACAAAGTTTCATGAAATTCTGTTGTGTGGTTTGAGAAGAGTTGCGATGACAAACTGTTGCAGTAGTATATTAAAGTAAATAAGTTCAAAGGGGCGTAACTCCTAGAAAAAAAATTGAATCACAATTTCCCATCGATATGCAAAACTACATAGTATGTCCTTATTATCTGAAAAGGTTTCGTGAAATTCTGTTGTGTGGTTTGAGAGGAGTTGCGATGACAAACTGTTGCAGTAGTACATTAAAGTAAATAAGTTCAAAGGGGCGTAACTCCTAGAAAAAAAATTGAAACGCAATTTCCAGTCGATATGCACAACTACATAGTATGTCCTTATTATCTGAAAAGGTTTCGTGAAATTCTGTTGTGTGGTTTGAGAGGAGTTGCGATGACAAGAAACAGGACTGAAGGACTGATGGACGGACTGACTGACGGACGGACGGACTGACGGACGGACGGGTCAAAAACATTATACCCTCCGCAACTTCGTTGCGTGGGGTATAATTAGAAATATATGATGAAAACTAACCCAGCTAAATAGGGATAGCCATGCGCGCATGGCTAAGGTTCATTTTACTTTCACTATCATTTCAGTATGAACTAACTAACCCCCCTTAGCCATGCGTGCATGGCTAACCCAATTTAGTTGGGTTAGTTTTCATCATAAATATCTCATCAATTTTCCAGAATCCAAAATTATTCCAGATTCAAATAATTCCTTGTTTCTACATTAAGCATGTTGACAACTGAATTCAATGTCAAAAGATCTTATTGTGGCAAGCTGGGAGAAGATTTTAAGGTCACAGCATAGATACCTTTTTACATGTAATGCAATATTCTTTGAATAAGTGATATATGGGCAGGAATTCACTAGTGAAATTTTAGGGTCAATATTGTTTATCCAATTAAAAAATAAAGAAATCATGCAAATATGGAGAATAAACATTGTTTAAATATCAAAGTGGGTTAGTCTTTATTGCCAAATGCAAAAAAAATGGATCCAATTAAAAAAATCAACAAAAAATCAGCACTTGTTATGTGCTGGTAGTTGAAAATTGTAAACAAAAAGTGTGACATTTCTGCAGTGGCAAAACCCCTAGTCATATTTAGAATATGCCTGAAGAATTGTTCTACTATAATAGTTGAAAATCAACTGCAAAATGATCCGTCTATCATTTAGAAACCCCATTTTGTACAGAATCCGATTATTGCTGCAAATAAAATACGTTTGAAAATGGACAAGTGCATGTAACTTTTCCTGTCAACAAATGTTACATGCACCTTTTCATTAGCTGATTAGCTTTGGAAACAAGTTATTGGTCCAGCATGGCAAATTTTGAAAGGTGTCAACAATGGGTACAATTTGGATTTCATGATTTTTATCAATCAACTGAAGTATGAAAAATATAGAAGGTAAGAAAATTTATTTCATTTTGTGTCAATACTGCCCAATAATACTCATCTTTTTATAACAGTTGTATACTTTTTATAGTAAGTATTACCATAATTATTTTTTTCACATTTCAACCCACTGACAATTACATTAAAATGTGGCTTTGTCATCTTTCACACTAGGCATCTACCAGTGATCAAGCAGATGATAAGAGAGTGGGACCAGGTTAATTTGACCTCACAATGAAGTGTTACATGCACTTTCTGTGTAAATTAGGTTCTTTGATAATGATGTGTGACTTGCTTTGCAATTTTGTCAAAAAATATAAGTTTATCTTGTATTTAAACAGGTTTGACCCTTACGATATTCATTTTATTGCTGGAGAGATTTCTGTACATAACATTGACACGAAAATATTTACCAAGGAAAGGTGTCTATGATACATGCAAAACCTTTTTTTTGTACGGTTTGCCTTATCAATCTAATTTTTTACATGAAATACCACAGATTAATTGCCAATTTGATTAACTAGTACTTGTATTCATTCTCAGCATTATAAAGATAACTGGCCACTTAATTTGAAAACATAAAATGTAACATTGACACCAGAATAAAAACAATATTACTTTATTACACTTAAAGCATAATTGGCCAGTGCATAATATTAAATCCAATGTAAATTTATGCTGAATTCTTAACAGAGAAGTTGTTGATCTTTCTTGATTTCTAGACTTTACAATATTTACTTGTAATTCTTACGTTTAAAGGCATGTAACATTGACACATCTTCTGCGTCCAGGTTACATGCTACAACCTAATAAATGTGCATACAATTATTCAATCAATAAAATCTTGTTGAAATTTAAATTTGCTTCATTAAAATGATATTAAAGAAATAAATGAGTTTTAATTATTTGTGTTTATTTTTTTCCTGATTGACTAGCAATTTTTCCTCATCATTTGTTGGTGTTCCTGTCAATGTTACATACATAACCAAGAATTATAATGTTTTAAAAGCATTGATTTCCAAACCTCTGTTATGAGCTTTAAAATGAGTTTATCTGAGTTTATAAATGACTAACATCTGAAATATTGTCATCACACAATTTCTTTGATGCTCCTATGATAACTTTATGAGTAACATGGACTACGATTTTTGTATCAGGTCTTTTTTGTGTTACATGAGAAGATTTTACTGTGTTGAAATCAACAGTTAATCTAATTTTTAATATTCAAAGTTATTATTATGATACCTATTTTAAAAAATAATGTATAAAGTAAACCCAAATTAAACTTTTTTTTCATTAAGAAATTGTGTATGTAACATTGACAGAGTCTATTATTTAGACTTTTACATGTTCAGGCCAGTGTTACATGCGTAAACAAAACTTACTGCCATATGGAGCTATTATCTTATTTTTATTTTACAAAATTAAAGCGTTTTCATGTTTTCCTATTTTATTTGTCTTTTAACACTAGTTAGTAACATTGACAACAATATTTTGTGTCAAGATTTTTTTATGTTACATGCAAAGGTATTACTTCCTTAAAGTCAGACATTTATATAACATTTTATAACCTAAATGATTAATTAGATATTACTGGGCAGCAATTATATTATTTCTCCAAAGTTGACTATTAAGCACACAACTTTCATCTTTCAGTCTTCATGTATGTAACATTGACATACAACCTTTTACTTTTCTGTCATTGTTACACGCATGAACAGAACTGATAACATTTACTTACTCCTTTGCTCTATAAAGAGATTATTGATAATTTAACTTGTTTTACCACCATCAAACTTCCATCTTTATTTCTAAATATAGATATTCTTTTTAGAAGTGTATTTTCTTCATTGACAACAAAATTGGTGTCAGTCATGAAAATTTACATGCAATTTTTAATAAAAAAAAATCTACAGGCAATATAAACCTAAGAAAGAAAAAGATGATCAGCAATAAATGTGATGAAGAAAACTCTAAGGAAGATGCTGCAAAAAGATACTGTCCCTGTCAACCAGTCAGATGGTGATGTCCCTGGCAGCCAGACAGGTGGTGATGTCCCTGTCAGCCTGGAAGACGGTGATGTACATATCAGTCAATCAGTTAGTTGGTGATGTTCCTGTCAGTCAGTCAGTCTGTGATGTTCTTGTAAGCCAGTCAGAGGTAAATGTCTCTGTCAGCCAACAGATGGTGATGTCCTAGTCAGTCTGGCAGATGTCGATGTTCATATTAGTCTGTCAGTTGGTGATGTTCCTGTCAGTCAGTCATATGGTGATGTTCCTGTCAGCCAGTCAGATGGTGATGTCCCTGTCAGCCAGTCAGGTGGTGATGTCCCTGTCAGCCAGTCAGATGGTGTTATCCCTTTCAACCTGTCAGATGGTGATAACCCTATCAGCCTGGCAGATTATGATGTCTGTGTTAGCCAGTCTGATAAGGTCCCTATTAGTGAGTCAGGTGGTGATGGTCCTTTCAGCCAGTCAGATAGTAGTTCTGTGTCAGAAAACCAGATGATGGTGACTGTGTATGCAGACATACTAGTGATCTCCAATTTGACCATTCTACAGCAGTGTAGAAGATAGTTATTTCAAAATCTTGTTTATTTATCCCTTTTCATTCACCAGTCAACACATGTATATTGTGTATTTACTGATGCTCATTATAGAAATCATGAGAAATTCAATTTGTAACATTTTTTTTTAAATTGTTATGCCAATAATTGACATTCCAGAATATCTTTTGCATTATAAGAGGTTCAGGCTCCTTCTGATTTCAAAATAATAATAATAAACTCATCATGGATACCAGAATTGAAATTTTGTAGGCCAGAAACGCTTTTCGTTTACAAAAGACTATTCAGTGACGCTAATGAAACAAAAAAGTAAAAGAAGGCCAAATAAAGTTGAAAACAGGACTATGGTCTAATGGGTGTTGGTTTTCTCTTCTGAATTGTTTTACACTGGTCATTATGGGGCCCTTTAAATTGTGGCTTCCTGTAGTTTAGGTAACAAGTTTTCAAGATGAAATGGCATTGAAAAATCAAAACAAGATATTTGAGAGTTTCTATATTATTGTAAATTTTATAATCTATGCATGGATTTTGGTTCTGATTGAGGGTAGATTAATTGTTGTTTTGTTTTTTTCTTTTTTCAGATAGATAGTTGAAGATGTTGGAGACAGAAAACAAGAAACAAGAAACTTGTTTTGAATGTATGAAATAAAATTTATTGTTTAAACCTTAAAAAGTTATCATAAATGTAAGATTAACCAGCAGAAATAAAATGAGATATAGGGTAATATGTCTATCAGACAACAACCTCAAAGATGAAACCCAAATTGTTCTTTATAGAAGTTATGTAAACGATTGAAAATAAGATTCTCAATAAATGCAGCTGTATCAACCTCTCGTAGATTTGTCCATATTTTGTCTTGGTTTTTCATACTATTAGTTTTAAGTGTAGTTACACTGTGTCACATGAATGAGGGATACATGAAATCATTTTGTACCCTTACTTTGTCAGTATTAGTTATTGAGTGAGAAACTTTGTGGACGCTGATGGTTGTGTGGTTGTCTTCTTATCAATCTCATCCCTGTGCATAAAAAACGGGTTGCTTACTTACTGATATAAAAATGTTTCATGTTGTGGAAATTTTGGATGACTCCTTCATCAATTGATCTATCTTTGGTCTTAATTTTTTTTTCCTGGTTATTTTGACATTTGAATATCTTTTAATTTAGCCTTCCATAGTGTACCACCATGAACAAGCATAACTACTGGTATAGTTAAAAAATATTTCTGCTGTCTGAAATTTAGGTGAATGGTTTTGGTATTAACCACTATTGAAAAATATCATATATGAGAAATGTGGCAGTATAATTGTATAATTTACATTCAGATGGTTGTTTGGAGGCTTTTTATATCTTTTAAGGTCAATTCTGGCATGGTTCATTATTCATATTTTTTGTGTCCACGTTACATGCAACATTTAAGTCACTATTTTATGACAGAAATGAGATAATTGCAAAAATATTAATACAATTTTTTAATGTGAGGGTAACACAATGAAAAAGAGCCTTTACATGTTCAGAAAGAAAATGATTCTTACTGTATTTATCTCTTAAACATTGCATGTAACATTGACAGAAAAGTAGAGGAAACTTGTTTTCACAAAATTTCTGAAAGAAATGAAAATATACATTTTAGAGTTTTGATGATAGACAATGTTTTGTGATCAATATATATGATATTGAATGTTGAATGAGTTAAGGAATCATTAATCTCAATTTGGAAAAAGTGTCCATGTTACATGCTCCAAATTCATTATTTGCTTTGGTTCCAAACTGACGCAAGTTTAAAAATGATTTTTTTGGTTACAAATAGAAGGACACCATTTGTAGCAATAATTTGTAAAAAATTTAGAAGCTTATAATGATTTTTATTTTTTTCTTACAATGTCACACTAAAGTAGCATTAGCGAATTCCTGCCCATATGTAAAACAAGATATTTGGGAATAATAATTTCCCAGTGATCTTATGGTCGAAAATTTAAATCTGCTCTTAATTTCTACTAGCTATTTTACAATGTAGTAAGGGAACATTTAATGCAATAATCCATTAAAATCTTGTTTCGTTTTTCTTTATTTTTTTAAAGATTTATTTCCACAATAATAAACATTATCCATTGAAACATTTAAATCAATTCAGATCATAGGATTATCCTGTACAACTGATCTGTTGTAACAATAGTATGGAGACTAAACTTAAACTCAGAAAACTGCGCTATCAAATATAAATTGCTACAGGGTACATCTATAAACATGACAATATGCGTATTTACATTTAAACATTAAAATAAATATTTATTTAGGTCAGTTGTGGGAGGATTTAAATATTTTAAAAATAATCAATACACAGACAATAGAAAATATCTGTGTAATAAATGTATTGAAAATAACTAATTATAGAGACTGATACTAGAGAAATTGTTGAATAAGCATTATACAAGTATTGGTTTTCAAGCTTTCGAGATTGTTTCATTCAAAGTTCAAATGATTATTCAATTTCCTGAACATTAATAAATAGTTTTGTGAATATCAGTTGTCCATTCATATCTGTACTGCAAATATTCTTCATTTGATTTGTAAAAGCATTTTCTCCTCACTTGTTATATTCTATATATGGGTTCCCTTGGGAGCTCAATCAATCAGCCACGTAATTAGAACAAACATCAGATAGTAAGAATATCAATGAACAATTACCAATGGCAATGTTGTTAAACTTTCATACCTGAACAGGTGGGATGGTGTACAAAGTAATCTGTTGCCATAACAACTATTGAAACACCTGTCATACATCAATTTATCTTAATAGATGAAAAATAGGGACAAATTACAGGTGATAATTAATATCCAATTGTTTGTTGTCTTTAGGTAAAATAATAAAATGATCAATTTTCACCTGGTGATTCCCAAAACAAAGAGATTATTTTCCATGGACATGATTAATCAATGAACTCTTACAGCTTAACACAAATATTGAAATAAGATTTGATCAGTATATTTAAGATAAGTATGTAAAAGTCAGAGATAAGTATAGCCTTAAAAGGCAGTTGACACATACAGAATAAAAATTAAGGCAACAATTAACTTTTAATGCAGGACATTGGCGGTTCAGGGGGGGGGGGGGGGGGGGGGGGTTTCATGGGTCGGACCCCCCCCCCATTTTTTTTTGGCCAATCAATGCATTTGAATGGGGACATATAGCTGGAACACTCCCTTTTTAAAATGGCTGGATCGGCCCCTGCAGGATAAAAATTAAATGTTCAGAAGAAGTCAAAATTCCAAAGTATTAATTTTCTCATCAAATGCCTTTATCATGTTTATATTCCTATAGCAAAAAATGATATATATACAGTATTAAAGTTAAATGTTCAAAAGAAGTCTTAAAATTCTGTCATTCTTAACTTTATATTCCTACAGAACAAAATTTGCATATAAAACCCTACTGTCCTAAAGATGGATTCAGGGGAGGATACACCCCCTTTATTTAGCATTTGTTTAGAAAATATATAAATCTAAAGCATAAAATTATCAAAAAATAAAATATCTTCAGTTTAACGGCAATTATCCCCTCCAAAAATGCTTGGATCCACCCTTGATTCATGCAAAATGAAAGTCAAATGTTAATTCTAAAGTTTAAGTTCTTAACAAAAGCCTTATATTCCAGCAGTACAGACATAATATACTAAAGTCAGCACTCCAGCAATATGTAAGTTAAGCTTATTAAAGTGGTCATAGTATAGATTATTTTCTCAGTGGTTGGGAAGATAAGTATTGATATCTTATCTGACAATTGTCATAACAGCCCTGGTTAGTATACTGACTGTTTGATCTTACTGTCTACAGATTGTCGTCTTGTGCCTCTTTCATATTCAGATCAACTACTAATTAAATCATTGACATTTGTCTGACAGAAAGGGAGCTTTGTTCATATTGTACTTAGCTCTGCTAAATTTCATGGACAATTAGATGTTCCAAAGCAAATTCAGCATGTATGTTTTTTCCCAATGTTATGTAATATTCTGTCCTTCCTTAACAGTAAAAGTACATTTTCCTAAAATTTGAATACAACAAAATATGTTTATGAGACAGTAACCTAACAGTACAAAACAAAAATTCTGTGGATAATATAGCCTTCAACAATGGACAGGTCATTATGTCGAGCTCTAAATTGTCAAAAATCTTGAAAAATTATATCTTAAATAATCTTCTACTCGTGAGGGCCTTAACTTCTCATGCAATAAAAACACATCAACTACCCAGATTCTGATTGGTGCAATTTAAAACAGGGAATTGATCTGGTTGCAGCTTAGTTTACTTTAAATTCAGAATCTTTTGCATGAATTTATTAATGTAATTGTTGAACAATGGACGAAAGTGAGATTTATTGCTATGATTTCAGAAATTCACCATACAAATAATACTACATATTATGATATATATACATATATACTTCAAACTGAGTTTTCATTTTTTTTCAAACCTTCAAATATCTGTTCCCAATTTTCCCAAAAAATTAAAATATCACATTTTTTTTTAATTTACAGTAAATGATACAGGTAAACACAGAGTTGTACTGATTAATCTATTTGTTTTCATTAATAAGACATTCAGGGTTTATTTAGCTATCATAGATCTTCTGGTCAGTGAAAGATAAGGACTGTATTATTATGGTAATGAAAAGTACTAAATGAAACTGGTAAATAATGGTTTCTATACTCTGAATAACAAAATGCTACCTTTACATTCAAAATGTTTGTTTTTAAACCTATCTGATCCCAATTATAGCAAAAATAAAAATATCACAAAAATTTTTGAATTTATATTACATTATTTTTCATTGATTAGACATTCAGGGTTTCTGTAGCCATCATGCATTTGTCATAGATGTTCTGGTCAGTGGCAGATAATTTTATTCCAGTAATATGAAGTACTGAACTGGTCGACATGGTCAATAATTGTTTCTCTCATGTCTGCTCTTCTTTATTTAACAATGTGTTTAGAAGAAAGACCTAGATATCTACTCAATGACAAATGTCATTCTATTTTATCTTTTATTTTCTGATAGATGTTTTTACTTTTTTTGCATGGTTTTCTATCACTTTCTGCACTTAATTGTTTTAGTATATATTTAGAAATAGGTTACAAGATCAAATTATATATTGACGTCAGTGAGTTTTTTATAAATTGTACATTTATGTATCTATACAAATTATCTATTTACATGTTAAGCAAGCTGAGAATACCATAATTTCATTGTGTTTCTGAACAGTTTAGTTTTTTTCTTATATTAAATAAGCAATAAGACTTATAAGAATTCATAATCAATAAACCTACTGGTGATATTGATGTTATTTTTTCTCCTTAATTCTAAATTTGGAAATTAATGTATCTCCCTTAGAAAATGTAAATCACAACTAATATTCTAATAATGACTAAAAGTCAAATTTATTGAAGCAAACTCAAACAGATCTTTCATCTAAACATGCACAATTCAAATAAAAATGTTATTAAAGTCAAGTCACATATTCTCGTCAATAAAAGCATTGCATTAGTTTTCTAAATTTACAGTTTACATGTTGAATTTTATCATTGAAAAAGACGAGATAAAAACCATTGATATATGAAGAACATATCCATGAAATGATGTGAAATTGCCCACTTCTCTGGATAAAATCTGAAGGCAAACAGATCCTACCAATGAAAAACCTGACAATAAACAGCCTATGGGGCATCACGATTTATAAAAGTACATCTAAATTTGAATGATTCATTAAATAGCATTTAGCTTCTTATTTCTTTCTTATATCAAAACGAAAAAAAAGTATGAAATGCCATTTTGATATTAAATGATCATTAACAAATGACCTTCTTTGAAATATCGAACCCAATATAAAATGTTATCATGAATACTTAGAGAAAATAGTTTGCCTACAATACAAGAATAAGAAACCTTTTGAAATATAAGTCCTTACTAATTTCCACTGGGGCATATCTTCCTTATATATATAGACTTTAAAATCAATGAAGAAATAGCCAAATTTATTGTTAATTCTCAAGTCATTCCCCTCAGGAAATAACATTATTAAACATGTTGAACTCTAAATTGAATCTCGACAATACACAAGTCAATAAAATAGATACATTGCTGTTCAAACTGTTGATATAACAATAGTCAATCAAAGTTCAGCATTCAAAACAAAAACTGACCATCAAAAAGAGAGTAACAAATATCAATCAGCAGAAGTGGTATGATTGCCAATGAGGCAACTATCTTGTATGCAACTTAAGGTTACTGCATGGCCTTCAATGATGAGTAAAAGCCAATAGAGTAAGCAACAACCAAAAACGGCCCAGACATATCAGAACCAAAACTAGAAAACAAGAAAACCAACAGCTTGACTTATTGACAAAACAATAAAGAAAAGTTATATGATATAATATCAAAAGTTTGACCATTATCAGTCTGAGGTCTCACAGCAAAACGTCCAGCATTACTTCAATAACAAGGAAGCTAGTAACAGTTGTTTTAACTCTCCAACTACCATCAAAACCAGAAGACGCATCTATTGTTGTAACACTTACCTATACCAACATACACCTGCCATTATAAGGCCGACAAAACCAGCCAAACTGCATACGGCTACAATCACTTACCTATACCAACATACACCTGCCATTATAAGGCCGACAAAACCAGCCAAACTGCATACGGCTACAATCACTTACCTATACCAACATACACCTGCCATTATAAGGCCGACAAAACCAGCCAAACTACATACGGCTACAATCACTGTAAATGTAGAAAAATATTCTGTCAACAAATAATTTGATTTGTAATTATGATACAAAGAATTAAAATCAGTTTATCTATTGAATGTAAAGTTGTTGTATATAACATTAAACAGGCTGCAGTTTGTATGTATGCCACTACTCTGATACCCCAGACTACTCAAATTATATTTGACTATACGGACTTGCAAGTATTTGCAAAACTTTGTTATGCCACATAAGAAAAATGTCAAAGTATTGGACTTCCCACTAGTAGTTGAAAAAGATTTTGTTGCAGACTGCATTCCTTTATGTTCCTTCATAGCAAATGAAACGGTGCTTTGCTTTTGCATCAATTGGCATTTCATTTGCGCCACAAACTATATTTCATTTGCGCCAATATTACAGGTAAATACGCATGATACAGGTAAATACAGGTATTAATAAAAAAAACACTTTAAATAAAGACATGAAAGAAGACAGAGCTTGTTAGTCAAAACATATTCCTCAAAAATCAGTCGTCATAAAAGTAAACCTTTCAATGAGTTTTTTTTAGACTATACATTGTACTTTCTGCTAGTTTGCCCCATGGTTTCGTTTGATCAAAGTTTTGATAATTGTTTTGTAGTCCATATCAGTTGTTATTCTGCCTTAACAAGTTATTCTACCTTTGAGAGTTTTTTGGGACACCTAAATGACTTGTGTCAATTTTTGAGAACATATGATGAGACTTATTTCCTTGATTTGTCCCTGAATTGACATTGTCCATCTTGACACATCTCAAATGTGAACACTATATAGATCTAAAACTAAGTGAAACTCAGTTTTGTATTAGAAATGAGAATATGATTGAACTGAATCAATTATCCAGGGGTAATACTCTGAGACTACTTTTATTGAAGTCTCAGTAATACTGTACAAACAAATCTTTTATATTCACGAATAAGCGATGAATATTCCTTTCCTGTTATATATTACCTGTATTACGGTCAGTTTTTTTCAGTTGTGAGGGTCATGTTAATATGCAGGTTTTACTTAGTCTTATGCAAGAGGATGAAACAAGAGTTCACACACTCATAAGACACTTCACCTGCTGCAAAACAGGACTTTTTTAAAAGAAGAACAAAAACAGGAAATCAAACCTATTATATTTTCTGTATGATTTGACCTTACAAAAAAATTTACATCATCACTGGAGAAATTATGTAAAATAAACATATACTAAACATGGTTTATATGAATAATTAAAAGGAAGGATTGAGTATGAGACAGCAGTCCAAGAACATGTATAACCAAAACTCATAAATTGGATCAATGCATGGTCAAATGTGGTTTTTACTGATAATTACATATAAAATATAGATCTGTGCCAGCAGTAAATGAACTATTGTCCGCATGTTTATTCTGAAACTGAGGTAGTGGAGGGGCCGGTGTCTGAGACATTAGTTCACATTACCAATACTTACATATAAAATATAGATCTGTGCCAGCAGTTAATGAACTATTGTCCGTATGTTTATTCTGAACCTGAGGTAGTGGAGGGGCCGGTGTCTCATTTTGTTGTGTAGTTTTGGCTGTTGTCGACTTTGAAGTTTTTTCAGTATCGTCTGGTTCAATGGCATCTTTTTCTATAGACTGTAATCTTTTGTCTTCACCAACAACTTCTTGCCAGTCTGATGCTGAAGTAGAGACAATAATAATTTATCAACCATAACAAGTTAATAACATTTCTTTCTGATCACAACTTTAGATATACATGTAGTGATGTCAGGCCAATTCCTGTAAATTTAAGTAAATTACAGGGTCAATATATCTGAATTTACAGTTAAAACCACTAGAATTTGAAAACTGCTTTTTTACATGTTTTTGAAAATTATGAATTGAAGCCATCTTTAATGCTCATTGGGTTCTTTTTATGGTCTCAATTAAGTTTATGTCTACTAGTTTTTGATTGTTTTCTTAACATTTGGCTTTTAGTAAATATTGTGCACATCAAGTATTGCGTATTTTCGTTCCCATATTTATTTCTATTTAAACACATTTCATTTAACTAAAAGAGGATATCTGAGTGATTGTATCATATAAGACTTTTAATGGACTCTTAATCATATATATATCAAATTCATTTTCAGCATTAGTTTCAAGAATAGAACAACACTTTACAGTGCCATTCCTTTTTTTAACTTGTTGCTATGCAAAACATCAGATGGAAGTTTGAAATATATTTTGTACTTTATCTTCTTGGGAAACTATCAGCATGATCAGAGACGTTCAAGACCTCTCACAATTTATGACCCCAAAATGTAATTCAAAATTGAAATGTTTACCAAATAGAAACACAATCCAATAAACAATTTGACACAAAGGAAGCCTTCTAAGAGATGTTTACAAGACATGGAAATGTACCTTTTAAACTACATTAGGTGAACACTATTTCTTATATTTACAATTTAATTTAATATCACCATTTACCATTCAATATCAATAACCTAAATACAACACATAACTATATGTAGTTCAATCAAAATGTGATTATGGGAAGGAAAATCTCATTTTTTATATCCCAATTAAACATGTTTAAAAAGGTTATATGAAAATTGAACATGTTGAATGTGAAACGGTCAATGACCATGGCAATGTATAAATATACCAAACATGCAGATTGGTGGAAAAAATGGTTAGTCTCCATAGAAATAGAAATTTGTATAACAATGTATAAGCAGCAAAACTGTTGCATGTAATATAATGAGCATGTAAAAAACACCCAATTAATGCTGGACCATAAAAATCTTCCTTTACAAATATAATTGCAAGTCAATGTCCATAGAAATGTGAAAAGGACTAACAGGACAAATACAGGTAATGGTCAATGGCCATAGATGAAAATAAATAATAATCCAAATTTGATATTGATTCTAACAAAGGAATTGATGAAGCGTTCAATGACCTATAAAGTTACTCTGACATCTAAAGGTTATTAACTTTCTCCAATTGATGTCAGAGTGATTTAAAACCAATAATATCTTAGTACTGTATAAACCTTTCATGGATCATGATTCTTAGCCTTTAAGGTTTATACAATGGGTGCAATCAACAGTTTTTTTTCTACGACGTCACATTTTAAGGGACCATGCATAAGTGACCCTTAGTTGTGGACTGATTAATAAAGATACTTGTATAAAACTAGATATCACTGGAATCAGAATGTTCTCTAGTTTATAATGAAATAAAAATAATGTGTACTTTTAATATATTAAAAATATTCCATCCAATGAACATGGGGAAAAAAAGGTCCAATTTGAACATAAAAAACTTGAAACCAGGTCATGTGCACACCATGAAGACATGATCCATGCACATTTTACATAATCAAAACTGTATGAAATTTGTAGGTTTTTACCTGGCCTTTCAGAAAAATCTTGTTTTAGGGTACGGTTTCCTGCTCCGAAAAGAGCTACAGTGGCTGCAAATAAGTTTTCAATTTTCACTGCCAAAAAAACAGGTTGTTTACAGTGTTGTCTCCCCTCAAAACATGTAAAGTTAATATAATTTTTAAAATTATTTCAATCATTCAACCTGTTTTAATTGAAAGCTAATTAACTAATTTTTACAATCAAATACAAAAAACATGATACTTTTTCACCAATTGAGTAAATAAACAGGGGTTTCCCTCCATGGTTATTTTTAGTCGGGGAATAACCCCTAGTTTTTTATACGAAACTGTTTATAGCACCCTTAAGGCAAAACTTTATATGCGATATATTAAAATTTCTTAGCTTTTCTGAATCTGTACACTATACCGATTAAAATGATGTCTGACTTTAAGGATTGTGACCAGGAATAGTTAAAATACAGCTCTTTTTTCATGTCGCGTAGTACTGGCATATTGGCCAGTGGCAAACAGTTTAACCAGCAAACTCCAAACATTTTCTGTATTCCATTTTCATCAGTTTTACAATGAAAATAAATCATAAAATAGGGTTTCTTTTGAATAAATAGAATAAAAACTATGAAATAAGCATGAATAAAGTTACTTGAAATATATTTTGTCCCTAGTATTATGTGAACTAAGTTATAGCTGAGTTGAGAAAAATATGGAAATAAGTGTTTTTCTTAGGAATGGCACTTGTACCTTTATGACTTTAAAAAGTACCAAATATAATATAATGAATTAAAATTTATGTCACACTGATCAGAAGTACAGGTCAAAGTAGAAAAAATCTACACTTTGCATGTGCAACTTATGGTTCCAAATATATGAGACATTGAATAAAATATCATGACGTCACAAAAAGATGAAAAAAACTTCAATATTTGTGCAGAGTCTGGTTTTCTTATTTCTGGTTGCTATGTACAAATCTGTAATATTTGCATTAAATATACCAAACTGATGCTTTTAAATTAAAGTATAAGTGCCGTACAACATTTTTCAGAATTGTTTTACTCCATTCGCGTACACATTTCTATGCGAAAACATCACTATAATATATATTTGTCCCTTTAAGGGTGCAATCAACAGTTTTTTTCTACGACGTCACATTTTAAGGGACCATGCATAAGTGACCCTTAGTTGTGGACCGATTAATAAAGATACTTGTATAAAACTAGATATCACTGGAATCAGAATGTTCTCTAGTTTATAATGAAATAAAAATAATGTGTACTTTTAATATATTAAAAATATTCCATCCAATGAACATGGGGAAAAAAAGGTCCAATTTGAACATAAAAAACTTGAAACCAGGTCATGAGCACACCCATGAAGACATGATCCATGCACATTTTACATAATCAAAACTGTATGAAATTTGTAGGTTTTTACCTGGCCTTTCAGAAAAATCTTGTTTTAGGGTACGGTTTCCTGCTCCGAAAAGAGCTACAGTGGCTGCAAATAAGTTTTCAATTTTCACTGCCAAAAAAACAGGTTGTTTACAGTGTTGTCTCCCCTCAAAACATGTAAAGTTAATATAATTTTTAAAATTATTTCAATCATTCAACCTGTTTTAATTGAAAGCTAATTAACTAATTTTTACAATCAAATACAAAAAACATGATACTTTTTCACCAATTGAGTAAATAAACAGGGGTTTCCCTCCATGGTTATTTTTAGTCGGGGAATAACCCTAGTTTTTTTTATACGAAACTGTTTATAGCACCCAATATAATTTCATATTCTGGTATATGCCAGTATATAAATATAAAATAAACACAATTTAGTACAAAATACATGAATGGGTTCAGGGCATGGAGAATACAATTCTTACTATTTCATTTTTCGGGTCCTTTATAGCTTGCTTTCCTGTGTGAGTCAAGGCTCAGTGTTGAAGGCTGTATTATAGTTTACTTTTACAACTTTACTAGAGAGTTGTGTCATTGGCACTTATATCCTCTTATATCAGTATAATGTCCCAAGTCAGGAGCCTGTAATTCAGTGGTTGTTGTTTGTTTATGTGTTACATATTTGTTTTTCGTTCATTTTTTGTACACAAATAAGGCGGTTTATTTTTGTTTTAATTGTTTTACATTGTCATTTCGGGGCCTATTATAGCTAACTATGTGGTATGGGGTTTGCTCATTGTTAAAGGTTGTACAGTGACTTACTAGTTGTTAATATCTATGTCATTTTGGTCTCTTGGGGAGAGTTGTCTCATTGGCAATCATTCCACATCTTCTTTTATTATATGAATTAAATTGTAATTTAGTAAATTCATTATATATCGAAACTTACCATGTTTACGAGGCTCGTGAAATTTCTTTTCAAATCGTTGCTTTAAAATATTGTCCTGATTATCAATGGACTCATGTCTGGCCAGGAAACGAAGTTTTCTTATTAGTTCTGCATATTCATTATATTCTTCTGCTGCAAAATAAAAATGTTCTATTGAAAAATATACTTCGTACATGTACTGTACATGTATACATGTATTTTAAAGAGTTGAATGCTGTACATGTCTTGTGAAAGTTATTAAAACAAATCGAAAGCAAGGGACCATTATAACATTTTGCATGAAAACAGGAAGCTGTTTTTTGCTTGTGATGATCACTTGCTTCATTTTGTGTAAACTTTCAAAATCCAAAACGATGAAATCTGATATCTAAAAAGATTTTCTCAACAAAACCATATGCTACTGCTAGTAACATTGTGAACCAGAAAGTAAAACTTTTAACCAAAAACTTGGACATTAATTGTCAAGCAAGAATTAATCAGCATCATCAACATTCCATGTGAAATCAATTATATTGATGAAACTATTGTTCAGAGATATAAAAGCACTACATTAGTACATTTATGATTTAAATTTTGAAAAATGTCCATGTAAACCTAACAAATATTACTGTTTTAATTTATTCACATTTTTTTATATTTATATGAATAATCTGTATACATATCTTAGTAACACTTTGTTACATTTATTGGAGTAGAGGCTTGTCAAATTTCTGTGTTGTTTGTTTCATGAAAAAATAAATGGAGAACATAGATGATGCCCTGCTTGCCAATAATGTAATAAAGGCGCAGGACTCAAAATAAGTAAAAGTGACACTATCCTAATTTCAAACATAATCTGTGTTTTGTGGGTATAACCATATAAGCGTGGTGTATTTTAAAATGTTTCATAACATTTGGATGAGGCAAATGTAAGTCAGAGAGCGGAAACTAATTTTAGGATGTACACATGTATAGATGGAAAAGGGTAACACTTTATACTCCCATAAAAATAGGAATGCATATTTACAGTACTTACATTTGTTTATAATGCTTGTTGTAATTAATGCAATGTACATCTAATTATAACATTATCATTTATACCATTCATTAACTGGTGAATCAAATTGTCCTATAATCATATTTACAACAAAAGCCTGAACAATGGTTTACATCAATGTATCATGTGTATATTGATTGAACAAATCATGCCCTACTGACTAGTATAGTCTAAATTATATGATTTATTACAAATCAAATGATGATAAAGCCTAACTGCCCTCACTATGTATGTATTTCAGTGCTGTATATGGGCGTATCATACCAAGTGTAGACTTATTTTTCATGGAGACCCTTCATTATGTTAACCATTGGAATCTGTTGTATAAAATGGTACGACAAGCTTCACAATTCCTAATTAGATCAATCTAATTGAAAATAGAACTTTGACTGCTCCCCATTTTCTGATATTTGTGACATATCAGAAAAGGGGTAGCGGTTAAAGATTGAATACTGCAATGAAATAAATTTGTCTATTAGAACACTTAGTTTTAAACAGATATCTCTTTGCCACATGACGAGACCATTTCCCTTTTCTTAAAGACATAATAGACTACTAAGATGCCTTAATTTTTTAGTGCACTTGTGTTGTTGGGTTGGTGTTGCATACTCATTACCCTGTCATATTTCATTTATCTGAACAGTTTGAATAACAAAGGAGTTATCCAGCATACCATGTATACAGAGGGTGTTCTGAATGGAAATCCTATAACAGGAGTAGACGAAAATAGATTTATTGCACAGGAAATCAATGGGCAGATTTGTCACAGAAGCCATGATCATTTTATTTATTATCATTCAGTTACAATTCAATAAGTATCTACCATTAAAACGAAGACTTATCTTTTTCTGGAGCAAGTAAGGAGTGATGAAAGCCATTCTTTCAACATTTTATGGAAGCATTCAAAGGTTTAGAGCTAAATTGATGCAGTCTAGAAGTACATCAGTTCCTTTGTAAATGTAATATCAATGCAACATTTCCATATCAATCATTTAATTGAATCTAATTAATACAACTTTATCGATCTGTGTAGTAAAAATATCAGTAGTTATGAAAGCATGAATAAGTCTTCTGTTCAAATTTGAAAGAAAAAACATCCAATGAATACCAAAATTACATCAATCAGCGGGCAATGATACAGAAATCAATCATAGATATTAATCTTTTTATTTTTATCAAAACCTCAGCCAAGATGAAATTCAATTTTATTGAAAACCAAAAATAGCTTCAAATCTGTCATGTAGGCAAAACAACATCGTTAGCCAAAGTTCTCTAATCTGTGTATGAAAGGAAATAAGCTATAGACTATATGTATATTTGCTTTTTATTTTAGAATGCAAATGAAATCAGTGTGTTACATTTGCAAGATCTATTGATGTACTGAAAAACTTTACAAGAGGAAACAGATTCATTTAAATAAATCACATCAACATTTATTAAGATGATTGGTTGACAGGAAATATAGATTCATTTAATCTAACCATTAAATGGAAATAAATATATGTTGGTAAACTCTTCAATAAATCTAGGTTTTATTTGTGTTTACTGCTACAGTAAAATGATGGCAAGACTCAACTTGTCCTGATACAATGAATGTATGTGTAACTGTATACTGTATAATAAAGTTTAAGCAACAGCTAAAGTTCTGTTAAAGAGTTAGACCTTTCCTGTAATTGCCAGGATGTAGAACAGCAGTACACTAATCTGAGACTACTACAATACAAAGGTATAATAGTCTCAGGCAATTGCATAATGCACTTCATTGTGTTGAGCTAATCTTTTTATGAAATCTGATACATGTACTATATATGTAAACACAGAAAACCAGATTTATCTGTTGATCATAGATGATCATACTACTTTCTGGTCTACCCCAAGACAGTATAATGCTTGATTGCCCTACTAAAGTAAACATAACAAGTTCTATTTCCATATATGTATCTATGTAAGATCTATATACTAGATGTAGTGTTGTTGAAGTCTCATGACACGTTTTGACTTATAAATTATACGATATAATTTATAAGAAGCCACGTGCACTGATTAAATTTACTCATGCCGCAAAGCTGTGATAGAACTTAGAAATTGTTTGAGCAGGGTAATACATGCATGTAGGAATAGTGAAATAAATCATCATTATTTCCAATTATTTAAGACTGTTAACTTAGTTTATACAGATCCATACCACAAATGTGCATTTAACAACCAGATTTTCAAAGAATGGCATATAATTTGTAAAATCAATACAAATTACCATACATTCTAACCTAACTGGACAAGCCAAGAATAACCCTTTGGATATAGTGCATCTCATTCAGCAGTAACTTCTTTGCCACGTATAACTTTCAGAACCTAAGGTAATATTGACCGATATCCAGAAATCGAAAACTATCTTTACTTGTAAGATATTAAATAAAGGAAGTTATTGACTACATTTCACGGCTTTGACGTCACAAATATCCTAGAAATGGTTGTCCTTGTTTAAAAACATATCAATTTTCACATAAAAAGATTTTTGAGATAGAGGACGGTGATGAATCAATGAAGTGACTTAGTTAATGAAATCTATCATCAGCTGTTAATTGATAACAGTGTTTACTTACACCACAACAAGATGTTCAGAACACTGATCAATAAACCCATATAATGGCATATTCCCTAGACTCACAGATTTTCTCAATGGAAATTGAATTTGTCACGCTTTCCATGTTCAGATTTTAACTAGTATTCAGAACAGTATACGTAGTGGGTACAAATCTGAAAGTCAATGCAACTTTCTGTCTTTTTTATGTTGTTGGAATATACATGTATATTGTATTTTTAAAGCCCCAGTCCCACTTGACCACGATCGCACCACGCTTACCGCGATCAAGAATAAATTTAGATCGTGGTGGTCGCAGTATGAGCTGCTTTCAAGATGTTACTACCTCCTCATTACGCTTCTACAACGATCCCGCTACAATCATACCACGTTCTCACCGCGCTTATTCTGCGACCTTACTACCCTTATCAAGATCTTTCTATGCTCATCATGTTCTCACTACGACAATACCAAGAGTTATCCAATTGCAACACGATCTTACCATGCTTCTACTGCGATTATAGCACGTTCTTACCATGATTATACTACGTTCATACCGCGATCTTACTACGTTCTCAGCAATAATGTCAACATAGTGTTCCATATCAATACAGTTACATTCCTTTTATTTCTGATTAATACGTAGATTACCCAGAATCAATACAGTCATGCCACCAAAATCTACTAGAAATGTGGGCGTGGTGGTAGGGGTTGATGTAGAGGCAGAGGGAGCCCTGATAGTATCGAATCCTGTTCAAACAGAGATGAAGGACCGACCAATCCAACCTAAATTACAACCTATTGCTGCCTGGTACATAAAGCTCAAATGATGATATTTTAGAGAATGATAGCAAAGATGACACAGATGTGTCAATAGATATAGGAAGATGTGGTATGATTGCCAATGAGACAGCTCTCCATCCAAGTAACAATTTGTAAATGTAAACCAATATAGGCCAAGGTACAGCCTTCAACACTGAGCCTTGGCTCACACGGAACAGCAAGCTATAAAGGCCCCAAAAATTACTAGTGTAAAACCATTTAAGCGGGAAAACCAACGGTCTAATCTGTATAAAAACGAGAAGTATGGTTGAGCCGTTAGAAAAAATGGACAAGAATTCCTAATTACATACAGACAAACAAAGCCTGGAGAGATTTATTATATTTTATGTGAATATGAGAATGATGGTCGTAGTATGAACGTAGTCCGGTCATAAGAAGAGCCTGATGAGGACAGCAAGGGTGTGCTAGAATCGTACTATGGTCGTGAACAGCGTGGTATAGTCGTAGTGGAAGCATAGTTGGGTCGCAGTGAGAACGTGATGGTCGTAGTGAGGTCGTAGTAACATCGCTGCGAGATCGTAGCACAGTCTCTCCAAATAGAATTACGCTCTCGCTGCGATGGTACAGCGACCTTTGCGATCTTAGTGCACTCTCACTACGCTTCTACTACGACCTGATTTCGCCACGACCGCACCACAATTGTTTTGAACATGTTCAAAGTTAGCCACGCTCATCGCGATCTTGAAGATCTCACCACGACCGTGATACGACCTTACTACGATCATACTATGATCATCAAAATTTACATTTTTTTCACAGATGGTAGTACGATCGTGGCCTAGTGGGAATGCGGTATAACTTAAACTACATTTATGGTTTATCTCTTACATTGTATCTTCTTTTAGTCAACTGGACATTAGACAATTAATCATAAGAATGCATTATTTCTGCCATAATCATTGATAACTTCTGTGGTATAAATATATGGATGAACTGTCACTACTAAAATGGGTATCTGATAGGTTAGTCGATCTACCTGTACAAGCTCAGGTACAAGTGATTAGCGATCTTAATCCGGATATCCCTCAGGTGTTAGAACTGTATTGGATTATAATACAAACATCCTAAGGGTTATGCAATGACAAGCATTTGATTATAGTTGCTAAAAAAAATGGCGTCAGGCGAAATAAATTTGAACGATGGCGCAAGACAATTTAACGATGGCATGGTTATTTGACAATGGCTGAAGATATTTGAACGATGGCGGGGCGCCATCATTAAACAGGTCATGGAGATCCCTGTATCATACATTTATAGTACTACTGCTTAGACAGTCTGTCTGTCTGTCTGTCTCAGTCTGTCTTGGTACCATTCACTTGGTGTTGTAGTGATTGAATTGGACATTTAAACTGTAAATTATCAGTCTTCATGTGCATGTATAAAATGCATGCATTTTTCCATGGAGAAATTAACCTTCTAGCTTCATTTCATTACAGTTATTTGATTTCAAGACCAATAACTTCTGATTTCTGTGAAACCCTGTTAATACTGTCCACCCACGTAATATAAATTATGGCAAAATCAATGATCAAGTTCTCCTTTTATCATTCACAAGTTCCATTGGTGAAACAAATAACTTATGATTAGGCAGCAACCATTTGATTTTCTGGGGGGGGCTATGGTTTTTTTTGGAAAAAAAAGTTTGTTTCCAGTTTTTGGAGAAAAAAATAATTTGTTTTTGATTCTGAGAAAAAAAAATTGTTTGTTTCACTCTCAGCTGCCACTATATGTAATGCTAAAATTGAAAGAAAAAAATTGTTTTCGACTTGTCGCGAAAAAAAATAGATTGTTTTTCGCCGCAAGCGAAAAAAAAAGTTTGTACAGAAAAAAAAACCATAGCCCCCCCCAGAAAATCAAATGGTTGCTGCCTTACAGGATGATACAATTAGCTCTGCTGACTCTCTGATTAGTCTACACAATAACTATCATGACTATACAGTAAACCCTATGATCTAAGACAATAACTATACAGTAAAACCTATGAGCTAAGACAAAATAACTATACAGTAAAACCTATGAGCTAATAAGACAATATAACTATACAGTAAAACCTATGATCAAAGACAATATAACTATACAGTAAAACCTATGATCTAAGACAATAACTATACAGTTAAACCTATGAGCTAAGACAATATAACTATACAGTAAAAACTAAATGAGTTAAGACAATAACTATACAGTAAAACCTATGATCTAAGACAATAACTATACAGTAAAGCCTATAATGATCAAAGATAATATAACTATACAGTAAAACCTATGATCTAAGACAATAACTATACAGTAAAACCTATGAGCAAATTAGACAATATAACTATACAGTAAAACCTATGAGCTAAGACAATATAACTATACAGTAAAACCTATGATCAAAAACAATATAACTATACAGTAAAACCTATGATCTAAGACAATAACTATACAGTAAAATCTATGAGCAAATTAGACAATATAACTTTACAGTAAACCCTATGAGCTAAGACAATATAACTATACAGTAAAACCTATGATCAAATACAATATAACTATACAGTAAAACCTATGATCTAAGACAATAACTATACAGTAAAACCTATGAGCAAATTAGACAATATAACTTTACAGTAAAACCTATGAGCTAAGACAATATAACTATACAGTAACACATATGATCAAAGACAATATAACTATACAGTAAAACCTATGAGCTAAGACAATTAAATAGCAGTGAAGTTCAAAATTGTAACAGGAATGTATCTTAAAAAATAATTTAAAAAGACAAAAGATATATGTACATGCACACAGAGAAGTGATGAAGATTATCCGCTAACTATAATAGGACACAGAAAACTGTTCTCCCACGATTTCTAGTTATACATCAGCTTATTTGTATTTCAAACAAACTCAATTATGGGACCAAAGTTACACTTAATAATTTGTACAGATTTTTTGTTCATTTTATCAGTGTTATATGAACCAATTAACACAAAGGCAAGCACACAGTCTTTTGTTTCGCATATTTCCACAACTACAAAATGTACGATACAGTCTAATACGTTACTAAGCATTGAAACAAAAACGTCACAAGAACACATAAGGACTTTTTAATTTTGGTATAAGGAGAAAAATATAAAATTTAAATTTAAACCATTCAGGTATCCTCTCACTTCCAGTTTCAGGACAAAAACAAAAGCACTAAATGTTTGGTTGAAGTATATACAATTGAATGTAAGACCTGATACATTTTAGAAGATAAACTTAATTGTATCACCTGGTGCAAGAAGCTATGTGTAAAAAAACTTCTAACTTGTACAAAAACCCTGTACAAATTACAATTTGTACAAACATACATCTTGTACACAACATATATATATATATCTGCAGAAGAATGTTTATGTACAAACAAAAAAAGTCAAACATATTTAATGCTTACAGTAACTGAAGGCCTTATGTTAATGTATGTATAACAATATTTTCACTATGAAAAATATCACACAGCAAAGATACAGGAACAGAACAAGAGTTATAAAGAGTCTGCATCGCCTAATATATATTATATACATTTGTGTATGTGCATTTTCAACATACAAAATTTAGACACTCTCCAACAAGGGTCCGGAAACGGTCATATTTGCCAGTCATGTCCTAAACTGAAACTATAATGTCCTAAACTTTTAATTGGGATTTAGGTCAAATTTTATTTTTCAACAGTAATAATTTCGGTCATTTCGTTGAGATTGACTTTCAAAATCGCCATTTTGAACATATTTTGTTTTGTTATCGACTTCCTGTAATTAAACTGCCACTCCAATAAAGTGTTATAATCCTGAGGGCCCTCCTAATAACTATATTAATGCCTCGGGGAGCTATTGGCTAATGATTGCTAATCTCTTTACCTGTGTTTTTAATTCACACCTGGCAATTAATCACAAGCTCCAACTATTATTATAAAGAAATAAAAATTCCATACCAACTGGCTTCATTATTTAATTACCAAACAGGTCAGACAATTGTCAATTATGATTTAAAATTAAATTAAAATTTGGTTTAATTTACGTAGAAAAAAATATTTTTTTACTTCTCACACACGTGCTTTGTTTACTATGTAATACGCATGCTTGAAATTCTCTTCCACAGATTTAGGCAATTAATCGATAATTTAAAATAATTTCATCCTAAATAAAGCTAGTGCAACTATTTTAATTAATATTCTTGCAAAATTGAAGGTAAAATATTTAAAAGCCGATGTTTTCCTGTGATTTGGGTAAACAAAACTAATCTCGGAATCGAGTCCGGAATTGTTCGTTTTAGTATTGTCGCTTTACTTCCGGTTTGAATTTTGACTTCAGAATCGAAAGAAACATAAGTGATAACTGAGAATATTATCGTTTTCAGTCATTAAAATCATTTTATTTTTAAACTGTTGCCTTCCCTTAATTGCTCTTGATCGATTTTTGGAAAATGGTAGGACAAATCATGAAGCAAATGCGATGCAACAGTGAAACAAGTTTGTTGATGCTACGAACATGACGATCGAGTATGAGCTTACTCATAATGAGTCTCATGCAGTAATGTGATTTTGACAATCATTTTTTGAAAAGGGGCATCAACTTTTAAGTTGTATGAAAATGACCGAAATTAGGTGAAAAAATTTCCGGATCCTTGCTCTCCAACATTGTAGACTAGAAAATAATTCATAACCAAAATCATTTTTGTTTATCTGGTATTGTTGATATATTATATTCTTCTGCCGTTTCTCTTTAAAATGCATCTTCTCTAGTTTCTGCCCAATTTCAGAAAGAAAAAAAACAGTAACCTTTTCAAGATACATGTACCTATAACTTCTATTTCATGTATTTAAAATAAAAGAGTCAATTGATTATATTACCAGTGCCCATTTAAAGATCTGGCCTCACGGTCATAAAACTTTCGAGCATGATTTTTGTACTCAGACTCTAAAATCAACCAATCAAATTGCTGGATTTCATGTTTCGAGCATGATTTTTGTGCTCGGAGCACTAAGCCAAGTTTTATGCCTTCAAGGCCAGGTCTTGCTGATGATCACAGGTCAGCTTTATAGTTTCTGTCTATCCATAATTTTCAAGACACATGTACAAGGTACACCAGGGGTTCAAATTAACATTTGGTACTGGAAGGTCCAGGACCTTTGACCCTCCAAACTAAAAGGTCCACAACCTAAATTCCAGGTCCTACTTTAACTTCAAATATTTCATAACTCAAAATTATTGTGCCTAAACATGACGTTTTTAATGCAATAAATGGATTAAACATTTACTGGAGGCAACTTTAATCATGTTTAAATGAAGTACATGTAACAAACTTATTTTGCAGCCGAAAGTTAGGTTGATGTACATTTTCGAGTAACAAGCACCGGAACTTGCGGAAATGCACGAAGTGATAAAAAGTTGTATTTTTATTAAATAACCTGTGACACACTGCAAAGATTATGCTTCAACCTCTTTTCTTAAGAAAATGAATCGCTTACGTCTGAATTTCTTTTATTATCAATAAAAAATTGATGTTTCATCAACTTGGTAAAAATTGAAAATGTCCGATGACAGAAGCGACTGAAAGCGAGTATCGTAAACAACAGGGTGACTTGTTTTCGCTTTTGGGGGTCAGGGAAAGCGAAGTGACGGTCAGGAAAGCGACTTCTTCGTCCAAGTCGCCTGGTAGCGTGAGCCCTGCCTTTTGGTATTAGGTTAGCGTATTTCATTGTCAGTTTCATGGTTGTTCATGAAAAATGTAATTGTCTTGTATATTATGAATTCAAGTGATCTTTTTTTATTTATTGGGAAGGGTGTCCCTGTGAATGGGTCTGTTGTTTCAATGATTGGTAATTGATAACTAACTAGAACACACCCGCAAAACTGCAGGCATCTAGAGCTTGGTTGAAAGTATGTAAACTGTTGTACATGTAGGAAGTTTTGTAAAAGATTTTGTATGGAGAATTTCAGAAAAGGTATCAAAAGTCATAGGTACTTGGAGACAGTACAATTTTTTAAAGCTTTCTCCCTTTTCTCCAAAGTCCGATATTATTTTCTCTCTGTTAAATTCCATAATTTTGCATTTCTGTCATTGTCTGTACATGTAATTACTATGATCAAACATAACAACGTGTTACATTGTTCTTTCATTTGTCTTTTTTCTTTTATTAATATTTATTTTACTGTGGTAATTTTTTATGAGATATCCATTTAAAGTGGCTCGGTACTTAAACATCCCGTCAATGTGTTTGTATTATCTTTCATTTTTTGCTGGTGTGTTTTGTATATATGCGACTTTTTGTATTTCTTTGGTTCTTATAACGTGACTCTGCACTTAAAAATTACCCATCAGAATGTTATTGTTCTATAATATGTCATAAGAATATATTTCTTTTATGAATTAGAACATACCTTGAACCACAAACACCAAAATTATTCAAACGCGTAGTGGAATGTACTATTTGTGGATTCTTATGAACTCCATAGAACTTTTGGACTATTTTAATTTTTAAATCTCGGTCTATTTCTGAAATAATTCTTACATACTTTTGATTTTTTAACCCTGTATGCTAACATTGCCCATGTGAAATTTTAAAATTGTTTGTATAAACATTTAACGACAAAAATATGTGATATATAAAATTTTCTAACGTCATACACGCAAATCGATGAATGTGTTTGTAAGCTTTCGGGTCGATCTGGCCCAAGTCGATCCGTCCCACGTCGATACAGCCCCACGTCGATCCGGCCCATATGTAAAGTCGATCCGGCCCCAATAAAAAAATATTTATAAGGAATAAAAATAAAGATATATATTAATTGTAATTCATAAATGTTTCTGATTTTTTTTATTATAATGTAAAAGGTGTACGGTTAAAAAAAAAGGCCTTTGAAAAATATTTTCTTTAGATGAGCATACAAAAAGGGTTCTGATCTTCTATCTACAATATACTAGAAGTAAAAAAAATATGAAAGTTTCACCTTAGTGAAAGATGATGATGTCGGAATCGTTATATTTTTGTGCTTCGCCAACTTGAAATGTCTATGATTGTCTATGTAATGAAATAACTCAAGTGATATTTGCATGGATGGCACGGTTAACTATTTGATACATGGGTGTAAAATGGCAACTTCATTCCTCTTGTGTTTGTGTTACTTCCATTTTTATCAAAATGTGGGATCTGCTTATTGATTTGTGCACAACCCCAAGACTAAATCTCCAGCCCGAGGTAGATAAATTGACTTTAAATGCGCAATGCATACTGCTATTACAAAAATTTCATGCTACTACAATCAACGGTTCAAGGTACTCAAATTAATTATCTTTAATAAATTTTTTGCAGAATGGTTACTATTTTCGCGGAAAAGTAAGGTATTTATTTCCGGAAACGTAGACTTTTTTTTTGCGGAAACGTAGACTTTTTTTTTGCGGAAAAGTAAAACGCAGACTGTGATCCAATACGTCTTGTATCTTGTGTTATAACAAATACAATACACAACGGTACAGGCCGATCCCCAAGCTGATACATACAAATTTTGTTTTTCTTTTTAAGTTCTTAAAATTCTCAAATTGAGAAATGTTGTTTGATTTGCCTAGTCCTTTCTATAAAAGAGAAGACAGAATGCGTTTGTTTTTATATCACAATGGCTTTTCCTTGGTGTTATGGGACCAACATGTGCATTTAGTGTCATTGGTTTGCTATTTTCTTGCAATAAAGAATAATGGATACTCATATTACTTGGTTTTTCTACACAACTATTCAAAGTATTGTCAATTTTAAGAAAAATAAATTGACTATATTCGATATTACAAAAGAAAAACAAGTGTAACATGTGTTATAGAAGCCTCTGATGTTACCTGAAAAAAATACAATTAATTATTATTATATAAACACCAAACACCAAACAAAAGATCAAACTACAAAGACCTTGTTGATAACGTAACTTTAATTAATCAGGATTTGATTGAATTAAGTGATTACGATTGGCATTACCTTAGTTCACAATCATCAGACAATTATTGAATAAATAAACCAATTATAGACTAATGATTTGGTTAAACAAAACATTAATGATGAGTTAAATTTTTACGGTTCCATTGGACTGTAAATATTTATTTAGCTACTCTGTGTGAGAAGTAAATAAAATAAAAATCGCCATGACATTCAAGGTCAACTTTGAAAATATCTTCACATTTTAAAATATCATTGGAGCTGCTGTACAAATAGACACAATAACTATAGTTCAAAGCCACTAACAACTAATAAAAAAAACATGCATCTAAGACTAAACTAACACTTAGTTTCGTATCGATTTAAAATAGTTCTTTAACTGATACTTCAATACTTCGCTTACCTGTTGTGATCCATCATCGACACTTTTTGCAAATTCCATTTATACAGTTCAAATTTGTCACAAATTCCTCCATATAGTGAATATAGTTTATTCATATTTTATTATGGGGCCGGATCGACTTGGGCCGGATCGACGTTGGACGGAATGACTTGGGCCGGATCGACTTGGGGCCGGATTGACTTGGGGCCGGATCGGTTTGGGGCCGGAACGACCGGATACCGTTTGTAAATAGATGTTTTTGTGTTCTGTTAAATTGCTCCTTTTAAAATCGTGACACGATTATAAAAAATAACTCAATCTGAATAATCATAATACATGTAGATGACAAATGCAACTATGCATAGTACATGTACCTCGGGTTTGGTACCTATAGAACACAAAGGCACGATGATTAATTTATTGTGAAAGGAGAAGTGACACATAAAATGAGGTCTTCTCTTTTAATAGTATAGATTATGCCATGATTATCTCAGGGCTCACACTACTTCAGCTCGATTTAAATGGTCCACTAGAGCTTGTGTTGCTTTGCTACATTGTATCATATCCATACAATGTACATTTTTTGTAAATAACTTTTGTATACTTCATTTAGAACAAGGATTTGTATAGTAAGACCAAGGATTTGTATAGTATTAGATTACTAAATCCTTGGTAAGACCTTCTTACTATACAAATCACATATGTCTTTGTACTATGCAATTATTCATAATTACTTACTAGGGAAAGTGACAAGAAAACGTTGTTGGTGTTTAAACATTTCAAGTCATCTAAATGTTTTTGTGTTTATGTGTTTACAAATTATCCTGCGAAAACAGCTGAATAAAACAAAAATACAAACCTGTTTGGTGCGAATTTAAGCTTTCAAACAGATTCCCTGGCAGTATCAGAAGAATTCCGATTAAAATTAATCCAAGAGCCATTTAACGTTTATGTTAAAAAGTGATATATGGCTACATATTTATAATATTTCTCTGTTGGAAAACATAACCGTGTTCTAGTTTTGCCTCAACAAACTATCGACCACGTTCGAGATCTTGACGTCATAGATAAACAACGCGAATAAAGGAAAGATTCCATTTCATGGCATAGGTAGAGCAGCAACGATGTTTTATACTTCGCTATATCTGAGGGTTTGGATTAAAGAATAATGCCCTTAATAAATGAAGATTGGAGAATAACGGGCAAAAAAATGAAGAATAGAGAAATGCGTGGTCTAATTTTTTGAAGATTAGAGAAAAAAAGTGTTAATTTTTTGAAAATTAAATGTTTACAGAATAACAGACCCCCTCCCCCATCCAGACCCTCATATCTGACTCTGCGATCTGACTGGTACATATACAGGCTAGCCCATATACATATATATATCATGGTATTTTTGAAGAATAATTAAAAAAAGAATGTGTCATTCTCTTCAAGCTACCACTGTTGATTTTAACGGGGACTATTAGTATAATAGTCCCAGATTTGACCAAGGACATACAAATTAAAATAATATATATTCTTCGGATTTTACATGGATATCTCATTTTATTTACTTTTTGGGTTATATTTTTAAATCACTATATATACTGACTTCAAAACCATTGGCAAGGGTGATGGGCATTTCAGAATACTGAAAGATGGCATTTTTGTTTTTCATGAAAATACTATTAACCATGCTAGCTATTGACATTGTTATCTTTTAAATAATCATATTTTTCCCCTTTTCTTTATTTCTAATCTTAATAAAAAAAATCTTACATTTTGGGAACTTTTAATAAGAATGAAATATATTATAACAGAGACATATAATACAAGTATTATTTGTCTCTGATTATACTGAATAAAATAGAATTCAGACAGCATTTCAAAATAAAATCATTTAAACCTAATCTAAATGGGAGACTCACATTTAAATATTTTTAGTAAATGCATGTTACATATTTGCATTGTTTAACTTTTGATCTGGTTTCATCTCTTTTACATATTCCACATTTTCATTATCAATTTTATTATTTACTATTAAGGCCTATTTGTGTTAGAATGTGATAAAAGTCAATTCTTATATTTAAAGTTCAACAATTGTATTAACAAAATGTTATTTTTTTTTGTATTATGTTGCAATCCGATTATTTGGATTTTATACTAATAAAACATCTCTAAACATAAAGGAGTCCGATAGTGGAAATAAGTCGTATGGGCAATATTGATAAGGTATCAGCAGTTGTTATAAGATGTTATGATTTTAGTATGTTTGCATGTCTGCTATTGTTTTATACTCCTTTGAAAATGTTTTATGTTGATATTTTATCAGATAATTCTCGCTATCTATCTATTATCTTATTTTATCTTAGCTACAGGTCATTGAAAATACGTGTAGTCAGATTTGGTAAAGATTTGAGACAACCAGTGTACTTATTACTGCACATAGCATAGAATAGAATAGAATAAAATAGAATATTTTTATTTCCCAAATTACACGGCCCATACAAAGGAATGCTTTGTTTTTTTTTATTAACTGTCAAAACCGTTTATGACACCTCTACTGGAAATTATTCCACAGGGCCTTAATTAATGAATTGTATATTTTGACATGTTATTCAATTTGTTAACACCATATATAAAATAATTAATATGCAGTTACACGAAGGTGCTAATTTTCCAGATTCTTTAAGTTTTCCAGTTTTTCATCTGAATAAAGATGATTAATAACTGGTGCATACCGTCGTGGCCTATATTTATTTAAAACTAGTTAAAATCTTAATTATATACAAAATGGTGCAGAGAACATATGTAGTGATTAAAACTATGTACAGGAGATGAAACTATTTTAAATGATAGTGGAGAGAACAGCATATGTAAGCTGATCTCTGAAAGAGACGACTGTCTATGTATTTGACTACTGATGTTAGTAAAAGATTCAACTGACTAAATTTTTCTATTTATTTTTATATGTTTCACACCCACATACCACTTTTCTTCTATAAACCAGATTCGACTTTTTAATTCCCTTCTTTTCCTCAGATATCCATCGACCAACACCACAAATTAATCTATTTATATGAATTATTCCAAATTTAATAGCAAGTACTAGCAAAGATTTGTAATCCTTGAAATGGCAACAGTAATTTGCATATAAAAATACAAATCTTTGTAATGTTAGCACTTTATTGTTTAATTTCCAATTTCTAATCTGATTTATATGTTCATGTCAAGTGGATGTGATACTCGATTACTCAAACAAAGACCGATAACTCAGGAATATTATTCGCATTAAAAATTAAAAATCTTTCACTTATTCTCACAATGTAAACAACCATGACCTGAAAATGGAAGAGATAGGGGAAACTATTTTTGAGGTTTGATAATTTTATCGACAGTTAACAGCTGATAGATAAACATAAACAGCAAACAAAACCCCTGATATTATGTTTTCGAAACTTAGACATATACATTTTGGTCATTTTGAAAAGTTGTCACGTCTTAGTGTGTCATGTGAGGATTAATCGTTCTAAAATAAACGCAAATCGTGTGACAGCCAGCACATGCACAGAGCTGTGTATGCATAACACATAACACATCAGTAAATAATCATTAGAAAGCTTTCAAACTCTCCAAAGCATCAGATGATGGAGTCTCACATTAATCAGTACACCACATTTATTACTATTAAAAATCCCATCGTCTTCTATATATACAATAATAATTTATAATATGATTTAAAATTATACAATGTAGCTTTCTAGATGCGACACTCATATATTAGATGACGTCCGTAGGATACATATCGCCACATCGTCCTTGGGACGTATGGTCCATATCTTGTATTAAAGCATTAATGTATCGTCCATCCATACTCTAAATATTTATTCCATTGAGGTTATAACATAAAAAATGACACCAAAGCACTACCAGTGACTACCCTTTGTATGTTTGTATCTGCTTGAACAAAAGTAGTAATTATGCTTTGTCAAAAAATTTTAAAAGTTTTTTTTTTTTCAGTTTGTTTTAAGCAAGATAATAAACATCCATATAGAAAATAATATAAATATTTTACTAGATAAAACAGAAATTAATATGATTATATGTACATGTATTTTAAGTGTTTAACAAACATACACAAATGCACTATATTTTCCACTTATAATAACCATAGACAAAAATATGGAATACATCTATGTTAAACTATATTTATAAAAACATAAATTTGAAAAATTTTACCGGGCATGCGCCTGAAAGTAAACATCAGTATGTTGATGGTTTTCTGAAACTAAAGAAGAAGAAGAAGAAGAGATCTACAAATGTACATGTACCATGTTTACATGTAAACAATGTACATGTATATTTAAATATGTCATAAAGAAAATTTATTTCTGTGGATGACCCATCATTTGACATGACTTCATACACATGAAAACTCTCAAACAGAAGATTATTTCTTTATGTGTATGCTCTAAATTCAGACAATATGGCATCAAAATGCAATTTTTAATTTATAGATGTTGTGTCTATTTCTATTCTATTGCATCAAGCGCACATTCATAGATTTTAGCAAGTCAACATGGCGCCTCAATTATTATTAATATTGCAATATATGTCAGCTGTGGATTTTACACTAAATAGAAGTCAACGAAAAAAAAAAAATCTTTAATTCAAACTGTACTTTTATGTATTTTATATAAATGATCATGATGATATAAAAGAGTAAACTTACCTTGTACAGTGTACTGCCTCTCAATGAAAAACGTGTTTATCCTCTGCAAGGAACAAGGTTACCACAGGCCAGTACAGTGATGTCTTTTTTCCTCTGTAAGGAAAAAAGTCTTACTCAAAGGTGGCTTTTCTGTTCTATGACGGTGGGTTCGTTAATAGTGGAAGTAAGATTTTCTAATTTAAAATTTGTATGTATAATATTGTAGGATTCATTATACAAATTGTCTGGAAACAAAAACAAAGGATTGTTTGGAAAAAATAACCCTTGGAAGTTAAGGTACTTTATATTGAAGAAATGTGGAAATCAACCTGTGTTGGAATGTTACAGCAAAAAGCCAAAAAACAGAACTACAGCTCCAAAAGGTAATGTTCTATATATATGTAGTGCAAAAAGTTCATATAAAAAAACCTAGGTTAGAAAGGTAATGCTTTGCAAAAATAAACAACAAGGCTACATTACTGAAAGGTAAATATAATGTTTAATATCATTATTGAGAGAATATTTTAGAGAATATTTTATTATTCCAATCAAGGGCCCTTGATGGGCAGCATAACATGTATACATAAAACAATACATCATGATTTGTAACAGAAAAACATTTTTTTTTTTTTATAAACTAAAATGAAACATTGAAAAAGTTCAGACAGATGTTATTATCTTCATTCTATAAAATCATATACATTTAATTCTAGGCAGGATCAGAACCATAAAATCATTACAATTATCATTGTTATTACATACATTAATTATCATTTCGTCTAACATCTAGACATGTAATAATATAGCTCCCTAATTTTTTTTTAAAAGTACAGACAAATTTTCAATTAGTAAATAACCAAACAAATTTTGCCTCATTTGAAAGATGTATAAAATTAGGACAAATACAGTTTATCTCCTTGAAAAATATCTCCCTATCATTTTTGTATGCTGGACAACTAGTTATAAAATGTTGTTCATCTTCAACCAGATTTAGAGTACATTACTTACAAAGCCTTTGGTCTCTTTCTATATATAATGTTTTATACCGGTCTCTTTCTATTTTGATAATAATAAAGAACAGAACTACAATACTAAAATGTAAATTATTGTTATTTTTTAAATTTAGCTTTGATCTCTTGTGATATTTTTTCATATCAAGCTACTTGAGTTAAACACCCTCTTGTTTTAAAAGCCATCAATCATCTTTATATATATATATATATAGTACAACAATGCAGTAAGGTATTGTACAGTATAACTAATTAACTGTCGCAAAAGATAGAGTTTCAGTACATGTACAACCAAAAAATAATGTACAATTGAATATAACTGCAAAAACAAACAAAAATAAACTTCATGTATTGCAAAAGGTAGTGTACAATGTAAAAGGAGGAAAAACAGAAACACAGTACTGAAAGACGATGTACAATATAACTGTCCCAAAAATCAGAACTTCACTCATCAAACATAATTCTATAACAAAATGCAATTGACAAAATAAGAAATTAACCCAAATATTTATATCTAACATCCAAAAAAAGAGGAAAAATGTATATATACATGTACATGTATGTTCATGATAAGCTCTCACTTTTTTTATCTTTTTGTTTTGTTTTCTCTAATGGTTAGTTATGTAGATGAATTGCTGTGCAGTTTTCAAATGTCAACAATTTGTTCATGTTCAGTTATTGCTGCATAAATCATATGTAAAGGGGAAAAAAAGAAAAAAAACATCCACAAAGAAAAAAAAAGACCCGAGAATGATACAGCTTATTAAGTCTCTGTTTTTCTGTGAAGTCCTTAGCTTATTATCATGAGTATCATTATTAGAAATGTATTCTTTTAAGTTAAAGTTAGTTATAACAAATAATTGTGTTTAGTAGAAAATATTCAATAAATTTTTAACCAATCTTCTATTGTAGAGAAAATCCCATTACTACCTGGATTCCATTTAGAGAAAGTAACAAATACAAAAAACAGAGCTTATGTCTTCGAACTTACCAGCCAGGATAAATATTTGTGTTTATCAGCTGACGAGCAAAAAAATATGGATGTCTTTGTTTTCTTGTTGATGTCTCAGCTTAAACTAAAAGAACAAATTAAAGGTTTGGAAGTTGTAGAGACATTTACTGTGTAGTTACAATTCATTTTATTTGTGGCATACTAATTATATGTAAATTAAAAAATGATTTAAGCGGAACAAAATTTGTACACTGAATTAAACAAGAGAAAAAAGAAGACTTTCTTTACTCAGACCGTAACAATAAGTATACATTGTAAATCAAGTTAATGGAAATAATTTGAATAGCAGGGCTCACGCTACCATATGCATGCGACTAGTGTGAGAAAGTCGCTTTCATGTCTGTATTTGCTTTGCCTGACTGTTGAATAAACTGTACATTGTTTATCAAATTAATGGAACTAATATATATGTTTATTGATTGTTGCTTGCTCAACTTGAGTGACATTAATTTCATTCTATATTCCAAAATGTGGAATGTTTTTACTCTTTTGAAAAGAAATTTTATAGATATAAAAAGAAAAACTTAAATTTGTAAATTGAAATATACAAATATACTTAAACACAGGAATGAAACAACTCTCAGACATTGCTTGTCAATGAAAATAATTTCTATTTATTAATAAGTTTTATGTACATGCATATAATGTAGTACACTACACTACATGTATATTAATTCAGTGTTTAAATTACAGAACACACATAAAGTTTATAGCATGCTAAACTGGTTATTTTCAATTAATTATCATAACAAGTTTGATTTCAGATGATTTTATCATTGTGAAGCCAGAAAACTCAGATGTCAACAGGAGAATAGGAGCAAAGGGAACTAACTGTATTTTACATATCTCCCCATGGGGAGTAACTCTTGCCTTACAAGCAACAAGGACAGTGTTGGCACAATGGCCATTGAAAAGCATCAGGTATTTTGAAGGGGGTAAAAATCAATTTATGCTGGAAGCCGGACGTGTAGCTCCAATGGGAGACGGGACGTATATATTTCACACAGAGGACGGAAAAGAAAACTATGCTTACGACTTACTAGACCAGAGGATTGTTGATGCCTTGACCAAAATGCAGGTTAGTAGGTTCAAACCTTAGGCTATTCTTAAATCAAAATATTACCTGATCAATTTACGATTCAAGATTGTTTCATTTCAATTGTACTTTAGACATTTTAAAAAGTGCAGATAGCGAAGATTGGTGAAACAATGCACCAAATATAAACATGTCATGCATTAACACAAGTTTGTTTTGTGTGATTTACTTATATACTTTACCAACTTTACTAAGAATAGTGATCTGAGGGTCTGTCTTTATACAATCACTTTTGTCATTCCATTTGGATTTTCAGATCTAGAGTTACAGAATTTTAATTGAAAAAAATGGTAATATTTTATGTGTTCAAAATAAATAATTTAAAAGTAAAGCTTCAGTACACATGTTTTTTATTCAATATTCTGTATGAACTTTACACTCCCTTATTGAGGAACATACATTGTTTTTTTTTTTTTTTTTAACATTTGAGCATATTTTCTCTTTTTAATGTAGCCTGGTAGAAGGGGGACAACAGAAGAGATGGAAGATTATGTATTAGAATCGAACAATTTGACCTTGCTGACCTCTGTTATACCTTGTATGATTAATCATCCTGATCATATAAACATCATGAGGGACAATTGGAATATTGACATTAATGGTGAGTTAAGTATTTTAGGACAAGTTGGAATATTGACATTAATGGTGAGTTAAGTATTTTAGGTCATGTTGAGTCTAACAGTAAGTAGGAGATATTTTATTGCAATATAATTTATTATTTTAGTCTCTATGACCTAATACAGCAATGGAATGAGATTGAATTTAGATTACTTTTAAACTTTGCTATAAAATGATGATATGTGTGTTCAGTTTATACAAAGTATTTCAATCTTGATGCATTTTTTGACTCACCAGTTTTAAAAAATAAAACCACAGTAATTCTAAAAAACTAAAGGGATAATAAAAATTGTATATTAATAGGAAAGGAACATTTTTGAAATAAACTTTACAATTATAATTGTATTTGGTTTACAGTAATTAAACATTTGTATTTTAAAAAAATCTACTCAAATTTAAGTATGATGAGTCTATCCTTGGGGACACTCAGCTGTTACCATCTGTGTTATGGACATTTATGAAATTTTATCACTGGTTGTTTCAAAAATTTCACTCATCCCCCAAGAATTTCTGGGGATAAACTGTCAAATTTCATACAAATTCATTCCAACACCAATTCAACATCAACACTACTAGGCTTCCTCATAGCCTCCTTATAGGCTTCCTCATTGTCTCATTATAGGCTTCCTCATAGCCTCATAGGCATGATAGCCTCTAGGAATGATAGCCTCATAGGCTTCCTGATAGCCTCATGCATTTATTTTGAACCATCGTTCCAATTTGATTGGTGTGATGTCAAGCCAGGGGTCTATACTTTGCTACTTTCAGTATGCACATAGCTAGGCTCTTGGTTTAGGCATGGAGCAAAACAAATAAATTTTTTTAGCTGAGTAGTTTCCCCAAGGGCCAAATTATAATTGTGATGTATATATATAAAATAAAAGTTGTAATTAAATTATGATTTATGTTTAATTCAAACATGGATACCAATGGCATTGCTACACAGTATTTCCCAGGAGTTTATTTACAAGATAGGTTATAGCAGGAAAAATTAGGTCGATAATAATGTGAGCACTAAATCCTTAATTTTACATATCATGAGTTCAAATGGTGTGTTCTGAAAGAAATCAGGGGTAATTAAATTATTTAAATTACTATGAAATTTCTATGAACTCATTATGTGTGACTTTGAGGATTTTGTTCACTGACACATTTATTATCGAAATTGAAATATAGGGCAGAAAGTTGCATCAGGATGGTTTAATTGTCAGGTCAAAGAATTTGCAAAAGATATGAGGTTGGATGTTTGCTCAGGTGTTAACACACATTTCCCTATTACATAACAGATTACCAAAGAAAAGATACAGTATAAATAACAGACAATTAAAATAAGATTAGAACAGCATCACATCAAACTGAAATAGATTTACCCGAAAAATATTTACAAAGAATCAGAACACAATGCAAACATGGAACAAATGACAATTAAACATATTCAGGATCATTTCTGAGAATTTTGTATAAATAGGTACTTATATGTTATATAAGTTAGGTTTATACATAGTTTGATTTTAATTACTCAGTAGTCATTATTTTAGGATTTTCCCAGGATGTGTATTTTCTTTGCTGTTGAGATGAAACAGATTTATTATCATATGTCAATCAGTTAGATGTGAAGTTTATCACATGTTCTTAGCAGGAGGTCTAATTACATCAGTTCCAATACAAATATACATGTCTTGTTAATTAGTGACCACTTGTGTGGCATTTGGCTTCCTTTGTCCTTTGTTTCTTGATACATTAATCTGGGTGCAGTTTAAACATATTCAGGATCATTTCTGAGAATTTTGTATAAATTCCATATTTATAGTGCATGTTAGACAATACAAAGTCAAGATAAAAATTGATAACAAAAATCATGCAGATCTTAGATTAGTGTTAATATAAATGATAATGAAATATCTTGCCCTGTTATTTACCTCTGAAATTTAAATATCATGTGAAAAATTTACCACAATCTTATACAATTAATATTTTCAGGAAACACAATAAGAACAAGACCAACAGTTCATGTCAGACAGACAAGTAATGCCAATGAAACAGGGTAAGATTTGACAAGATTAAAAATGGCACATATTTTAACTGATAATTTGTCAATACTGTATTTATACAGCAAGGATTGACCGTGGTTATATGGTATAGATAACTTCACTGAGTGCTAACTGATTCCATGCCATGCTGTAGGAAGGACCTTATGTAGAGATATGGAAATAACTGTTCAGGATGAGGTTTTTATTGGACAATTATTCAGGAAGATTATTAAGTTTCCATGTAAATATAGGAAAATATCATTTATACCAATTAGGGCTGTTTGAGAAAAGACTATGTCTTCCCAGGGAAGGCATTATTATTATTTTTTTTAAATTTCATATGGATAGTTTTATTTGAAATACCAAAGTGCAAAGGAATGTTGTTCAGACTTGTTCTAATTTATTTGTATTTCTTGGAGTGGTGAGGGTTAATAAAATGTGCTGTCCATAGTGGGGGGAGGCAGGGTTCGACACTAACGCTAGCCCGCTAGCCAGAGACTAGTAACTTTTGTGTTGGGCTAGTAAATGTCCGTGGCGCGGTAGCCCGAGGGGCTAGTAAATTTATTTGTCATTGAACCTCAATATGTTGTTATTTCGGCAAAGTACAGTCCAAACGCCGGTCATATCTGACAACTTCGTCGAATATTGTCTACACTGGTTCCTCGACCTCTTTATTTACATACAGATACAGATGCTGGAGAGTAAAATTTCTACCGTAAACCAGTCGCTATATACAGTCAACTCGGTCTAAGATTACTCGGCCCATAAAGTAAGAATGCACCACGTTTCAAGATAACCCGTTTTGAAATAAACATTTATTATACTGCATATACATTTTGGTTTTATTATATTTTATTATTAATCACATCAGATATCCTGATAAATCGTGTGCATAGATTAGCCTTATCTATTACATAGTCGTCGCGTAAATAGTTTAAATTGGAAATGTCCTTTCGTTCTTAAAATAGAGCGTTGAAAGGTTCCCTGTTGAATTTTTCCTTTACTCCAAAGGTACATGTGGTGATGAAAACTTTTCGATCTTCTCTGTCTTTATCGAATTAGCGTTTGTCATGTCGTCATAATTCTTTTCGTATTGCTCGGGATTTATCATTACAATTGCAATGGACTGAAACGAAAGTAAATTTCAGGTAATAATATTAAATGTGATTAGCTTCATTTTGAGAGCTGAGGGGTGTAAATGATTACAAGACTAAGCCATTGGTATCAGAAAGCGTCCATTGCACGTACCGGGATGTATACATGTCACAATGCATTAACGGGAACAGGGTTAAAACTCGTCATGAGACAAATCATTTGGAACATGAAGACTCAGCATCAGAAACCAAAAGTAAAATAGGGGACAGGTCAACTTATTTATACATGTAAATAAAATTGAACAAAAACATTGTTTTTTTTAATTTGATTATTTTAGTTGATGAGTTTTTTGTAAGCAAAAAAAGTGTCCCATGAAATTGTGTCTTCTTGAACTATATTTCACAATTCATCTGACTAACAAATTCCTGCCGTTAGATTTCCAAGGTGTTCATTTTTTTTTTCTTTTTCTTTTTTTTTTTTTTTTTTATGAAGATATAAACAAGTATGAAATACTTATTTTTCAGACTGAAAACATCTTTAAAGGCCTCAGAATGCAGGATTTTGCATCTAAATTTCAAAAAATTTCTGGGGGGGCATGCCCCCAGACCCCCCTAGCAAGTTCGCGGGCCTATGGCCCGCTCACTCGTGGCCAGTTGGCCCACTCACCGGGCTACCTGACACAGAACAGGGCTAGTTGAATATAATTTTAACTAGCCCTGTGGGCTAGTGCCTACAAAAGTTAGTGTCAACCCCTGGGAGGGGGGCAACTCAAAGTCATTGTACAGCCTTCAATGATGATTTGTTTTTGTCTGTTTGAAATATTCATATTTAAGGCAAGAACTACCTTTAATTTTTTTATCACTCTGGATCTAATTGCAATGGTTTTTGTATGTACTATGTGAACAGAGTTGCTGAAATCCAATGTCATCATTATTCTATCATATTTTTTTTTATAGTATACAAAAAGTTTATGTAATATAAATCTTTACAAATCCTACATACAGTCAAAATATCTGTTTTGAGATATTGATATCCATTTATTTGGCACCTCCTTCTGTTTGTTGAATAAGAAAAAACAGTAAATGATAGTACTTCTTTTGTAAGAATTAAAACCAAAGTTATTGTTGGTGCTGTGAGCCTGATATAAAGGCTTATCCTCCTTCCCTACGCCTATATCACCCTGCTCTGTCGCTCAGTAATTCATGATCAAGACTTCAAAACAAGACCAGGCATTATCAGTGATGTCACAATGTGAGAGGAGAAGTTATCAGCGACGTCACAATGCGAGAGGAGACGTTATCAAGCTTGCTTTTGTCAATCGTAAAACTGTCTTAATGAGAGGAAGAAAGACCATTAATAGAATGATAACAGATAATCAGATTTTCTACGTATAGATATGGTAAAAATCAGCCGCTCGACACAATGTGAAACTTTTTAGCTCGTTCGCTACGCTCACTCGCCAAAAAAGTTCACATTGTGGCTCGCGGCTGAAATTTTACGATATCAATGTGTAGAAAACCCGATAACATTCACAATTGAAAATCATTTGCTTCACTTAATTTACAATATACATGTACAATGCATGTACAAACACTATATTCAAAAAAGTTATAAGATTTATTCCCAATACTAAACAAGATCTTTTCAAAATCAATACACATGATAATTTGTGAAATTATTACTGAAAAATATAAATACGTTTTTATATCTTTAGATCTGATCTTGGTACTCCTGGAACCCCTGGTCCACCTCTACCAAGTAGGAGACCAGAAACACCATCAAGTAGATATCTGGCAAGTAGTTCCCCTGGCCGACAACAATCATCAAAAGTACCATCAGTTGTCAACTCAAGTTTTCAAAAGAGTAATTCTTCATCAGCATTAGTAAGTCGACCACCACTTCCAACACCTACATCAGGAGCTTTGTCTAATTCTCAGCGCTCTCGTCCAGTGCCAGCACCATTAAATAGGAGTAGTACTGCTGATGGTAATTATTTGAGAATGAACTCTTTGTCTGCAGTAAAAACAATAGCCCAGAATTCAGTGCCACCGTTTTCACCCACGGGTGAATGGAGCCCCCCTCCATCTTTTCAGGAAGCTACAAATTATAGTTTAATGAGTCCTGGACATGTTGGCAGAGATGGTTACTTAAATCCCAGAACTAGCGTTATTGAACTTCAGGAAATAGCACTAGAGAAATTTAATCAAAATGTGCCTGAGACTTATCTTTCTCCCACTGCTGAGTATGAAACAACATTTAATACAAGCAGTTTGCCACGGGAAAGAGGGTCAACATCTAAGCCATCAAATAACAATGACAATCATTATAGATTGCGCTCCTTGAGCTGTGAAGACATTAAAAAGAGTCAAATGAGACAAAGGGCAAGAACTGCCAACTCACGACAGGATGCTAAAAATAATTCAAGAGAAACTACAACTGCAGAACCTTTTCCTCGTATTCAGGAATTTAAGGGAAGTATGGAATTATTGCTACAAGATGAACGAGGATATTATAATATTGATGGACTTAAGGGTACTATTGATTCTAGTCATGCGCCTACAGTTGCTGAAGTACTTCAAAAGTTTGATGAAACTGCCAAACCTCCATTAACAAGAGCCATTTCTAATCCTAATTTCTTACAGTTACTAAATAAAGACAAGTTAAATGATATACGAGTAGAAAAAGCCAGATCAATCCATGGTTCTAATCCAAACCTTAAAAAGAGTAAGTCTTTACTGAACTTATTCAAACGTTCAAATAAGGAAAAGTCTTCAAGTACTAAAGAAGAAGGCTATTCCTCTAACAAGGCTAAAAGTCTTCCAAATAGTCCATGTAACTCTTTACAGCGTCAGTATAGTCATCCCAATATCTCTATTAATGTGAAAGGCATTCATGTGACTGGAAGAACTAGATCTTTTAGGAAACCTAGGCAATATGAAAAATCTCCACAAATACAAAGAAAAGAGGGGAAATCCCCACAAATTCAAAGAAAGGATGGGAAATCTCCATTGCCAACAAGGAAAGATGGAAAATCTCCCAAATTTAAACGCAAGGAAGATAAATCGCCTCAGTCACAGTATCGACATGAGAGAGCAGCGTCAGATCCACAGGTCCTAGAACAACATTCTCCACAACCTACACGTAGAACAAGACATGATGTAACGCCTTCGGTTTCTTCCTCAGATAATGAATTCGCCAATGGCAGACCCGTTTGTCCAAGTCGCCAGGCATCATCTAGATCTTTAGGAAATAAAGTACATACTGTTTGTTAGATAATTTTCACAATAGTTAGAAAAATGTAATCACTTTTTATCTTTTGAAACATAACTCTTGATACTGCTTTATTTACAGAAAAACAAACATCATGCCATATATGCACTTTTTTAATCATATGTTATAATTACTAAAAGGATGGGTGTAAAGCTGTAAGCAGCCATGAAAATGTTTTTTTCACTAGTTGATATTTTAAATGAATCTCCATTGAAATGATATGATAGGTACCTTCCCTTTTTTGATGTAATAATTTGAATCTTAGAAAAACTTTGAAGTTAGAAAAGAGTTGCATAATTTATAAAATTTTGCTAGTTGACATTTTATTGAGAGATTAACATGAAATACAGGGTTTGAAATATGTCATTTGTGACTTTAAAATGAAGCATTTCTATAATAGATTTTGTTTACAGAAAACACTTGTTGTTAAATGCAATTAATTAGCCATTAAGACATTTTCACATTCCAAAGTGCAATCTAAAATAGGGCATATAGGATGCTTTTGGTTTATTGCTAGTCAAAGTACATGTGTACTTAACATTTTTGATATTGTGTACAATTTAATTGTGATGAACAAATTGTAGATCAAAATTAAATATATGTGTATGCTTTTAGATAAAGAAGGTTTTGAAAGACTTGTAAATATTTTAGTATCCCTGACAATATCGATGTTCTAATTCTCACACTAATTCAGAGATTATTGTTTTTATTCTATTTACTGCTGTCAGTTGAAGATTAAGAGTTTTTTTAGTGCTGAAATATTAAAAGATGACATACATATTTAACTTGCAACCTTCTTATCATAGATTGATGTTGGAAACTATTAATGAATAATACTCCATGTATATTTATTTTCTAATCTAATATAAAAGTCTTCATCACTGTTTTTTCCCATTAATGTGAATTTATTCCTTTTTTCCAACTAAAAATATGTGAACTTATCATTTTCATATCTGCCAAGCAAATTATCCTTTGTTCAGGCAAAATTTTCTGACACAAATTTGAAAGTATGGAGAAGACTACATGTATAGATAATGGGCATTTCTTGGAAGCAAGATTTTGAAATATGTGAATTATCCATAATGTTTAGTATATTGCCAAAAAATATGAATTAATTTTCATAATAGAAATTTAAACTTTTTTTTATATAAAAAATCTAGAGAATTGTGTTTATTTAGTGCAAAATACAAAAGAAATATAAATAAACAATATTGCTGATCTTTATCAAGGTGCTTTGGTAGGGCTTCCAAAAATTAGAAAATACTTATCACTTTGATGTTCGCAATTGTTTTTGCACCATTTTTTTCAACATGAAAAATGCCAATTTGAACAAATGTAGTTGTGCATTTAAAAACAAGAATTGCAGAATAGCATCATGTAAGACTCTTTTAATTTCTTTTTATGGTTGAAGGCATTTTTCTTCTTTGGAAATCTGGAAGATATTGTTATCACTCATAAATCATTTAATGCATGGCTACATAAAACCTTGTTAAGATGTTGTTGGGTATAGAACTGTGATCTTTATAATATATTATAATAGTTACTAATTTGTTGTAGAATTTTTATTGAACATTTTATTTGTTCTACTTTTAAGAATTTAATTGTATAGATATGTTAAACATTGTTGTATTGTGTAAATCTTTTAGTGTGTACAGTTTTTATAGACTAAGTCTATATAAAATGTTATTTAGAGGTCATCCAAATTCTCAAGCATTTACCTGGCTTGACCATCATAGGGAAAGGGTTTGTTGTAAGGGTAAGTGTAATTTCCATATTTATAAAATAAAAGTAACCAATGTAAATTCAGAAATTATTGCATGTATTTATTATTGCGATTGAGAAAAAACCTTCAATGGGTTCAATTCATATAAAAAAAAATCAAAATGTGAGTTTTAATTATTATTATAACCCTGTCGCTTTTTCACAATTACAATTTCTGAATTAACATAAATTTTATGCCAAAATAAGATATATTGCCTGTCAATGGGAAGCATATTCCCCCTACATCAAACTACCACTGTATAAAGGGATAGTCTTCATTAACAACATAATTGTAAGTGGACTGATCAGCATCTAAAAACTTCTAAATTTGTTTGAAAATTGTGGATGGCATCTATTGTATTTGTCATGAAATGTAAAAATAGTTATTATGAAATAATAAAAGTTGTGTAATATGTTCATGTTGAATGTTTACAAGGGAAGAAAGATTCATTTAACAACATGTCTAGTTATATAAGATGGTTCTTTAACTTGTGCAATAATAAGATAGATTTGAAAGCTTTTTATACAGTTTGGATATAAATGTTTCATGTATTACAGTTTCATGTATTACATGATAATGAGGAAAATTTAAGCATCAATATAATTGTGAAATTTATAAGGTAAAGTGCATGGAATTAGTAAAAATTAACAGTTAAGTTCTAAGACATTTCATAGACCTTGTCGTATGATATTATTGATCTTGTGTTGTAGGTTTGTTTGTCTTATTGGTATTTTAACAACACAAACACCGTTGATTTATCAGTAGACAACAAAGTTCCTAATAATAATGACTTGAAAAAAGGCATCAATAAGACAAACAACTTTGATATTTATTTTTTTTTATGTCTTTCATAAAGATTTACCATCAATTTTCATTTGTTCTGGCATTAAGAAGGTATGGTTAAGGTTCTATTAACTGTACCTATAGCATGTAAATTCTTCTCTTCTAGAAAAAAAATCTGATGAGGTGTAACTGTATTTTTGTGTCATTATGTTGTACAGGGAAGTCTAACTTCATTTGATTACTTTTATATAATGACATTTTACTGAATTTAATTGACCCACAACATGCAATTAATTTTTTCCTGGTCATTTGTTGAGTATGGAATATTTGTATATAATCATAAAATACTGCTAAATGTTCAAACGCTTACAGAGTATTTATTTTGATATGTTTTTTTATTGGAATTTTTGTACAATACCTATTTTTATCCCATTTAAACCCGATGTTGCCTTTGTTATAATTTTATATATTTTGAGTGTCTAGAACTGTCTCAAATTATTTTTACTCTTTTACAGAAAGATTTTTACAATCTTTCACTCTAAGGCAAGATGTGATGGACATTCACATATCTTTTTTCCCCTGAAATAAAAAAAAGCATAAGTGAAACCAAAGACTTTATGTGAGATTACTTTTTAATATTTGTCAGTACTTTCATGACATTGATAATATAATAAAACTCCTAAATTTTAGTACCAGCAAACGTTAATTTAAGAAGTCCTTAATAAATAAAGGTATGATAGATTTAACATTTGGTTTGTTTACAGAAATACCATTATTATGCATTTTAATGTAGTAAAAAATTTTGAGACAGTCCCTATGTGTTTTTCAGTTTATATATTGGTTGCTTGTTGGTTGTATTGCTTAGTAAGTTTGGAGGAGGTTTCATGTTAATGTCAAACACCCCTTTTTTACAGTTATAAATTTTATGATCCTGTTATTCATGTCTTTTAACATGTTTTAAAGTAAAAACTTAGGCTAATAATTCTTATTGTTATCAGAGAAGGACCTTTTGTTATTTTCAGTTACACAGACCAATGGACCATGTTCACATGTGTTCAGTCTGATTCAATAACTGTAAATTAAAAAAAAATCTAGAGACTTAAACTGATCATTAATTTACTGATTTGGTCAAATCATATAAGGGATTTTTGTCCTAATACATTTGATGAACCTTTGTTTTGGGTTTTGTTAAGTGTGTTAAATGATTTTGTATCATAATTTTAGAACTTATCTTATCTCAATTCAAATTTAATATATTAAATTATTAATGTTGTCTTGTTAGGTGGCATTACTTTGAAAATTTATGATGTTTTGTTACAATGGTATAATTTTTTTAATACAATGCTGGTTAAAGGCTAGAAAATATGCAATATTGTTTGTTTTACATAATTGTTACATTAAATATAGTTTGCTTTATATTTGTTATGTTCCTCTGTTAATGATCAAATGTTTTAATACATAGATTTTTATAGAAAACGAACAAAACCAGTCATATTATATGTATGTAATGTAAAGAGAACATGCCACAATGTTTTGGTGAGTTTTTTCTCTCAATCCAAGCAGAAAATCCATCGTCAATCCATAAATGTTATGATAAAAAATCAGCCAACACCAGCACAAGGCATACCTTAAAAATATGTGTCCTTGGTATTTCTTATCATTATTTGTTAATGTATGTCATTTTTACCTATATTAAACAATTTAAAACTTACTTCCAAAATGAGAAGAATGTAGCCAGTAAAAATATTCTCCTCTCAGCCAAATGGATGAAATGGTAGCAAATTTTTGTTCACTGTTTGGAGTGTGCCTTGACATTTTATGATAGAAGAACAACATTGGTATGCTGAAATTTTCACTAAACTATTTAAAAAAATGTATAGGTTCAAATTGAAGAATTTTAATTCTTAATTATTATTAATATTCAGTATTAATTTCCATCAATCAGTTGTCAATATTTACAGTACAACCTAACTATTTGTCACTGTTTACAGTGAAACCTAATTTAAGATCAAGTCAGAGTATCTCAACCCATTTATAAATTTATTGCTTTATATCACAATTTTCACAGTTTTATAATATCAGAAAATAAGAACATTAATGCCAAATTTTATAATAAGTTGCCAAAAATTTAGTACAGAGACTTTAATGAACTATTTATATGATAAATTTATGCTGCAAACTATGTATTATGACAAGTACCCAGTATTTATAAATTTCCAAAAACTCCCAGGTTATTAAAATAACTTTGACTTGAACTTAAGGAAGGGTGTCACTTTATATTTAGTTGGCAGCTTCACCTAGTAGCATAATAATAATAATATAAATGTTGATGAGCAATATGTGTTAGTATACTACTTAACAATGGAGACACTAACAATCAAAGGTCATCTTGTATTAATTCAGATGAAAAATAAAATATTAAATGGTTACTATGTTGTTGTAATTTTTAACTATTTATAATTTTCCAAACTGGTTGATTATTTAATCCTAGGCTTTGAGGTATCCCAAACAGATTGATTATTTTACCCTTTGCCATAAAGTAGCCTGAGGAATGTTTGTGTCCAGTAGATAGAACTTTGCTTTAGATTGGAATCAGGCTTAGATATATTGGTATATGTAATAAGATAAATATCCATATTAATTATTACATCAATATGTGCCTAGTTAAGATCACAGATAATAAAATTTAGTACAGAAAAGATGTTTCTATATAATTACTTGCTCCTAATTGGAACCAAACTTGGAAATAGGGCATGATCCCCTTTAAGGGAGTTCGCTTCTCAGTTTCAAAATAATTAGATTTTCAAAACACTAGTTTATATTGATAGGTGAATCATTAAGGAATCAAAGGAGCAAAAAAAATATATAGGTCAATGTGCTTGTTTTCGAGATATTAGATAAATTTATTTAGTTGAAATTTTTTTTGGGGGGGATATTCTCTCTTGACTTTTCATAGCTTTTTTTTTTATCATTGACAACTTTAACCCTGTATGCTAACATTGCCCATGTGAAATTTTAAAATTGTTTGTTTATACGTTGAACAACAAATATATGTGACGTATACAATTTTCTGACGTCAGACACGCGAATCAATGAATGTGTTTGTAGATAGATGTTTTTGTGTTCTGTTAAATTGTTCCTTTTAAAATGTTGCACGATGATGACTGCTGTACCACTATTTTGACTATTTTATTTATTGTGTCTGTTTAGTTCACATGCATTATTGGGAATATAACGGAATTTGATGAGACTGTCATCAAAGTGAGAGGTTTAGCGCTATAAAACCAGGTTTAATCCGCCATTTTCTACATTTGAAAATGCCTGTACCAAGTCTGGAATATGACAGTTCTTGTCCATTCGTTTTTGATGCGTTTTGTCATTTGATTTTGACATGTGATTATGGACATTCCGATTAGATTTTCCTCTGAGTTCAGTATTTTTGTGATTTTACATTTTAAGTTCTCAAAAACTATTAACAAATAATTTAAACTTTATAAGACCTTATAAGACTTTTACAGATAGCTTATCACTATACATGTAAAAGATTTATAAAAAGAAAAATTGGGTCAATGGGCAAATTCTTTTAAGGCATTTAAATGGATAAAACCAGAGGATTCCGAAAATCTGACAAAAATCCCAACATATGACAAGCGAACTTCCTTAAAACATGAACAATAAATTCCTCAAAATGTGAGTGCTTACAAAAGGTAGAAAAAAGATCTAAGCAAATTTATTAAAAACAGGATGAAAATAACAATATTTCCTTGAAATTGTCAACAATTCCTTCGATGAGTTTGCATTTGGGAATAAGTCTAGTGAAGTCTCTTCTCAGAAAGACGACTTGTTGGAGATTATTATCTTGTCAACTTGAACTATATACACTCGTGTCTTACACAAATCCTTCAAATGTTGTATACTATGTTCTTTGGAATTGTTAATCTTCAGAAATCACTATAACTTCACTTCACAAACAATATGTTTTTTTATGAATGCAAGACGACAGTACATTTAATCAGTTACTTTAGAAGTGTTCACTCGTAAAATTGACCCAATTTTGTTTTAATTATCTTCTATGATTTGTCGATTTATTATAAATCTGTTAAAGAACTTTTACTGAAATGTCATGGTTGCAGTATAGTCTTTTTGGTTAAAAGTCGTCACGTATACAGTGGCAAATACCTTTAACAGAGACTGTTCAAGATCTGTCATCTACATGCACCAAATTTTCAAAAATAAACAAAGAATGTCTTTTTATCTAATGGTAATGACTTAAAAAAACATATGAAAAAGGTAAATGCATTTATTAAGAACAGAGTGACTTTGTGAAAAATGAACAATCAACTATGTCAATGTAAAATGTTACAGTGACAGGTTTTTCTTTGCATCTAAAATATGTACTCTTGTATTAATGAGTTGTGAAGTGATTGACAATGATACCAAATGTCCACTAGATACAAAATGACAAGGATGTATACAACTATTTGTCTTCGTACGGTATTCAACAATGGTAAAACCTCATACCAAATCGTAAGCTATGAAAAAGTAAAATCACAAAAATACCGAACTCCGAGAAAAATTCAAAACGGAAATTCCATAATCAAATGGCAAACACAAATGATAAAAATCATCAAACGAATGGGCTACAACTGTCATATTCCTGGCAAATTAAATGTGATGCAATTCAAAAAGGAAGGTCAACGGACTGATCTAAAAAAAAAGTCGCAAAACAAATATAATATTTTGTGGCAATGTGACCTATCGAACTAGACTTACCACCGTGTTTGTACTTGCATGATCAACACATGGAAACTGATCTGCTTACCTGTGTGGAACACCTGAGTTTATCCTGTTGTGTGTTGTGTTTTGTTAGTTGTGTTTTTCGTCGTGCTATGGCGTTGTCAGATAGTCTTCGACTAATGAATATCCATTTGGTGTCTATCACCTCTCTTGTGTTGCAAGTTTCTTTTGCCACGGCAACGTAAAACATTTTATATATTTTAATTAATCCTTCCGGTGTCTTATTAATCTTAGACAATGTTACTGTTTTTATTTAAGTTAGGAGGTGACGACCTGATATACCTCACTGAGGCAACACCCAATTAAACTTTTTCGGTATAACTTTGCTGTTTTGCTCGAAATTGGAAATGATGCCATACTACAAATACTATCAAAGATTAAAGAACCATAAAGGCTCGTTATAATTATACCTTTTCCAATATTGATGAAAAAGTTTGTTTCTTTTATGTGTTGTTATTATATAACGGGTTAGCAGCCGACTTCTAAAGCGAATGTTTTTTATAATATTTATTTTACATGTTTATTAGTAAAAGAATGTTATGGATATACATTGTAGGTCTAAAATTACAATAAGGTCATGAAAAATCAGACCGACTATGTTATAATGTAAACACTATCGCATATAATGTCACGTTTTCAAATTATTTTGATTTTTTTTTTTTATCTTATCAGTAATGTTAACTTTACAATTGAATGGATGTGCTACAAGTAACTATGTGTAAGTATTTTGATTTCTATTCTATGACGATTTATATCCAGAATATACGGTTAAAGTATAGACAATCATCTTTAAACTATATTATAATCTTATCACAGGCTGATAACCTTAGTCATATTTGGAACTTTTTTTTAGAATTTTGGGTTATCAATGTTCTTCATCTTTGTTTGGCTTTCTTTACTATTTTGACCTGAGCGTCACCGATGAGTCTTGTGTAGACGAAACAGGCGTCTGGGTATTAAATTATTAGCCTGGTACCTTTAATAACTATTATCATGTCGTAATGTTCTATTGTATTGTTTATTTGTGTATTCTCTGTCCTGTTTGTTCTTCCATTTATTTGTATTCTAGGGCTAGAGGGATAGGGGGAGGGTTGAGATATAAAAAAAAACATGTTTAACCCCGCCGCCATTTTGCGCCTGTCCTAAGTCAGGAGCCTCTGTCCTTTGTTAGTCTGGTATGATTTTTAATTTTAGTTTCTTGTGTATTATTCGTAGTTTAGTATGACGTCCATTATCACTGAACCAGTATGCATAATTGTTAAAGGGCCAGCTGAAGGACGCCTCCGGGTGCGGGAGTTTCTCGCTACATTGAAGACCCATTAGTGGCCGTCGACTGTTGTCGGCTCTATGGTCGGGTTGTTGTCGCTTTGTCACATTCCCCATTTCCATTCTCAATTTTAGTCCTGTTGTGTCGTTGTTTTCCTCTTATATTTGATGTGTTTCCCTTAGTTTTAGTTTGTAACCCGGATTTGTTTTTTCTCAATCGATTTATGACTTTTGAACAGCGGTATACTACTGTTGCCTTTATTTAGACTACTATTTGTAAAAGACTTATTTACAATCTAGGACAACTTTGTCAAGAAAACAAGAGTGTATTAATTTTTAAAAGCTCGACACTTTTAGCATTTAAAAGTTAAACTTTATATTGGAAAATGGATATAAGTCAGGAATCTGATGTACAGTAGTTGTCGTTTGTTTATGTAATTTATACGTGTTTCTCATTTCTCGTTTTTTTATATAGATTATTTTCCTGTTTGAATGGTTTTACACTAGTAATTTTGGGGCCCTTTATAGCTTGTTGTTCGGTTTGAGCCAAGGATCTGTGTTGAAGACCGTACATTGACCTATAATGGTTTACTTTTATAATTTGCTATTTGGATGGAGAGTTGTCTCATTGGCACTCACACCACATCTTCCTATATCTATAGATTAATATATTCGGTTTATAAATGGCATTTATATTTGCATTTTTCTTTGACAAAGATTCACCAAATACCTTGCGAATATATACGTTATCAGCAAGTAAGTATACTAAAAACTAGTATCTCAATTGTTTGTAAAACAATTTAAAGGTCTTTCCAGTAAAAGTGATGTTTTTGTAATATACTTTGTACGACCTTTCGTTTGATATACGACAAGCATACCTTCTGAAACTTTTCGCTTTTTACACTTAATGACCTCATCCGCCTACATTTTCGAGATCGGAAGTATGATATATGTAACATAGACTTGATGATCTTTCATTTGATATGCGACAACGCCATGTTCTAGAAAGTTTGATTTTTGCACTTAATAACCCCACCCACTTAATATTTTGAGGTCAGGAATTTGAAATGTCAGATGTACACATCATGACCTTTCATTTGATATACTTGTACAACAACCCTATCTTAAAAGAAAATTTATTTTTTGCACTCAATTACTCCACCCAACCAATTTTTGTGGGATGTCAATTTGAAATGTGAAATGTACGCTTTATGTTCTTTCATTTGATATGCGACAACCTTACCATCTGAGAAATTTGAATTTTTGCGCTAAATGCCCCACCCTTCCCCCTGGGATGAAAAAGGGATAAAACATTTTCAATTAAGTAGAATTTATTAAGACCTTCAATTTGATATATCAGATGACCCCAGTTGACAAAGTGCCAATAATGATGCAATATCAACTATATAGATAGAAGTTATGAAACTTACAAATCAATGCAAATCTTGAAAATTTCAAATTGATTTTTTGTGTTTTTTTCCATGGAATGTTTTTGGTATTTGGTCAAACATATAACTATGTTAACCTCTTCAATTTCTAAAACATTTTAAGTGGTAAGCTGTTGTTGATTCAGAAATACATGCCTCCGCTCGCAAAACTTCAAACTGCATTATCTCTAAAACGACAATAGGTATTTCACGTCTGTTAAATGATAAATGATCTGCAGTTGAAGCACTATCATTGTAGAAAAAAAATCAATCAATGTCACAATGTCACAATGAATCATCAAATATATGATGCAATATTAAACTTGAGAGGTGGAAGTCGTGGAGACATGGACTACCACCATTCAACTCAGTACCACTTGACCTTTCAAATATCACAAGGTCAAAGTCATTGTATACTGTGAAGGTCAAGGTGAAATTTCATCATGACCTGTCGTTGACCTCAAATTGAAGGTCTTGAATTACTGATCATCTTTGCAGTTTATAGTACGTTGATATCTGTTTCCTTAAAAAAGATATACACACAATACTATACTTTTAAGAATCATCCCGTTGTAACTTTTGAACAGACGGTCGGACAGTTTTGGGCTTATTGTATAAAATGTAGAGCTCGTCGAGAGGAACAATTTATACGCTGTATGTATGCAGAAAAGTCTTATCGTTTTCCTAATATGTAAGCTTGAAATTGCAGCGTAATTATTTTTGCACTCGGCGACCTTTGACCTTGGATGCATATTAAAGGTCTCATGAATTACAGATTATTGGTGAGGTTCCAAGTCTCTATGACTTCTGGTTCTCGAAATAGAATTTTTCAAAAATTATCTATAATTTTTAAAGGGAAATAACTCAATATAAGGCTTAGTAACAAATTAATTGTTATGTTTATAAACATTGCCATCTGTTCTTGTACATGCTGCCATTTTCAAATCGGTTCTATCTCTAATACTTTTAAAGAAAAGTGCAAATAAAAGAAATTGCTTCAAGGGTACATAACTCTCAAAGAGGATAATGAAATCTTACGCAGCCTCATATGGTAATACATCATGATGAGATTTACCTATTGTCCAAATAAGGTCATGATATCTTTAAAAACAACGAGGGGCCATGTCGAAAAAAAAACAATAAAAGGGATATAACTTCTACAGGGGATGATGAAATCCTACACAGCCTCATCTGGTAATATTTCATGATGAGATCTACCGATGGTCCATATTTGGTCTTGATAACTTCAATAGAAACGGGGGTGGGGGGTGGGTGCTGGTTTGGGGGGGGGGGGGGGATGTCAAAAAAATGCTGGAAGTAAAAAAAAAACAAGAAAAAAAAAACATGAGAAAAACAATAAGGTCTTTCCTCGCGTTGAGGAAAGACCTAACGACAAATTACATGTTTTCTATACTTCTGTTTTAGCGTTAACCAATCATTGTATATGATTAATTCTAGATTACCTCCTGATTGTTTTACTATATACACTGATGGAAGCAGGTATGTATACGAATTAATAAAAGATCAAATATTCCCGATTTTCATAAACAGTTCATATATCTCGATAATAACGCATCAACTTCAAGAAAAATTGTCTAAGACCAAAAATTAATAGTTGAAACTCATTTCTTCAAGTGTTTTTGTATCGATCAAGTTAACACAAAACGTTTTTCAAACACCGATAAAAGAGTCAAAAGGTACTTCAAGCCGTATATCTAGTGTACATACGTATTACTTAGATAGAGTGAAAATGAATTGCTGCTTGTAAGACATGTTTAGCCACTGCCGAAACAAACTAAAAATGGTCTTAGTAAAATGCATAACCTGCGACTAATTCATATCTTGCCCCAGGCCAAACGGATCTCGATCATTATCAAGGCTTTACGAGTTTGAATTCTTTCAATTTCGAATAACATTAACTTAAACGCGTTCTTAGCAAGTGAAAAAAGGTCAAATAACGAAAATACCGAGCTCTGAGGAAAATTTAAAATGGAAAGTACTTTTCAAATCGCAAAATAAAAAGCTCAAACAATACAAACGAATGGATGACAAATGTCATATTCTATTCGCATTTTCTTCATATCTCCGTTCTTCAATGGGATTTTCTCAAATTTAGTTTCTGTGCTAAAGTTTTCAAAGGTACCAGGATTATAATTTAATACGCCAGACGCTTATTTCGTCTACATAAGACTCATCAGTGTCGCTCAAATCAAAATAGTTATAAAGCCAAACAAGTACAAAGTTGAAGAGCATATCCTAGTCGGATTGGAAGCAATCCAAATTGTTCAATGCCATTATATTTTCAGAGACCGTGGTCAATTTCTCAATTACCAAGGTTAGCACAATCGTAAATGAACGGTTGGAAAACCAAAGGAAAGTTCAAACTCATAAATCTAAAACAAACGGACAATGCGATTGCAAACAGGGAAAAACAAACCAAACGATAAACAACAGTCTAAAAAACTAAGGAATAAGCAACTCAAAGTCCAAAAAAAAACCGGGATTGATCTCAGTTGTCCCAAAAGGGTAATATGATTCTGCTTCTTATGTGAAATCTTTTATTCGCTACCTTTGTTGATCATAACTCTTCTTTTTTAAATGTTTTTAGACGGTGGACATAAATGTCTGTCATGCACTTCAGTGGAGAGTGCCAATGACTGCAATCATCAAATGCAATGTGATGAAAACGAGGTATGAACCATATTTTTAAGAATCGTTGTTTACAAGGCCTGCTATGTACCAAACTGGTCATTTATCTACCATTTAGATAGTGTAAGTGACATCATTGTCTTCTTTTAGGTATTATTGATTTATATAACCAAAAGGGTACTAATTGTACAGATGAAACACTGTAATGAAAACACCTTGATATATAAATTTGAAATGAAATGACAATCCATTATTGATAATTATATTTTGAAAGAAAAATGTCTCTTCTGCCATATTGTCATTAATGATATCTTTATTCATTTTTGGTTTTGTTATTTTTTTCTGGTGGGATTGTTTTTGTTTCAAGTTCAATTTTTTTTTCTATCTTGAATAGTAATCTGAAAAAGAAAAAAGAAAAGAAAGAAAAGAAAAAAAAAACGAAAAAAAAATTAGTCTAAAAAAATCAACCCTTAAAATCATTTGCGTAAGAATGAAAGATAAATCTGAGCACGGAAATTGGGAATATGTCAAAGAGACAACAACCTGACTAAAGAGCAGAACAAAATATGCAAATAAACATGAGTTGGATTGAAGTACTAGTATATAATGACTAAATTATTTTACCCGTATCAAGCCAATCAAGAAACAGAAAACACAAGAAATCAAAAAGAAAAACCTTAAATTTAAGTTGATTTACATTTGCAGTTATGCTGCATGCATCACTATATATCAGAATCCGGATCTTCTGGGTTTGACTATGGGTGTGCCACTCAGCAGGTATGTATCATTAATCACCGATGTTTACAAATAATATACAAAGTCAAGAACATATAATATACAACGTCAAGGACATATAATATACAACGTCAAGAACATTTAATATACAACGTTAAGGACAAATAATATACAAGGTCAAAGACATATAATATACAACGTCAAGGACATTGACTTTTCTTCTAACATTTAAGTAAAGATATCATGGGCAAATAGTTTTATTTTTTTAATGTTTATTTCAAGAGAGGGGCAAATAGTTATCAAAGTTACCAGGCTAATAATTTAATAAGACATACGCGCATTTCGTCTTCAAAAGACTCACCAGTGACGCTCTGATCAAAATAGGTATAAAGCCAAACAAGTAAATAGTTGAAGAGCATTGCGGACCCAAAATTCCAAAAAAGTTGTGCAAAAGATACTAAGTACCAGAGGGTCAGTCAAACTCATAGATCGAAAATAAAGTGACAACGCCATGGCTAAAAAAAGAAAAAGACAAACAAACAAATAACAGTACACTTGTTATTGTTGTTATTGACACTACATAGAAAACTAAAGACTTAGCAACACGAACCCCACCAAAAACTATGAGTGATCGCAGGTGCTCCGGAAGATTAGAGCGGAGATACCAAAAGGATATTTACAAATCGTGAAAACAATAAAAACAACTGACAACACCATTTCCAGAAGAAGAAGAAAACGACACAAATGCAAACAACAATAACAAAACTTTACTCAGAACACTTATGCTAGGGCAAGATGTACATGGCGACGTTAATTGATACAAGCTGTTTAAGTTTGAATTTGATCATAGGTACGGAGTTAAAAAAAAAAAACGCGCTCAGGATTCTACAATTTTTAGCACTTACGATTATTTTTTCTTGCATCTTACAATGCTTTTGTTTCTGAAAATAAACTGACAATGCCATGGCTAAAAAAGAAAAAGATAAACAGACAAATGATATTACACAAGACAGAACATAGAAAACTAAAGACTTAGCAAGACGAATCCCACAAAAAACTGGGGGTGATCTGAGGTGCTCCGGCAGGCTATTCAGATCCTGCACCACATGTTGCTTATGTTATTACAAATACGGTAAACAGTCTAATTTGGTATTTGTTTCAGTTTTGACCAGTTCGCAACGATTTTAATGAATTGTTCATGAAATTTAGAATTTTATACAAATAAGATTAAGTATAAGTGTTACAAATGTCAATTACCTAAAAACGCCTATCTTAAAGCAATTGTGATGTGCTATATTATATTTTTGTACTTTCTATCTATTTATTTAATTAATATGGTCATATTGTATTTATAAATTAACTTTGTTCGAAATAGTTATGAGTTTCTACCCGAGGAATAAATTCCCTTACCTGTATTTCACAAACCTTTCGGATGTTTTTGCCTTTAGTGCACTGCAAAGTAATTAGTACGTTAATTGGCATTTTAACTATTTTCATTTTAGAGTCGATGATAAGTCTTTTGTTAAAGAAACACTCGTTTGGCGTACAAAATTATATCCCTGGTTTCTTTGAAGAGTTTTTTAATTGTTGAAATATCTATTTGAAAACAAACACTTAAAGTAAAATTTATGTGGGGGGAAATTGATATTAAAAAACGAAATTTCAATTTTCACATATTCATAAATGAAATATACACCGGTTTCCTTAGGAAGATATGCTATTCTTGCACCACTCTTCACGCAATTCCACATTCAATCAACTCATGGCAATAGGGAGTAGGACATACATCAAATGTCTACTCGGATGTCTGAAGATATTAAAAATCGAACACATGTGTCTAAATAATTGACACACAGACACATTGCTTCAGCCAGTCAATCGATTTTGCGATGGTGACAATAACACTTGTGTATTGTGGATTGAAGTTGTGCTTTTTCATATCAGAAATGCTGCAGTGTTTGAGTTAAGAGTATATTTATGTTTATGAAGTCTTCATGAAGTAAACACGCACGCGCGAAACGATACCATACATTCGATGGACAAAAGGGTATGTTACTACGGCGAAATTGGAAGTTTAGCATTGGAAAGTTGAAATCATCACGTTTGAAGACGTTCTTCTGTACTGTATCAATAGAAAACAAAATTTATATTTGATGAACACTCATATTTAAATGTGTGAGATGTCAAAAGACTGAACAGAATCCAACATAAATATATTTGAAAATATAATCAAAACCATTCATAAACCATACATTCAAATATTAATTGTAGATAAACGGGGTGAATAAAGGCAAATAGGTCAATTATCATATTTCGATTAAACAAAAAGGTTAGCTTTACCACTTGATTTTCTATTAATGCTATAACGTGTAAACAATTGAATTTGAATTACAAATATGGTGTTTTCGAAAATATATTGATCTGTTATAGAGTTGTCACTGACTCAGACGTACTTATAAATATAATTATTTTCTGAGACTGTATCTTTCATTAATTTGTAGGATCCTTTACTGTAGATAATTTAGCTGATCTGTAACAATAACATCTCCATGTCTTATATATCATGTACTGTAGTACGACGCTAGATTAAAACTGACGAGGGAAGATAACACACGGCCACCGAAAGCTTTATTATTGTGAAGCCCAGGTGGTAGTGTGGTCTAGCGGGACGGCTACAGTGCAGGCGATTTGGTGTCACGATCTCAGTAGCATGGGTTCGAATCCCGGCGAGGGAAGAACAAAAAATTTGCGAAGGCAAATTTACAGATCTAACATTAATGGGTTGATGTTTAGACGAGTTGTATATACAAAATTTCGCCCAAAAGGAAAGTTGGGTCCATTTCGATACATAATACATGATTTCATCTTTAAAATTGTTTTTCTAAAATTATCTTTACCATCTAATAATTCAGGAATATAACAGTTGTTTCCAGTCCTTCTGTTGATCAACAAGATGAGCGTGTTGTTTTGTCATTTTTAATGGACTGACTCCTTTTTAAATACATCTTTGAGTTCAGAATGTTTGTTATTACATGTTTTTGGTACATTAATTTCCCTCTGGAGTAGTCTTTAATATGCTCTTATAAAGAACAAAACTGGCCAGTGATTTCGTCATGTAAAAGAACTTAAACATATATTGTTAACTTAGCTTTTGTCATCGGCTGTTATCATTGTTATATCAAATTAAAAATTGTCGGGTGAATTTTTCTTCCATTATAAATCTCAGAATCTATTTATTTGTTGTTCAACATACACATTAATTCTAAATGCTTATAAAATAAAAAAGAAGATGTGGTATGATTGCTAATGAGACTGTCCACAAGAGACCAAAATGACATAGATATAAAGCTGTTTCATAAACCTCTTAATGTGTTTAATTTGCATTTCCGAAGTCTTGATTCTCTTCTACTGTTGGTTCTATACGTTGTTTTTTTTGTAGAAAGTAATGTGTTTACGTTAGTTTTGCATGTACAGTTTATGCACTTGCTTACGGGGTATATATCTCCTAATTGATACGATATTCCCGTGCTTGCATTTCCTATCATGATTTTCTTCATAGAGGGTTACTGCTCATAAGGAAGCTATTAAACCAAGAGTTCCAAATGGTGAAGTTGAAATCATCCCTTCGTAAATTTTACGGACGCCATCACGAGTTGGTCGGCCGTTATGGAATAACCGTTTTACAAATGATATCGGATATGTTCCTTACGTCGTAACTTCAATCCCCTTCCCTTTCATGAATGTGACCTACCGAATTAGACTATTTACCGGATTTGTAATCATATAAGCAACACGACGGGTGCCACATGTGGAGCAGGATCTGCTTACCCTTCCGGAGCACCTGAGATCGCCTCTAGTTTTTGGTGGGGTTCGTGTTGTTTATTCTTTAGTTTTCTATGTTGTGTCATGTGTACTATTGTTTTTCTGGTTGTCTTTTTCATTTTTAGCCATGGCGTTGTCAGTTTGTTTTAGATTTAGGAGTTTGACTATCCCTTTGGTATCTTTCGTCCCATTTATGAATTAATGATGTGTCGAATGTTAATAGGTTTGTTCACAATCGGTCGGTACAATATTTGGACGTCGATCTGAAGGTCACCATGCGAAGTGTACATTATGTTGTGATGACTCCATGTTTTGTAACGCAGATTTAAACTGTTCCAGTACAGCACAAACACGTAAGTCCTATATAGAAACAAAAAGTAAAAATACACCAATAAAAATTAGTTCACCAATATCAATGAATGTCGGCTTTGGAGATTTCAAGTGGACGACCTTAATTGTGAGGGTGGATGACGTGACCAACAGATGAGGTCAGAAGATTTTGAATAATGACCATAAACGGTTACTGCAAGTTTGCATCATTGCTAATGATCTTTGTTCAGTGTTTGGAGATATCTTGATGCGGATTTATGTGTTACGACATTCTCAAAAAAGACACCAAACACTTGGAGTGATATTCGATCATACAACATCGTGTAGCAGCAGATTTGATAGTTTTTCTTGTCTGAACTGCAGGCATGAGAAATATCAAACACGACGGGTACTACCTCAATGTTAATATCTGGCCCTATGTGATTGTTTGGATTGACCTTACTGCAAAATTGTAGCCTCGTAAGTCTTAATTTGAAGATGAAAATGCAATACTATCACTAAGTTTGTGTACCAAATATTTTTTTTATTTTATATTTTTTATTAGCATCTATCTTACCACGTGAATGCGCAGATTTGAAATTGACTAATAGCGGTGTTCATACTATATACCCGTATGGGGAACCACCAAAACCGATGTATTGCTTCGTTGATGATAAAGGTCATATATGGACGGTATGTTAACTGAATTTCTCAAAAGAAGAAATGTCCATGAAGACAACACAATTTATTCTTAAAGATAACTAAGGATTTTGAATTTTATAACCAAAAAGGGTTTTAGTGATACCGGAACGAAAAAAATTTAAATAGCCAAAATTTTGAGGCCAAATTAACGAGAGTAAATAGAAATTTAATTTGAAATATGTATTTGAAATATTGGATTAACAGAAATAGGGAGATGTGGTATGCGTGCCCATTAGATAACTCTCCATTCATGTCACAATGTGTAAAAAGTAAACAATTATAGGCCACAGTACGGCCTTCAACAGGGAGCCATGTTTCACCCCGAACAGCAAACAGAAAGGGTCACAGAAAAACAAGTGTAAAACTATTTAAACAGAAAAACAAACTATATATCTTAGGTAGGCAAGCAAAATAAGAATACATGTAGAAACATGAAATATAACAGCAGAAATGTTCGATTGTTTATCGAATCTTAAATGAAAGGCTTTAAAACTTCATTCATATTCATTTCGCACCATAACTATTAACTACTAGTAACATTGAGGTTATTAGAGGGAAACGATAATAGTTCACCCATGTTTATATCTATACATAACCCCCCCTCCCCCCCCCCCCCCCCCCAACGAAAGGACTTCAGTTTGCCGAGGATCTTTAGTAGCTTTCTACTCAATACTAGCCTTTCAATACCGATGTTCTGTCCAGGAACTCTGACTTCCTTTACCAATACAAAATAGCCACATATCCAACTGTCCTTTAGATAGCTTTCACAGCGGGTACCATGCAGAATTAATATTAAATATTTAGGTAACCCTTTTTAATACCATCCTATTTGGATAAAACCGGGTACATGAAAATGTTTCTTTCTTTTTATTTAGGCTATTCAACGTCGCTTCGATGGATCTGTAAATTTCTACAGGGGTTGGCATGATTATAAAAATGGGTTTGGACAAGCGAGCGGTGAACACTGGATAGGTACATTGAATTTATGGTTACGTTCTATGTTAACCCGTTTATATCTAGTCTTTGTTAATGCATTTAAAAAACCTCATCTGAAATACAAAGCTTACATTTATGTACACCAGACTCGTGTTTCGTCCAAATAAAACTCAAAAGTGGCGCTGGAATCAAATCAGAAGACCAAAATCAAATACAAAGTTAAAGAGCATTAAAACCCGGAAATTAACAGAAATTTGTTTTGAATGAATATTTTAGTAATTTTCTTTTAAGTACTGTAAATCTAAACGTCGTCACATAAGAACGTTTCTAAATAAAAAATTAAGTTTAATTGCTCGTTACTATCAATAATAAAAAAAAAAAAAATTGGATTCACTATTGGTATTTTTGTTGTTTTGTAAAGCTGGGGACACACATTCACGATTTTTACTGCCGTCCTTGACAGGACCATTCCTGATTAAAAATTGTCAAAAGTATGATCAAGATCCTGTGAATCGTGGATGGAAATTCAAACTTTAATTAAAATTTGTAAAAAATATAATTTACTCACGACAACAATCAGATATTGTTCAGGAAGCGTCGATATTCAACCGTTACCAAGCGAAGTTATCCCGATAATCCCGTTCTAACTCCGCTTCTTATCCGATTTGTATCTTTCGCCTGGTAAAATTCGATCGAGTCTGTCACGGCTGCGTCCCGATTCTACCGAATGAAAACCGATAGAGATCAGACAGTGACCAGACAGTGAACCGACGCTGACGGAAGTTATCCGTTCGAAAACTGTCGGCATACTCGGGATGATAAGGTACTGTCGGAACGTAATCTTACAACGGTCCGCTCTATCGCATTGCAAACGGCTTTGTCTGGTCTCAGTCGTATTGTATTCTGTAATTGTCGGAACTCTGACGTGGGTATCATTGACGAATTTCGAATTAATAACGGGACTGTTTCCGAACGGTTTTGTCAAAAACGGTTCGCAATCGACAAGATCTGGATGCAATCTGGACTCAATCGGCAGAAAAACAGCAATGAACAAAAATTTCTCCAGATCATTCCCGTTCCACAGGATAACGTCCAGAATACACAGAACATTGTAAGGAATTCGATTCGATGCAGCAGAATCTGTCACGACATAGGCACGATTGTAATCCGACTAGACAAAATCGGCCGAGTTTCCCCTAATGCTACGGGACGCACCTAACTGTCGGGGTACTTTGCCGAACTATTCGGACCCTTCCCGAACCGTAGGAATCTGTTACGAACTTAAAGGACTGAGTTCAGATAATGATAGGACATTCCAGAGAATTGAGGATAGTAGTCCGACGTTTTCACTTTTCGTGTCGTATCGCTGTCTGATCTCAAATTATCTGCTCTATCACCCCTCAGCTATATGTTATTAATTTAGACGTCTAAAATCTTTACGACAAACAAATAAACTGTCGTAATCAGGACTTAGTGATAGAAAAGGCTTTTACCAACAACTGCATTTACTTCGTCTAAAATCGTCGCGGTGTAGCCACAAGGAATTTCATTTGTATCTGGTAAAAAAGTACAAAACTCTGTGTTATTCAATTACTTGATGTTAGTATTAATATATGTATAGTCGCCGTCATAAAAAATTGGCACCATGTTTTTGGTCAAAATTGTTTAAACTATCAACCACATTCATTCGAGATGACGTTTTTCAATTAGTGGCATCAAATATCTTTCCCAAAATCAACTACTGTCTACCTTTTATTGTGCTTGCACTGTAATATCCTGACCTTCACAAAATCATTTTCCACAGTGGAATCAGACATTGTTGTTACCGGAAGTGTTGCTGTGGAGTTCCACGTGCAGTCCATTTTCTAAGAAGCAGACGGATCTTTTCTTCATATTTATTGTTAACATGTAAAAGGCGCGGGAAACTGTTTCACATCAATGACACGATTATTACCGGAGAGTAACGAATTTTATGTAAATAGAGGATCCTCATAGAAACCGAGATGGCGGATTTACAATGAAAAAAATCTTGGATAATGTGAGGATCAGGATTATACAGTGCAATCACAACAAAATGTAGGACTGTTTTTTTTTAAATGTTTTTGATTCCGCTAACTGAAAAACGTCATTTCGAATTGATGCGATTGATAGTTTTTTTTCCCAAAACATGGTGCCAATAAATGACGGCGACTATAATATTATTACCAATAAGAAAACTATCCACCAGAGGTCAAACGATGTAAGCCATGAGTATATTTCATAAAATTTTGTAGGCAATGACATCATACATGCAATTACAGCTGATTCGAATTACGCTCTGATTGTTCTGATGACAGATTACAACAATGTAACAAAGTATGCGGAATACTTATCCTTTCATGTAGATACCGAAGAAAATGGATACCGTTTAATATTAGGAAAATACACTGGGAATGCCGGTAAATCATGTGAATATGTGCTTAAGTTTTTTTTCAAAAGATTTTCCCTTTGACACGAATTATGATTACATTTCAAGGTATGCATGTATGGTTCAATTCCGATATCCGTTCATTTTTGCATGATTTCTTTTAATGAAATGATAATATTATTTATGAACCTAATTGCATCAATATAAAATAATGAGATGTTGTATTATTGCCAATTAGACAATTATCCACAAGAAACTAAATGACGTAGAATATCGCTACTATAGGTTAGTGTACAAAGTAAAATATCAAAAATACCAAAATCTTAAGGAAAATTCAAAACAGAAAGTCACTTTCCAAATGGCATTTCCAAAGTTCAAAAACATCAAACGAATGGAAACTTTCATAATCCTGATTTGGCATAGCATAGGCATTGCCTCACGTAGAAAATGGTAGAATAAATCTCTTCCCATAGTTTACTAAACCCCTCACTAGTATGACAACATTCAATAAAAAGCAGTAAGATTGGGTATGAAAAAGTATGTTCAGAATTAATATCAGACTAGCTATGCATATGGCTGTATCACAACGTCAACGATGCTTTGATTTTATATCTCTTAGCTAATGCCTCTTGAAGACGATAAATTGTGTTGCTCCTTTTCGAGTGTAGCGTTTAATGTGCTGATATTTGGGTTTATGTATTGTCTTTTACAGTCATTTAAAAAGAGACAGAAAATATAATAAAAAAATATATACAAATTCAAGTCGAAAACAAATTGTCAATTCCATGGTAAAACAAACCCCACAATGACGAAAAGACAAACATTACAAACTACAAAACATGGACACATTAAGACTATTCAACACAAACCTCTTCAAAAATCGTTGGATATTTTAGGTGCTCCATAAGTGTAGTCTGAACCTGCTCCTTAAGTGTAAGTGGCACCCGTCGTAATGGTCTAACAGATTTCTGAACTATATTTTTTAGAATCTACATTTGGTATGTGAAGTTGTTTCAAAACATAAAGGCAACAGTAGAATATCACAGTTCGAAAGTTATAATACGATTAAGCAAACACACATCCGTATGACAAACTAAAACAGCAGTAAGCAAATCAACTATAAGAAGAAAACAACGGAACAATAAAGACAATTTAATAATATTGATACATACGATGTCCTAGCCCTAATACTTTTTTTTTATTTATGTCTTATAGGTGATTCCATGATAACACATAACGGTCAGAAATTTTCAACATATGACAAAGACAATGACGTGTATTCTGGTAACTGTGCGCAGAAATATAAAGGAGCATGGTGGTATAGTAGCTGTGTTGATGTCAATCTAAATGGTCTATATCTTCGGGGTCCTAACAGTCAATCTGCTTTAGGCTTAATATGGTTGAAATGGCACGGATACGACTACTCGCTTAAAACTACAACCATGATGATTCGAAAATACGGATTATAGCAAATTGATTTTGAATTTTCTTTTTAATATCACATTGCCTTAGTAAACGGTTGAAAGAATATTGGTCTTATACTGCATTTTGTGCACCTTTGAAACACTTTTAGGGGATAGCAAAAAAAGAATTTCAATGAAAGAAAGCAATTTCAGGTTACATATACTAGTTTTTTGTTTTCTTTATAGCTAAACCGTTGAATGATATCAAACGATTTGGAATAAATTTACATTGTTTTTGTTTCAATTACATTATCCAAATATATGAAAAAATTAAACCCATCTTGAAACAGAATTTAAAGAGTCTGTTTCATATATTTTAAACATTATACAGCTTACAATAAATTCAAAGCTAATTCAGCGCTACCTTTTGAAAGACATTTCAAATTTCACACGTTTGTGGACGTTTTGTAACGAGGGATCTAGCTAACTAAATGACAAGGAAGTTGAAATCATCCCTTCGTAAATTTTACGGACGTCATCACGAGTCTGTTGACCGTTATGGAATAACTGTTTCAAATATGATATCTTATATATTTTTTTATGTTCTTACTACACTCAATACCCTTCCCTTTTCACGAATGTGACCTATCGAATTAGAGAGCCGTGGTGTAGTGCTTAGTGCATCGGACTTCTAACACAAAGGTTGCTGGTTCGGTTCCCGTCTGGGATGAAAATTTCAGGGACTTAATTTTCGGCTCTCCCTTGACCGTCGGAAGGGGACGATAAATAGCTGACCCGTGTAAAGAGATAGCCATATCTCTTGCACGTTAAATACACCCTTGTAGATTTCGAAAGAGAGCAGGCTAATGCCGCTACAAGGCAGCACTCGCACCCTCAAAGTGAAAAGGGATTAATATGAGTTGCAAAACTTGTTTCCCAATCCACTATAAATAATATGTTTAAACTAAACTAAACTAAACTAAACCGAATTAGACTATTTACCGGATTTGAAATAACGTTAGTAACACGATGGGTGCCACATGTGGAGCAGGATTTGCACCCCTTCCGGAGCACCTGAGATCACCCCCGGTTTTTGGTGGGGTTCGTGTTGCTTAGTCTATAGTTTTCTTTGTTGTCTCTTGTGTACTATTATTTGTCTGTCTTTTTATTTTTAAGCCATGGCGTTGTCATTTTATTTTCAATCTATGAGTGTGAGAGTCCCTCTGGTATCTTTCGCTCCTCTTTTATGTTGATAATGTTTTGTGTCTTATCGTTTGTAGTACAAATAATTATATAAAATTGTCTTTCAATACCATCATTGTTATGAATACTGTTGTGACTAGTGTTTTGAAAATAATTGTACAAAGTTCGAGATTCATCGTTACATGAGTGCGCCAATGTTTATGATGTCCTGTGGTGTCTGTTGTTGGTGGAAGATAGTTGGCATTCTTCTGCTGTTATAATATTATTTGTTTTACGTTCCTCTGTGATGAGTGTTCTTGAGTGTGTTTGTGCTGTATTTCTATCACGAAGTAATGTTATTTAAGCGATATTGTTTACCAGTGTCATATAAGCGGGATGTTGGGCTAGTCATAAACCAGGTTTAACCCACTATTTTTTCTATGTATACTGGTGTTTGTGTTTGTTGCACTTCAGTGTTCCTGATGTTCATTTATTTTCCTCTTACAATTGATGTTTTTCCATCGGTTTTAGTTTTATAATCCAGATTTGTATTCTCTGAATCGATTAATGACTTTTGATCACCGGTATCCTAATGTTACTTTTCTTCAATTCCTACAGAATTTCGGTATTATATTAAGATGCCCTTCTATTTATTTCTGGGATACATTTCCCGAATTTTCTGTTATCTTTAGGCGTGTTTTACTTGGGATCTGTTTAAAAATAAGCCATAATATTATTTTAACCTTTAATACATACACATCCTAAGACTTAAAGTACCGATTGCAAACGTTTTTGAAAATGATACCAGTGTAAAATAAATTCAAGGGAAATTAGACCTAGTCGAAATGTAGTTACCTGCATAATTTTACCTGTGTCAACAAACGATGATGGTAATGGGAATGAAACTTGATTTTCCCAAAAGACTAATTTTCCTTAGTTACCTGCATGTTAAAAACTCCCAAATTATTTATGTAAAAGTTACGTGTGTAAAATCGATAAACAATTCCTTTTAAAACATCGCTCACATTATTATTGTGGTTCTCACCAAGTCACATTATTTGCATTGAAAAAAACTCAAGCTAAACCCAATTAAAGTATTCTGAATGTTGTCTTCACACCTACTTTTGCATAGGTACTATTTCTGTTCCAAGCATCTGTAGTACTGGAAATCTACTTTTAATATTCAGTACTATTTTATTACTTTAAAATTAATGTAATATGTAGGTACCTGTATTTTACAGTGCTTGATTTGTACTTGAAATTTAAGTACTACAGATGTTTGGTTTCACGGTTACATTCAGTAGTTTGAAAGTCTGTCTTTTTCAAATCTCTTAAAGTTATGATGTTCAAACATGGAATACTGTGATCATTGTCGGTATTATTTTTGTACCTATATTTTAAGTACAAATCAAGTATTGGAAAATACAAGTACCTAAATATTACAATATTTCTAAAATAAAAAAATAGTACTAAATATTAAAAGTAAATTTCCAGTACTACAGATTTTAAGTACAGAAATAGTACCTATGCAAAAGTAGCATTACTTTGAAAATTTATGATGTTTTGTTACAATGGTATAATGTTTTTTTTTAAAACAATGCTGTTTAAAGTCTAATATGCAATATTGTTTGTTAAACGTAATTGTTACTTTAAATATAGTTTGCTTTATGTTTGTTATTTTCCTCTTTTAATGATTAAATTTATTAGTACATACAATTTTAGAAAGAGAACAAAACCAGTCATATTATATGTACATCGTCAATCTATAAATGTTATGTAAAAAATTCACCCAATACCAACACAAAGCCTACCCTAAAAATTTGTGCTTGGTATTTTTTGTCACTTTTTTGTTAATTACATGTATGTTATTTTTACCTGTATTAAACAATTTAAAACTTACAACCAAAATGAGAAGAATGTAGCCATGTATTAAAGGGTAGCAACTGTTTACCAGATTCACTGTTTGGCGTATGCCTTGACCTTTTATGATAGAAGAGCAACTTTGGTCTCTGGTGAAATTTATACTTAACTATTTAAAAATCTAAAAGTTCATATTGAAGAATTTTAATTCTTAATTATTATTAATATTCAGTATTAATCATCATCAATAATTTGTCACTATTTACAGTACAACCTAATTATTTGTCACTGTTTACAGTAAAACCTAATTAAAGATCAAGTCAAAGTATCTCAACCCATTTATAAATTTATTGTTTTTAATTGCAATTTTACAGCTTTATAATTTCAGAAAATAAGAACATCAATGCCAAAATCTTATAATAAGTTGCCAAAAATTTAAAACAGATGCTTTACTAAACTTTTTGATTTGATAAATTTATACTGCAATCTATTTATTATATTTTGCAGAAAACTGTAGAACATATTACAAGTACCCAGTATTTATAAAATTCTCAAAACTCCGAGGATATTTAAAACTAAGGCTTTTCTACCTCAGGCATAGATTACCTTAGCTGTATTTGGCAAAACTTTTAGGAATTTTGGTCCTCAATGCTCTTCAACTTCGTACTTTATTTGGCCTTTTTAACTTTTTTGGATTTGAGCGTCACTGATGAGTCTTTTGTAGACGAAACGCGAGTCTGGTGTATATCCTAAATTTAGTCCTGGTATCTATGATGAGTTTATTAATAACTTTGACTTGAACTGTGTCACTTTATATTTAGTTGGCAGCTTCACCTAGTAGCATAATAATAATAATATAAATGTTGATGAGCAATATGTGTTAGTATACTATTAACAATGGAGACACTAACAATCAAAGGTCATCTGGTATTAATTCAGAAGTAAAATAAAATATAAAATGGTTATTTTGTTTAAATGTTTAGCAGATCTGTACTTTCCCAAACTGTTTGATTACGTTACCCTATGCTATGTAGTAGCTTGGGTATGTTTTTTGTCATCGTGCCTTTGAATTTTGCTTCTAGATTACTGTCAAATCTTACTGTATATTGAAACAAACTTTGGTGTTTTGCCACATATGATGAGAGAAATATCCCTACTAAGCTTTGAAAGGCAGCGAAATTAAAAATGTAAAACAATTCAAACCAATAATCTAAAAACAGTTTTGGAAATATATAAAAATCGGATAACTAATAGCAAAGGATTGGCACCACTGCATAGTGACGGAGTACTACACTTTCATCCTGTAGACCAAGCAAAGATCTGGAATAATCAGTTTCAACTTGCATTCTCATTAAAAGAAATAAGTAGTCCAGATAAATTCAAATCTCATCATATACAGGTCAATACCCTGCTGCAGAGACTATAAATATATCAGTAAATCGAGTGCTGAAACTACTAAAAGAAATTAATTGGAATAAAACATCAGATTAGGACTACACACTATAAAACCAAGGATACTCAAAGAACTAACAACATCAGTTTAAACAGGATAAGTACCACATGACTCGGGAATACCAATGTTATCCAAGTTTTCAAGAAAATAAAATATTTGACATTGATTGTTCCTAATGAAGCTAAATCCAGAAAATCAATTTGTGTGCATGTAATTTAGAACGTGTTGTTTTTTTCAATTTTTACAGCGCCAGGTCGATATCTCTGCTGGTAAACCTTCAGTCCCCGAGGGTAAAAAAATTATGAAATTAGGTAGAAACGGCGGTTTTAACTCCCTCAGGTATAATTGACCTTATAGGGATTAGGCTTTTTTGTGAATAGTCCGAATAGCAGGATTGTATGACGGTAAGAACTTTGAGATCAATCACATTATTCTTATAGAAAATGACTTCAACTATGACAAACATATGTTGTACTGTTATACCACTGTCCCGAGTTAGGGGAGGGTTGGGATCCCGCTAACATGTTTAACCCCGTCACATTATTTGTGTATGTGCCTGTCCCAAGTCAGGAGCCTATAATTCAGTGGTTGTCGTTTGTTTATGTGTTACATATTTGTTTTTCGTTCATTTTTTTTTATACAAATAAGGCCGTTAGTTTTCTCGTTTGAGTTTTTTACATTGTCATATCTGGGACTTATATAGCTAACTATGCGGTATGGGCTTTGCTCATTGTTGAAGGCCGTACGGTGACCTATAGTTGTTAATGTCTGTGTCCTTTTGGTCTTTTGTGGATAGTTGTCTTATTGGCAATCATACCTCATCTCCTTTTTTATATACACTTTATTCGTGATCATGAATGATACGAGACCATCGGAAGAGTAGATTCAATTAACAAAAACATAATGGACACAGGTACAGACATTGATATAACATTATAAACCACAAAAAAACGACTTGAAAATAACATAAGGCACACATAGTGACGGAGTCTCATCTAGTGCACCCATTAAAACATTAGCTAAACTAACAAACAATTAAATGTCAAAATAGTGTCCTAAAGTTCCTTATTCACAAGAGCGTTCTCCCTCGATAAAACAATCTCATAATAAACTGATCTGCCAATCAACCCTCTCACTAAATTTGCTTTTATAGCAAATAACAGATAGTTGACTTTTATCTATGAGTTAAGAATAAATAAAAGCCATCGAGTAATCAGCGAAAGACAAATACATGTATGTCTTTCAATTCAGCTCTAAAGATAATGCCCCTTACTGAAATAATCAAAGTAGCTAAAATAATAGGAAGCGATATTCCGAAAGCTCTTTATAAAATTTCATTGATTTTCTTCAACACGGGTGTCACATTTGGAGCAAGACCAACCTACCTTCTCAGAGCACTTGAGGTTACCGTCGTTTATCTTGAAGTTTTTGTTGTACAGTATTTAGTTTGGTTTCTTGTATTTTGCTTACTTTGTTTGTATTCTGGTCGTTTTTATAGGACCGCAAAATGTTTTTGCGTTCGTATAATGGTATGATGTCGTCGTCTGCGTCGTCGTCAGCGTCGTCGGCGTCTGATATGTCCGAAGACACATTTGGTGTCCGGACAATAACTTTAGTTTAAATGAATGGATCTCTAACAAATTTAATAAGAAGGTTCAATATCACTAAAGGAAGGTTGGGTTTGATTTTGGAGATGATGGTTCCAATTGTTTTGCTATTAGGGACCCAGAAGAGGCTCAAACAAACATTTTTTCTACTTTCAGGATATAAACTTGTGTATAAGTATTTTAATTGCTTCGAAATTGTACCACAATGTTTAATACCACAAGTAGAAGGTTTGGATTGATTTTGGGGGTCATGATGCCAAATGTTTAGGAATTTGGGCCCAATAAATGGCCCAAGTAAGCATTTTTGTAGTTTCCAGTCAATAACTTGTGTTTTAGTGTATAAATTTCTCTGAAATTATACCACAAGTTTCCATATTATAGAGGGATGGTTCAGGGGGGTTTTGCTCAAATCATTTAGCAAATAGGGGCAAAAAAGGGAAAAACAAGGGTTTTTCTGGTTAAAGGACAATTTAGACAATTTAAAAGCAGTGTAAGGGAGGTAAGCCAATTCCATTCAAATAATAGTGTCATATATATGTTCGATTACCTCCCTTACACTGCTTGGAAATTATGTATTAAGAAATGATGATTGTCTTGAGATGATTAGCTGTATATTTATATTCAGATATGTTAGAAGTTACTATTAATTAATATTAATTTTAACCATGACTATGTCATTTTACTTTCCGCTATATAGATGACGTTCTTTCACTAAACAATTCAAAATTTGGTGACTATGTGGAACGCATCTCTCCCATCGAATTGGAGATAAAGGATACTACAGATACAGTTAAGTCGGCTTCATATCTTGACTTACATCTAGAAATTGACAATGAGGGTCGGTTGAAAACAAAACTTTACGACAAAAGAAATGATTTCAGCTTTCCAATTGTGAACTTTCCATTTCTAAGTAGCAACATTCCAGCAGCACCTGCATACGGGGTATATATCTCCCAATTGATACGATATTCCCGTGCTTGCATTTCCTATCATGATTTTCTTGATAGAGGGTTACTGCTCACAAGGAAGCTATTAAACCAAGAGTTCCAAATGGTGAAGTTGAAATCATCCCTTCGTAAATTTTACGGACGCCATCACGAGTTGGTTGACCGTTATGGAATAACCGTTTCACAAATGATATCGGATATGTTCCTTACGTCGTAACTACAATCCCCTTCCCTTTCATGAATGTGACCTACCGAATTAGACTATTTACCGGATTTGTAATCACATAAGCAACACGACGGGTGCCACATGTGGAGCAGGATCTGTTTACCCTTCCGGAGCACCTGAGATCACCCCTAGTTTTTGGAGGGGTTCGTGTTGTTTATTATTAAGTTTTCTATGTTGTGTCATTTGTACTATTGTTTTTCTGTTTGTCTTTTTCATTTTTAGCCATGGCGTTGTCAGTTTGTTTTAGATTTATGAGTTTGACTGTCCCTTTGGTATCTTTCGTCCCTCTTTTATATTTTAATATGATGTATTAAAAATGAGTAGTTATTGTTATAAACCCTTTTTGAGGGGACTCATATTCAACAGCATAGTCAAAAGCAAAAACAAATTTTTTAGGTTCATTAGACCACATTCATTCTGTGTCAGAAACCTATGCTGTGTCAACTATTTAATCACAATCCAAATTCAGAGCTGTATCAAGCTTAAATGTTGTGTCCATACTTGCCCAAACTGTTCAGGGTTCAACCTCTGCGGTCGTATAAAGCTGCGCCCTGCGGAGCATCTTGTTTAACTTGTTTGCCGTGGCATTGTCAGTTATATTCGATTTGATAATATTCCGCCTCTCTTTTTAACACTTTTTATCAATTCGTTTGATGTGTTTAAGTTTTTGATTTTTGCCATTTGATTAGGATCTTTTTTCGAATTTCTTAGGAGTTCTGTATATTTGTGGTTTTACTTTGTAGAGTCATATTAAACGTCTTATGAGTTTAAAACTACTTTTGTGTCCCCCCTTTTTTTTCAAATTATATCAATAATTACACATTACCATTGTGAGGCTGCGTTGTTGAATAATAAACTTGACAATTTAAAAATATACAAAAGTGTATTTTGATTATTTATCAAATTAGTTTATTGTTTATAATTGTTTTTAAATGTAAACATTACAAGAGTAAATAATGGCTTACAAAATGACTTTTCTAGATAAAATGTCAATTACTAACATGCACATAAAGTCTAATGATTAGACTTTGATATTGCTGTTGGTCGATATATGTTAACTGACAACATTATTGCATGACGAAGATAAGCAATTGGAGTCATCAAGGAGTCGTGAATAGTCGAGTTAAGTTCGTGTACAGTCGGGTAGCAGTCGGGTAGACGTCGTAAACAGGCCTGATCAAGAATTTGGTTACACTTGGTCGTGGAAATTTGGGCAATCGGGATCATCGAGTTGATCTGATCGGCAGTGTAAACCTAGCTTTACATTTTAATGTTGTGCTTCTGTTGCGTCGTAGTTCTCCTCTTATATTTGATGCGTTTCTCGCAGTTTTAGTTTGTAACCCGGATTTTTTTTCCGCAATCGATTTACGAATTCCGAACACTGGTGTACTACCGTTGCCTTTATTTAAGTAACTTAAACTGACTCATCGTTTTTTTTTTTAATTTGAAAAGTACAGGTGCTTCTTATCTATACAATAGATACGTGTTAGCATTCGAATGCCAAATAACTAAATAAGCCAAAGTCCTGACATCTCTTGTCACCTATACAGCATTCTGTAAAGTTCAAAATCACTAGAAGTATTACCAATGTTATTTCAACTGATCGGGCGGAGCTTACGTTTTAACTTGCATAAGGACAGTCCATATGAAGATGTGTGGGATAAGGATAATTGTTATAATTATTACTGATTTCTAATCACCTATCAGCGTCATCAAATGAATTTAGAAAAGAATTACTGGACACTTCATTGATGGCTTTATCCTAAAACACCTATCTATAGATGGACTGGTTTATTATGATCGAACTGGTTAAACTCCGCCCAGTCAAGTGAAATAAATCGAGTAATAGCTAAAGACAATCAATAGACCGGACCATGACAGGTATGCAAAAAAACATGGGATCTCTGACGAATTTGGCATTCATGAAGATAAAGTTTTATATCGTAACTATTATTCCTTTTGATAAGTATTGTATGATCTGAACAGATTTCTTTTACTCATTACAGTTTGTATTTTTGAGAAATTGAGATAAGACGTGGCACGGTACTTGTCTATCCCAAATTCATGTATTTGGTTTTCATGTTATATTTGTTATTCTCGTGGTGTTTTGTCTGATGCTTGGTCCGTTTCTGTGTGTGTTACGTTTCGGTGTTATGTCGTTGTTCTCCTCTTATATTTAATGCGTTTCCCTCGGTTTTAGTTTGTTACCCCGATTTTGTTTTTTGTCCATGGATTTATGAGTTTTGAACAGCGGTATACTACTGTTGCCTTTATTTAATTTTCAAAGCACAAAAAGTCAAATACTATCATTTTCCAAAAGAGAGATATTCCATGATTGTCGATGAAACAGGTATATATAAAGACGTGAAAAAATAGTTTGTATTTGAAATTTCAAATCACCCATAATATTTATATGCTTTTATAATGTAAAAAATGTTCGCAACTACTCAATTAATGACGAAACATGAATAAAAAACTCAACTTTGAAACTATGGCCAAGTCACAAATTATTGATCACATAATTGAGATAAAATGATAAAATGTATCTTTCAACACCCTGTTATATTCACTTCATGTATCTTTGTTTCCTTTGCATCACTGTCCTTAGGATTACTACATCCTATATATAGTTGTCCTGTTGTATTGATGGCAAGAGAAAGTGGATAAAGTATTCCTTTTTTCTTCATGTTGTGATAAGTCATCAAAAGGCCAGCATTGTTGAGAATGTGTATTGTATGTGTATCCATATCAGCGACAATGACATTGTCTCTTGGTGTTGTTACTATACTTTCTGGTCTGAATGGGATGTGTGAGTTGATATCTATATGTCCTAAATATGTTTTGACTATATCACCTCCCTGTCCTAATATCACCACGCTTCCTCTGACACTATCTGGATCACAATCTGCGACATGAATATTCCCATTACTTGTACTAGTAATGCTCCAGGGATAGTCAAATATATGTCGATGATGTTGATCATATTCATACACAGTCTCACGCACTCCCCTATGGTTAATAACAAACACAGCTTTTCTTCCTAGTTTACCGTGATACCCCCCTACAACTACTTTATTACTACTAGTAATGTGAATGCCTGTAGACAGTAAAGGGTCTACATTATATGAACTGTCTGTTAATTTTCCAGTAGTAACACGGAGTTGTTGTAGCGTTGTTCTACCACTTGACAAAAGGACATCATTTGATGGAAGTACTGCTATGCCATATACCGTTGTGTTTATACTGAAAATTACTTTTAGCTTCTTTTTTTCAGGTTTAACTTTTTTCAGTACTTTATCATTACAACAAGCTATCCACATTGACTTCTCATGATGTATACTTGGATATAAGTATGTTACTGCCGATAGGTCAGTTTCATATGTTTTATTTATTATCATATCAACGCTTAATTCAGTTGATTTTCTTTCTTCGGTCTTTAGAACTCCAACATTAGACTGAGTTAACTCTCCTGGTATGAACGTAGGCAAATAATGGTTAATTTTTGTAATTGGTGTTGCTCTCGGTGTTGCTGGTTCTGTTTCGTTTTTTTCCATCTTTTTGATCTCATGGAAAAAAGTGATAACTTTTGTAGTGTTCATGACATCCGTCAGTTTATCTTTTTTGTTTTCTATATCTTCACTGGATTTTATGATTGCGGAAATATCATGCTCAATTGGTTCTAGAAAGCTTTGGCAACTACTATCTAACTCCATTTCTAAGCTTTCAAAATATTTGTCAACTATTTTGATTAAATTACTTTTATGAGAAAGAATGTCTTGTCTTACTTTCATTTTTGTTGCGTTTTGTTCAGCTATAAGTCTTTCCAACAGATCCTTTTTATTTGCCATCCTTAATTTTGCCGTATCCATTTGACTAGATTCTTTATTCAGTCTGTCTATTTCTATATCATATGCTTCCCTTATCTCAATAAAATCATTCGCGTGAACCTTATGAACTTTTGATACACAAGTTGGGCAAACGAGATTTTCACACTTCTTGCAGAAAAGACAATAGAATTGTTCGGAATGTTCAATGCATTTAATATTAGTGAAATCCAATTCTTCATTGTGTTGTCCAATATCTTTGATATCAACAATCTTATGATCAGTTGCATTTCTGGACTTTGGATGTATTTTATCACGACAGGTATTACACATTAAAAGATTGCATTCTATACATTTCCATTTGATAAATTTGTCTGTTTTACAAAGCTGACAATTGATAGGTGTTTGGCTTTTCCGAATAGACTGGGAAAACGCCATTATCAATGTCTGCTCTATTCCACTTCCTTCTCTGTATTACACGAATAGAACTTAACACTTTATTACAGTTCAATGCATTCGGATGTTACCTCTGATATGTATGAAATTTATCAAACCTTTTCATAGGGTATTTTAAGTGACGTTTTATAATAGCATATTGAAGGTTGAGTTAAATGGCAATTTAAAAATGCGGAAAATTTATCACGCGGATACCCAGTCGAAATTAAGGTTAATATATGGAACTCTTTGTTAGATAACGTAAAAGGGTCAAGTACGGTAAATTTGAATTGTTTACATCTGTTTCTATGGGCCTAAAAAGTTTAATAAAGGTGCCTAATCTTGGATTTTAAACATATTATATAGGTGAATACAGAAAAGTGCATAACAATATGCTCAACAGTTAGTAAATACATGACTTCAATTTACAACTGGCATATAAGAATCATAAAGGTGCTATGATTTATCGGTTTTCATGAGCTGAAGTAGCAGTGCGTCATCCTTACAATGGCTTCATTTTAACGATTATGAAAATTAGTTGGTGTATAATGAGGAGATATTTAGGACGAAGTAGAATCCAAATGAATGTTCCTAAATTGGCTCGCCAAGATTTTTACAGTTTTGACTCAAAATTCTTTCTGCCTAGTATGATATATTTATAAATTATGATTTAAAAATCATTTTAAATTTGAATTATCTGTGCGTTAGAATTCTATTATTAATGCGTAATCATTTTCGTTGGTATCAATGCCGAGGAGTTTTTCAGACACTTCAAAACATGTTTTGTTCTTGTGATTCTGTTAGATAATTTTTATTTATTTCATTCTATATTTGCTCAACATTGTTTCATTTATTCCACTAAGTCAGCTTTTTAGTTTTGTATGTGTCGTTTTCGAACCCGATATATAAATAATTGGTAGTAATGTCTTAAGGTACTTTAATCAATGATAATTAATTGACTACAGACTGGAATATATATCCAAATCCAGTTAACAGCAGTGTAAATATGCATTTGTGTGTGCGTGTGTGTTTGCTCATTTGCACCTATAGTTAAATCATTTTAAATATAATTGTTAATATTGGATTTGTTCCTCACACATGTAATATGGTGAATGCTTTATACGATGTGCCTGTTGCTAAATTTATATGTTTAAAATCAAACGTTTCATTTAGCCGACTTACTACAACATAGACCATAGTATTATTAAGTTTGTCTCCCTTGTATATAAAAAAAGATGAGATATGATGTTACACAAATGATTGAAAAACGACTTTTTAGTGGTTGTTTTTTCGCACGCTCTTAAATATTTATAAAAAAATATTGACAGGTCTTGTCATTGTTTGAACTAAACTAGATAGTGATCTTCCTACAGAAATGTCATTTTTTCTGTTTTTAATCCTTTGAGGTCCTTCTCATTTACGGTAATATCAAAAACATTTCTTTCGAATTAACTTTCTTCCATTTTTTTTTATGTTACTACTGTATTACATTTTTATTGAGAAATTAAAGATAAATGAGTATGATAATTGTCATTTCTTCGTACTATGGACATCAAAATTATTGCCTTTCTACTTAAATACTGTTCCGGAACCTGTGCATGAAGAACAAGTTTTATCGAGCACCAATTGTATAGTTTTATTGTTTATAAAAATTATTCACCCCACATATAGCAAGTTTTAGATTAGTTTATAATATTTACATACAAGACATTTCTTGGTATTTAAAAACGCAAGATAGAATAGACAAAAGAAGAAGTATACTTAACAACAAAATTATTTTCATTTACATGTGTATTATATGACGTAATCGTTTTTCAAATTTGATGTTTTTCTAAAACTGTTTAACATTTCACAGCAGATTTATACTTTTACTTTAATAATTCGTCCTTTTTGTTTTACAAACTCTGTATTTACATTGTATCACAGATCAAATTTATTCGTTCATTGAGAGTTTATTTTTTTGATTGAGTTAAGTCATTTCAATTGATATTTTATAGTGTGTCTTTCTATGTTGTGATGTTATACTACTGTTTCAGAAAAGGGAGAAGGTTTTGCACCATTCAAACGTTTAATACCGCTGCAATGGTTTGCACCTGTCCTTAGTCAGGAATCTGATGTTCAGTGGTTGGTAAATGTTTCTAGTCTCTCGTTTTTTATATAGATTAGACCGTTGGTTTTCCCGTTTTAATGATTTTACACTAGTAATGTTTGGGCCCCTTTATAGATTGCTGTTCGGTGTGAGCCTAGGCTCCGTGTTGAAGACTGTACATCTATTAATTTTATTTCCAAGAAAATTAAAGAACATATTAAAAGTACCTAGTATCCATAAATTTCCAAAAACTTCAAGTATATTAATATAACATTCACTTGAACGTAAGTGTGTCACCTTATGTTTAGTTGACATGGTTAGTTGACAGCTTCACTTGGTTGCATAATAGATATGTTGATGAACAATATGTGTTAGTATACTACTTACCAATGGAGACACTAACAATCAAATATAAAAAAGAAGATGTGGTATGATTTCAAATGAGACAACTCTCCACAAGAGACCAAAATGTCACAGAAATTAACAACTATAGGCCACCGTACGGCCTTCAACCATGAGCAAAATCCATACCGCATAGTCAGCTATAAAAGGCCAAGATATGACAATGTAAAACAATTCAAACGAGGAAACTAACGGCCTTAATTATAAAAAAATTAACGAAAAAAAATATGTAACAAAGGTCATCTTGTATTAATTCGGAGAAAAAAGATATAAAATGGTTACTATGTTGTTGTACTGTTTAACAGATACTTTCCAAACTAGTTAATTATTTAATCCTATGCTATGAGGTATCACAAACATTGATTATTTTACCCTGTGCTACAAAAGAGGGACGAAAGATACCAGAGGGTCAGTCAAACTCATAAATCGAAAATAAACTGACAACGCCGTGGGTAAAAATGAAAAGGACAAACAGACAAACAATAGTACACATCACACAACATAGAACATTTAAGAATAAACAACACGAACCCCACCAAAAACTAGGGGTATAAAAAACTAGATGGTAGTATGAGGAATGTTCTTGTCTCTCTGTCAATCAAATTTGGTTTCAAAAAGAGAAGATAGAGCTTCGTTTTAGATTGGAATCACACTTGGATATGTTGGTATATATAATGAGATAAATATCCATAATTATTATTACATCAATTTGTCCATAGATAGAATCATAGGTACAAACAATTCAGTACAGAACAGAGGTTTCCAAATGATAACTTGCTCGTTATTGGAACCAAACTTGGAAATAGGGTCATATGTATAATACTAACTGCCTTAAAACATGAACAATAATCTCCTCAAAATGTAAATACTAACCAAGGTATAGATAAGATTTAGGCAAATTGAAAATAAACAGGATAAAGATAACATTCTTTGACATTGTCACCAACTCCTTGGATGAGTTTGTATAAGGAAAAAACCCAGTAAGGTCTTTTCTTGTTTGCTTCCTGGCTTGGCGTTTATGTGTTTGTCAACTTGGATTGTATACAATATTGTATACTTCGTTTGTTTATGTAATATATACGTGTTTCTCGTTTCTCGTTTTGTTTATATAGATTAGACCGTTGGTTTTCCCGTTTGAATGGTTTTATACTAGTAATTTTGGGGCCCTTTATAGCTTGTTGTTCGGTGTGAGCCAAGGCTCCGTGTTGAAGGCCGTACTTTAACCTATAATGGTTTACTTTTTTAAATTGTTATTTGGATGGAGAGTTGTCTCATTGGCACTCACACCACATCTGCCTTTATCTATCTCACGTCTTACACAAATCATTTTAATGTTATGTATTATGTTCTTTGCAATTTGTAATGTTAAAAAAATCACAATAACTTTATCTCACAAACAATATGTTTTCTATGACTATAACGTTATCAAGTAATCAGTTACTTTAGAAGTATTCACTTGTGATATTGACCCAACATTGTTTAATTCTGCGTGGCTTTTCAATTTGATTTGTATCTTCTGTCAAATGTCAATGTAGGCAACAGTAGTATACCGCTGTTCAAAAGTCATAAATCGATAGAAAAAAACAAATTCGGCTTACAAAATAAAACTAAGGGAAAAGCATTAAATATAAGAGAAGAACAACGACACAACAGAAACACAACATTAAAATGTAAATAAAGGCAACAGTAGTATACCGCTGTTCAAAACTCATAAATCCATGGACAAAAAACAAAATCGGGATAACAAACTAAAACCGAGGGAAACGCATTAAATATAAGAGGAGAACAACGACATAACACTAAAATGTAACACATATAGACAAAATCCCACGAGAATAACAAATATAACATATATATATAACATCAAAACCAAATACATGAATTTGGGATAGACAAGTACCGTGACACGTCTTATCGCAATGTGAATTTACACTCAAAAATAAGAGAAAACAAACGACACAACGTTATAATGTAATACACACAGAAACGAACTATAATATAACAATGACCATATTCCTGACTTGGTACAGGGCATTTTTAAAGGAAAAAATGGTGGGTTGAACCTGGTTTTGTGGCATGCCAAACCTTGCACTTTTATGGCCATGTGAAATATAACATCAAAATGACAACACAGGACTACAATATAAATAAATTGGAGAACACAATTGACAAAGAATCACACGAACAACAGCCAACAAAAGGCAACAAGTTCAAAATTTTAATACGCCAGAAGTGTATTTTGTCCACACAAGACCTATGTGTGACGCACAGATACAAAAGTTTGAAAGCCGAAACGAGTACAAAGTTGAACAGCATCGAGGACCAAAAGATCAAAAAGGTTGTGCCAAAAACGGCAAGGGTTTTCTGTTAAGTTACCAGAAAATCCCTATAATTTAGAGTAATTTATACTTTTGCAAACAGTAAATTTAATAAAATGAATATTCAAAAGATGTACATGATAAAGCTGAAGTATTAACTAATTACAGGAAACAACTGAAATACATTTACATAACCAGACATTTGAAACACAAAAGTAGACACATCCGAATACGTTTAAACCTCCACGCCAAGTGACGTCCTATTTGAAACACACATAGAAACGAACTAAGCATTAGACAAAATCCGATGAGAATAAAAAATATAACATGAAAACTGAATACATGAATTTGGGATAGAAAAGTACCGTGACACGTCTTATAAAACCGAGGGAAACACATCAACAATAAGAGGGAAACAATGGAACAACAGAAACACTGAAGTGCAAAAAAAAAATCAGACGTTAATGCAACAACATAGAAACGAACTATTTGATTAGTTTAATTCAAAATCGTTCTGTTTGACATAGATTTTAGTGTGAAGTCGTCCATATGTGTCAATTCTGAGGAAAATATCAAGTTATGAAGCAGTCCTTCTAGTATAAGTAGTATCCTGAATTTCAAGTTCACTGAAATATATGAAATGCAAGTACTTACTGAAATATGGGTTATTCAATTATTAGAACACCATCAGTATATCTGAAAGTAAAATTTTAATTTGTTTAAGAACTTTTAATGACATGTCATGGTTGCAGTGTAGTCGTTTGGGTTATATATCTGTAGGACTCAAATCTATGGTGGGTTCCAAATCTATGGCAGATTCCGTATCTATGGTAAATATGACGTCATGCCATTCCAAATCTATGGCATATTTTTTTAAACCCTATGGTGGATTTTTGTTGTCTCCAAATCTATGGAAGATTTTTTGCAAACGTAGAACAAGGCAGTACAGATGTATACAATCATTGACTTGTATTACATAACTTAAAATGTACGACAATCTAAGCATGTATATAAACATTAGTGAAATTAATTTCCATAATGTTCAACAAAATCGTGATGTCAACCATTAAAAAAAGTATAGAATTGATTTACTGTAGTACAGAAATCAGGATTTAAATGATATTTCCCGGAAAAATAAGCATTTCCTTATCTGAACATTGTACCTTTTAATCCGTAAATTATAACAACTAGAAAAAATTGAAGTCCCTTCACAAGTGTGACTCGCCATGACAGGCTTATTGAGGTAGAACGTCATTGTTAGAAAAATTATAAACATGATATTTATCGAGATTCAATGAAATACGTATTTGTGAAGAAGAGATAAAACTTTCCTTGGCTTGTTTTTTTTTGCGGACGCCGAACTATACATCATATATAAGTTTTGAAGAAGTTTTACTTTATCGTTTGAAGTGAAAAATATTTGAATCTACATTTTAAATTGATACAAAAAAAAATCAAATCTCTGCTCAATAGATTTCCTTTCATAAATGAAGTCTGAAATATATCAATAATAAATGCACCGTATTAAATGCATATAAGAGAACACCTACTTATAAACTGTTACGCGTCGCATACTATGTATAGAGACATACATAATAAATCTAAATTAAAAAAAAGGAATTCTTAAGCTTACTTTTACAAATTTTAAACTAACTTCATTTCAACAAGTTTAAATTACATGTTCTAAAATAGTAGTCTGTTGCTATTTATGTATTATTGTCATTTTGTTTAGTTTCTTTTGTTTCATATTTTGACATCGGACTCGGACTTCTCTTAAACTGAGTTTTACTATGCGTATTGTTGTGCGTTTGCTTTGTCTACATTGGCTAGAGGTATAGGGGAGGGTTGAGATCTAAACAAAATGTTTAACCCCGCCGCAATTTTCCGCCTGTCCCAAATCAGGAGCCTCTGGCCTTTTTTAGTCTTGTATGATTTTTAATTTTAGTGTCTTGTGTATAATTCGGAGTTTAGTATGACGTCCATTATCACCGAACTAGTATACATATTTGTTTAGAGGCCAGCTGAAGGACGTCTTCGGTTGCGTGTGTTTTTCGCTACATTGAAGACCCATTGTTGGCCTTCGGCTGTTGTCTGCTCTATGGTCGGGTTGTTGTCGCTGTGACACATTCCCCATTTCCATTCTCAATATGTTACCAGTTTTCATTCGAGTTGTGAGTTTAAACATCTGTTTAAGTATCTTTCACATCTGTTGAATTGCATTTTTCCCATGGCATCGTAACCCAATTTATGTTTTGAATGATTCAATTCTTTGTTTCTAAAATCTTTAACAAAGCTTTTGATTTCATGTAATGATATGCAACGCCCCATTTAAACTTTTTTAGTAGAACTTTGCCGTCTGGTCGTTTTGCGATACTACAAATATTAAAGATAGAAAATACTAAATCATACTAGTTTGTTGTCGTGTGTATGTATCTGAAGCATGTTATTTATATTTCTTTATTATTTTCCAAGTTAAAATAACCAAAAGACAAGCTATAATTATACCTGTCCATTATTGATGAAAAAGTTACACTTGTTTATGTGTTGTTATAACGTACAAGCAGCCGACTTCTACCCTGAATATTTTTAATATTAATTCCACATGTTTATTTACAGAAAGGTAAGGGTTTACATTGTAGGAATAAAATCTAAATTAGGTCATGATAAATCAGGCCGACTATGTTGTAATGTAAGCATTATCTTATAAGAGATCACGTATTCAAATTATTTCTGATTTTTTGTTATCTTATCAGTTCTGTAAACTTAAACAATTGAATGAATGTGCTACAAGTAACTATGTGCAAGTATTTTTGTTTTCTATTCTCTATATTCTTCTATGACTATTTAAATTCTATCCAGAATATAATGGTAGAGTATATTCAATCATCTTTAAACTATATTATAATCTGAGACTTCTTTTTGCATGATTTGCCATTGAAGTCTAATTTAAATTTCTGACTTTGTTAGAAGACTAGAGTGTATTCATTTTACGAGGCCTGCATCATTTAGCATTTTATATATTATACTTATAGTTTTCCTACTTTTAGTATTTGTTTCGACAAAAGTTAACCAAATACTTCTACGAAATATATGTCATCGGTTAATGTAATATCCCAGATAAGTACTTAAAATAACGACAAAACACATATTTTCTATGCTTTTATTTTAGCGTTAACATTTTGACCCTGTATGACAATTTTTATGATTAATAATAGATTGCCTCCTGATTGTGATACTATACATAGTGTGTAAAGCAGGTATGTAAACGAATTATTAAAAGATTAAATATTTCTGATTTTGTATTCATTATTATAATGCACCAACTTCAAGAAAAATTGTCTAAGACCGGAAAACTTGTAGTCGAATTTATGTTCATCGAAATAAAACATCTTGAATAATTGAGTTAAGTAATAAGTGTGAATAAAGATTTATAAGATAGATTGTATATGAAGTGATGCTTGTAAGCCGTGTGCTTTGCTAAATTCAAGTTTCGATAAAGGTCACATGTTTGTACAAAAGTTTCAACAGTCGTAATGCATGTAGCTGAATAAGCATATACGCATGTTGAAACGACTTCCGCAACATAATAAAAATGGTACCAGTCTGGTAAAATGTCAAAACCTTCGATTGATACATGTATTGCACCAGGCCAAACGAATCACATTTGTAAGATTTATTTGGAGTTCTATTTGAAATGAAAGTTGACAGCTTAACAGCAACTGTGTACCATTCGCATTTCTTTCATATCTTCGTATTTCAATGTCATTGTCTCATTTAACTTAACAACGTAGGAGTAACACGACAGGTGTCACATGTGGAGCAGGCTCTGTTTATCATTCAACCTGAGATCACCCCAAGTTTCTAGTGGGGTTCGTGTTGCTCAGTCTTTAATGTTCTACGTTGTTATCAAACAGACTTATATAGAAAGGATATAGTTACGATACTGTTGTCAAGTCATTGAGGATTGCATATACTCGTATTTATATTTATTCTAAAACCAGTTGTTTGCATGATACGGTTTATGATCTTCTCATATATTTTACGGTGGTATGATATTGAAACCCTAACAGGAAGGACTGTACTTAATTTTCATATGATGAAAACATAATCTTTCCATCAGGTGAGGTCTTGTATGATTTTAGATTTTAGTTCATTTACATATTTTAGAGTTTAGTATGACGTCCATTTTCACAGAACTAGTACACAATTTTATTTAGGGGCTAGCTGAGGACCACCTCCGGGTGCGGGGTTTTCTCGTTACATGAAGACCCATAAGTGACCTTCAGTTGTCATCTGCTCTTTTTTCGAGTTTTTGTCTCTTTGACATATTCCCTATTTCCATTCTCAATGTTATGTTGTGTGTGTGTACCGTAGTTTGTATGTTTGTTTTTGTTTTAGTTTTAGTCGTGGCGTTGCTAATTAATTTTCAACTTCTGGGTTTAAATGTCCTTTAATATCTTTCGCCTTTCTTTTTTAAAGTTTAGTTTCAGTGCTATCATAGTTGCATTAGTAGCATCTCAAATTGTTCAATAAATGGCATTATCTTTTAAGAGATAGTGGTACATTTTTCAACAACCAGGTTGCTCCATCGTACAGTACGGCAGACTATACTAGAGGGACATTCAAACTCATAATTCGACGATCAACTGACAACGCCATGGCAAAAAAGGGAAAAATTTAAGAAACGATATGACACAGTTTGTTGATCATTACTCTTTTCTTTTTAAATTGTAGAAGGAGGACAAGAATGTCTGTCATGTACTGCAGTGGAGAGTGCTAATGACTGCAACCATCGAATCCAATGTGATGATAACGAGGTATGAACCAAAGAATCCTTTGTAGCAATGCCTGCTTTGATACCAAATGATTATGTATTTATCACTAGGATAAACCAAGTACAAGAAGCAGAATTATCTCCCTTTTGGTATTGCTGATTTGTATGACCCAAAAAAGGTATTAATTGTACAGATGAAACACTGTTAAAAAAACACACCTGAATATTGATAATTTATATGCATATGAAATGACAATCAGGTACTGATATTCATATATTGAAAGATGAATGACATATTGGCATTATTGATATTTGTATACACTTATACTACATTATTATTTGTGTTTTTTTCATAATTTGTTTTTTGTTGCATAAGCTCCAAGGACACATTCAACCACGCCTGAATTTTAAGTTGTTCTAGTACTGTCAACGATTGAATATGTTCATCCATTTTAAGCATGTTCTTAAAATGATAATAATATTTAAAGATAATGTTTCCGCGGGGAAATAAGCTCATTGATATATCTTATTAAACCAGTCTTTATTTCCCGTTCTTATTGTTTGAGGAAGTTTTAAGGGTATATCATCTAATCTCTTACTCGCTTCAGAAAGAAAGAATACATCAGGAACAAGATTTTTGACTAAGAACATTCAAGTAAACATGAGTTTGATTGAAGTACTTTATCCATTGACTAAAACTTTGTACCTTTATCAACTTCATCATGAAACATAATGAACAAAATTAAAGAAAAGAAATAAATTTTATATTTGCAGCTATGTTACATGCATCACTATGTAACAGAATCAGGAACTTCTGGGTTTGATTTTGGATGTGCTTCTCAACAGGTATATGTAGTTAATCACTGATGTATACTTGTATAGAGACAATATAAATATTTAACATCTATAACATCGACATTTTACTCAATGTTAAATTACTTGTATAATAAAAGATATCCTCAAAATCAGGGCCAAAATGATTATATTGCCATGTATATTTCATATTAAAGAGGAGATACCAATAGAATAATTACAAATCGTCAGCACAAAAAACTGCTGACAGTACCACAATAATTATAACAAATATTTACTCAGAACACCAAAGAAAGAGCAACATGAACACTTCAACTTTACCAGTTGTACCTTGTTTTTACCATTTAGAACATAGAAACAACCCGGATTTGTTTTTTTCTCAATCGATTTATGAATTTCGAACAGCGGTATACTACTGTTGCCTTTATTTGCATCCCAATTAACAGTCCTCTTTCAAGGAAACCAAGGCAGGAAAACGCGATGTTAATTGATGAAAGCTGTTAGAGTATGTTGTCTTAAATTTGAAAATAGGTGCTGAAAAGAATCGACAAACGGGCTCTGGATTGTACAATAAACTCATCATAGATACCAGGATTAAATTTTGTATTTACGCCAGACGCGCGTTTCGTCTACATTAGTGATGATCGAATCCAAAAAAGTTAAAAACCCCAAATAAAGTACGAATTTGATGACCAAAATTCCTAAAAGTTTTCCTTAAAAACATTGTACCAACATTAAAACCTTTGATTTTTCAACACTTTATACTACTATTCCACATACTAAACTTAAAGCTCGACTGAAAAAACTCGTCAGCTTATGTTTCTTTAACAAAAACGGCACTAGACGTTTTAAATATCTTGTTTTGGGTAGAAATTCAGCTTACTTTGTGAAAAATCATACAGAGTCAAGGAAAAAATACACCGAAGAAGATATCACTGCCTTGCTGGACTTTTTGATTGACAACATATGTGTTGATTTTGGAGGTTTGTTCTTCCAACAGACTATTGGAATCCAAATGGGTACCAATTGCGCTCCTCTATTTGCAGATTTGTTTTTGTATTCCTATGAAGCAGAATTTATCAAAGAGCTTGTACAGAAAGGAGAAAAGAAATTAGCCCAGTCTTTTAATTTCACCTTTCGGTATATTGATGATGTACTGTCTCTTAATAATAATAGATTCAGTGATCACTTACATTTAATATATCCAAGTGAACTTGAAATTAAAGATACTACCGACACAGATAAATCTGCTTCATATTTAGACCTTTTTCTCGAAATAGCTACTGATGGTAGGTTGAATACCAAAATTTATGACAAACGCGATGATTTTAATTTTCCTATAGTCCACTTTCCATTTCTGTGTAGCAACATCCCAGCGGCACTGGCATATGGAGTATATGTGTCTCAATTGATACATTACTCTAGAGCTAGCTCAAAGTACGTTGATTTTGTTGAACGAGGAATGCTGCTTTTTCAAAAGTTGCTAAAAAAGGGCTATGCATCAATCAAATTAGGGTCATCACTCAAGAAATTTTACGGTCGACATCATGAGCTGATTGGTCATTATGACAAAAGTGTGTCAGAAATCATATCTCATATTCTTCCTCAGTCATAATAACCTTCCATCATTACCGAACTGAACAAAGAAATAACACGACGGGTGCCATATACGGTGCAGGAAATGCTTACCCTTCCGGAGCACCTGATTTCACTCCCGGTTTTTGGTGGAAAAGAAAGAGACAAATGATAGTATTCAAGACACTCCTTTTTGAATACATCTTTGATTTCAGAATGTTTATTATTACATGTTTTTCCCTCTGGAGTGGTCTTTGATATACTCTTATAAAGGCAAATACTGACCAGTGATTTCGTCAAGTACAAGAATGTACGAACTTAAACATATATTGTTAACTTAGCTTTTGTCATCGCCTGTTATCATGGTTATATCAAATTAAAAATTGTCGGGTGAATTTTTCTCTCATTTATTTTCTCAGTATCTATTTATTTGTTGTTCAACATACACGTTAATACTGCTAACATTCTGAATGCTTATAAAGCTGTTTCATTAACGTCTTAATGTGTTTTATTGGCATTTCCGAAGTCTTGATTCTCTTCAATTGCTGTACTGTTGGCTCTGTACGTTTTTTTTATATATATGATATATTTCCTATTTATAGGCTTGTTCACAATCAGTCGGTGCAATATTTGGACGTCGATCTGAAGGTCACCATGTGAAGTGTACATTATGTTGTGATGACTCCAAGATTTGTAATGAAGATTTAAACTGTACCAATACAACACAAACAAGTAAGTTCTATAATGAATACAAAAAGCTAAAATACACGAATAAAAAGAAGTTCACCAATATCAATCAACGTCGACTTTGGAGTTTTTCAAGTGGACGACAATAAATGTGAGGGTGGGCGGATTGACAAACAGTTGAGGTCAATCTATTTTGAATAATGAACATAAACAGTTATTACAAGTTTTTTCATCAAGAATAATGATCTTCAGTGTTTGAAAAAATCTTGATGCGACCTTGTGTGTTAAGACATATAAAAAAAGACATCAAACACTTGGAGTGATATCCGATCATAAAAGATCGTGTAGCAGCAGATTTGATTGTATTTCAAGTCTGACCTGCAGGCATGAGAAATATTAAACACGAGAGGTACTTCCTCGATGCTTATATATGGTCAAATTTTATTGTTTGAATTGATACAAGACCAAACTGCAAAATTGTAGCGTCTAAAATCTTAATTTGAAGAAGAATATGCAATAATATCACTAAGTTTGAAAGTTTTTCACACTCATGTTACATAACTAAATACAGGAACCTTTATATTTGAAGGATTCACAAGAATGCCGTGAAGCTGTGTTACGGTACCAAATAATAGCTTTTTATGTTGTTTATTTTATTAGCATCTAGTTTACCACGTGAATGTGCAGATTTGAAATTGTCTACTAGCGGTGTTCATACGATATACCCGTATGGTGAACCACCTAAACCGATGTATTGCTTCGTTGATGATACGGGTCATATATGGACGGTATGTTATCTGAATGACTTTACAATTTTGCATTATTACAACAAAAAATTGAAAAATGTCCAAGATGACAATAGAATCAATTTTATAAAAGCGTGAACAAGACCATTTCTTGGCGCACTCAGGTTATCAATTTACTGGGTCTGATTAGGTGAACGTTCATCTGTAACGCCATCATACCGTACGTTTTACAGACATTTAAACTTTTGGGTCGCCAAAGGTTCTAAACGCCTAAATGAAAAGTAAAACTAGAAAGTGACGTAATCTGTGTTGATTTACATGTTGAATAATTAAACTTTCTTATACTTCTCGTGCACCTGCATGCACTTTATTCTTTTATTCTAATAAAATCCCATCGATAGACTTTAACAGACTAAGTGAGCGTTAAATCACTATATCGATATTCGATGACAAACAAATTTAAGGGAAATGATTTAGTATTATTACTAACAAAAGTATTGTGATGGTCCAAGCTGATATGAAAATGATTCTATGTTTTTTTCTGAAAGATAAACAAGGACTGTGAGTTTTAAAACCATAAAGGATTCAGTATAAAAAAAAATAAAAAAATTCGCAGTTAGATTAACACAAATACCAAATATCTATTTCAGCTAAAATTTATATGTCAAATATTTAAAACACCATTGGTACGCAAATAAAATAAGAATAAACGCAGAAAAAAAAAGATATAAGGAAATATGATCGACTTTTTAAGGTTTCCGACCAGTCTGACAATTTAGAGAAAAATCATTCACATACATTTCGCACTACAACTTATGACTACTAGAGGATGACATCATAATTATTAACAGTTCGCTCACGTTTATTTATGTACATATTTCCACCAATTGAATGTACCTCAGTTGCTGAACGGTCTTAAGTTCTAATCTGTCTGTCTGTTGTGGGTTTTACTCAAACCTTAAATGACGAGGATTCTAAAACGAGAACTGACCGCTAATAAAACTGGCGTTTTGGTGGATTTCACAGCGAGTATCATGCAGAATTAATGCCATATATGTCCCTGGTAACCCTTATCTTTGAGGATAAAACAAGGTACACAAAATAATGCTCTTCTATTCATTTAGGCTATTCAACGTCGCTTCGATGGATCTATAAATTTCTACAGGGATTGGCAGGATTATAGAAATGGGTTTGGACAAGCGAGCGGCGAATACTGGATAGGTACACATTTACTTTATTGCTATGATCTGTTTTAACCAGTTTATATCTAGTGTTCTTTTAATTCATGAAATTACCTTATCTAAAATACAAGGCTATAGTTGTTGTACACCAGACGCGCGTTTTGCCCAAATAAGACTCAACAGTGGCGCTCAAATCAAACCAGAAAGCTAAAATCAAATACGAAGTTGAAGAGCATTACAACCCGGAAATGATGAGATATTAAAAATAATATATTTAAAATTATCATCATAGTACTGTAAATCTAAACGTCGTCATACCGTGGTGTAGCGGTTAGTGCATCGGACTACTAACACTAATGTTCCTGGTTCGATTCCCGTTCCGTGATGAAAATTTCAGGGACTGAATTTTCGGCTCTCCCTAGACACCATTTGCGAGTATGGTCTTGAGGAAACGATGATAGTTCGTCGGAAGGAGATGATAAATGGCTGATCCGTGTTAAGAGAGAGAGAGCCAGATCTCTTGCATGTTAAAGACACCCTTGTAGATTTCGAAAAAGAGCAGACTAAAGCGGCTACAAGGCAGCATTCGCACCTGCAAAGTGGAAAGGGATTAATATAAGTTGCAAAACTTGTTTCCCAATCCACTATAAATAAATATGTTTAAATAAATAACGCTACTTGAACGACAAACTCAAGACATTACCTCTCTTTGAACACATATTGGGTATGAACTTGGCAAACTTCTACAAGTAGAAGAATGATTTGAATATGGGACTGGTCGAATTTTTTTAGCACGCCTATGTAATAATAGTTATCAAAGGTACCAGGATTATAATTTAATACGCCATACGCGCGATTCGTCTCCATTAGACTCATCAGTGACGCTCAGATCAAAATAGTTATAAAGCTAAAAGTACAAAGTTTAAGAGCATTGAGGCCTAAAAATTCCAAAAAACGTTTTGCCAAATACGGCTAAGGTCATCTATGCCTGGGATACGAAAATCTTTAGTTTTTCAAAAATTTAAAGTTTTGTAAACAGGAAATTTATAAAAATTACCATATAATTGATAATCATGTCAAAACCGGAGTGCTGACTACTGGGCTAGTGATACCTTCGGGGACGAAACGTTCGCCAGTAGTGACATTGACCCAGTGGTGTAAATACTCATCAAAGGTACAAGGATTTTATTTTAATACGCGCGTTTCGTCTCCATAAGACCCATCAGTGAAGCTAATAAGACAACCATCAAACAGAAATCAAACGATGTAAACAACGAGTATATATTGTAAATTTTTGTAGGCAATGACATCATACATGCAATTACAGCCGATTCAAATCACGCTCTGATGGTTCTGATGACAGATTACAACAATGTAACAAAGTATGCGGAATATTTATCCTTTCATGTAGATACCGAAGAAAATGGATACCGTTTAATGATAGGAAAATACGCTGGGAATGCCGGTAAGTCATATGAACAAGTTCTTTTATGAATATCTGTCACAAGATTGTCTCTTTGACCTGAATTATAATATCATTTCTAGACATGTAAGTCAAATATGTGCAAGACAATCCATGTAAAATCCTATTGTTTTGAATACTTCAACATTTTATAGTTAATATACATTACATGGCTTGAATACGGTTTATAGTGTGGAATGCATGTGACTTGCCGGTTCGATGGTAGGGCTTCTGTAAAGTAAAAACTGGGTTGATAAGTTCCATTTATTGATAAGTCAGAAATCATATGTTGAATTTGATTTTATTAAAAAAAAGGTAAAAGTAGAGGAGCCAATACCATTAACATTACCAAGTGTACTGCACCAAATGTGCATTTCGACAGTTAACGACGCTTCAGGCCGAATTATTTGAAAATTAAAAAGCATTGTGGTATAGTGACTGTTATAATGTCAAAATAGTCAATACGGACTCGGCGTGGTATTATCGAGAACATGGCACGGATACGAATACTCGCTTAAAACTACAACCATGATGATTAGAAAATACTGATTAAAGCACACTGAACTTGAATTATCTTTTCAATATCACCTAGCCTGAGTAAAAGTTTGACAGAATATTCTTTTTATACTACACTATTCATGCCGACTCTAGACATTAAATATGTTTCTAAAATTTGGCTATACAAGACATAGTTACCAAAATAAATTAATTCGTATCCGAAAGTATATTAGTAGCTTTACTTCCTAAAGAGTTATAGTGTTGGCTTAGGATGCTTTTGTATTCATTTTCGGGATAAATAATAAAATTTGCCGAAATATCTCTTAATAGCGATTTCGAGCTATCTTCAGGCGTTGATGACTCGGTTATCTGTTTAGAAATAATCCATATTATTGCTAGAATCTTAAAATACATCCTATGGGCTATGGTACAATTAATTTAAGGAAAGATTTTTAATGTCGCTAGTTCGGAATAAATTCAGAGGAAATGGACCCTATTCGAAATGACAGTAGTATTGTCTGCACAATTTGAACTCTGTCTACTTTTTCTACTTTAATACCGGGAAGATTCAATTAATGATTGAACAAAAAAAAAATCACATTTGATCACTTATAACTCGTACCTTATATAGATATAGGAAGAAATGGTATGAGTGCCACTGGGACAACTCTCAATCCAAGTAACATTTCATAAAAGTAAAGCATTATAGGTCAAGGTACGGCCTTCAACACAGAGCCTTGACTCACACCGAACAGCAAGCTATATTGGGCCCCAAAATTACTAGTGTAAAACCTTTCAAACTTGAATGTTCCTTTAAATGGCATGCTCCTTTTTCAGTGTAGTGATTTTATAGACTGTTGTTTGGTTTTTGTATGTGTTTGGGGTTAAGACTGCATTCATGCAACAAAAACACTTGTATGGCTGACTTGATATTTATCACTCTTTCAAACTTTACTACTACTGCTAAAATAAAGAAAACAAAATGCATTGGTCACATATATGCCTGTCTCAATCCTATTTCGTGCAAAGGCAAGAACAATGTGAAGCAGTGCAATATTGCTTAAAAATCTAAATTTTAAATAGATCTCTAACTTCTTGTTCGATTTATTCCAAAAATATCACACTTTTAAACTTTTAAACTTTTCGTAACTACAATCCCCTTCCCTTTCCTGAATGTGACCTACCGAATTAGACTATTTACCGGATTTGTTATCACATAAGCAACACGACGGGTGCCGCATGTGGAGCAGGATCTGCTTACCCTTCCGGAGCACCTGAGATCACCCCTAGTTTTTGGTGGGGTTCGTGTTGTTTATTCTTTAGATTTCTATGTTGTATCGTGTGTGCTGTTGTTTGTTTGTCTTTTTTCATTTTTAGCCATGGCGTTGTCAGTTTGTTTTAGATTTACGAGTTTGACTGTCCCTTTGGTATCTTTCGTCCCTCTTTTAAATATTGGTGCATGTTATAGTTTTTCGTTATCCATTAGGTGATTCCTTGATTCTACACAATGGTCAGAAATTTTCAACATATGACAGAGATAATGATGTGGGCTCTGGAAGCTGTGCGCAGGGGTCTAAAGGAGCATGGTGGTATAGTAACTGTCATAGTTCTAATCTAAATGGTCTATATCTCAGGGGACAAAATAGTCAATACGCTCTCGGCGTGGTATGGAACACATGGCACGGATACTACTACTCGCTTAAATCTACAATCATGATGATTCGCAAATACTGATTAAAGCAAATGAATTGGAATTTTCTTCTTAATATAACCCATCTTGAATAAATTTTTGAAATAACATTGGTTTTATTAAATATTGTGTGTACATTTAAAACGATGTTTATAGATAAACAGAAATTAGATAATAAAAAATAACAATTTCAGGTTTCAAATAATTGGTTTCGTGTATAGCTCATCCTTATCTTGTAATCAAAAGAATTGAAGGAGTAAGGTCAAGTTTCTTCTTTTTATTTGTTTCACGCACATGGTCCAAATCTAAATGGTTTGTAATCCTATTCGAAATAGAATATTTAAGAGTATCATATATTTCAGATATTGCTTTACGTGGTATGATATCTGTTTAGCGCTACCTGTTGCTTTTGAAAGAAATTTTAAATTCCACATATTTTTGTCATGTTTTGCTTCAAAGGATATCGCTAATAACATGAACTCCTTCGTATCAGAAAGACAAATCTGGGATAACCTACTACAGAATTATTGAATAACAATGCCCTTCCATTCATTTTTGGGATAAGTTGTAGTATTCAAAATTTGCAAAACTCTATCTGAAAACGAAAATCACAAAAAATACTGAACTAATAGGAAAATTCATAACGGTCTAATCAAATGGCAAAATCAAAAGCTCAAACACATCAAACGAATGGATAACAACTGTCATACTCCTGAATTGGTACAGACATTTTCTATTGTACAAAATGGTGGATTAAAGCTGGTTCTATAGCTAGCTTAACATCTTACTTGTATGACAGTCGCATTAAATTACATTATGTTGACAACGATGTGTGAACAAAACAAACAGACATAATAGGTAAAAATGTCAAAATAGGGGTACCGCACTCAAAATTGTGTTATAATCTTAATCTCTATAAAACAAACAAAGAAGCACATCAAGGAATATAGACAAAGCATATTAGCAAAAATGAAAGACAAGAAACTTCCACCAGCAGTGGCATCGACCCAGTGGTGTAAAGAGTTATCAAAGGTACCAGGATAAAATTTAGTACGCCAGACGAGCGTTTCGGCTACATAAGACTCATCAGTGACGCTCAGATCAAAATAGTTATAAAGCCAAACAAGTACAAAGTTGAAGAGCATATGAACTATTTTCAGGCCTGTATAATTTGATGATATGTTAAGAAATAATCTATAATAAGTAAAAGTGCATACAAAGGTCTGCAATACTATGAAGTAAAGTAAAGTTTGAAAATCCATTTGAAAATGGCCATGTGTGGAATGGATTCAAAAACACCGAATAAATCCAATCGAAAAACCAAGGTCTTGTATGTTCGATTTTACTTTTCGACGATTCAAAATAGGTTTTGAGTAGTACACTAATATTATTTTGTACATTGCGTCATGGGTTCATGTGACTGCAAAGAAAATATCTGTTCTTTATGAATCGTAAAGATATTCAAGGGAACTAAAACTTCCGACGACATACAGTACAATAACTTTTATTTTTAATGAAATAACAATGTTGAAAGTTATAAGGTCCCTCAAAAGTGCTTTCCATTGAAGGAAAGACTAAGAAATCAGCATATACCAAAAGGAAGGAAAAGAGTCATTAATCGAGGAAGAGTAGACAATATGCGTGAAATCGAGTAATTTTTCCACCACATAACTGATGCGATATGTAATTTATACTGATATCTTAAACTTTTTAATTTTGAAATAATAAAAATATAAAGTTTAGACTAATTCTACCGAAGTTGACGTAAGATGGATTTTGGCTCTATTTTTATGTACTTTTGATCATATACATCTTCAACCGGTCTCGGTTCTAATACATCCTTTGTTTACAAAAATTTTGCATTGAGCGATGTTGATGATGGTAAATCCTGAAAAGGTCATCAGACGCATGATAGTTGTAACATGTTGTTTTGATATTTTTCAACATTCGTCAAATCATAGTCAAAGATCAAGGATGGTCATTTTTTTTTACAAAAATGTAGAATTGTAAAAATGATAAAAGTATCGACAATTTGTTTATCTACTGAAATACAAAAACAGTACCAATATGCAAACGAAATTTCAAATTGTTGACGTATTTGAAATAAAACTAGTAGATGAAAATACATTTCAATCCTTTTATATGTTCAGATTGACCCAATTTAATTGATACATCGTTAAGTGCATATTATTAGGGTATTAAACAATATATAAACAAAATCTATACTGAAATAATAAGCTTTTCACGTCTACATATACTTTCTCTAATACAATATATCTGTCTGTACTTGGTTACTTTACAGATATATGCTGTTTTGTAATCAGTACGTTTTTTTTTCAAAATTAGTCAATAAGAGAGAAAAATTCAACTGATAGGACAGAAATGATTAAAATAAGACAAAAACACCTGCTTCACATGTCAATATCTCTGACATTTAACGTTTTTTAGATTGTAATTTTTTTTTTTTTTTTTTTGTTTACTAGAATGACAATGACAACTTTCCTGATTTTCACCGGATTAATCTTACGTTTTTTTACCCAGAGGAAATCTAATCAAATGCAATACTTGTCAATTTTTGTAATGATGTTATCAATTAAAAAAAAAGAGTCATTTTGTATGGAAAAATATTACTAGTATATGCAATTGGATTTATGCATGGAAACTGCAATCGGTTGTAATTTCCCCAATTTTATCCCCTTCTTTTTATTGCATGTAGAAAAGAGGGACAAAAGATACCAGAGGGACATTCATACTCATAAATCGAAAATAAACTGACAACACCAAGGCTAAAAATGACACAACATAGAAAACTAAAGAATAAGCAACACGAACCGTTAGTTACAAAATGTGTTTGTATCGGTAGAAAAAAGGAAGATGTGGTATGATTACAAATGACACAACTTATACCAAACCCAAATGACGTAACAGCTAGCAACTATTCCCTTGCTGCGTTTAACAATGAAAATGACGCATAGAAAGCCATAAAAAGCCCTGACATGCCAAAATAAAACAATGCAAAACAGAAAACTCACGGCCTGGTTTATGTAAAGATGATATACAAAACTACATATGACAAACAGTAACAAATGACAACCACTGATTCCTGACTTAGGACAGACGCTTACAGGATGTTGGCAGTTTTGATGTACAAGGACTAAATGACAAAAATAACATCTCTTGGTTAATTTCGAAAAAATTATGAAAAACCTTTTATCCAATGTTCAACACCTGTAACAACTATTTTCCACTAAAACAAATACGGTAATAAAGGCTGTTGCTCGCATAAGAGTTTGCCAAAACTATATGTAGAGATGCCCTTTAAGGTAAAACATTAGTATGCCAAATTCAAAATTTAATGAAGTCATATATAGCAGACACCTTTCAAATTAATTGTCAAGATAAACCCATCCGACTTGTTTAAATCTAACATAATTCTCAAAGATAGATTTTATCAAATCTAGCTAGATAATGGTCTCATCATTTCCCCTTCTAATATTTTTTAACTTAAATTATTTAATATAACAATTGATTGAAATCATTTCTGTCACATAAAGAAATGACAACAATTTAAGCTTACTAAAACGAGGGTCTTATTGCCCCTGTATTTGTTCCATCAGAAACCTAAAATATACAGTAAAACCGTTGGTAAAGTCTGTTAAGTCGTTGCGGTGTATTATGACACGTCCAGTTGGAATAGGGACGTTAAATCCTTTGCCTTGTAAAGTGAAGTTGCGACGCTCTCTCTACGTTAAAGAACCCTTGCAACAAACCTGATTTGACTGTAGATGACCTTTATCTACTTTTATATTCCAGTTGTAGTACCAATTTCACTCCTTTTTTTTTATTTTTTTTTTTATAGTAACCTACATTACGGACTTTTCTAATCGTAGTATTTGTTTGTAATGTGTTATCGGCCTGATTATGCATGCAATATATATCACTGGGAGTTAAGAAATAAAAAGATATATCAAACGATGTACGGTTTTATCCCTAAAAGACATTTAGCCTATGAACGAAGTTTAACAAAAAAATATCTTTTCCAATAAATAAAAATCTTGTAATCTAGGTTAAATATTAGCATATGGAAACTGAAAAGTACATATAGATAACGGTCAACGTTATATATGAAAGGTAGACATTTTTAACCCATTACAATGATATATATCAATGAATAAAACAGAGAAATTAATTTATGTCAAACTTGTTATTGTCTGGACAGAACGTAAAGATCCTTAAAAACCTATGTGGAGAACTCACGTTTATCTGTCAGTTCAGTTGAGTAATTTCATTGAATCATGAAAAATAATATCACCAGGGAATACAAAATATTGTACATTAGATAATTAAAACAGGATAAAATTCCAGACGCATCAGTGTGATAAATTCGACGACAAACTGCATTTTGATACTAAATGATATCTACAAAAGAAAAGAAATTAAAACAAACCCCACTTTCTATCCTATACGTAGTGTAAAATGAGTTTGAATTGGTCGATGATTTACTTTAAACTATATTTCATGGTTCTCTACAGCTAAGGGAGCTAACGATTTTTCTTAGTATCGTGAAAGTATGGAGCTAACAATTTTTCTTTTTTATCTTGGGTTTCGTGACCTAGAGCATAAACAATATTTCAAAAGTAAAGGATTTCAGAAATCAAAATGTTTATATACTTTTTATTTATAAGGCACTGTTTTCTTTTCCTTTTAATAAAATGTGTTATTGAATATTATTCTAATTAACATTTGTCCTCTGTTCTCATATGTTGTTCCTGTTTTTTGCGAACCCAATTACTGTTTCTATAAAAGATGAAGATGTGTTATGATTGCCAATAAGACAACTCTTCATTCACAAGAGAAAAAATGACACAGAAACTAACAACTATAGGTTACCGTTTGTTTCAACATTTTACGTAAACTTGAAAATTAAAATAAATTCTATGTTGTATTATTTTTTTTAAAGAATGGATTGACCTCAGTTTGAGAGTTTATTGAAAAACCTTCATGTTGCAATAGACCAAACAGTCCAGCTGGAGAACTTAAGCTCAGCCAAATATTTTAAAACATATTCATTTTAAAAGTTCTTATCTTTGATCTATATACACAAATTTAATTGGTATTTAGCATATAAACAATGCTTAAATTTCAATGAAATTTTGTAGTCTCTGATTCCAGTCATGCCTATGTGTGCATGCTCTTTGCGACATTTGTGTACCTTTATATTTATCACTTTATATATAATATTTTAAAATACATATATATTTTTATGTGATGAGTTATGTATATGCATGTCAACCTTGGCCTGTCTTTGTGTTGATTACTAAGTGTACAGAGCATATGTGCCATTGCTACGAAGACGAATAAAGGCATTGCTACAGCTTGACGCCAACCGTTTGTTCGTCCATTCATCAATCAAAAATAAAACCTGCTTCTAAACCGCAGTTAATCTGATTTTATGTGAACGTAGTTGATTTTATTTTAAAATACTAACATCAACACATTTTCTATATAATTATGTGTCTGTCCTAAGTCAGGAGCCTGTTGTTTTTGTTGGTTTACGTCAAAATTTCATATTTGTCTTTCGTAAATTGGGTTTTGTGTTAAATTAGGCCTGTAGTCGGATATTTATAGTTTTAATGTTGTTTTTCTCATAGATGAAGGTCGTACACTAGACTATTATTGCTAATATCCACTTGATTTAGACTTTTGTGGATAGTTGTCTCATTGACATTCGTTCTACATCTTCTTTATTTCATAAGCCTAATTAACGTGAGGCTATTTATATATAATAATTACATTTCTCCCATTTTCCATATTTTCTAAATTTGTATCAATTTTCAGATTACGTAATTGAAAATTGATTTTATAAGAACAATATCCGAGAAAAAAATTGTATGACACGTGCAATTCAACAGGTTGTCAGAATTATGGAACCAACATTACCGATGTCGAGGAAATGTTGTATTTTATTACAACACGGAACACGAAAACCTACATTTCACCCAAAGTGATATGTTCTTTCATTTTCAACTTAGGTGACGTCTAGATGTATTTTCGTGTTTTCTGTATCGCTAAGGTGTTGTCTTATTGGCCACATTTGATAAATGTACAGAACGTCTCATTTAGATCTTGTTGAAAATTGTCAACAGCAAATATGCCTCTACAAGACAGCACTCGCACCCGCAAAGAGGAAAGGGTTTACTATGAGTTGCGATAACTTGTTTCTTAATCCACTATCAATAAATATGTTTAAACTAAATAAAATCATTAACTTACTTACGAATGTTAGCGCGTCTTGCGTAATCCTTTTTAGTCCTGGTATCTGTGATTTTAATTTCAACCACTGGGTCTAGAGCCATTGCTGGTGTAGGTTTTTTTCACCACGTGTATGACCAGCACAGTCATTACAATTCCATGTTGACGTGAATCCTAATTGATATTTTATGTTTAGCATTGAATTGTTTAAAAACTGTTACATTTTCCGAAATGCTGAGGATTTTAAACCCAAGGAAAAAATTCACTAAGCTGTTTTTGGTAAATACTTTTGGAATGTGGAGTCCCCAATGCTCTTTATCTTCGTTCTTTATTTGGCATTTTAACTGTTTGCATTCAAGCGTCAATGATGAGTATTTTGTAGACAAAACGCGCGTCTGGTAGAAAAATTGAAAAATCTGACACCTTGATAAGTTAATTTGGCATAATACTTTAGTATGGTGAAGACTCGATATTGTTCTGTTAATCATGCTTTTAGTAAATTGTATCGCAACTTCTACTTGGTATAGGGTGAAATAATTAGTGATGTACAACCATAACATCTGGTATTGCACTAGAGACTAGTTAAAAAAAACGAAAATTATTTCATCCTGTTTATTATGTATGTATATATATATATATATATATCCCCCATTCCCGCATTACCAGGTACATCGAGTTCTTTTATCAAACATAACGCATATGTTAATTAATTTCAAACCCTATATTTGCAAGTATCCGTACCAATTTTTGTTCTGCTTTACATTAACAAATAACTCCTTTTACTACTTTTTAAAAATGTTTTTTGACAAAAGTCATATTATTGTAAAGAAACGAGTTATTGACATTATCTTTATGCTTTACTACATCCACCATTCAAATGTAAATGATCCCACATACTGAAAGGTCCTGTCAAAATTCAAATGTAAATGACGCCATCTACTGAAATTATCCTGTCATAAATTTGTATTTATATGCCAATCGAACGTCAAAAACTTCGAGGGATGGCAAAAGTTCAAGTTCATTTCTATCAAGTACAGGATTTATAGCTAGAAGTTAACTGATAGGTCTTTATATATTCTGTAAAATGTCTGCTCTCTTGTCACTCAAAGGTCATGGTAAGTTTTTGCATTGTTTCCATAAATCAGTTCAATGATTCAGTAAACAACAGAGGAAACGACAGAAATACAATAACGAAGCCTTTATTACAGAGGTCTTGTCTCGGTTGGTCACAATATGGCGTCGTTAAGCTGTAACGTTTTTTTTGTCAGCGACAAACAAAATGTGTTCTTGTCGTGAGATGCCATAAGGTATATATATATACCGTTCGCCATGATCATTACGTCATCAGTTGAACATGTGGAAGACCCATAAATTTTGGTCTCATTTTTAGTTTTGACGCATGTTAGAAATAAAAACAAGCCTACCACACATTGATTGTAAAATTTAATTCCTTCAGTTGATTCCAGCTGAAATCTGATATTAATTAGCAGCGCGTGTATAAATACTGAACAATTTAACTGCTCAATACCGTATGATTCCTTTTTTGTAAGTGCGTTACGTTCACCATTGTTATCAACTGAACAATTAATACCAGCAAAACCTACATAATATCGTTTCTCACGAACTATATTTTTTATACGTGGTTGCAAAAGAATTTGGAAGACATGATTTCAAACCTTTTGTCGGCTATACCGGAAAGAAACAAACCATAGTTTCTCCATACATGAATATATTCACATGTATAAACAGTGGTAATTTGATCATCTAAAAGTGTACCTCATTGTTTTCAATAACAGATTGCATTTCTTGCAAAAAGATAAATTAATTTCACCCCTTTAATTGTACTAATGATTGAAAATGAGATCCTCATCTAAATGTGTTATACCAAGTCTTTAACATTGAGAATAATATTGTGGTTACACAAAAAATTGCAAACTTTAATACATAATGACTTTTCATTGTATGGGGTTTTTTGGTTCGATTTATCATGGTGTTATCTACGCGTCATACGTTTTTTGTGGAAAACTGCAAATAAGGTTTTTACTACTGGAGAAGATTTTACCTACAAAGAGGTCTTTTAGCATCGGATGGCGACAAAACCTGTCGGTGTAATAAATGAAATAGAAAGAGACATAGCATAATTATATAAAAAGCTCACAACCTTTATTGAAAAACGTCAAACATATATCATAAAAACTCCAAATCTTGATCAGAAACAGAAAATCTGGAACTTTTTACAAATCCAGAGTCACTGCAGGGATCTACTGTAATGGTATATCTATCCGGAAGATGCGTTTGGAACTCATGTACCGATGCAATATCATCACCTTCAGAATGCCTGATAAAAATAGGACTATTGTTGTATTCAGCACTTATTGCAAGTCTTTCTTGAGATCTTTTTTCTAGTTGACAATTCAAGTCTTTAATTTGGTCTTCCAACTGAAATTTGTTTAAATCATCAAAATCATTCATTCAAAAACAGTTCATACATACTTCTTTGGTAAATATGTAAATCGTTGTAGTATATCTATTTTGCGTTCATAACATAAGTACTCCTCTTAAAGAGATATACATTTTAAGTGAGAACGATTAAAATCGACAAAAACACAGAACTTAGTATCACACTCATAATTTAATGGGAATGTTCACCAATTCAAAAGAGAGTTTTTTGCGGTTTTCAATTGTAAGACAGCAGAACCCAAACATTTGTCTGATTTGAAAAGATTCCGAATTTATTTTCTCTCAATGAAATGACATTTTTAACTGAGTCTTGATGGCACGCAGGTGATACATGCATGGGGAAAAGAGACACTTACGGTCTTGGTTTGAGCTCACGTTCATGCTTTTTTCTTGGTTGGTATGTTCAAAATTTATTTCTGAGATTAAATCTTGATAAAGTAGTGTTGCTCTTTATCTACTTTCGTTATAGAATTAAGATTTTCGAGAAGCAATTTATTATTGTTGGATTTATTCTCTCTTACATGACATAATAAAAACAAAACAGTTTGGAACAGAAAACTAGAGGCTCTCAAGAGCCTGTATCGCTCACCTGACTCAATTCGATTTTTGAAATCATATAAAAAAAGATAAAATTTGGCTACAAAGTAACAACACTTGGTCAGCACCTCATAAGGAAAGGAACATTCAGGCTATGTTTGGTTTCATTCAATTCAGTGGTTCTCTAGAAGAAGACTTGTGTATGCATTTCCCATAGGGTCCTATGTTAAACCAAGCCCCCGCTGGCGGCCATCTTGGATGATGGATCAGCTACAAAGTAACAACACTTGGTCAGCATCTCATAAGGAAAGGAACATTCATGCTATGTTTGGTTTTATTCTATTCAATGGTTCTCTAATAGAAGTCATTTGAATGCATTTCCCATAGGGTCCTATGTTAAACTAAGCCCCCCACTGGTGGCCATCTTGGATGATGGCTCCCCTACAAAGTAACAACATTTCGTCAGCACCTCATAAGGAACATTCATGCTATGTTTGGTTACATTACATTCAGTGGTTCTCTAAAAGAAGTCATTTGTATGCATTTCCCATAGGGTCCTATGTTAAACTAAGTTCCCCGCTGGCGGCCATTTTGGAAGATGGATCGTTAACAAAGAAACAACACTTGTTCAGCAATCATAAGGGCCATACATGCTATATTTGGTTTCATTACATTCAGTGGTTCTCTAAAAGAAGTCATTTGTATGCATTTCCCATAGGGTCCTATGTTAAATCAAGTCCCCGCCTGGCGGCCATTTTTGATGATGGAGTGACTACGAAGTAAAAACACTTAATCAGGACCTCATAAGAAACATCCATGCTATGTTTAGTTACATGACATTCAGTGGTTCTCCAAAAGAAGTCATTTGTATGCATTTCCCATAGGGTCCTATGTTAAACTAAGTCCCCCGATGGCGGCCATTTTGGATAATGGATCGGCTACAAAGTAACAACACTTGGTCAGCACCTCAAAAGAAACATTCATGCTATGTTTGGTTTCATTCCATTCAGTGGTTCTCTAAAAGAAGTCATTTGTAAGCATTTCCCATAGGGTCCTATGTTAAACCAAGTCCCCCGCTGGCGGCCATCTTGGATAATGGATCGGCAACAAAGTAACAACACTTGGTCAGCACCTCATAAGGAACATTCATGCTATGTTTGGTTTCATTCCACTTAGTGGTTCTCTAAAAGAAGTCTTTTGTATGCATTTTCCATAGGGTCCTATGTTAAACTAAGTCCCACGCTGGCGGCCATTTTGGATGATGGATCGGCTACAAAGTAACAACACTTGGTCAACACCTCAAAAGAAACATTCATGCTATGTTTGGTTTCATTCCATTCAGTGGTTCTCTAAAAGAAGTCATTTGTAAGCATTTCCCATAGGGTCCTATGTTAAACCAAGTCCCCTGCTGGCGGCCATCTTGGATCATGGATCGGCAACAAAGTAACAACACTTGGTCAGCACCTCATAAGGAACATTCATGCTATGTTTGGTTTCATTCCACTTAGTGGTTCTCTAAAAGAAGTCTTTTGTATGCATTTTCCATAGGGTCCTATGTTAAACTAAGTCCCACGCTGGCGGCCATCTTGGATGATGAATGGGCTAAAAAGTAACAATACTTGGTAAGCACCTCATAAGGAACATTCATGCTATGTTTTGTTTCATTCCATTCAGTGGTTCTCTAAGAAAGTCATTTGTATGCATTTCCCATAGGGTCCTATGTTAAATTAAGTCCCCTGCTGGCGGCCATCTTGGTTTATGAACCGGCTACAAAGTAACAACACTTGGTCAGCACCTCATAAGGCACATTCATGCTATGTTTTGTTTCATTCCATTCAGTGGTTCTCTAAGTGAAGTCATTTGAATGCATTTCCCATAGGGTCTTATGTTAAACTAAGTCCCCCACTGGCGGCCATCTTGGATGATGGCCCCCCTACAAAGTAACAACACTTGGTCAGCACCTAATAAGGAACATTCATGCCATGTTTGGTTACATTACATTCACTGGTTCTCTAAAAGAAGTCATTTGTATGCATTTCCCATAGGGTCCTATGTTAAACTATGTCCCCAGCTGCCGGCCATTTTGGATGATGGATCGTTTAACAAAGTAACAACACTTAGTCAGCAATCATAAGGAACATACATGCTATGTTTGGTTTCATTCCATTCAGTGGTTCTCTTAGTGAAGTCATTTGTATGTATTTCCCAAAGGGTCCTATGTTAAATTAAGTCCTCGGCTGGCGGGCATCTTGGATGATGGATTGACTACAAAGTAAAAACACTTAATCAGAACCTCATAAGAAACATTCATGCTATGTTTGGTTACATTACATTTAGTGGTTCTCTAAGTGAAGTCATTTGTATGCATTTTCCATAGGGTCCTATGTTAAACTAAGTCCCCCGCTGGTGGCCATTTTGGATGATGGATCGGCTACAAAGTAACAACACTTGGTCAGCACCTCATAAGGAACATTCATGCTATGTTTGGTTACATTACATTTAGTGGTTCTCTAAGTGAAGTCATTTGTATGCATTTTCCTTAGGGTCCTCTGTTAAACTAAGTCCCCCGCTGGCGGCCATTTTGGATGATGGATCGGCTACAAAGTAACAACACTTGGTCAGCACCTCATAAGGAACATTCATGCTATGTTTGGTTTCATTCCACTCAGATGTTCTCTAAAAGAAGTCATTTGTATGCTTTTCCCATAGGGTCCTCTGTTAAACTAAGTCCCCGCTGGCGGCCATCTTGCATGATGAATAGGCTAATATAAGGAACATTCATGCTATCTTTGGTTTCATTCCATTCAGTGGTTCTCTAAGAGAAGTCATTTGTATGCATTTCCCGTAGGGTCCTATGTTTAATTAAGTCCCCCGTTGGCGGCCATCTTGGATAATGGATCGGCAACAAAGTAACAACACTTGGTCAGCACCTCATAAGGAACATTCATGCTATGTTTGGTTTCATTCCACTTAGTGGTTCTCTAAAAGAAGTCTTTTGTATGCATTTTCCATAGGGTCCTATGTTAAACTAAGTCCCACGCTGGCGGCCATCTTGGATGATGAATGGGCTAAAAAGTAACAATACTTGGTAAGCACCTCATAAGGAACATTCATGCTATGTTTTGTTTCATTCCATTCAGTGGTTCTCTAAGAAAGTCATTTGTATGCATTTCCCATAGGGTCCTATGTTAAATTAAGTCCCCTGCTGGCGGCCATCTTGGTTTATGAACCGGCTACAAAGTAACAACACTTGGTCAGCACCTCATAAGGCACATTCATGCTATGTTTTGTTTCATTCCATTCAGTGGTTCTCTAAGTGAAGTCATTTGAATGCATTTCCCATAGGGTCTTATGTTAAACTAAGTCCCCCACTGGCGGCCATCTTGGATGATGGCCCCCCTACAAAGTAACAACACTTGGTCAGCACCTAATAAGGAACATTCATGCCATGTTTGGTTACATTACATTCACTGGTTCTCTAAAAGAAGTCATTTGTATGCATTTCCCATAGGGTCCTATGTTAAACTATGTCCCCAGCTGCCGGCCATTTTGGATGATGGATCGTTTAACAAAGTAACAACACTTAGTCAGCAATCATAAGGAACATACATGCTATGTTTGGTTTCATTCCATTCAGTGGTTCTCTTAGTGAAGTCATTTGTATGTATTTCCCAAAGGGTCCTATGTTAAATTAAGTCCTCGGCTGGCGGGCATCTTGGATGATGGATTGACTACAAAGTAAAAACACTTAATCAGAACCTCATAAGAAACATTCATGCTATGTTTGGTTACATTACATTTAGTGGTTCTCTAAGTGAAGTCATTTGTATGCATTTTCCATAGGGTCCTATGTTAAACTAAGTCCCCCGCTGGTGGCCATTTTGGATGATGGATCGGCTACAAAGTAACAACACTTGGTCAGCACCTCATAAGGAACATTCATGCTATGTTTGGTTACATTACATTTAGTGGTTCTCTAAGTGAAGTCATTTGTATGCATTTTCCTTAGGGTCCTCTGTTAAACTAAGTCCCCCGCTGGCGGCCATTTTGGATGATGGATCGGCTACAAAGTAACAACACTTGGTCAGCACCTCATAAGGAACATTCATGCTATGTTTGGTTTCATTCCACTCAGATGTTCTCTAAAAGAAGTCATTTGTATGCTTTTCCCATAGGGTCCTCTGTTAAACTAAGTCCCCGCTGGCGGCCATCTTGCATGATGAATAGGCTAATATAAGGAACATTCATGCTATCTTTGGTTTCATTCCATTCAGTGGTTCTCTAAGAGAAGTCATTTGTATGCATTTCCCGTAGGGTCCTATGTTTAATTAAGTCCCCCGTTGGCGGCCATCTTGGATAATGGATCGGCAACAAAGTAACAACACTTGGTCAGCACCTCATAAGGAACATTCATGCTATGTTTGGTTTCATTCCACTAGTGTTCTCTAAAAGAAGTCTTTTGTATGCATTTTCCATAGGGTCCTATGTTAAACAAGTCCCACGCTGGCGGCCATCTTGGATGATGAATGGCTAATAAGTAACATATTGGTAACACCTATAAGGAACATTCATGCTATTTTTGTTTCATTCCATTCATTTGGTTCTCTAAGAAAGTCATTTGTATGCATTTCCCATAGGGTCCTATGTTTAATTAAGTCCCCCGTTGGCGGCCATCTTGGATAATTGATCGGCTACAAAGTAACAACACTTGGTCAGCACCTCATAAGGCACATTCATGCTATGTTTGGTTTCATTCCATTCAGTGGTTCTCTAGAATTCAAATTGTAAAATGTGAACGACATGGATGGACGACGACGGACAACGGACGACGGACGTCAAGTGATGAGAAAAGCTCACTTGGCCCTTCGGGACAGGTGAGCTAAAAACAAGAATGTGTCCCCAGTACACGGATGCCCCACTCGCACTATCATTTTCTATGTTCAGTGGACCGCGTAATTGGTGCAAAAACTCTGATTTGCATTAAAAGTAGAAAGATCATATCATAGGGAACATGTGTACTAAGTTTCAAGTTGTTTGGACTTCAACTTCATCAAAACTACCTTGACAAAAAACTTTAACCTGAAGCGGGACAGACGGACGAACGGCTTGACGCCTGGACGGACGGACAAACACTTAAACGGACGAACGAACGGACGCACAGAACAGAAAACATAATGCCCATCTACTATCGAAGTTGGGGCATACCAAAAGCAAAAGCAGAAAACAAAGACAAAAGTCAACATCAGGTCTTACACAAACTACAAGTTTAGATAAACATTGAACTAGCTACAATATCTGTGAGTACTCTTTCGAGTTGAATTTACAGCTTGCTTTCATAATGTGCTATAATACCACTGGGTCAGGTAAGGGGAGATCACAATCAAGTTTCACCCCGCCACATTCTTCACTGAATTCTGACATTCAAGTCTAAAATCTGTAATCCATTTGGAGGTCATCGGGTATAATTGTTTTTTATTTTTTGTTTTTAGCATAAATCAGGCAGTCAGTTTTCATATTCAAATTTTTAACATTTTTTTTTCAAATCCATGGAGTTACTTTACTGTATGAGAACAGCGCATTGTTTAAGGCCGTACAGTGAGCTGTAGTTGCTAACATACTTATTATTCAGCCTCATGTCAGTAATTATAATAAGATGTAACCGGTGCTGCACCATTTGGACTTCATGCAATTCCATCAGTGGTTGTTTGTTACCTTGATTTTACTCAATCCTATAATTATCGACATATAATAACAAACTGTCACCTTGACCCTGTGTACACACAATTGAAGTCAATTTTAATATCCTTGGATACGAATTAATTCTTATAGTTGCTAATGGTTTGTTTTCGTGTATCTGGTACATGAAGTGTTCCTCGATCTCTCCACGAGTACTCGAAATTGACAATGTTTCGATGTTTTATACAGAAGTTAATATGCACATTATATGTCCGACTAAATAACTAAATAATAAACGTATACAAAACAAATGCACATACCTCTGAAAGCTGGTTTTTAAATTCATCATTTTCTCTTAGCAGTTTTTGATGTCTTTCCTCTTCTTCACGAATAGCATGGGACTCTGTTATGGTTCTTATTTCTGAATTATATTTCTTGGTCGCTTTTTTATTTCTATCATCTAAAATAAATAAGCAAAAATTAAAAGAATTTCTAAAATTGAGTTCCTTTGAATTCTGCATTGCCAGACTTAAACTATGTACCTTGTGTGATTCTAAATTTAATCACACATTGGTTTACGACAGCGACTGTCATCGCCAGTTGCATGACCTTTTAATGTGTTTTCGGGGAAGTTTTAAAAACCAAAGAAAATGTCTAATTGACTGACTGACCTTGGTAGTAAGTTTTGAACTGGAAATCATACTAGAGCCGACATTTAATTAAGACAGATTAATGATAGACCAAAAAAAATTATCATTCATTTTTCACCATGCTTATGTTCTATTTTTTCTTATAAGCTCACTGTAGCGCACACAAATCTTTATTTCCGTCAACCAAACATTGTTTGCTTCGGGTTTTTTCACATCATCTTACCGCCCTTATTTCATTATATGCGCCATGAAATGCCCCTATGGTGGAATAAATTGATTAGGAAGGTAAAATAACATAAAAAGAAGGAAAATCCAAAACAGAAGTCCCTTATAAAATGGAAAAATAAAAGCTGGAACACATCAAAGAATGGATAAAAACTGTCATATTCCTGACTTGGTACTGACATGTCCGTATATAGAAATGGTGCATTCGATCTTCTTGATATTCCTATATTTATATGTCTATATGTGTTCATCATATTGGAAACTAATGATGATGCCCATCGCCCATGCTTACAAGACTGTTGGGAGTCTATGAGGATATAACGCATTATTATATAAGAATTAACTGCAGTTATAGCAGGAGACGCTTACGATGACGACATACTCAGTCAAGCTCATTTTAAATTTCAAGCGAGTCCACCAGTTTTGGTTTGATATTTTAATTTTAACTTCGTATTCGATTGAATGATTTGAACATCAGTGAACTCATTTTCCATACACTCAAACTACACCACTTATTCAGTCCTAAGTCATGAACTTTCGCAGCTGTTGTCGTAGGTCATATCATGATGCTTTATATTATTCGCAGAACATTGTTTTATTTACAAATAACTTCTATACATTATTGACCAAGAACGATTTTAAAAGAGCTTAAGATAATGATAAGATAAGAAACATGTCTTATGAAGAACTAATGGTTGTTCTTTTAAGGTTTTTTTGTTAGGATTCTGTTTCATTGACATATACTTTACATTCTATTTACAATCTTACCTTTGGAACAAAAATAAGTCCCGTGGATAATAAGCTGCATAGAAGAATGGCTAAAGACACAAAGGCAAAGCTGGCATCTTGTTGATTGTTTATAAGTAGTGTAATAGGAGCAGTTATTACACAAAGCACCTGTAAAGTACAAAATATGCAGAAAGTTAACCTTCATATTTATCGGCAAACGATAGAGCATTTATTCGTTACTTAATGGTTTGTATTTAAAAAAAAAAAGATATACAACAAGGCTTCTAATTAAGTACGGCAGACGTTAGTTCTGTCTACATTTTACTCATTAGTTGCGCTCAAATAAAAAACAATGTGGAAGTTAACCATCTACGAAGTTGAACAGCATCAGCTTTGCAATTTAATAATCCCTTGAAAATTAATACCAAGTATGTCTATAATCATCTATGCCTAAGGACAGAACAACCACAGTAATACAAGTGTTCACGTTAGGTAATCCGATATATTTGTAAAAAAGTTAAATAAAAAACAATTAAATAGGCTTCAATCAATCGAGCAATGCTCCGACTTTTTGGCTGATACTTCAAATCCCAACCGAATAAAACCTCATACTTTTGACATATACAATACAAAGATGCAATAAAACCGAATGATTTACATTTGCTTCTTTTATTAAATCATAATTGTATCCGACGATATATTGAAAAAATACTGCTGCATCCTTTTCATCACGTAATAATTATATTACAGACAAAAGATATAACAACTTAATTCACACACAAAATGATGACTGGTTCTTTGTATGGTGCTTCAAGAATATAGAATAGATCGGTCAAATCTCTTGAGAAATCTGAAATAATTAATGTCCGTATCAACCCAAACATTAGAGTATTCACTGTAGATGTAAACAATATTTACAAGGATGCAATTTTAGACGCCATTAAATATAACCAAACAATCGAAAATATATTTGGTACTATGACTATTTATTATCTCTTTGTTTTAGAAATATTCACCTATTTGAAGAAATTTCATCTATGAAAGATTCATAATTGCATAATATTGATTCGATGTAACGAAGTATATACTTCTTTTAATGCATTCAGTGATTTATAGTCCACTAGCTTTTAACATTCGTACACTGTTTTAAGAATTTGATTTCTTTGACATATGAAAACAATTCTCTGTTTTTTGTTTACACTTACGTTCGCATACGTATACATAATTTTAGTCTGATCTACATGAATATATCAGATCGATTTTCAGAGGTTTTAAAGAATTAAGAGAATTTGATTTTGGTGTAAAAATCAATGATGTAATAACCCAATGAGTAAAATAACCAAAATTAGGTTCAATATTCGATTAGAAAGTTGCATTTATACATTCCTTTAAAGGTATCATATCAGATGACACACCATATAGGCATTAAATGCGTATTGTCTTGTTTACTTCTGTCATTGAAACAAGTCTTTTATTTATAACTGGTATGTTGAGTTGAATAGTTGTTTTTTCTGTTTATCTAAACTTATTAGTACAGATTCAAACCAATATTTACTTACCATATCATTTAAAAAAACATGATACCAATAATGCTCTCAAGGAATCTACACATTCCAAAGAATAACAACAAATAGTGATACTTTTTTTTCACTTATCACCATTATTTTACATACTTTTTGTAACAAATATACTCATGGGAACATGATGTAATTTGTTAAAGCATGCTTAGTGATCACTTTTTAAATTAAAGTAAACCGAAACAAATATATCATCAAGATATGGAATTAGCACTATGAGATTTTACAAAACGTATTGCTCCTCTTAATTTTGATTAAAAACAAAGAAATGACAGCGTAACGTAACACATACTATTAAAACATTAAAATACCCAATAACACAAAATGCTAATATTTCTGAATGATAGGTGTCCACCAATCACGGAATAATGCGAACTAAAGGTAATATTTTGATATTACAAGTAAACACGTCTACCAAACAGATCAAACATTATTGTTCAAGTACGTCCTTGTGTCAAATATCACAAAGTCTCGGTTAAAGTACAAAAAGATGTCTTTATACACATATTTCTACTCACCACAACATTATAAATACTCATTCCAACAAATCTAGAATCATTCACTTGTTTCAATTTGACACTCCGGGTTTCATATGCTAGAAATATGCCGAATAATAAAAGGATTCCTTTATAACCAAATATAACTCCTGAAATTACAAAAGCATAAACATTAAAAACATTTCTGAACTTATTTCAGTCTTATTATAAACACAATGATGAGACACAATAGATGAGAGCAAACACATCAAAAGGTGAGAGAAGGAGAAATGTCCAAGACTTGAAAAACCACAAAACATTCTAAATTTCCGCGAGCATATCAGGGATTGAAGTCATAAAACTTTGCTCAGTGCTTGGAGCACAAACATCATGCTCGAAACACCAAATCCTGAATTTTGATTGGTTGATTCTCGAATCTGAGTACAAAAATCTTGCTCAAAAGTTTAATGACCGTGAGGCCAGGCGTCTCTTTAGCATTAATTTTCCAATTGTGAAATGCTCATTCTCTGTTAAGCAGCACAAAACATAGACGAAAGATAACAAAGGGATATTCAAAAATATGGAGCATATATGTGCATGTAGCTCCTTAAAAAGGAGCTAGCATAAGAAATTTACTTTCCGAATTAAGGATGATGTATTATCACTACGTAATTCAAAGTTTGCTAACAATGTTGAACGCATCTATTTCAGCGAATTTGAAATAAATGACACACCAGACAAAATCAAATCTGGCTCATATCTTGACGTTCATCTATAAATAGACAATGACAAAAACATGATTTCAGCTTTAATTTCTATGAAGCAACATTCCAACATCGCCTGTATATGGGTACATAATTCCCAGTTGACATATAGATGAAGGCTGCTCACAAGAAAGTTATTACACCAAAAGTTCAAGTTGATTGAGGTAAACTCATCATTTAGACAATTTTACGAACACCGTCACGAGTTAGTTATTTTTTTTTATATCTGTGTAAAGATGACGACAGAGTATGTTCAAGTTATCGTTACCAATATACTCCGTTAATTCATCGAATGTGACTTTCCGCATTTAACTCGTCATCGGGTTTCTACTTACATGAGAGTTCGTTTTACCCAGTCTTTAGTTTTTCTATGTTTATAAAAAAGAAGATGTGGTATGATTGCCAATGAGACAACCGTCCATAAGAGACCAATATGACACAAAATTACAACTATAAGTCACCGTACGGCCTTCAACAATGAGCAAAGTCCATACCGCATAGTCAGCTATAAATTTCCCGAAATGATAATGTAAACAATTCAAACGAGAAAACTAACGGCCTTATTATATATATAAAAAGATGATCGAAAAACAAATATGTAACACATAAACAAACGACAACTACTGAATTACAGGCTCTGATGTTTTTTTTACTGTTAATTGTTTTTGGTCGATTTTCTCTTTATTTGACGTGGCATCGTCAAGTTGTTTTCGACTGATGGTTTGAGGATCCTTTTTGTATCTTTCACCTCTCTTTGATGTTGTTACGGTTGGTCAAAAGTAAAATAACAAAAAAGCAGAACTCCGCGAAAATTCAAAACGGAAAGTCCAAAACTAAATGGCAAAATCAAAAGATCAAAGCACAACAAACGAATATATTTCAACTGTCATATTGCAGACTTGGTACAATAATTTTCTTATGTAAGAATTCACGCATCATAGCTGTAACGTTATTACCCTGTGATAATACGATCATGATTGTGTTCCCTTCCTTATTGCCTATTTCTATAATTGTGCTATTTGTACTGTTGCAGTATTCTTCAATTAGATTTACACAGTTCTAAAGAACTATGTACATGTATTATCGTAAAGACTTATTTCATGACACGAAACACATAATTAAAGAGTACATTAATTTAAATTGCAAAGAAAACATTACTGTCACGTATAACAAATACTCTGATACGTCTTTTGGTCATTTTGCAAATAGTGATTAATGTTATACTCAGAAAATCCTGTCTCAGGTTAAAACAAATGAACGCAAATGACTTAGAATTTCCAAGATTGATGTATAATTAACACTTTTTTCGGCGAACATTCAGACAATTTAACAACATAAGTTATGATAGCAGAAAGTATGCATATAAATGGAATTAAATGCATGCATCTGATGCTATTTGATGCACTTTCATATTATCAATCAAAATAATGTATCAAGTTTGATGGATAATCTGCATGACGTCACAGCACAAAAATAAGAGATCCATTATGTGTTATAAGAAATCAACGTTCGCATTGCCAGATTCTCTTGTTACAAGTATTATTTTTTCTTTCAGAATGACAATGGGTAAAAAGAGCGATTAACTACACGTTTTCTGCACATACTCGACAATTAATTACACAAATAACTTGGCCTGGTCAGTCCGTTTGAATCGAACAATTTCGTAAATGTCACGCAAGCTGTGTATTGAGATTTGGCCATATATTTCCTTAATATTGACTAAATGTTAGTCTTTTACGTTTGAAATGGTAATCTCCGTAATTACTATCTGCCGTCGATCTGAAATTGACCAGACTCAGTCAGCATCAATCCCTTCTACAGATTTATGGGCCAATTTGAAAGGATTATATTTTATATTAGAGTTAAAACGTGTCTGGTTTTCTCCGTTTACTAATGGTTTTCTATTGCACAATACACACAACATGGACCTTTGTTCCATTTTAATTGCAACCTCCTTATTTATCGATAATGAAATAAATAGATATAAAAGTGAAAATCAGTCGGCCTGTAGTTGAAAATGAATGTGAAATGCTTTGTCGCAAACTTTCTAAATAACATTGTATGTTAGTTATAGAGCTTAACTCAGTTTGAACTTGATTGTCCTCTAATCCTCACTGAACATAGACCCTTATCAGGATGTAATAGGTACGAATTGTCTTTGTCAACTTTCAATGTTACACACTAACCTTGCATCTGTTGTCGTCATGACTTAACTGATTAATATGAGAAAGAAGTGATAATTCGATCAACCAAATTATAGGTCAAGTGTGCGACTAATGACGATTGAATGTTAACTTCAAGTCTGATTTATTCCAATTGACGTCTCGTTGTTTTTAAATCACAGCGACGAAGTTGTCACAGTCTAAATGCATTAATTTAAGATAATCTTTGAAATCCTCTGAGTGCTTTTTGTTTACAAATTATTCATCAATAGCAATTCTTCTGGCTGTGAGTCATGGATATTCACACGCAGAATGTACATTCTTTTTAATTACTTTTAAGTTCGACAAATACAATTGTCACAATGCTGCCCCTTATACTGATTAGGTTGTCCAATTGAAATTATCACATGCAAATTCGAACGTGACCAAATTAACAATTAATACAAAAGGGAGGTTCTGAAAGTCGACCAAGTTGGAAAATTTTGACTGCCACTGAAAAGTAAAGGTATGCAAGATAGAAATTGGAATTTAAGCCTTGCAACAGGCTCGTAAAGGACACCTAGAGTGGTTGATAGAACTCATCACATACAATAAATTATATACCCGAAATAAATAGGAAATAATGGTTTTGTGTCTCTTGTCCTTACAATTGGTAGAAACATACTGCAGTAATCTCCGAGGTTTCAATACAAATGGTTAACTACAATGATAACACTTAATTGACATCGTATTCATTTTTATTTATAGACTGTTTACTTACCTAACCATACTGACATGTTTTTTGAAGTACAGTGCTCTAGCTGGGGTTGGTACACTATATCTTCGTCCGTATTTGTCTGTGTTTCCATGTCAAATGTCTCAACCGTTCTATACAACGGATCCTTGATTTGCCACGTGGTCAAACAGGCAACATCTAATACTAGAATGACTATCAACACTGTATACAGTTCACAACTGTTTACCTTCTACAATAGAACACATAAAGACGTATTCTTATCGGGTAATAATAAGTTGAAAAATATATATTGAAAACATATATATTTTTACGGGTTCATACCATATCAGTTGAATATCGTTTTCAGTTATTATATTCAAAATGTTTCAAACAGTCTAAACATTAAAAGAACTCATTAAAGAATATAGTTATATAATTGTGTACACCAGAGGCGTATTTCGTCTGGATAAGACTACAGAATGAAAACAACACTTAATAAACTTCATGCATTCGAAGCGCTTTTCTGGATTTTGACCAAAGCCAAATATGAACATGTAGTAATAGAAGGAATATGTAAATGAATCTGGATTCGCATATGTGGTGATATGTGAAAAGCAAAAGACAGTTATCATGTCGACGTACAGGTCTTACTCATTTTGGAGTATATGTGATTCCCTTAGATTTTTGTTTGTTACCATTTGGTTTTTTTTCTTCATCAATTTGTGGGATTTGAACATCGGTAACTGTTGCCTTTTGTAAGCTAATTATATGATCATCTACGAGTTTGCTTTCAATAAACGCAAACATTTATTTAAGATTTGTACGGTATATTAAGTATAAGTAATTAATGTGAACAAATTTTGTTTTATGTATTTACCCTTCCCATTTATACTATCGATTTGCTTATTACCAGTTATGGTTGGGGTTTAAATCTTTACCCAATGTCATCATCCCATAAAATGGTATATTGTTTAAGAAGCAAAAAGGAGAATACTTAACATACATACCATGAAAACTTTGTCATATATAAAAAAGAAGATGTGGTATGATTGCCAATGAGACAACTGTCCATAAGAGACCAACATGACACAGATATTAACAACTATAGGTCACCGTACGGCCTTCAACAATGAAAAAAGCCCATACCGCATAGTCAGCTATAAAAGGCCCTGATAAGACAATGTAAAACAATTCAAACGAGAAAACTAACGGCCTTATTTATATAAAAAAAATGAACGAAAAACAAATATGTAAAACATAAACAAAAGACAACCACTGCATTACAGGCTCCTGACTTGGGACAGGCACATACTTAAATAATGTGGCGGGGTTAAACATGTTAGCGGGATCCAACCCTCCCCTAACCTGGGACAGTCGTATAACAGTACAACATAAGAACGAACTATAAAAATCAGTTGAAAAAGGCTTAACTCATCAGATGGACAAAAATACAAGTGGACGTGGCCGGTACTTGTACATCCCGACAACAAAAAGACACTAGGAACAGATCTGAGAGTATTCGCAGTTATCTGACAGCTAGTTCAAAGCCACTAACAACTAATAAAAAAATCATGCATCTAAGACTGAACTATCAATCCGTACACATCCTGCAAATATGCTTATTTGATATGTTAAAGTTAGGAACATCGTAATCTACCATTGCTGTATCAAATTTATTCTTACTAAAAGTTGATTTTCAAAAATATTATCACAAAAAATATTTGTCATCCGTTTTGACAACCGTTGTTATCGTCTGTGGGGAACCGTTCAACATTTTGCATAGTTATAAACATAATCATACATACTATTTGTAGCTGGAAATGTTGTTTGTTACCACCCATTTCATAATCATCTGCTTAAAACTCACCATTTTATGTTTTAGCATATATGAGCATAATGATTCCCTGATATCTTGATTTCAGACAACACCAAACAGTAACAAAGAGTGATACCGATCATGAATTGATGATTGAATAGGTTTCTCATCTGAAAATTATTTAGCATCATAAAACTTACCTTTTTTTCTTTCTTCCTTGCAGTTGTCAACCTGTGAACTGTCCAAATTTTTGAAAACATTCCCCCATATCCTAACGTAAAACCAAGTGACAATAACCAACATCTGATCTGGAAATGGAAACAATGTAAACAGATAAAATACACACAAATCATATACGGGCTATTTTTCATTTCATATTTCAACAATGCATCAATGACTATGGAAAAAGTAAAATCACAAAAATACTGAACTTAGAGGAAGATCAATTGGGAAAGTCCATAATCACATGGCAAAATCAAATAACAAAACGCATCAAAAACGAATGGACAAAGACTGTCATATTCCTGACTTGGTACAGGCATTTTCAAATGTAGAAAATGGTGGATTAAACCTGGTTCTATAGCGCTAACCCTCTCACTTTAATGACAGTCTCATCAATTTCCGATATTTTTACATTGATGCGTTAAATAAACAGACACAATAAATATAATAGTCAAAATATGGGTACATCGTACTTTTTATTTTCAATTATGAATTTTAGATGAGGAAAATGAATTACAAAATGTAATGCTAAAATACCGTTGTGTCTGCCAAAAACTAAAACCGAAAGGTAGAAAGACATTTGATCATGTTGTCGATGTATGAATACTATGTGTTCATAATTTTGTTATCGAAGATAAAGTTTGTCAATTACTCAATGACGGTTGACCCTTAATCCTTAACTGTTACTCTGGTTCTAATAAGTAACGGAAGTTTAAAAAATATCACCAATTGACAATATGATACAATGAAGTGGATTAAATTTATAGGAAATGAAAAAGCTGTCTTCTATAAAAACAAGGAAAAGCTCATAGGTTATTACCTGGCAAATAAGAGGAAACGTATTTGGTTCAACAAATTGTCCATCCAATCCCAACAAGAAAATTGAAACCAAACACACCATACACCCAAATATGGTTATATTATTCATATTAGGTTGGGAATACGCTATGCACCTACAAAACAAGAGTATATTAAGCATCGTATATACATTTAATTGAAACAAATATTAAAATTGTAATGCATGAGACATAGTTCTGTCCTTATCAAGTCTAAACTGATAATCACTGATAGGAACAGTCAATCGGTGTCAATTGTTACTAAGAAGCTGGTACCTGTTTATTGCATTTCAAACTTAATGAAAACCTTACCACTACAGGTTTTGCGATCAAGTTTCCATTGTTATGATTACTAGTGTTAATTAAAATGTATCTCGGAAATGAAAAACACAATGTTAGCTAAAGACATCTGTAACCCCAGTGTGACTTTGACATTTACAATTAATAAAACATTTGCAGATTGAAATGTGATATTCACATTTATGTTTGAATATGTTTTACTTAATCAATGCAAATTTGTATTTCAATTTTTTATTCTCGTTTCCAAAAACTTGAGCTGAATGTTAATAAAGGCATTGTTTACTATAACAGTTCTGTTTGGTATACAGAGGTACACAAAAATCCTATATATAAAAATAGTTTATCTCTATTTTTCTTGTGTAAAAACAAATATCTTTTTCAGCAAATTGATCGCTTTTTGAATAATTTTACCAACAATTCTGACAACAGGATTAAAATTATTATGCTTGATTAATCAAATGTCAACTTATATATCTCAATTACGGCTTCATCTAGGGATGGATGACCAGAGCTTCACATGGGAATATTTTCATTACTGATGAAGTTTATATGTATTGATTATGCAGCATATTTACAGTGTTCAAGGCTTTCAAATTTTGCTCGATATAAATTATTATCGTCAAGTATATTCTTAAAGAAAGGATCATAATTATTGCGTAATCTGTGAAAAATAAATGAACATGAAAACAAAAGTCTTCATTTATGAACGAGTACAATCTGTTTCATCTAGTAGTTCATATGATTAAGTCGAAAGACGAGATTGGACATGCTCGACAAAAGCTTTCGTAAAGAGCAAAGCTCAACTAGTTTGAGTGCATAGTAAGGTTTTCAACAAAAATAATAGTGCAATTATTTATTTGGAACAATGAATACATTTCAAAGACTTTTTGTTGGAATCTATGGAAGATCTCACTGTATCATCAATTTTTTCCGCTGAAAATGTCAGTGCCAAGTCAGGAATATGACAGTTATGTTCCAGAAGTTTCGTTGATTGATATAGCTTTTATGGACTTTCACCTTTTTGAATATCACTATAAAGATGTCATTGAAAAATGATATTTTAGTCGTCTCTGACATTTATGACAGATAATTCATAAACGATGCACCCATTTATACGCAATATCAGTAGTATAAATCATCGTTAAAGACCCCATGCAATGTATAAACATTTTAAAACAGATAATTAAAAAGATGTTCATGAATCTTTAATCCTTTAATAGATAGTCACAAGTTCCAATAGAATATTAGGATTTAAATTCCTACCATACCTTCTATGTTTGTTGACAATATTAAAACACAAGCACACAATTCCAAAGATTATTCCCAAGGCAGCTAAGGCACAAACAGACACAAATAAACTGTATGTTACCACCCTTAGGAATGGTTCAATTTCAGTACGATCTGGTGGTGGCTTCTCCCCTATAAAAGAACAGAATACACCCTTCATTCTTATATCAACCACAGTGTTCAAATTTGTATAATTATTAAATTATTAACCTTAACAATTTGGTTGAAATCGTGATGAAAGAGAAATACATATTGTTATAAATCAGGATCAACTGGTGATACATATGATTCGATCGATGGGTTATTCTTTAAATTCTGTTCTTGCCTGTACCAAGTCAGGAATATGGCAGTTGTTGTCATGTGTTTGATGTGTTTGAGCTTTTGATTTTGCCATTTGATTAGGGACTTTCCGTTTTGAATTTTCCTCGGAGTTCAGGATGTATGTGATTTTACTCTTTTCTTATGTTGTTTGGTTACACTACTGTCCCAAATTAATGATTCAAACGAGTTTTAACCTCCACATTCTATATGTGCATGTCTTACGTTACAATCTTGTAGTTCAGTTGTTGTCATTGTTTCATGTCCTAATATTGTTTTCACAGTTTTGATTGTTTTACAAATGACCGTTTGTTTTCTCAATTTAGATGTGACATATTTTTCTTGTGATGGCCTTTTACAGCCGACTGTATGGTATATGTCTTTCTCATTGTTGAAGGTCGTACTATTGCCTTTGATAACTAACATCCATTTCATTTGAACTCAAGTGGATTAATGTTTCATTCACAATCATGCTACATCGACAAATCGTTTTATAAGTATTCACATACCTTTCCATTTTTCAGCATTAAACCATGTAAAATTATCTGTGTTATAATCATAATAACCTAATTTGCGATATGTTCCATCTGAAACAGAAAATGGACTTGTTTACCCTAATGTATTGTAATTATGCAGTGATAAAGGGTCATTCACATTGAACATTCGATTTTTTTCTAGACTGTAAATGATAATTGAGTATAAACATAACATTCATTATTTCGTGTGTATTGAAAAAAAGCTTTATGTTCTATAAAGAAAGAGCTTAAATGACATTTTCAGAAAATTGACTTTAAAATGCAATTCTGATGAGCCTTAAGGAATTTTGAAAGACTTTTAAAACTCATCAAAGATACTTGATCCATAATGTGTTGCACCGTACGCACGTTTCGTCTACATGATACTGTTCATTAAAAGTAATACTAGTTATTAAACAGAATAAGTAAAATTTTAATGTATTTTCACTGCTATAAACTGACAAAGTCCTGTTTAAAAGCACTATAGTCTGTAGCTATTTCGAAAATTTCTGCGATCACATTTTATATATACTTGACATGTTATAGGAATTAAGACGTTTTAAATATCTTACTTATCATCTGTTCAATCTGTGTCCATGCAATTCTGTCACCTTCCGAGGAGAAAGCAACATTTCCCTGATAATATAAAATTAACAACACATCTAATAACCATATTGGAATGATAGTCTACATCTAACGTCTAGACACAGTGAAAGAAATATTACGTTAGCCAAAAACTCAATGAAAACAATTTGTTTCGGTGAACCAAATTAACAAAAGGGCATCCAAAACATTAACCATTGTGCTACTGAAGACTATCAAAATGTAATTGAAAATTAATGACTCTGTCTGATGACTGCTAACATTGATTAATTGTTGTTATATTATGTTTGCTTGTATGTTTCCGATACAGCACTATAAATCATAGAGTAACTACCACAAAGAATTTGTATAGGACTAAATAAAGTGTAAGTACGTGTTGATGCAGTTCATTTTGCCAAAAAATAGAGTTTTGAATTGTTGTAGTTGTAAATTTGGCAAACTCGTTTCATTTAAAAACTTTTAATTAGAAAATTCCACCAAAATGTCTAGCATATCAATCAATTGCCGCGTCATTTTATACTGTTTGATTATTCCAAAGAAACAATAAAAAAATGACAGCCCCAAACTAAAGTAGGCAACGACTACTCATTTTAACTGTTAGAAAATGATACTTTTATGTATGCAATTTATTACACAGTTTTGTTCATTTTAAAATCCCATTTGATAATACAAATTGATTATTGAGAATGAAAGCCAATAGAGTACACACCGAAACTCCAAGAAATCTTGTATTATTCATTGCTGAGTAAATTTCTCTTGTTACATCATCACTGTAATAGTCGAAATGTTCCAACGATTTCTTCTGTTCCGTCAACCTGAAAATACAATTCTGCCATTATTCTCACTTTTGAATTTCGACAAAATGTTCATTCACCAATTGATGACAACACAGTGATTACAATCATTAAAAACATACGAATAAAAGAAGATGTTGTTGGTCTTTAATTCTGTCTTATGGTTAATTTGTCATTATACCGAAATTTGAGGTTTTGAAATTAAATTTGTATCTCTAGACTATTACAATTTGATTTTGAATTTGAGTTATTCGACATCACAGTACTGTGAGATAAAGGGACCTCGACATATGTGTCCGACGAGCTCAACAAAACTGGTTAAACTGAAACACTGTTTCAATATATATTTTAATGGCTAGCCATTAAACCAGATTCAATCCACCATTTTTGTCTTAAAATGTCCTATCCCAAGTTAGAAATATGGCAGTTGGTGTGAAATAGTGTGTGCTGTGTATGTAAGCGTGTGTTTTGTTTTTTTGCACTTCAGTGTAACCGCTGTTCGTTTGTTTTCCTCTTATAGTTGATGTGTTGCTCGGTTTTAGTTTTTAACCAGGATTTGAGTTCTCTATATCGACTTATGACCTTTAAACATCTATATACTACAGTTGCCTTAATTATGTAGTAGATTTTGGGTCCTTGTTGCTTTTCATTTCCTCATGTGGAAAATGATGGAAAAACCAACTGGTTTTACAACTAGCGAAACCTTTTCCATGGCTTACATTTTTGTTGAAAAAAGTAAAATAACAGAACTCCAAGGAAAATTCAAAATTTTATCATTAAATGGCAAAATCATAAGCTGAAACAGAAAAATGTCAATTTAATGGAATTGTATACGACAGTCTTACATGTGAGAGTTTTAGCTTGCTATCAAACCAGGTTTAATCCACCATATTCTACATAAGAAAATGCCTGTATCAAGTCAGGAATATGACAATTGTTGTCCATTCGTTTGATATGTTTGTGCTTTTGGGTTTCGATTGATTATGGACTTTCCGTTTTGAGTTTTCCTCGGAGTTCAGTATTTTTGTGATTTTACCTTTTACACATCAAACGAATGAAAAAAATGTTATAGAACTGACTTGGTAACGGCATTTCCTTATGTAGCAAAATAGTTGATTGAATCCCTCACTTATATGACAGTCGCTTAAAATTCAATTACCTTGACAACAATGAGTGAACAAAACATACAGCAGTCAACATTGTGTTATAATCTTAATGACTTTGGTGTTTTGAGTTCAGGCTAAACAGTCGATATTCAAATCACTACTACTGGTTTTTTTTTGTCAACTGATTTCTCTTTTACTTTGACTAGCACAAAGTGGAATTTATCACCAACAATCCCTCCCCAAACAATGACTGACATAATTATATCTATGATTCCCTATTTTTTTGACAAATGGGATAAATATAAGGAATAGTCACCAAACAATGTCAGAGGAATCATCATTACAGCGTTACATTACATTATGTTGAGGGATGACGCCAGCGTCTTTTCAATAAATTTAAATGATTGAAATAAAATATCTTAATATTATTTTCTCTATAATTCATTTTGTTTATTTCTTTTTGCAGGTCACCCAATCAATAAAGATCCATGCATACATTTCTTATGATTTCCTTTCACACTTATCATTACTATGGACACGTAAACGACATCTTTATAAAAGTTACAGTATCACAGTTAATTGTGTTAACCTTTTAGTTGTCAGAAAATTACTCTGTTTGCTTGTATAAGTTGAATATTATGAATGTTTACACTAAAATCATGCGTATTATTCGACAAACTTTTTTGAATGCTTCATATGTATCTAAAACTGAATTGGAAATTATTTTTTTACAAAAATTCAAATTCAGGTATTAACAATAATGGGTTGCAAATTAACATTAAGTTCTGATGGTTACGGTAGACATTCTTTTCAAAACATGTAAGTTTTCAATTTAAATCCGATATTGACAAGCCATGTTTGGAGCTAATTGATTAATAAATACATCACCTTGTATATATTAAATAGCGGAACACTTTTTAAAGTATATTTCGTAGTATTGGTGATATCAATTTTAACCCATGAATGTCTTGGGCATCATAAAATGCCTATACTAAGTCTGGATTATCACAGTTGTCATCCATTCGTTTGATGTGTTTTAGATTTTGATTTTGCCATTTTATTAGGGACATTCCATTTTAAATTTTCCTAGAGTTCAGTATTTTCAGTATACTTTTTTGGAAAACATGTTTTACTAACTAACATGTCCTTCAAGGTAAATTAATATCTTTAGCAAAGTCGATATAACTCTTATTTGTTTCGGATCCATTTAGGTATTTTAATCTTTTGAACATTGAATGACAAGTTAAAAAGCAATACAACGATACTGTTTATATGAATAGACAGCAATTTATTAATCAATTGAACAACATTCAAAGCTTCGGCATAATCTTCACGGTGTGCATGTCATAACTTCAACACAACAAAGAATGCATCAATGCTGTTCATTGAGGTTGACGTGTGTCTTTCAAAATATCAATTAAATTCTAATTACCTTTAAAATTGAGCTTCATACTTCATGATCTAACAGAGAAGTTATACAATTAGCTTGAGATTGATTTTTAACGGTACGAACGTTGTCTTTAATTCGATTTCATAGAGTTAACAAGTGACCTTGTTAACTTAGAAAACTCTTAAAGTGCTTAGATTTACTAATGTAACATTCCAAAACGGTTGGTTCATACAAAACGTCGAAAAGTGAGAAGATACAAATGTGTCGATCAAAGACCATAAGATGATAAAAAGATAACCCTCGAACATATTAACAATAGCCAACACATCACAACACAGTATTCTAAATATTGTGCAACATCCTTCAGTGAATTAGGAAGATCCGGAAGGGTTAGAACTTCCTGTTTGAAAGGTACACCAATTGTGAGTCGCAACCGATCATAGGCCACAACAAAAGACAAGCCATAATTAATGGTGAGCCATACAAAATGGTGATTCAGAGACGAGTCATAATCAATGGTTGGTGAGTCATAACCAATGACGAGTCACCCAAATGTCTAGTCATAACCAATGATGTGTCAACCATTTGTTTTGCATAGGAAGATGCCTATTACAGTTCAGGAATATAACAGTTGTTGTCCATTCGTTTGATGTGTTTGATCTTTTCACTTTGCCATTTGTTAAGGAATTTCTATTTTTTAACTAACTAAGAAGTTCGTTATTTATGTTATTTTAATTTCAACAATTGGCTAAGTAATCCCCCTTTTTTATTGACGATTTGCAAACGTTTATATGTAACTTAAAAAAAGTTATATTGAAGGGACATGAAGTGTCACTTCTCACGACAAAAAAAAATCAAAGTCCAAATGAAGTGAATGTAAGCAATGTATTGGCCACCGTATTGTCTTCATCAATGAGTCAAAATCCACCGCATAGCCCGCTACAAAAGACTCCGACAAGACATATGTGAAGCATTTCAAAAGAGAGAAAAAAGGCCGAATAATGACAAAACGATATAGACAACAAACGACAACCACTTTCAATCTTTATACAGATAACAAAACGGTCATATTTTTTTCAAGATTTCTTTTGAGTAAGCTTGAAATTCACTTACAAATAGACAATTGTTTTACGCAAATTGTAAATCGTTAACCTCTGCTGTTGCTTCATGCTGATTTTAAATATTTTGATCTGAATTAATACGCACTTATGTAGTTGATAATTGATGTAATCCTCTTTACTTGAATGAACTAATGGCCACTCACAATGGTTTCTTACTAACAATTACGATCTCTCTTACTATACAGTGATGGCTTCACAGCACAATGATGTATCTTCTTCGCATGACACAAAGCCAGCAATAAATATATTGCTGCTAAATAATAACACAGATCTAATTAACCACTGGTACTGCAGAACTACCAAAGTGCATTGTCAAATCAAATTTAGTTTGGGAAGCTGTGAAAATTTGCATGATGGGTAAACAAACAAGGAAGATTAAGGAAAAATTTATTACAGATCAACCGATGCAAAAACATTTATATTGGGAACAAAATTTCCATTTCTACCAAAAACGGGAAAACCAACGTTTAGTTTTGAAAGGAAAAGAAAATATCAAAATACAATTGTAATCTTCTCGCAATATAGAATTATTAACATACTGATAATGACATATTACAAATGACAAAAACACTTAGTGTTGTGTCTCAGAATACTGATTATACAATACAAGTCATTAGATTAAAAAAATCATTCGACAGATAGTAATTTCATCTTTTATTTTCTCAATATTAACAGGTTTTGGTGCAACATATTTGTTTGTTTTTAACAAGGATGCCTCAAACTATTTAAAACTCGGTGACATGCTTTTTTTTTAATAATTTTTCATGACCTTTATTTGTAAGTGACAAATTTACAGTTTGGATGACAAATATAATTTGATTAACAAGGATGCCGCGAAACAATTGAAACTCTTTGACTTCCTATTATCTCACTAGGATTTTAAAATGTGAATAACAAATTTGTTAGAAATAATTTTTTTGAATATAATTTGATTATGGCATAAAAGCTTACAAGCAATATCTTGAGAAGAAGACATAATATTGATTTTAATCTGATATGAACCGAAAGTAAACATTTGATGCCGTCTAAATACACTACTGAGTATTACACACTTACTGCATAGAAGTTTTATTCAGAGCTAAAGCTAAAGCCCAGACTGCATCATAAGCCAATGGTGCCTCTGGATAACCAACGATCTGACTTGTATCTGTAACATTCAGTTTTTCATCTAGCCTTTCCTTGAATCTTTGTGAGGTCTGAAAAATATTATCGCATTATAGAAATGTTTAGCGTATATGTAAACTTCGAAGAAACATTAATAAAAGAAGAACAATATAACAAGACACAATCAATCAAAGCATGAATATGTTTCGTACAAAATAGTGAGGGTAAGTTCTTAAGGTTACAGTTCACATGGAATTTTGGTTTTTGTTTAAAATAAAGACTTAACAGTACACAAGGACATTTCCTATGTAAACTCCTATTTAACTCATTTATAGAAATTATAATGCAGTCTTATCTAAACATTGATATTAGTTGAATGTGTCAAACTAATTATGAAATAAATACTACATGTCAATGCCTTTGTCGATGAATTTCAATTTCTTTTAAAAATAACGTTAATATTGCTAAAGATAAAAAACATAGTCAGTATTATAACTATATGTTTCTTTATCCTATAACAATCAAGTATAAAACATGAATCAGAGAAATGATTTGTATAAATGAATGATAGAAAAGCGCTTAAGACGCCTGAAATTCATAACGTTATGTTTTCATTTTGTACAGCACTGAGTCAAAACCTCTTCTGAAAGACTATTACTCCGCGAGGACATCATCAAATCAGTAATCGTTACTTTGATGTACTTACATGATTTATAAAAAAAACTTTCTAAAATTGTCTCTTTAAATTTTTTAAAATTATTAAGAAACTAAGGTTTCATACGCCTCAGACAAAGTTGAACTTAGATGGATTGTGATACATTTTTGGTCATTTTTAGTTTTATAACTTTTCATTGTTTCGGTTCTTATACATCCGTTAATTTATAATATCAGGCTTTGAGCGTTTCAGATGAAGTTAAATCAAGAAAAGCACGTTAGAATGACAAAATTCATATCAATTTTATTTCACTCTTTCATTATTAATTAATATGAAATGTAGAAAACTGATATGACTTAATAATGTAACTGCCTTTAAACATTCAGGTAGACAATGGTTTATTTGATTGGGCATATTATTGTCTCTCATTTATACCATCTGATCATTGTCTCATTTTTTCTTGAAAATTGCTAAAACGCGATAAAAGCGCTAACCATTGCCCTTGTTATGTCAAAAGTAGCGCCAACATTTAACAAGGCATCTAACCTCCCGTATGAACACAGCTTCTATTTCAGAAAACTAAATAAATCTGTATGTAGCTATTATCTAATATATTAATGACATATGACTCAATCATTCTCAACTAATAGAGAATCGTTATCTTTAACTTTAAACGTAGGTATTCCGTTTGAATATATGTTAAATATATGAATTTTAAGAAACTCGAAAAAAAAACCCTGATTTTTTTTCTAGTTTTGCTTTATTAAAATTGAAAATGGAAATGGAAATTGCAAACAGACAACAACCCGACCAAAGAGCAGATAACAGCCGAAGGCCACCAATGGGTCTTCAATATTCATATTATTTCAGAATGTATGGTTTAGGTCTGTCGTCGTCTTCCTTATCTGTGAATACTATGGTTTGCGTAAATATATTTTCAGTTACCGACAATCATTCGCATATCAATTTTTAAATAAGTTACCGGTAACGATAGTCTTTGGTGTATTTTAAAGCAAACATCAGTTTTAAATGTTATCTAAATAACGGGTTTTAAATGTTGAAGATTTTACTGTTACAGTAGTAAAAGTGAGTGTATGACATATGATGGAATGTCCTTATTCAATAACATTACAGTAGATCGGAAATTGTCCATAGACCTAATGAAGCTTGTGGTTGACCTTAGTGGTATTACATCTGAGAAAAACACTTATATTGATCCAGATCGTTATCTGATCTGTCAGAAAAATATAGTATTAAGGATAGTTTTACAGAAACGTGGTTAGACATTGATGATTCGCTTTAAAACTCACTACCAAACATATGCCTATTATAAATCTTCATAAAATCTCAATTGATATTTTATAAAACGAAAAGTGGTATTACAATGATCAATGGTTCTTAACCATGACATGAATGTCAAATTTGTTGACGATTTCATCATAAACTTGAATCGATTGATAGAAAGTATTTTAAAGATCTAAGAATAAACCAATATTTTGAAGTAGACTTTACATCAGGTTTCAAAATGCAATTCCGTTAAGAGTAACTAAACGTATCCTGACGATAAACATATCACATGAACTTATAACGATTACTTAAAGATTTGAGGAATTATATAAATTAATTCTAAGAACTGTATAGTGGTATATAGTTATTATTGAGTTATTTAGTCACTGGGCATTTATTTTTCAATTGGAAATATTGTTAAAAGTTATAAGCCGATGTCATAACGGATAATGAGGTGCTAATATCATAGACTAGTTGAATAACAGTGTAACATCGGATAGCTAGCTGGTGACAATTTTTGTCCCTCAACTTCCCAAAGCCTGTTTTTATTAACTATCGATTAACTATATTTGTTGATGTTTAAAACATGGGAATACCTTTGGTGACCACTCATGCAAATACTTATAATCATAGGAATTTCTGTGATAAACGAATCATTTTATAAGTTAACGGTTCTACTCACTATTCATTAGATTGGAATGTTAATATATAACATAGTGTGTATTGGTTGCCACATTTAGTTTATTCAAATTTATAAATTATTATGTTTTGTGAAATTATGTTTTTTTTGTAATGAGCGTGGACACTGTGAAGAAACAAACTAAATATGTAATCGAAAACTGTACTGTTTTCAGAATACCTATCAATTCATTATTATAAGATCCCACCAACTTTGATTTATGCCCCAGAAATCACAAACACCAATAAGGAACTGTCATGCAAAATTGGAAGTGAAATTCATACCCTCAAAAAGTTAAAAAAAAAAAAAAAAAAAAATTAAAAAAAATACTGAGCTCGAAGGAAAATTTTAAACGGAAACTCCCTAATCAAATGCATATGACAAACCTCTCAATTGAATGACAGTCGCATAAAATTTCTTGCTATATCGACAATGTGTGAACAAACCAAAAAGATGTAATATATGAAAGTGATAAAGATAGGGGTACAGTAGTCAGCATTTTGTTCTAATCTTAACCACTATAACAAAAATTATGTCAACAAAGAAAAAAAAAAGGCACATAGTCAATGTACATAACATAAAAAACGAATGACAAGAAAACAAAAAATAAACCAAAACACAGCTACACAATAACGGGATGTTTAAGTACAGATCCACATTAAGAAGATATAAATAAAGTGTTAAATAAAATAAATATAGATAGAAAATAATTCTTAGCTTAAAGAATAAAGTAGCTTTCTGAATGGATAAGAATAAAGTTTTAAAATAGCGATCATATCAGACTAAAAACTTTCAACAAAGGTGTCCCAATGAAATATTTTGTAATTTTGGTTCTTCTAGATTTATGAATCATAGACAAAATAACGATATATATTTAGCGTGATTACAATACTTAAGTTATCATTACCGCTAATTCAGAATGAGAACAGTAATTAACAAAAATATCTACTCTATAGTTGCGCTCAGGTTTAAGTTCATATTCATCTAGGGTGATACTGACGTAATCTGTAATCTACTAACTTTCCACAATGATTAATAGCGTTTTCCTAATCAGACATAACATTTTTTTTTTATAGTGATGTGTCCCAATGGAACTTCCTTAGGTTATGTCGGCCTAGTTTGAAACATCCATCAAGACTGATTCGTGTCAGTTAAGATGTAACATTTGTACTATTGCGTAATTGTGGTTGTCTTATATAATTATGTCACTCCAGTAGTTACCTTCTCCTCTAGACGATGATTTATTATCATACATAAAAAGGTTAACAGGAAAACCCCAAAATACTTTCCTGGACATCAGACCCGTAAAACTCCCCCTAGCGGAGTGTTGAAAATATAAAAGAGAAGTTGTGGTATATTTACTAATGAGACAGCTCTTCACAAGAGACCAAACGAAACAAAAATTAACAACTGTAAGCTTACTATCAGTAATGTTATTATGCTTACCATTCCAGATTGTGTCACCGTGTTCTCCTGGTGTAAAACAACAGCTTCTGTTGTTATATGCCCCTCGAGAGCCTCTTTGATTTGGTCAGCAGTACAATTAACAGGCCATTTAGGATCCTTCTTCTTGTACCAGTTGTCTGGGTACCAACCAATTATTATCCATACATATTTTTTACCATATAATTTTTCTTTGTATGCCTGAAACAAACCCATGAGGAAAACTGATGATGTATCAACATCAACTTAATTAAACAACATGCACCCTTTTTTAATTGTGTTCTACATATTTCATTTAAGCTATTAAAATAGAATAATTGTGGGTTCCGTATCTTATCCTCGTTTGCAATTACTACTTTATACAGTACAAATGCAAATTGATTTAGTTTAATATTACATAACAGGATAGTCAAATTCAAAATTAATGATTTTATAGAGATGAAAAGTTGACTAAATATTATGACGAACAACAAAACCTCTAATACGTACAATTCAAACATTTCTATGTTATAAAAAAAAGTATTTTTTTTATAGTTTTTTGTTATTTTGTCGTCTCGAAAAGAATTTTATAGTGTACCATACCTGACAAAACACTTTTCTTGCCATATTTTCATAGAATACTCCAATAATAATTCTTGCATCTTGACGCTAAAACAAAGTTATTCATTTTTTTTAAACATTGGAAAAGTATGTATATATGTACACAATATATTCATTAAACATGAACTAAGTAATAGATATCTATATAAGGCCGTGTTCACGCCAAACGCCATGTACAATAAACTTGTTTACAATTAGTTTAATGTACTGGACATTGGTTTCACATTAAATTTGTTCACATCTATACACCTTGTTAAATTACTTGTACATAAGATTTGATCACACTTGTAAACTCTATGTTATTTAAATGTTCATTACGTTGAACCGAATGCAAAGTTTTCGGACAACTTTTCTAGCAGTAAGGGAACGACCATTTGACTTCAAATCGGGGACGGGGGGTATCGATGGAAATATTTCGAACCCCAATTGGATAAAAAAAAAAAAAAAAAAAAAAAGGTCCTACCGATGATACAAAAATACTATAAATCAAGAGTTTCCCCATACATTATAGCGTTAAATGTTGAAAAAATAATTGATTACCAGCATCGAAAAAACCCAATTTTTGGCTCAGATTAATTAACAAAATACCCCCCCCCTTTTTTTTTTAAAGTTAAGTGGTTGCTTCTTTATGAAAGCCATTTTGATGATTTGCAGTAGTTTAAAAATAATAAAGATATGTCTCGATTAAGCATTAGAAAACGTAGGCTGCAGCAGCGTGCTTACAGGCGAGGAATATATATATTTTATTCTCATAAAGCCACTGAATGCATTACATCGGTTCAGAGATTGAAGGAGAAGAAGGAATGATATATTAGGGATCACCATATTCCTATCTTTTCTGTTTGTTTCAAATGGTATTTCTTCTCCAAGGAGTATTTGACAAAGGGAGGGGGTAATGTTTTTTTTTTTAGTTTTAAGGGTAATTTAACGGATCCGAGATACATGTACTAGACAAACAATACATTTACCTCACACTTTTTAAGTAATGCATTTATGAGTGAATCGTTGTTTCAGTAAAGACCAGTGGCAAACATTTCTGTGCAAGTCAAGTCGATTCGGAAAGACCTTAATTTTCAAATGAATTATGTGTTCGGCAATGATGCTGCTTTGAGTCTTGATAAGGGCTTAATAAAGCTACGTTAAGTTTAAAAAAAACCACCAAATAAATATATCAAGTTTAGACAAATATTTCTGTTAAGAACTTTATTAATAATTGTTATAAATATCAATTTTATTCAAAAATTGTTTCTTCCTTAAATATACACGGTGAAACTAATGTTTTAAATGCCTAGTTTTGTGTACACTTAATCTACACAAGGCTTACATCGAGTATCGACTGCATGTAGACAAAACATGTTTTACACTACATGTAAACATTGAATTTTATCAATGGGAACGTAATTTTGTTTAGTTTACGTGTGAGTTACACTTACACAACACCGAGTTTAGGTCAATGTGAACACGGCCTAATAATAGTATACATTTCAAGTATGTAATTTGTGTGACTATATAAACTGGTTCGTACTATTATCACAAATGTGTGTGTTGCTCCGTCTTTAGTTTTCTGATAAAAATGATTCAATTATCAAACAGAGATCAATTGATGCGTATGTTCATCTTAAGACCTTCAACAATGAGCAAAACTCTGAACATAAGGTCAGCTATAAAAGGCCCTGTCAAGAAAATATTAAACTACAAACGGGAAAAGCAGTTTGTCTGTTTTATGGTTATAATATTGTCCGTCTTTTGTCGACTAATAGTTTCGATTTCCCCTTTGATACCCCCTACAATTGTTACAATTCGAGTTGTCTAATGGTTTAGTACACTTTCTTCATAAAAATCCAACCAGTCTATTTCTTTTCATGAACAAGGTTATTAATGAAATAAGGAACGAGAAAGACAAAACCTAGATTTAAAAAAAATATTGTTTATCAAAGAAAACAATAATACACGTGTCCCTAGTCGAATAAAAAATGTCAAAGATACATTTTAATAGGAACAAATATACTTTGATTTCTATGAGCACTTTGAAGTAATGCCTATTTACCACCATATTCCAAATCATGATCTATTTCCCTACGTATTTGTCAATTTAGCCATACGCTCGTCAACAAATATTCTTGGTTTCGAAAAAAATAAGAAGTAATGAAATAATAAACAAATGCATATCTGCGCAAAAGATGTATAGTACAAGTTCATAGACTACTTACTTTTAAATTTCGTACGGCATTCGTAGGGTCAGTAAGGAAGTTTTGTCTGACAGAGACCTCTATACCAGCTTTTTTAACCCTTTCCTCCAAATCTTCTACTGTCTGAAATATCGAAGCATTTTAACATATAATGCCAAATAAGTGAATATTTCTTTTTATCATTTTTTGTATTTTTATTTAATTTTGTTCTCAATATAATAATTACAGAAATAAAGGCAAGAGTAGTATATCCCTGCTCAAAAGTCATAAATCGATTGAGAGAAAACAAACCCGGGGTAAACTCAAACCAAGGGATACACAACAATTATATGAAAAAAACCCATCATCAACTGAAACATTGAACTGTAACAAACAAAAAAAGGCCAACAAACATTGAAATGGACAATTGTTACAACTGTCAGAAAAGTGACCCAACAGTTATCAGTATTCCATTAGTGACTACAGAATTAGAATAAAACTTAATATAAAAAAAGAAATGTGGTATGATTGCAAATCAGACAGCTCTCTACAAGAGACTAAAATGACACACAAATTAAGCATGTTTATGAAACGAACCAGATCAATCCTTTGTGTTTCGTGTTATTTAAAACAAAAACTATAATTTCGTAACTAAATATTCAGCAACCAAAAAAATGTTATTGTCTTTCAATCGTTTTCCGTTTTTCACCATAGTGCTCTCAGTTTGGTTAAGACTTGTAAGTTTGTACGTCTCCTTGATATCTTCTGCCTATCTATTTGTATCAATTTCACTTATGTACACTATTATAATGAAACTTGCTGCCATTGAACTATATTACTTACTTTTCTTAATTGAATGCATATTTATATAAGTTCACTTTGTAGTACTGAATGTAATTAAAATAGAAATTACAGCTTAAATGCAAGAGCATTTATTAAAGTGCTGACAGTCTAATCATTTACCAATGTGTTTATTTACAAGATGATGCGAGGTCTTATCCATAAATGGATCGTAAAATGGGTACTGTAATCTGACAAAAGTAAAAACAACCTCGTTGTATTGCAAACATTCTGAAAAGTAATGACAATTTCGACCTTGGACATCACCCGCAACATTAGGACACTCTCAAAATACAATGTAGTACAAATGAACTTTACTTACAAAGATAATATACTATGTAAATGCACTTTCTATCTAGATTTTACTTCTAACTTAACATGATATAGTGAATGAAACTAATAATACAAATACCATTTCTTGATCACGTCACTCATACGTCAATTTTGAAGATTGCAGTGAATGTCAATTAAGATAATTCTATATTGCTACTTTAGTGTATCTGTATTTCATCTTAACAGTATTAATGGGAATGGTGAGTTTCAAAACATGAAATCCAATTTCACTGTACATTTCTTATAAACACTGACTGTTGATTTATGTATTGTAAAGTATGGTAGAAGTAAAATAAAATCTTAATAATTGTTGAACGCAGACTTTTAATACAAAATTACACTCTAACGTTTCCAATGTTTAATAAAAAAAAAAAACATTTTCCGCATTATTGTCGAAAAATAAGAAAAACAAAATATGATTTGCTTGTTTTATACCATTCTTATGTCCTCACAATTGTTAAGCATCAACTATCAATTGTTTGCATGCAAATCCCCGACGAAATAGAATCTGGTCAATTGAAGTTCCAGAACCTTTAATCGAACTGCAAAAGGTATCGACCAAATGTTAGTAAGAACATAAACGGCAACTTCTTTACTACACAAAATGGTTTTTTTTTTACAGATAATAAAATTGAGAAATGGAAATGGGGAATATGTCAAAGAGACAACAACCCAACCATGATAAGGCGAGTATTAGCTGACCCCTCAAATAAAAATGTTTACTATTTCAGCAAAAATGAATGTCAAAATTAACTCCAAAACATATAAATAAACTAAAATAAAAAAAACAAAAACAGACAAGAGTAATATAGGCCAGAGGCTCCTGAATTGGGACTGGCGCAATAATGTAGCGGGGTTAATAGATGTGGTGTGAGTGCCAATGAGACAACTCTCCATCCAAATAACAATTTATAAAAGTAAACCATTATAGGTCAATGTACGGCCTTCAAACATGTTTTGGGAGATCTGAACCCTCCCCTAATACCTCTAGCCAATATCGAGGAAAGAAACACATCGCACAGTAAAACTCAGTTTAAAAAAAGTCCGTGTCCGATTTCAGAATAGGGAACAAAAGAAACTACGCAATATGACAATGATAATTAAATTAATAAAGGACTACTAGCAGTTACTGAAATGTAAGCTTAAATGTTTCTTTAATGATGCCCAAGTCCTAATTATTTGGAAACCGGATGCAAATATTGAAGAGACGATAAAACCAAAGAACCAAGTGTATGACCAAATCTGAAGTGTAAAATTGATATTTTAAAAAAAAAATCATTCAAAAACTTTGAGTTCTATTATCATCATGTATAATGTCTGAAAACTTTACCAAAACTCGCATGACTCTTTTAGACTAGTTCGTTCCCCGCTATTCAAAATGTAATATAAATAGAATTACATTTATATAAGTATGGGTTGTAAGGATGATACTAATCTACAACTAAAATGTTATTGTTGTGGACTTAGAAACATTGAAAGGTTTAAAGCGTACATGTGATGATAAAACATGGACACTTGCAGAGCTGTAGTGAAACTTTAATGAAGGTATCATTTCTCCTTTATTGTTTTGAATAGTCGTTTTTGTTCTAGATATATGAGTTTTAATAAACAGTCATCACAACAATTTAATCAAACATATCATGAATAGGGTTAGTCATGAGTTTGTGATGGAAGCCATAAAGTATTCAATGCAAGTATTATAAAATTACTGTAATATTTAGATTAAACTTAAAAAGTGCCATTAATTGGTTTTCTGTATTGCTGACAGGTAAATTCTTCAGATGAATAAAAAAAACCAAAAAAAACATATGTGGCCGATAAATTTGAAAGTTCAGTTCAGTGACCAAATTCCAATGAAACTAAATTTACAGTTGAGTCTATGATTAATTTGAATTCTTTTATGACCCAGTGAGAAACATTAACATTTTACCTTGATTTATTTAGTTATAAAAGTTTCTGGCACTCTGATTTTTTATTCTCGTCATGTCCTTCTATTTATATTTATATTTTAAAGGTTCATCATTGCATCAATGGAAATTTATGTTCGTTTACTTTGCTAAGGAAAACTAGAGTGTGATTCTGCTGCCTCGATAAGAAAACGAGACATATTATGAGTTGCCTTCTGATAAATTTCACTGTTATCTAGAAACTAACTGTACCGTTGTTGGGAACCTTTGTATACTCAAATAAAAAAATAGAAATAGAAATAAAAGTATGTTCTAACATACAAGTACATTTCTATTTGTTCATTTAAAATACCATTTTATATTACTTTTTTTTTTATCTGTGTAACGGTGTGCTTACTTATTGATTACATGTCAAAATCGACCTCTGACGAAGTGATTATAAATCAGAATAACTATTGACGAATTCAATGGGTTATCAATAAAGAATGGTTAGCTACTAATCTATAAGATGTAAATACAAAAAGCCTTTGAACTGACTGATAATCGAATTCAGTGAAATTAATGGGTACAACGATTTTTACGACAACTAAGCTTGTACACAGGCACTGTTGTATATAGAGACATATTTTTTCTCCGTGATCTTGACTTTGGTACAATTTCCTGAGTGTAATATCCATACTCTGCGTCGATACAAAATCTGTACGAAATAAAGAATACCATATATCCCGTGGTTAGGGCTGGGTATCTGTCATCTCCAAAACCATTATTGGGGTACACTGCAAAATCTCTCGAGTGTTCCTTGGCCGAGGCTTCGATACACCTTCTGATGGTATCACCAACAATGGGTTCGAGTTATATCACTGCTGCATTTTGTGATTTTTAACAAAACTATAGTTCCTTCACATACAGTTTCACAGTTTTATACCGTTTGTTATCGCACTGAATGTAATCTTAGTTATACAAAGATATAGTATGAGAACCAATGAGACAACTCTCCATTCAATTTACAATCAAAAAAAGTAACCATTATAGGTCAAAATGAGGCATGCAACACGGAGCATTGGCTCACACCGAACAGCGAAATATAGAGGGCTCCCAAAATGACTAATGTAAACCATTCAAACAGGAAAACCAACGGTCTAATCTATCTAAAAAATTAGAAACAGGTTCCTGACATAGGGCCGGTGCTACCAAATGAAGTAAGTTTAAACATTTTAACAGGCGCACACCCTTCGCCCTAACCTGACGTAGTTGTGTTACATCACAATATAGAAAGACACACTATAGAATATCAATTGAAATGACTTTACTCCAACAAAAACACTTATGAATCACATCAACAAAGGACAACCACTGAACATCAGGTTCCTGTCTGAAGATAGGTGCAAAAATGCAGCGGGTTTAAACATTTAACAGGAGCCAACCTTCACTCTAATTGACATAGTTGTGTTACATCACAAAATAGAAAGACACACTATAGAATATAACCGGAAGGGCATTACTCCAACAAAAACACTGATGAATCACATCAACAAACGACAACCACTGATATCAGGTTCTTTCCTGAAGATAGGTGCAAAAATGCAGCGGTTGAACGTTTTAAAAGGAGCCAACCTTCACTCTAACCTGAAGTAGTTGTGTTACATCACAAAATAGAAAGACACACTTTAGAATTTCAACTGGAAGGGCTTTACTCCAACAAAAACACTTATGAATCACACCAACAAACGACAACCACTGCACTTCAGGTTCCTGCTATAGGACAGATGGAGATCAATGTTCACTTACCATATATTCCTGATAAAGATAAATAAAGGGAGGCAACACACCTATTCCTAGTGTCAGGCGACGTAAAGGTGAACTTGATTAGAGAAAACTGTAGTTTGCTGATGTTCAAATAAATGTTATCAACTAAGAACGTCACAAATCAAGGTAACACACAACAACGTATAAACTCTTAAAGGAACAGACCGGTGTGTCGACAAAGTCATTTATAATTAAAGTAATTGACTTAAGTTGTTAGTATGGAAGGGATGACTGATGTTATATAAAAAACGTTCAGGTACCTTGATTTAACTTTTTTTTTCATATTTCGTAAATCAATTAAGAAGAGACAAATTAAGTTACAAATAAGAACAGAGGAATCGCATGAACTCTAAAAGAAGCAAGACCACGTGATTTGCCATGGTAAGCGTCTTCTACTAAGCCGCCATCATCGGCATCGATATTTGATTATATAAGACCCGGAGTCTTGTGGCGAGAGAGTTGAGATATCGATCAGCATAGAACAGTATAAAAACTCGAAATGTAATCTGTTTAAAATACCACAACTGTACTTGAAGCAACAAATTGCATGTCGTTGACCAAAAGGTTTTACATAATTAAATATAGATAAGATGTTTTCGAAAAGTCCAGGAATATGTGTATATCATAAATGCACATATCAAAAATATTTCCTGACATTTATCTGGAGTATATGGGTATATATCAGACAATAGTGAAAGAAACCAGAGCATAGATAAGCACTTTAGTTGCCAATTTAAAATTCAAAGAGATGTAGGTTGTCGGGGATGAACTTATTAAGTCACATTAATAACACACACATTCTAGTATAACACGCACACATTCATTAAGACTATTAACAGCACCAATGTCAAGACAATTACAGGTTGTATCAAGTATAATTGTAGACGAAATGCTTATTAAATGTGAACTTACCGAGGTGAACAGTTCTTGAGTTTCCTGTATTGTTGCAATTCTCTTCCATCCAAATTTTTGGCACAGTTTTACACGTGTTGGATTGTGGAGTGTTGCAGATGGATGAGTACGGAAGAATGTGGGAAATCTTTCCCTATGTGATAATGCAGGCGAGCTAGAACCGTATCCAAGCTGAAAATAAACATTAAGAAAATATACTTGATAGAAATTGAATTTTTAGTAAGTAGTAATATTCTTAATTTTGGTATTGGTATAAATTCAAATCATACATGTTGTACTTCAAATGTCTAGTTTATATAATGGCATAATTGTAATAAAAGGACAAGGTCGACATTTTGAATTAGTTAAAAATCAAGGTTTCAACTTCTGCTGACAAGGTAGGCCGTAGATTGATTTGGCTGTTATTTCTCTGCCATATTTTGTCATTAATCTCTTTAACTCTCTCTGTTCTGAAACATCCTTGGCTTTCTTACATTTAACCTTCAACATTCCTGATGAAGGTAAACGAAGCATGAAATTATATAGGTTTTGTTCAGTCTTTTTCATTTCTGTGTATAAGATTTTTAGCCTGAATATCGGTAGTTAACACGATAGACTATATTATTGTAGCAGGAAATACTTACTCCATCACATAATATAGTATCGGTAGAGTAAGAATTACCCAATATTCGGTTTTCTGTTTTGTGTTTTGTGGAGATTGTCAGTGCATCTTTTCTGCGTTTTGTCATGGGATTTCTAATTGTCTTCAATGTAATAGTGTTTTAATTGTTCCCTTGGTATGACAGTTATTATTGCTTCGTCTGATGTTATTGGTTTGTTTTTGTATTTTTTTTTCATTATCTTATGGTATTTCCGTTTTTAATTTTTCTCGGAGTTCGGTGGTTTTGTCGTTTTACTTCCTAGTACAAGTCTGTCCTTTTTGACATCTGATATATTTTCGAAAAGGAACACGTAAATAAACTAGAGGGTCCAAGGACCCTGTGTCGCTCACCTGATATTTTTATTTACAATTGATGCATGATAAATGCAACTGTTGAACTGTCGTTTAGTTTCAGAGATATAATACTAAAAAGTGTGTTTGAAACCTATGTTTTATTTCAGCCATGTGGGCAGGCAGGGTCATCATACACAGTGGTCCCTGGATATCCTAGTGGTGGTGGCAGGTAGGGTCATCATACACAGTGATCCCTGGATATCCTAGTGGTGATTTAAACCAAGTTTGTTTAAATTTGACAGATGTTTCAAGGGAAAATTTTTGTAAAATTTATCTAACGAGAAATGCAAAGTAATGAGAAAGTTGTGAAGTTGTTTTGTTGTTGCGCACCCCCCCCCCCCTTTTGCCAAAAAAAACAAAAAGGTAATAAAAAATTATCATATAAGGGCAATCTATCCTATTATTGATTTCTGCAAAATTCAGTTGATTGTGCAAGGGTTGTATAGCCAGCTGAGGTCTTTAAAAACTCTCTTTTGTTGTTGCAGATAGATCTTGACCTGATAAACAATTTTACCACATGTCAGATTTGCTCTAAATGCTTTGGTTTTTGAGTGATAAGCCAAAAACTGCATTTTACCCCTATGTTCTATTTTTAGCCATGGCGGCCATCTTGGTTGATTGGCCGGGTCACCTGACACAAATAAAACTAGATACCCGAATGACGATTGTGGCCAAGTTTGGTTTAATTTGGTCCAGTAGTTTCAGAGGAGAAGATTTTTGTAAAATTTTTGTACTTGTTTGGCTTTATAAATATTTTGATATGAGCGTCACTGATGAGTCTTATGTAGACGAAAAGCGCGTCTGGCGTACAAAATTATAATCCTGGTACCTTTGATAACTAATAACTAAGATTTACAAAAAATGTTTAAAAATTGACTATAAGGGGCAATAACTCCTAAAGGGGTCAACAGACCATTTTGGTCATGTTAACTTATTTGTAGATCTTACTTTGCTGAACATTTTTGCTGTTTACAGATTATCTCTATCTATAATAATATTCAAGATAATAACCAAAAACAGCAAAATGTCCTTAAAATTACCAAATCAGGGGCAGCAACCTACCAACGGGTTGTCCAATTTATCTCAGAATTTCAGGGCAGATACATCTTGACCTGATAAACAATTTTACCACATGTTAGATTTGCTCTAAATGCTTTGGTTTTTGAGTGATAAGCCAAAAACTGCATTTTACCCCTATGTTCTATTTTTAGCCATGGCGGCCATCTTGGTTGGTTGGCCGGGTCAACGGACACAATTTTTAAACTACATACCCGAATGATGATTGTGGCCAAGTTTGGTTTAATTTGCTCCAGTAGTTTCAGAGGAGAAGATTTTTGTAAAAGAAAACTAAGATTTACGAAAAATGGTTAAAAATTGACTATAAAGGGCAATAACTCCTAAAGGGATCAACAGACCATTTTGGTCATGTTGACTTATTTGTAGATCTTACTTTGCTGAACATTTTTGCTGTTTACAGTTTATCTCTATCTATAATAATATTCAAGATAATAACCAAAAACAGCAAAATTTCCTTAAAATTACCAATTCAGGGGCAGCAACCTATCAACGGGTTGTCCAATTTATCTCAAAATTTCAGGGCAGATACATCTTGATCTGTTAACAATTTTACGACAGTCAGATTTGCTCTAAATGCTTTGGTTTTTGAATGATAAGCCAAAAACTGCATTTTACCCTATGTTCTATTTTTAGCAATGGCGGCCATACTGGTTGGTTGGCCGGGTCACCGGACACAATTTTTAAACTACATACCTGAATGATGATTGTGGCCAAGTTTGATTAATTTGGTCCAGTAGTTTCAGAGGAGAAGATTTTTGTAAAAGAAAACTAAGATTTACGAAAAATGGTTAAAAATTGACTATAAAGGGCAATAACTCCTAAAGGGGTCAACAGACCATTTTGGTCATGTTGACTTATTTGTAGATCTTACTTTGTTGAACATTTTTGCTGTCTACAGTTTATCTCTATCTATAATAATATTCAAGATAATGACCAAAAACAGCAATATTTCCTTAAAATTACCAATTCAGGGGCAGCAACCTATCAACAGGTTGTCCGATTCATCTCAAAATTTCAGGGCAGATAGATCTCACCCTGATAAACAATTTTACCACATGTCAGATTTGCTCCAAATGCTTTGGTTTTTGAGTGATAAGCCAAAAACTGCATTTTATCCCTATGTTCTATTTTTAGCTATGGCGGCCATCTTGGTTGGTTGGGAGGGTCACCGGCCACAATTTTTAAACTAGATACCCGAATGATAATTGTGGCAAAGGTTGGTTTAATTTGGTCCAGTAGTTTCAGATGAACAGTTTTTTGTAAAAGATAACTAAGATTTACGAAAAATGGTTAAACATTGACTATAAAGGGCAATAACTCCTAAAGGGGTTAACAGACCATTTTGGTCATGTTGACTTATTTGTAGATCTTACTTTGTTGAACATTTTCGCTGTTTACAGTTTATCTCTATCTATAATAATATTCAAGATAATAACCAAAAACAGCAAAATTTCCTTAAAATTACCAATTCAGGGGCAGCAACCTATCAACGGGTTGTCCGATTAATCTCAAAATTTCAGGGCAGATAGATGTTGACCTGATTAACCATTTTATCCCGTCAGATTTGCTCTAAATGCTTTGGTTTTTGAGTTATAAGCCAAAAACTGCATTTTACCCCTATGTTCTATTTTTAGCCATGGCGGCCATCTTGGTTAGTTGGCCGGGTAACCGGACACAATTTTTAAACTAGATATTCTAATAATGATTGTGGCCAAGTTTGGTAAAAATTGGCCCAGTAGTTCCAGAGGAGAAGATTTTTGTAAAAGCTAACGACGGACGACGACGACGGACGACGGACGACGGACGCCGGACGCCGGACGCCGGACGCCGGACGCCGGACGCCGGACGCCGGACGCCGGACGCCGGACGCCGGACGCCGGACGCCAAGTGATGAGAAAAGCTCACTTGGCCCTTCGGGCCAGGTGAGCTAAAATACGGCATAACATATCCATTAATGTGAAAACTATTGCAATGTAGATATTTTCTAAATAGGATATTTCCAATTGATGGTAGAGTTAATAATAAGTGTTTCGTTCTTATTCCAGAGGCGATGGGTTATAAAAGTGAAGAATCTCCGATAATCATCCGCTAAGAAATAAAACGGGAAAAGGAAATGGTTCAATCGTAGTTTTATTGAATAAGGATTTGATTTATAGTGGACAGAGACGTAAACTAACGGGAAAATCAATAACACTATGATAGGAAATGGTCAAAATTCAGCACATGGACAATATTGGTAAACAGCCCTACATCGGTTGGAATTAAAGAAGTAAGCTGCTGTTTTTAATTGGCGGACTGTTGCTCTCCGAGGATACCATCAGTACATAATATCTTGTTTTTCTTTTTTTTTTAAGTTATGGTGTACTATTAATATTATACACATTTATAATGACTATGTAAATTGTATCAAATAAACGAATGGCTTGCATGCTGAATATGAGAATAAGTATTCAAAGGGAACAAAACTTTCTGTTTAAAATTGATCTGATTTTGTAATCTGTTATAATCTGTTCATTCGTTTAAGAAGCATTAAATGCCATTCATCAGAACATAATTTGTATTAAGGAGAAAATAATATTAAATCGAATACAAAATTGCATTTTGTGCGTGAGAGTGTTTTAGAAATTGAAGTGCAATCAAAACATGTCAGAAAATATAACATCATAATGCTGTGATGGATAGAATAGCATGCAATTTATATTTCATAAAAATTTGAAGAATGGGGTGATTATGCAACCAATTTCAACGTTCTCTCGGAATGTCATCAAACTTATTAAAGTTCTCCTAATCTTACTCAGGCAGTAATCAATAAATTATATTAAGATTTTTTAAATGGGAGCATTCACAGCTGCAGGTTCTGATGTTTTCATTTAGGCCTCTTAGATTATAGCATCTTCATCTTTGATCAATATGTTTATAAAACAGTTTAATGGCAAAGCAGTGAAATTTTAATGAAAGTCTTGTGTAATGATATGGAAAATTAAAATTTCATATTACCGCATTAATGCATAATATTTACTTCTCTTCTGGTCATTTTCAATATGTAAATAAACATCAGATAACAGATGAGTTAACACTATTTAAGTACAGTCAAACCTACTACTACTACTACTCTCTCTCTCTCTCTCTCTGTAATTGTAAGAGGCTAGAAAACAAGGTGTATACGAGCTTTTAGCGAGCTAATACATCTGTTTCGAGCCGAGTACAAATGCAGCTGATATTTAAAGACACTAACCAATTATTGTCTTTATCCTGCAATTAATTCTGTATATTATTTGTGTTTTGAAAGACACAAAAACACATGTTTTGCATTTATTTTCGATTTGAAATCCTTTGAGGCCCGTGTAGTAATACGATACAGTAATCAAACATTCAGCTGAAGACGGGTTCGCAAACAAAAAGAATCTCGAATGATTAACAGTAATACATCACCCAAGGTGAATAACTATCTATTTTAACATAACAACTAATTTCAACAATAAAAACAAATGACAAAACATTGTCCAATTTGAAACAGGAGTGTACGAGGTGTCCTACGCTTCAGTCTCTACATTCACTAAACATGCATGCTGAAATTGACATGGTTCTTTTAGTTACACAATAATACACATTCGAGTTTTGAAATCGATAGTTGTAATCTTAGAAAAGACTGCTATTCATGTGTGTATATCATCAGAAAATAAGTGTGATTCTTATTGCTCTAAAAAAATGTTTGAAAACAAACAGAACGTATACAAGAAATCGTTAATTCGCAATTAATACGTCATTGGAATGCGACTGCAATACACATTCTGAGGTCACGCAGGTTCATACAATACTCAGTCCGGCAGTGGGCGGAGGTTTAAAGCGATATTTGGTTAGTATACAGATACAGCATAGCGAAATCTGTAGGGCTGTATCTGTATAGTAGAACACCCGATTGCATGATAAAGGTAAAATGTCTTGCTTTTAATGTTAACAGACATATGTATTTGCTGCGGTTTAAAAGTAGGTTTCTCAGATTTAGACCTCATTCTCTGCCAGTGTATCGCTCAAGGTTATAAAGGTACATTTAAACTTGCATGTATATAGCATGTCAACCATGCATGTGTGTGTATAACTAATAATTCTACAGTCAATGTATAAAAATTTGTGACATTTGCAATACAGTTTCACCGAAATAACCAGAATACGGTTTAACTGTTTTAAAAGTTCAGATATATAATGTATGTACTATCTCTCTGAAGTTTACTAAATTTGCAACGTCTACAACTACAACTTTAATGACACACATTCTTGAAACTGTAAATTTGACATCATCATTATTATTGTCACAACGATATTGTATTTAGTCCAAGTTCTTATTTCTGTTTTGAAGATTTACCAAACAAAATAAATTTAGTTAGTCTCTGTATTCTCAGAATACAAAAATTTATCAATGTCCATTATATTGCTTTCAGAGTTCAAGGACTCGTCAAGCAACTAATAACTACGAAAAAGATCTTACTAGTATCTAATTATATATAAATTGGCTATTTCTATCAATATAGCAAATACATTGGGGTTTCATTTGTTTGGAAGTGATAAACATCTCCTTAGAAGCAAATTCTGTAAACGTTGAATATGTCAGTTGGAAAAAAAAAGATTTGGTTTTGAAAAATTTATACAGGAAACAAGAATTACTCTTGCCCATATCTTTAACCCAACTCTCCTGTCCCAATCATCTATTATACTGTATGCGGGAGTATATCTGAAACCTTAACAAAATACAAAAAAAAAAACAGATGTTTTCAAACAATGGGCATATAGAAGTTCTCAGTTGCCTCAAGAATAGAAAGTTGTTTAACATTATAAAAAAAGAGTATTAAAAAACTTTAATTTTAAAGCAAAAAAAATCACTTGATCAAATTTCGAGAGCTGCTATTCTTGTCAGCATGCTCCCTCATTTTACTATTTTCCTTTTTCGTAATTTTTTCCTAACAGTGTCAAATTGGTATGTCTTTAATTATTCCATGACTTCCGCATGCTAGCTAACATATTAAAAGCATGTCAATCAAAAACATTAAAACTAGCGTTTAAAAAAGCCTTTTCTAATAACAAAACAAAAATGAAACTTTATTTTTAACAACGGTAATTCACCTTTTCCGTGAAATCCATTTCATAATGTTTGCTTCATATTGGATTATGTTTGTATAGCTCATATGCATGCATAAACAAAAATTTACACTAGTCCACATCACATGCTACTATGCTCTGGTTTGTTACATCAAAGTATTTTGACTTAATATCTGTTTAGCAATGAGGATTTAATCACAATTGCTTGCTTGTGTCGTTTCTTATATGGCTTTTATAAGGAAAAACACATGTTTCCAGTCAATTTATATGGCTTTACTTCGTGTATAATTTAAAAATTTATTCAGCGTTTGTCAAATTTTTATAGTGAAGTTATTTCAAAACAGAGGTTTTCTTCCATTCATGAAGCGTAATGAGTATTTAGATTTTCAAAGCTAACATCGTTCGATTTTCGCCCCTCAAAGTTCAAATCGACCATTGATTAGACATCCTGAAAAAGTTGAGACTAGACTAGGACTTAACACATGATGTGTTTGCTTTTAGGACATTCGCGACAGACTATAGCGTTTTGAATAAATTTCAACAATTAAATGTGTGTGGAGGGTGGCGGGAATGGTAATGAGACAGTAACAAAAATGTTTCCTGTAATCAGTTTTTTTTTTGCTGAACCCTTCTCAAATCTGTTGTTTTTATTATTCGTTAAATAAATAGCAAGCATAATAATTTTCGTACCACATAACAAAAATAACGGCATTTCAATTTTTAAATTCATACTCTTTAAGTGTACGCCTTAGAAAATATTACCTTGTATGCAAGTATATTTGAACAAATAATTTGATTTAACTTGCTATCTCTTCTAAAATTGACCCAAATCGTATTCCCTCTTCTTGACTTCTGTATTTTCACCTATTTTCTTTAATTAAACAAAATAATTCATCAAACTACAAAAACTTTTACAAAAATGTTATAATGAATAAAATGTAACTTCGTGATTGTGTGGATTCGCATTGCGTCAGTTTAAAATATTTGTTTTAACAAATTGAAAAACCACAAATGGGAGCTATAACCGAGATTATATCAGCAATTTTCAAGCATTAATGTCATATTAAATAAAGATCTGTTTGGATAGCAATAATAAAAATTAACTGTTATATTCAATAACTATTTCTATTCCCTAGAAATCAATGACTATAAACAGACCCTAATCAATCATCGGACATTACTACCGTTTGTTTTGGCTAACACTATAAAATAATTGAATAGCAAAAGGCACAGCAAAAATTGCTCACATAACAAGATGAAATTGATTAGAGTTGACACAATTTCCCAGGGGATACTACATCACCGGACGTAAAAAGAAAATTGATTGCCGATCATCAGCATATAATATTGATAGGATATCACATACTAAAAAAAATAAAATCTTTAAATATGTTCTTTTTTTTAACAAACCATAAAACTAGTTATCTAATAAAAGACAAACAGAAGCTTTTAACCTCGGAGAAAATGTTGACGTTGACGCTTCTAGATCTTTTATAGTCTGATGGTTCTTATATAAAACAAAGATAACTTTACGGACTCAACTTCGGGACTGTCTTTTCATTAACGAGTTATTTCCTGTCTATTTTGGGGTGTGATATGCTATTTTAAGTAACGTTGCTAGTTTGCTATGAGTCATTTACATATTTTATCTTAGAACCAAATTGTGATTTTTAGAGTATGGTCTCAGCGTTATAAGTCAATTAAAAGTCTATATGCATACTTAAAAGGGTTTTAATAAGATTGTCCATAAATAAACATGTTTTGCATTTTAATTCCTGTGACGGCGATAAACTAAATGAAACAGCATGCTTCTAATGACATTCTGTCGTTGACTTATTCCGCTGACATTCCAGAACGGAAATACAATTAAAGATGCAGACAATATGTAACGAAGAATCGTATTAGTTCATAATATCTGATTATTTGTAAACTTTACAATTTGTATTTTAGATATTCTATTTCTTTATTAAACATATATGGTGTATTGAATCATTAATTTTGATTAACTTATTTCTCAAAAAAAGAAAAAGAGAGAGAAGAGAGCAAACAGACAAGACAATCAAAATTCATCAGATGAAGAGAAAGGGACAGATCTATGTTAAAAAAATGACGAAAAGAAATTGTTTACAAATACAAAACTCTACATCAACAACTAAAGTCTGAGTAATACAAACCCCATCAAATACCGATGTGATCACTAGTGCTTTGTAAGGATAAGCAGACCTTGAGAAAATGAGGCACCCGTCATGTTGTTCATGGAATGTGCAAACTCGATAAGAAGTCTAATTCGGTAATGTCAAAGTTAAAGGAATAGAGGACGGGATTTTAGCTACGACATTTGGAACATATATGTGGTCACAAGTGACACAAATAATTTATGACCATCAACAGACCTATGATGGCGTCCGTAAAACTCACAAATAATACAAGATGGTCTTGATGTGTGGATTCCAGGTACTAACGTTCTTTATCATTTTAATAACGTTTTATAGTATTCTTGTCTCTGTCATTGTGAATATACTTATCATGTTAAGTCAATTTTTGGTAATGTCCATTGGAACTGTCTCGGTACTTATACATCCCGAAATTTGGTGTTGTGCTATGATGAACTGTGTATTCTTGTCTTTCTTGTTTGCTGATGTGCTTTTTTGTTAAAATATTTGTTTGTTGTTTACAGCAATCAGCATTATAACACAATGCTGACTGATGTACCCCTAATATTTACATTTTTACCTTTTATGTCTGTTTGTTTTGTTCACAGACCGTTGTAAATATAATGGAATTTTATGCGACTGTCATAAAAGTGAGTGTTTAAACTAGTTAAAAAATCAGGTTTGATCCACAATTTTCTACATAAGAAAATGCCTGTACAAAGACAGGAAAGTGACAGTTGTTATCTATTCGTTTGATGTGTTTGAGCTTTTTATTTTGCCATTTGATTACGGAGTTTCTGTTTTGAAATTTCCTCGGAGTTTGGAATTTTTGTTAATTTACTATTTTATTTTCATTCCTTTAAGTATTATTTATTTCCGTCTTGTCTTTATAGCATATTTAAGGCTTGTCTGACACATGTTTGTTGAGGTCTTCACTATCATGAATCGTTATGTTGTATGCGGGGACATGGAACTATTCTTAAATTGTTTTCCTCCTTCAAACAACCAAATCATTAATTTCTTCTTTTAACGTTGTTGTTATATCAAACGTAACAATATTATGTTTGAAATATCAGATCACTGATGCTTGATGAGTACATAAGGTGAGCGACATTTACCCCAAAATTACACAAACATTCTTCGTCTTAATCAATGTCGAACTCCGTGATGACATGTTCTCATTACAATGATTTTTTTTAATTGGGCTGTAACGAAGTGACAGTCATTTGCATTGAAAAGTATTCAATCTGAATAATATAAGGCAATAATTCAGTTGGAAAAAAATCCCTGGGCAAAATTTTAAATATCTTTTTGCATGTTGATTTCACATTTACTGACTGATGATTGTTAAACATATTACTCTGATTGGTGTTGATTTGTTCATAAATAAAGAGAAACATATTCGATTCAAACAGAAAAACACATTATATGAATTTAATGTACATTTGAAAGGGCCGTTAACTATAAATTCAAAGTTGACAACCACACAAATCAAATCTAGATTTTTTTCAATTCCAAACATTTATAAAGAAAGTATTCCCGGAACACTTATCACAGGCCAGGGGAGAATAACAATCAAGCTATTGCTCAATCAATGAAAAACATTATGTCAGTCAATTTATTTTCATACACATTAGGTACTTTTTTCCTGAAAATACAAGTAACATTTTGAAGGCTAACCTATAATTTTCTACATTCGTACATAATTAAAAGGTAAAACAATCCTTTTATTCATCTACCTATTTATTAATCAATCTCTCCATCTATGTATTCAAACCATCCATGCATTCCTGCATTTATCTGTTCATCCATCCATCTGTGTCATACACATTCAGACAGAACAAACTTTAGTTATTTTTCCCCAGTTGACAATAATACAAACAACACAACGAACTATATTGGCATCTAAATCAAGTTGATACTTACCACAATAAGATTCCACATTTTTGCTGCCTGTGCTACGAATGTTGATACTATACTACATCCAGTTAATACCATAATTTTGGTTGGCTCGTTGTATAGGAGTTCATATAACTTTTTGGTACCAAGACCTGGAAGGCACTGAAAACATAAATATGTATCATCAATTCACATTATCATATGGGTTAAATAAAGGCAATAGTAGTATACCGCTGTTCAATAAATGCTAGCGATGAATATATAATATTCTAGAGTTAAAAAGAGTTGAATCTCTTTTGGTACAAATTTGTTTAGAATATATCTTTGTCGTTGCTTGTATGGGATAAAATTAGAGCCTAACATGCTGTATTGACACTTGACATTAATATGTCTTTTGTATTACTTTGTGGTTGGGCTGCTGCCTCATTGCATTGCTCATTTCCAACATCTTGTATTCATGTAATATTGTTATTGTTTTACTTTTCTACATTGGCTAGAGGTATAGGGGGAGGGTTGAGATCTCATAAACATGTTTAACCCCGCCGCAATTTTGCGCCTGTCCCAAGTCAGGAGCCTCTGGCCTTTGTTAGTCTTGTATGATTTTAAATTTTAGTTTCTTGTGTATAATTCGGAGTTTAGTATGACGTCCATTATCACTGTACTATTATGCATATTTTAGGGGCCAGCTGAAGGACACCTACGGGTGCGGGAATTCTCGCTACATTGAAGACCCATTGGTTGCCTTCGGCTGTTGTTTGCTCTATGGTCGGGTGGTTGTCGCTTTGACATATTCACCATTTCCTTTCTCAATTTTATGATAACAAAAAGGTTTATTGTTTCCATTAATAGGGCAAGCTCAAAAGTTTTCAGTATAAACACTTCGAGAATAAATTCAAATAAGAATCCCATAAATATACAACTAACTATTAATTCATATATGTAAACAAATTATTATAGAAAGAATTTCAACAGGTTTAATTACTCAATCATATAAGAAACAGACAACCTACCCAACATCTTGTAGATCGAGTATAGTGAAAACTGAATTATGGTATATATAAGTTATTAGTAGATCTATTAAAATGAGTATACAAAGCGATGATAATTCGTCCTTCTTGTACCTGTATCGAAGGAAAAACCCATTAGAGATTCCAGGTTTATAATTTTGTCCGCCAGACGCGTTTTTGTCTTTAAAAACTTCTGTGAGGATCGAATCGAAAATGTTAAAAGGCATAAAATGAACAAGGACATTGAGAATTCAAACTCAAAAAGGTTTTGACTAATACAGCCACGATTATATATTCCTGGGGTAGGAAATCCTTAATATTTCGGACAACTCAAAGTTTTGTGAACGGAATTTATTATTATGACCATATCAATGACATTGTATGTCAACCCAGAATTGCTGACTAAGAAGTTTTCACGATGTAAATTTGTCACGATTCTTTTTTTATTCAATTTGATAAAAACTTAACTCTAGGGCAAAAAGAATCTCTATAAGGAACAGAAAAACACATTTAAACATTTGCCATACAGCGAATTGTGTTTGCCTTTACACTTGAAGGTTCTCTTTAAGCGACAGTAAAACTAAATCATTGGTTTAAACACCAGGAATCTATAAACGTCTCTTAAATGGTGTGCAATAATTATACTGTACTTCTCGCATGTTGAAAATTAGGCATCCTTTGGGAAATTTTCCGTTTCCATCAAGTGTTAGCCTTTGACGTCTTTGTCTTCGTTTTACATTCTACACCGACACCGTGTCACTTCCAAGGAAATTAGAAATATTTATCACTTCTGTATTACGTAACATCATTGTATTGTATCAACAGTATCATTTATCACGTGCGTGCAAGTAGTTATACCAATGTCTAAAGGAGAGAAATACAACAAATGCTGCTATTTGATATGAATAAAAGAAGGATGTGGTGCAAAGGTAAAACTAACATTAGTTTCTTATAAATGATTTTAGCATGGCATACAAGATAATCGTTATAATTGATTTCCATCAGGGGCATGCGATAAGACCTGTTTTATACCTCATACTTAGATGATTTTTCATTCTTAAGTTTACCAAAAGTTAATATCACTATAATAATCAAGGTCGAAACATTTATAGAGGTTGGTTCAAGTTTCCTTAAACTTTAAGTATTTAATTCGCAACGAGGCAATTTCCATAGATTTCCTTTTTCACATCAGGGGCATTTACGAAAAGTCTTTCGTTCAAAGTTTGACAGCTTCAAGTGCGTACAAGTATTAATGTTCTAACAATATTATCAAATATACTAATCATAGATACCAGGATTAAATTTTGTACCTATGCCGACGCGCGTTTCGTCTACACAAGACTTATCAGTGACGCTCGAATCCAAAAAGTTAAAAAGGCAATATAAAGGACGAAGTTGAAGAGCATTGAGGACCAAAATTCCAAAAAGTTTTGCCAAATACACGATGAACGATAAATTGCGTTTAATTTTTACCAAAATGTATAAAAAGGAAATTCACTACTAAACCCAAATGTCATCTAGCGAATGTTGCATGATGTCTTTTGGGGTCATTTATCCCAAGTTCTTTTTATAAAATTGTAAAAAATATCTCATTCGCTATAATGTCCTTTTGTAACCTGCACTTTGGAAAATACAAATAAAGGAAAAAAGATACATAAGTTATTTTTCAAACACCAAAAAAATAAGTTTCTTCTTTCTGTTTAAATATTCTGATTATAATTATATGTCGCTTTCGCTGAAGTTATGGAACTTTGAACTTTGATCATTTTACATTTTTAATTCAAACATTACAGATGAGGAGTCATTTGTAGACGAAATGCTCGTCTGGCTTACACAATTTAAATCTTGTTAGCTAGAATGTGTTAAATAATTTGGAACTGTTTTGATGACTTGATCCATGAAAATTATTTTTCTATATAATTATAAACTAATGTTTGGTCGGAAATTAAATCTAAGTACGATTTTAATACGCCTAGGTAATTCTTTTATGTATATATTATGCATTTATGCACGACTTGACATAATTCGTCCTTTCTTTTTTTCAAGAGGTAAAAAGCAATATTTGATCTCCGTATATATAGCAATATGAGGCTTAAATCTATTAATTAAAAATATATCAACAATCTAATATAGAAATATGTCTCGACTAATTAAACCAGTTCTATTTGTAATTCGTGATTTTTGCTGAAGGTAATATGAAGTATTTGCAAAAGATTTGATTTATCAAATAATAAAGACAGCATTTAATGAAGAGATATGGTCATTACGACTACCATAGAAAACTACTTGTTAACTTTCCAATATTGCAATGATTAGAAACGTTTTATGTAAACAAAAGTAATTTTCAGATAAAAAAGAAAAGAAAAAGAAGTAACCCCAAATCCAATCTTGTATATATGTATACTACTTCGTTATCAAGTAACTCGCTGGTTTGTAGTACACTTACTTTAGACTTTGGACTATTTGAAATAACGGTCTATTTCTGAAATTACTACTTACATACTTTGGATTTTTTAACCCTGTATGCCAATATTGCCCATGTGAAATTTTAAAATTGTTTGTATATACATTGAACGACAACAATATGTGACGTATAAAATTTTCTGACACGCAAATTAATGAATGTGTTTGTAGATAGATGTTTTTGTGTTCTGTTAAATTGTTCCTTTTAAAATCGTTACACAATGATGACTTATGTACCCATATTTTGACTATTTTATTTATTATGCTTGTTTAGTTCACGCATCATTGTAAATATAACGGAATTTGATAAGACTGTCATCAAAGGGAGAGGTTTATTGCTATAAAACCAGGTTTAATCCACCATTTTCTACATTTGAAAATGCCTATACCAAGTCAGGAATATGACAAATCTTGTCCATTCGTTTTTGATGTGTTTTGTAATATGATTTTGCCATGTTATTATGGACTTTCTTACATATCTCAATTGATACGTAAAGGTCGTGTAAGTTCAAGAATCCATGACCACATGATTTCAACATTGAAATCCCTATTGTTGATTTCCTATTAAAAAAAAGGAATCATACCCTCTGTCCCATTGTATGGCGTTTTCATATCTCAATAAGTACATGACACTTTTGCATGTTCACAAAAGAGAGGCAAAGAATACAAAAGGGGCGATAAAATCATAAGTCGAAAATAAACTGATAATGACATAGCAAAAAAGAAAATGGCCAAAAGAGAAAAATACGTGATAAAACAATAAAGTATAGACAACACGAACCCCACTTAAATTGAGGTGAAGCGCCTGTCATGTTGCGCATGTTAGTACAAACCCGGTGATAGGTCTAATTTGGTATGTGTCTGTGTGTTAAAACCAAATATTTACATTTTCTTGGTTTAGATTTGCAATAAAAAATTGCACTGTTCTTTTTTGCAATGTTATGTCTTTACGCTTAAACTTTTTTCTTTGACACCAGCAGTTTATAATTCTAGTTTATACAACATATTGAGTACAAACACTTCGTTTAACATTTTAACCAATAGATAAGTAAAAAGTAAAATTTCAAAAAAGCAAAGAACTCCGAGGAAAATTAAAACCGAAAGTCATTAATCAAAGGCAATATCAAAGGCTTAAACACATCAAACGAATTGATAACAACTGTCGTATTCCTAAATTGTCATATGAAGATTTCAGTTACCAAAACTCCATATGGGGTATTTATGAAATTCTTTCTTTTTAACATGTGTGTTTTTTATTCTTCAGATGTTTTAGTTCGGATATGGTACAAGCACGTCGTAATAATAATATACCGTTCAATGCCAAGAAGATGTTTTTACTTTTAAAAAAACAGAGGTTTCTACTCCAAGTCAGGGATAATTGGGAATAACAAACATTTGGTAAATCTTTTCTCTTTTGTCGTTTATTTTCAGATTCATTGTTATGGTTATAAATTCCCTTGCGTGATTAAGGTTATTTCCAGAAGACAAAACATGTGTTATAATAGCCCCTTCGACGTTTTGTAAAGCTTTTTTCCACAAAAGAGACAGGACAGGAAATGAATTGCATGTCAATAACCGCCAAAGAAATTGATCTATGTCACCTATATATTCTGATAGGTCATTGATATAAATAAATATGTTACAAAACTCGCACAGAAATACTTTTCGAAAACATTTATAAACAAAGAAGTGACCGAAAATAATGTTTAAAAAATAAATGCGAATATATATTGATTCGGCTACTGAGTCAGATTTGTTTTGTTATAAAAGCTGAGTTGAAATGTTTATCGTCATTGCTGGAGTTTTTTTCCGTAATAACATAATTGATTATTGGACAGTTTAATCCATTTTAAATTGATTCAGTGAATCATCATATGACTGATATTCAAGTGAAATGCTTTTAGGAACCTTGAGCAACAAATTAGTGTTCTGTTTGAAGTTTTTTGCGATTAATCTTAACACATTACTTATTTATTAGATTAATGATACAATCACAATCTTTTCAATGCAACTGCGATTTAAACTTCGATCTTGGTAGCTAATGCCTAGTATCAAGATAAAGCAAATTAATCGAGAAGACGTTTTTTCGTCTTAAAAACATAGTTGTACAATTTTACATATTATGAATCTTTTCTCAAAGAGAATATTCTTAGAAACTGGTTATTTGTTAGAAATCTTACCACATTTTAAATTAATCTACCACATTTTAAATTAATTTATTCAATTTGGCTATAAAAATTACGGTTGTTTTCTGGTAGATGGTTTAATCCTTATATTAAGTTGGCATCTTTTAAAAAAAACTTACATCTTTTATATATGCTTTGGATTGCAAATATTTTGGCCACGAGCATCACTGAAGAGACATGTATTGTCGAAATGCGCATCTGGTACAAGAAAAATTGGTACCGTTAATTTTATTACATAATACAAATCATAAAAAATATCTAAAAAAATTGACAATGCTGTTCTATCTAGTTGATTAAGGATACATACATAAAGGAAACAGTAGTATACCGCAGTTCAAAAGTCATAAATCGATTGAGAGAAAACAAATCCGGGTTACAAACTAAAGCTGAGAAAACACTTCAATATGTTCCTTACGTCGTAACTACAATCCCTTTCCTTTCATGAATGTGACCTACCGAATTAGACTATTTACCGGATTTGTAATCACATAAGCAACACGATGGGTGCCACATGTGGAGCAGGATCTGCTTACCCTTCCGGAGCACCTGAGATCACCCCTAGTTTTTGGTGGGGTTCGTGTTGTTTATTCTTTAGTTTTCTATGTTGTGTCATGTGTACTATTGTTTTTCTGTTTGTCTTTTTCATTTTTAGCCATGGCGTTGTCAGTTTGTGTTAGATTTATGAGTTTGACTGTCCCTTTGGTATCTTTCGTCCCTCTTCAACTATAAGAGGAAAACAACGAAACAAGAGAACGCATAACTCATTTATTATTTATTTCTTGTAATATACAGTATGAGGAACTTATCAATAGAGATGAGGGTAACGTAATTATAATATACATAGTTGATTTCGTTTTTCGAGCCACAATTCGTGTATTGACATTTCCATTAGTGTTTTGTTTATATTATTAGATTTTTTGAGGGGTTTTTCATTGGACATTATGAATTTCTGTTTCTTTGATGTTTGCGTTTTGCAATCTTTTAGTTTTGATTGATATTCTAAAATCCAGCATTCCAGCAATACATTTTTAAAAAAATAGAAAAGTTTAAAGTTGTAATCAGGAATATCAAATTTAGGTGTCAGACCTAAAATTTCAAAATTAAAAAAAGATTCAAAATCCCATATATTTAACCCCTGGTTTTCTGGAAATCCAAAATAATTATACTAAGGAGCGCATTAATCCTAGATTTTTCTTATTAAGACAGTTCTGTGTTTATCATTGATCGACAAATTTGTCGTGATAACATAAATATCGGAAAGTTTAATCCATTTTTTAAATCGAATCAGTAAATCATAAGATAACTTAAATTCCACTAAAAGGCTTTCAGAAAACATTAAGCAGCCAGTTAGTATTATGTTTGAAGTTGTGTGCAATCAATCTTAGAACAGAATTATTCTTTATAGTTATGCTATAGCACATTCTATTCAATGCAATTTCATTTGTATCATTTTGTATACTATGGATCTTTGCTTCAGGGAAACAATCTGAGATACGTATTATTTGTCAGATATATTACAGTCCATTAAATTGATATATTTAAATCAACCTAAGTTTGTTTTCTGGTAGATAACTTGCTCCTTTAAAATAACACTTTTATCTTTAATATTTTAATACTTGTCACAGGGCGCATAATTCTATTTTCTACTTATTTTTTTAAAATATCGTTTGAAAAACATATCGGCAATAGATTGGGTTTGCATGAGTTTGTACGATTGATCATTCACTGTACATGAGTTTGTACGATTGATCATTCACTGTACATGAGTTTGTACGATTGATCATTCACTGTACATGAGTTTGTACGATTGATCATTCACTGTACATGAGTTTGTACGATTGATCATTCACTGTACATGAGTTTGAACTATTGATCATTCACTGTAGTGTTTAGTCATTTTTAAAGATTTTAACTGTAAAATTGAATTTGTAACCTTGTTTTGTTTCGTGTCTTTTTTGTCATTTTTGTTATTATGTTTTTTAAGTTATGTGTCATAGTATGTCGCTGATATCGGTTTTAAGGATTCCAGTTTCTCTTATTTGCGTTTTGTTGTGCGTGCGCAAATTTTTTTGCACATGCAAGAGTTTCTGATAAAATGATTTTTTTTCAATCAATCCAGCGAAACAATGTATCATTATGAAAAAGATGTCAAAATGAAATATTGATTTAAATGACACGTGATACAGAGAAAACACTGATATAGCACGTTACAAATGTATATGATGTTTAAACAAGTTTACAATTAAAGTTCGTCCATTCCGAGAACTGTGCACTATGATAAATGTAAGCCTAGTGTATTAAGTCTGAAGTGAAAATCGCAGTGGAAATGGAAATAGCGTTCTGAGGTAATTGTAAGGTAACTTGTCATTTTTCTTTATTCAGAACTGGAATCAATAACTAATACTGGACTTGTAAGCTCAAACGGAATTGGTCTCGTTGTCAGACAATAATCAAGTTTAAAATAGTTTGCACTTCATTTCCTTGCTGTTGTCTGAGTTGCACTCATTTTAAATTGGTTAATAGATTCATTGGGTGTATTACGATTAACTGGCGATTTCTTTGGCGAAAAACCAGCAGGTTAACTTAACTTTTCTTATTAGCTTTTTCGATTTATTGATAGTAAAAAATATTGTCTCCAATGTTTAAGAACATTTGCTCCTCAATTGATGTATTTGTTGTAGCATCTAATTATAACGCGTGGATGAAAAACTGCAAATATCACAGTTTTGTGTTGAAGGGATTTAAATTCCATACAAAAAAACCTCGCGATTAAAGTAAACAATTTAATTGCTTAATTATAGATTTGTTTGAGAATTATTGGGAAATGACAATACATAAACTCAGAGATAACGTATCGAAGTATTCCAATGTACAATCACAGAAACATGTAGAAGGGAAAATCAACAAAAATTGAGTCAACTCAGTTGTGTCAATATCTTCAAAAGTTCTACAGTCATGCATCATTCGTCAGAAGATTCAAATTTGTAATTTTGTCAGTATTACATATTCTAACAGAAAGGAGTAAGTTCAGTAAGACCCCTTTTTGGTCCCAAAATATAGCAGTTTTACAAAATTGTTAAAATGTAAACCTTTAGTTATTTATTGGACAGTAGAATGCTTCTGCTACATAAATATGGGCTGTTTTTGACAATACAATGCACATATATCCGGTACTAGCACCATTAAGTCATGCTAGATTACTGAAATCCTCATAATTCTAGCATTTTAGTTAAATTTTAGACGGTTTTCGTGTAAAACGAAAGTGGCCGCATTCGTGTTCATCCTTAATATTGAAATGTAAGTTGTATTTTATGATAATACATAACATATATAAAGGTTGAGGATGAACACGGATGCGGCCACTTTCATTTTTACCAAAAAAACATCTGAAAAGTGACATTTTTCGGCATATTAGGTAGATTTTTCATATTTGAGCTTGAATCGGATCGTTTTTAATGACTAAATCTGTTAAAATCTTTCACATAAACTAATTAATTCAAATAAAATAGACACTTAAGTGTTTAAAAAGTGGTCAAAATCTTTCTTCAGATGAACCTGAAATTTGAGGCCAAAATCGGTCCTTACTGGACCTACTCCTTTCCAGAGATAAAATCCTAAAAAGGCAAAAAAACGTCTTTGAAAATTCAAATTTTCTTATTATGAACAATTTTATTTTTTGAATTAACATTCAAACACCGAATATTGAGTATGTGTTTAAAGGTTCGAACGATGATCCTGTTTAATCAAATTGACGGTACTAATTTTCTTGCACCAGATGCGCATTTCGACAATAAATGTCTCTTCAGTGATGCTCGTGGCCAAAATATTTGAAATCCAAAGCTTATATAAAAGATGAAGAGCTATGATCCGAAAGGTCCAAAAAGTATAGCCAAATCAGTGAAAGGAATCAGAGCTTTGCATGAGGGAGATTCATTCCTTAATTTATAATAATTTCTAATATTTTGTAACAGGAAATTTTAATAACACAATAAATCCGTATTTTCATGCCAGTACCGAAGTACTGGCTACTGGGCTGGTGATACCCTCGGGGACTAATAGTCCACCAGCAGAGGCATCGACCCAGTGGTAGTAATAAAATTGACGGTACTAATTTTCTTGCACCAGATGCTTAGAATCCTCTTATATCTACACTACGCTCAATGAAAATCGTGTCAGCCGAGAACCAGCTTATGTTCGTTAGATAATAGTAAAATCGTAATCATTCTGTGAAAAGATTTTACGGACGGGATTTGTTTGAACATTATGCAGTATCAGCGTTTATGTTGACCACATAATTTTTCAATCGTTACTCTAATTCCGTCCGATTTCACACGATTGGAAAATTACCGACCATGGTGCTGTATGCTGTATATCATCTTCTTATTTGTAATTGTCCTAAATGTTTTCTTTCTGTTACTATTATTTATTGTGCAAGGCACTGAATTTAGCATATTAAGGTCGGCTGAAGTCGAACCAAAATTTGCATTCAAACTACATGTTGTAAGATTATACAAATTTTACTTTATACTTTAAGTGTAATCAACCAATATATAGATATAAGCAGAAGTTGTTGATTGCGGCAATACCAGTGAGAAAAATGTCTGCCACCTATTTCGGAAAATTGCAAAAGCTAAGAAATAAGAACGAACATGGCTTTTTTAAAACTTTGATTGTTTCCAAAGAACCTTGGTGTGTTTTTTTGTGTCTTATTTTTTACTTTTCATATATATCCGGCCAGTGAGCTTTTTAGTCAATGTGATATTGCCTACATTAAACAACGAATTAAGACGCCGATCTAACTGAAATCATTTCCTAGAAGTATACAAATGTATTAAAATAAATATGCATTTATCAAAATAATAATATACCCTAAGACAAACAGCTGTGTTTTTGTAATTTATTAGATAACCTGAAAGAGATCGGTTTGTTCCTTTAAATCATCAATAAAGGCAACAGTAGTATACCGCTGTTCAAAACTCATAAATCCATGGACAAAAAACAAAATCGGGATAACAAACTAAAACCGAGGGAAACGCATTAAATATAAGAGGAGAACAACGACATAACACTAAAATGTAACACACATAGACAAAATCCCACGAGAATAATATATATAACATCAAAACCAAATACATGAATTTGGGATAGACAAGTACCGTGACACGTCTTATCGCAATGTGAATTTACACTCAAAAATAAGAGAAAACAAACGACACAACGTTATAATGTAATACACACAGAAACGAACTATAATATGACAATGACCATATTCCTGACTTGGTACAGGGCATTTTTAAAGGAAAAAATGGTGGGTTGAACCTGGTTTTGTGGCATGCCAAACCTCGCACTTTTATGGCCATGTGAAATATAACATCAAAATGACAACACAGGACTACAATATAAATAAATTGGAGAACACAATTGACAAAGAATCACACGAACAACAGCCAACAAAAGGCAACAAGCTAGAGTATTTCTTCTACTGTTTTGTCATTGCGATATTTCTAGTAAACCGGAGATTCATTTATTTTCGTTTCTTTGGTATAAATATGCATGTATTGATTACAAATTCTAGTTTCGTATATTCTAAATTGCATTCTAATATGACGACCTATAATTGTTAACCAGTATAATCTTAGAATATCTACTTTTCGCGCAAGCGCATAAATACACAAAACCGGCTGTTCCGCGTTACGCCCAACTTACCAGGTATTCTAAATTTTCGACATCATAACCCACAGTTTACGTAGGCAAAGATTCTGATACAATATAGATATTTCTATTCTAAAGCAAAATAAACAAATGAGTCCATTTCAATATATTTTCCGTGGTAAAGTTTATACATAAAACGAAAATTCCGCGAAATGATGTTATCGTCTTGGCTTGGCAACGAAACAAGGTTTACGTCATACGTATGTTTCCGTAAACAAACAAACAATCAAATGTAAACACCGGGCGTTTTAAATATTCTTATACGCCTCAGAATGCAATAAGATTACATAAGAAAAAAATATATAGGTGAAAAATGCGATTGATAAAAAGTAAATATTGAATGAGACAATATTACAAACACATATGTGGGTAAAACGGAACAGTCAAAACAGTATCGTGTGTATAGGGCTTTCATGGTTAACAAAATTACCGAATGTGTCCTATTATAATCGAAATAATTCCTGGTAGCCGTAGATTTGTTTTCATTTAACCATGGGTTTGGCATTTATATTCGTATTTTACCCCTCGCATACGACTGCCATGACTTATTTCTTAATTCTTACCTACATTTCTGCAAAGCTGACTATAGAACAGATGTAATTTCTTGAATACTTACATTCGTGGTTTACCTTTTCATGCGATAAACAAAAAACATTAGTAGTTGACAAATAGTTGTTTAATTAATAGCAACAGACCTAGCTGTTTCAGACTTCATGGAACCATGGACACATACACTATTGTATTGTCAAGCCCCTCAGAGAAAGTTAACATAAGACGATGTTCGTGTACTTATATTTCCTTGGCTTTCAAATATTTTGACTTTAAACGTCTTGATGAAGGTCAATAAAAAATAGCTATTCGGATGCATACACTGATTTTTAAAGTGTTATTTTCATTTTCATAGTACTTTTCTAATAGAAGGAACCATCTGATAAATAGAAATTATATAGTAACTAATAGAACATTTTCCTTGTACGCAGACTGTGAACATATAATGTTGATGAAAAAAAAACCATTATACATTACCCCAAAGGGATTGCATGTGATTGATGAAAATAAACCGCTAAAAGTTGATTGGATAACTATTCGTTGCTATCATTGATACAGTATATATATCAGATCTACAGTTATGGGTCACACATACTTTTCTTACGTGAGTTTCCCATTTCTTGCGAAAATTCAATTCTCATGAAATAAATAAAAATCCTAAGGAATTGAAAAGTAACCTGCAATTTACGCGACGTTAATACAATTAAGGTTTGAATAATATTTAGAACTCAGTTTAACTTATCAAATTGAATTCCTGTGAATATTTGGTTAAACGTCTTGCTGTTGTGTACTTGTTTTAAATTTCGATACCGAGAAATTGGCTTTTAGTTGTTAAGTAAAAGATAAATATCCTAGTTTCTGGTAAATTGTGATTTTAGTAAAAACCACCTTAAAATTTCAAGTAAATTGATGTCCAATCATATCAACAAGTGGGAAAATAGTAAAATTTACCATTTGACCGAATAAGCAACATTTTCGTCGTTCATTGATTTCGTATAAATATATTTTATACTTTCAACAGCAACTGTATTACTGTATACTTTTAAAATTTGTTAAGTATCAAACAGGAAACAAATAGAATATATGTCTTCTTGAGGTTATTTCAAAGTATTCTGCATTTTATAACATTAATTTCTTCAAACCAATAAAACATTTCCTAAAACAATGTCTTAAGGTGTCTCGTAAATAAAGGTTACAAGTGCAAACAATACTTGCGCTGCTAGGAAAGTATTTCCATAATCAAGCTGAAGTAACTAAGTGTAATATTGAAATATATTATATTCACGTACTCAGCGGAGAGCGACCTGAGCCAAGCAATCCTATAGTTAAGGCGAAAAACTGTATTGAAAAGCTCAAATCGCCTATTGATTTTATCTCATAATCTATTATGTCATTTTTTGTTAATCTAATATAAAGGTTTTTAGTATTTCATTAAAGCTAAAAAGACCCGATCAGACAAAAATAAAGTTGGTAACTTAATTTTGTTATTAGTACGTAACTCTCAAAATAGATTATACGTTATTGAATAATTATATAACATAGAAAATACCAATAGCTCGCCCCCGTAGGCAACTGCTTTAAGGAAAACTTTAAAATAAAGAATTTTGATAACCAGAAAATAAAGTGATATTCTTATATTCACCAATCAGGTAGCATTGTGCAATACGTCATATATTTCCAATTTACACAATCAGATAAGAGTTTTATACATAAATTTTCCGGTGAAAAATTATGATTAAGTATATATTATTCGGCAATTTGAACATTTTTCTTTGTTCTAACTAGTTTTTTGTGTTTTTTTTTTTTTTTATCTCAGGCTGGACAAGATACTCGGATATATAATGCAATGACGTCCCATAACACAACAGGAATATTTTTTTCATAGCTCATCCCTGAAATTAAAACTCGTCATTTCATTGATGGAATTTTAGTTTTTATGAAGCTTTTTTCCAATCACAAATTTTGTTGTACCTAGAATTCTTTTCATTTTTAAATATTAAATTGCTGATGTTTCAATTTCATCTTTTAGCTTGATATGTTTTATATTCTACCAATATTTAGTTTATTTGTGAAGTATGTTATCTTTAAGATTAACTGAATGAGATTGCACAACAGACAAAACAGATTCTGTAACCTATCACATTCCACCATTATATATTAAAGTATAAATTGGAGAAAAAAAATTAAAAAAATCAATATAATTTATGTTAAAAAAAAGTAAAACAACAAAAACACCGAACTCCAAGGGAAATTCAATCGGAAACTCTCTTCTCAAATGGCAAAATCAAAAACCCGACAACATGAAACGATTGGACAATACCTGTCTGAGCGTACATATAAAAAAGAAGATGTGGTATGATTGCCAATGAGACAACTGTCCACAAAAGACCAAAATGACACAGACATTAACAACTATAGGTCACCGTACGGCCTTCAACAATGAACAAAGCCCATACCTCATAGTCAACTATAGGCCCCGATAAGACAATGTAAAACAATTCAAACGAGAAAACTAACGGCCTTATTTATGTAAAAAAAATGAACGAAAAACAAATATGTAACCCATAAACAAACGACAACCGCTGAATTACAGGCTCCTGACTTGGGACAGGCATGTTTCTTTGTAAAGCTGATGCACGCATATATATAAATATAGATATGATATGTCTTATGACGTAAATATTACGAATACATTGATACAATTGTACTGTTCGTACATAAGTTTAACAAATAAAACATCAGTTTTGCTATTTCAACATTTTGAAATGACACAAGAAAGGACATGATGTATTAATTCCTAATAGAACCTGCACTTGACAAACCCATAGGTTAGTTTGCCTATGAAGGATTTTACATAGAGTTTTCAGTTCACTATTGATCTCGTTTAGTATTATGGACAAATTTCTTCTATGTGATTTTTCCGTATTATCATTCTGTTAAGTAATTAGCATATCTTATGTATTGTAGATGCTAACAACATAAATCCGATCAATCAAACATATTTGCTAATGACTTTGATCTCTTAACAGTCATTTCTAGTAATTACCGGCTTCCAAATCAGGAAAACAATTTTAGATACTTATGGGATAGCATAATTGTCTGTCATTTCCTGTCAATTCACATAGCTCAACAGTTCTGAGAAGATATTATACCAGTTGGAATTGTGTTGTTATACAATAGATAAACAGAAACAAGACTCCAGCAAATTGTTTAAAAGATCATTACGAATAATGTCTCTATTTGATGGATTATATTTTAGTGATACATGTAGTCGTCCTTGTGCTTTTAAATATATGTGCATGACTGTATTTGAAATAAGCTTTCTTTACTCAAAGAGAAATTTTGTTTATTTGTTAAGTCATTTACAAGATTGAAAGTTAGACTGTTTGCATGAATTTTTATTTCTTCACCTAAATGCCGTTGTCGTGAATATAGGCCAAGCGACTTTAGAACGTTATGTTATGTAATTGTTTCCCGTACTTTCGCGCACACTATTTGTAATGTAACGTAACGTTATTGTTACGTATCTATTTATATTACGGTCTTATTGTTAGGTATCTATTTATCTTACGATCATAAAGCATCTCAACTAGCAAGACGTTATTTTATTCCACAAGTATTACAAAGTTAAAATAACCCTCAAGATAGCCGTGTTTGTCTTTTGTTGGTGATAATCTTAACATGTAATGAATGGAGATTCTGTTATTGCACATATCTTCACAAATAATAGTTCGTCGAAATTTCTTTCTAAGATAAGTTTCTAAATTCTGATAGCAAATGTTGTCAAGACGAAATTGTTCAATGCGTTAGCTACTAATAGTTTACGTAATATAATTTGTAACAGCAATGGTTGTTAAAACAATATTTGTATTATTCAAGATATTATACATCAAAGCCATCTGGGATATTTCTACACTTATTCAAATAAAAAATCATTAAATCAATTGTGCGGCTACGTTGCAAATCCAAATTACACAAGCCACAGATAAGCCACATAAGTAATATTTACAGCATATTTATGGAAGAGGGTTTCAAATAAATTGTATCATTGGTTAAAGTTGAAACCCTCTTTCTCATGTCAAAACAGAAATCTTGGGCAAACAGGTCAAGATTTGATAAAAGAAGTTCAGAGGATAGGTTTCTTATATAGCACTAAACAAATTACTTTCCTTTCTAGTCCTTCAAGGATTATACATGAATTTGTCAAAATTTTTGTGATGAATAATGTAAAAATTATTGTGTGAATTGGTATTTTTAATATAAATTTTGAAACAAATCTTGAAAATTGATTTTAGATAAGTTCCAAGTCATTTTGAGGTTTAAAGGATCTATTATATCGCGAACGATATAAAAGCGTGTACGTTTTCAGAATCGTTTTGAGCTTTTGGGATTTGTAACTTATAGTATGCGTAATTTAAACTATCTGCAGATAAAGTTGGTCTCTTATAGATCAGAAAAGCTCTCACACATTAAAGATCACAACTGTCAAGATGCTGCAAGTATAAGGTGATTATGTTTAGCGATACTTTAGAAAAGTTAATTTAACATATTGAAAACTGCAAAGTATCGGTAAACAGGAAGTATGTATCTGACAAACCCAAAAAGTGCGAAACGTTATAACTCATCAACGTCAAGCTGCTGACTAAATATCAAGTCATTCTGTTCAGTAGAACTTGACAAAAGTGCAAGTGAAATATTTAATGGAATCCCGAATACAATAATTATAGTCCCATCATATATTGGAAAGGTAACGCGATTCTGGCGTAAAAAAAAAGCCTGGTATATATGATGATTTAATTAAAAATGCAACTGCTTGTGACGGTCCCCCCCCCCCCCCGATGGTATCACAAGCTTAATAGTCAGCACGTCTATGTTGACCAGAAATATCAGTGATATGGCCAAAATTATAAACTACTTATACCCCATCTTCATATCTCTAAATATTAGTAAAAAATTTAGTTGTTCGAATAACTCAGGATCTTCAACCTAGATATAGATTACCATCGCTGTATTTGACAAAACTATTTGAAATTTATGGTCATCAATGCTCTTCAACTTGTGTTTGCCTTATCATCGTTCTTTATTTGAGCGTTACTGATGAGTCGTTTGTAGACGAAACGTGCGTCTGGCGTTCTAGATTTAAAACCTTGTATCTTTGATAAAAGTTTATGTATAGAGGGAGGTTTAATATGATTGAACTTTGATATACTCAAGGTTTATTACGATATGATAAGTAAAAGTAATGTTTACCTTAACTTTACTCAGTAGATTTGACATCGATGTGGAATTTTCCTGTCAAAAAGTATTTTAAATAGAACACTTGTACAAGGGTTCTAAAATACGAAAGTTATATTTGATATTTTACATTCATCATGTGTTTTTTTTAAAGATATTTGAAGTATGCTAAGGAAGTGACATTTGTCTACGTCAATCATTCATCAATAGCATTAGTGATAAAGACAGAAATCGGAAGACGCTTTTAATTTGTATTACAAAATTTCCCAATTATATATTTATATTAGACTTAATTGAAGATAAAGGAGTGTCTTTAAGTCTGTTTTGCAATAATGACTTTGATGGAAATGAGCCACTTAGTATCAAATAACATGATATAAGGATTATTTCAGAAATAGGGAAAAAGCCGACTGATGTTTTTTTTTATTTAAATGAGACAAAAAAATGTCTAAATGCCAGTTCTACTTTTACTTTGACATTAACCTTTGGGATAAAATCCTCAATCTACATCCGCATCATCAAAGAAACCATACTAATGCTTAAATCGTACTTCTGTTCTAGAAACAAACCCTCTAAGGTCAACATTGTGTAAGGGATGTTCGGGTTTAGTTTGAGGTAAATACAAAATTCATAAACTGATAACTCTGAAAACTAGTAATTGAAGTTTAGTCTTAAACAGATATGTCAATGTTATAAAACCATCTTAAAACTGTTTTTATTCCCCATTTATGGGCATTATGTTTTCTGGTCGGCGCGTCCGTCCGTCCGTCCGTCTGTTCGTTCGTTTGTTTGTACGTCCGTCTGTCCCACTTCAGGTTAAAGTTTTAGGTCGAGGTAGTTTTTGATAAAGTTGAAGTTAAATCAACTTGAAACTTAGTAAACAGGTTCCCAATGATATGATATTTCTAATTTTAATGCCAAAATAGAGATTATACCTTTTTTCACGGTCCACTGAACATAGTAATTGATAGTGCGGATGGGGCATCCGTGTACTAGGGACACATTCTTGGTTTTTTTTTTTAATTTTCAGACGTATATACTGTGGTCAGTTCAGTACTGTTGCAAACAATTAGCTTCCAGTGAACTCCGTAACATATAAATAGGGAAATTCAGTATGATTGTAATGTGTATAGGAAATCAACGAGCGTATTCTGAACAGTACTGGATTTAGCGCAGGGGATAAGACTAAACGATTGGATATTTTTTTTAAATCTATTGTTCAGTCTTTTTAGAGAGGTTCATTTTCAAGAAACCGTTCTTCATATCAAACTGGGTTACTAGTTGAAGCAAACAGTACCATATAAATCATTCAAGAACAATTATGTCTGTACTTCGAAGATTTAAGTATTATACTAGCAGACTTTGGTAAGCGACACTCAACCAGTAAAAACTATTCATCGACCATTTTTAAAACCTTACGCTTTAATATCAAACTTTGTGTTTAGCATGGAATCTACACTTGGTGAATAGTTTTATGATTAACAAGATTACGTTGGAATATATTCATTTGTTTTGTGTTATTTATGATAATTCGTCAATTCTCAATTTCAAATTCAAATGGCATATCTAAATCTTTGTTTCATTGTCAGTTGACAAGTTTGGTAAAGTTAAAAATTGTCTCACTTATTTTTAGATTTTATACATAAAATGAGTTAATAGTTTGTCAATGTCTTATCCTACTGGACAAGTTAGTCAATACACAAAGTGAGATATCTTATCTTACAACTTTATTCTAAATATTGAAGTGATGACATATGAATGTAAAGAAAAGATCGACGCTGAATACCGATTCACACATATTGAAATTATCTTTACATATTTTTAACAAAAAAGTTCCTATGTTTAGCTGCAAATTTGTAAAAAAGATATTTTGGGTATTTTTAGTATTTTTCATACAAAAATAATGTAGAGCAGTCTCAATTTATCTTGCTTAGATCTGAAACGGAATACTGAGTTGGCAATTAGATATATAAATTTGAGGTTAATTTTAGTTACCCAAAAGATACCTTTGGCACTTCTTTATTTTTACAATTCAGCCGCAAAATTGAAATAATCGTTATGTCAGTATAACATTGTGATACAACCTATAGGGATACAAGGCCATGTTTAAATTAATGTTTTTGAAATCTTCCGAAAAACGTCTACTGCAATTGCAACGTTGTTTGAAATATATATGCCCGACAAGGCATTATTCATTCAATCAAAAGTGGGGATACATATCACATTACATTTACATAAATTATACATGTAAAAATACAGGATGACTTTAAAGAAGTAACATAGCTAACACAAAGAATATTTTGTCTGTTCAAAAACCATCATAGAATGTGAAAACGATTGAACGTGGTCGCGATAAACATAGGAAAGTTTGAAATTTCTTTTCCACTCTAAGCCTTTTACGTCACTTTTTGCGGCGTTGATACACCCGTTTGACAGTTCGTAATTCTATTATGCTGTCTTTGTGTAATGTCGTAACTTGATTTTAGGTATTCGTTTTTATTCTGTGGTAAATATATCGAAATGTACTATTATATTATTTATTTATGGATTTTTCTGACCTGCGTGTTCCCGGATTTATTTGTACTGTTCCTGTCGTCATGTAATGTTGTCATTTTAATGGTATAATAAACATTGTCATAACGCACGAGGTTTGGCTAGCCACAAAACCATGTTCAACCCAACAGTTGTCTTAAAATATCCTGTACCAAGTCAGAAATATGGCAGTTGTTATATAATGTTTCTTTTCTATATATGTGACATTGTCGTATGTTTGTTCTTGCACTTAGGTGTTTCTGTTGTTTCGTTGTTTTCCTCTTATAGTTGATGTGTTTCCCTCGGTTTTAATTGATAAAAATTAAATCATAAAAATACTAAACTCCGAGGAATTTCAAAACAGAAAGTCCCTAATCAAATGGCAAAATCAAATAATAAAACACATCAAACGATAGGACAACAACTGTTATATGCCTGACTTGGTACAGGCATTTTCGAATGTAGAAAATGGTGGATTTAACCTGGTTTTATAGCGCTAAACCTCTCACTTGTATGACAGTCACATCAAATTCCGTTATATTTAAAAACGATGCATGAACAAAACAGACATACATGGCGACAGCTGTCGGTTTTGCTTTCTCTCAATCGATTAATGACATCTGAACACGGTACACTACTGTTTCCTTTATTCCGCACCGTCGAAAAAAAAGTATAATCAGTGATGAAAAACAGAGGAAAATATGCTGATGTCATCTTGCCTCCATCGTTTGGGGAATCTTCTGTAGACTTAGGTGTGTTTTATTCCACCAGCTATATAAATTAGGGGTAGAAGTGTTTGACTTTAAACATGGAGTGCATTAAAAATTTTACAAATATCAATTGCATCTGTGTCTGTCGAATTCCTTGAAGTTCAGACACTCAATTTATCTTGCAGCTTTTAACTAAATGTTTTAAGATAATCTCATCTGTATTCATGTATATTGGCCTAAGAATGGTTCACTAAACAGCTTAATTTTAGGAAAGTACAGTATAACATTTCTTGCAACAGCTGAATTACACAAGAATACATCATTGCTGAACATGAATGTGCTATATGAACGGTTTGTTGTACGTATTATTGGAATAACATTTTACTTAGTTTGAAGAAAATCAAACGCATTGGAAACGTCTTAATTACGTAACTAGAAAATCTAATAAAGTTGGTGACGATTATTTAGTGACCTGTTTAAAGGACTTAATTGACAGCTAAATTGATATTAATTTCCTAGAAAATGAATCCTTTCATGTAGAAGATTGGAATTCGGCGTAATTGACAAATTCTCATATATTTACTTTTACTTGATTTGTATACTTTCGATTATCAAAAGATTCCTGAAGTGGAAAGACGCGACTTTCTTCGTTTGAAATAGTTATGTATGTGAAAAGCATTGCAACTGCAAACTCAAAGATAAGATTAAAATACTCTATTGTAAGAACATAAATCAGGTTTCTCTTCAAGTCTGTAGTGGCAGAGTTATTTGGCTTAAACTTGATCTGTAAAGCATTTAAGGATTGATCCACACTGTTCTGTTATTGATGCCTTCCAAAGTAAACTAAATTTGTCTCATACATTAATGTATGCATACATTATTATACATTTTATTGAGTTGTAATCTTTAAGTATACCTGGGGTTTCCTGTTTTGTTAAACACCAATTTGTGGCATTCGGTTGTTTTCTGTCCTACCATCGGGTAGTTGTCTCTTTGACACATTCCCCATTTCTATTCTCAACTGTATGTATTGTGTTCCTTGACGAGAAAAACGATGGATGATAACAGACTAATGGGAAGAACTTTGGAATCGCATATTATTACATGTAAGCAAATTTCTAAACTTATATTGCTTACATGATAGATAATTCAAATACAAGATATGAAACAGTAATTGGAATAGTTTGATGTATTTATACATCGTGTCCATTAAATGCTGACAATGTCATTTCTGTTGAAATTATCACCTAGTAATCCACCACATCAGATGATAATATTTATATTAGATAAGTTAACGTACCAATTATGTATTTATATGCAAGTAGAACTGTTACAAATGTCGAAGGGTTGGTTATTGGATCAGACATGCTTTGTTTTAATAGTTATGATGAGAATTTCTTGTTCTAATAAAGAAGGATAAACGAGTGCGGAGATAAAAGTCTAGGGATGACTAAGGTCTAGGGAAGACTAACATATATGTTTATAGATGCTATGAATAGTTCACCTTACTTTCGTTTTGTTTATCATTGATTGATTTATTGGTGTTGACAAATGTACATGCATATTGTGGACGAAAGATATTATATGTTCATGCACTGAGTATGCATATTGTGGACGAAAGATAATTATATGTTCATGCACTGAGTAGGTTTTCTCCTTTGTAGGTCGACCAGAATTAGGGCGAACAATTACAAAAGTGAGGGTGTTTTTGGATAAGTTTATAAATGTGACATGGCATCAGGCTACATACGGACATCACACAAGGTTGTTGTAAATGGTCTTTTACTTCATGCAGAAAACGTGTCACCCAAACCTCATGAGGCTTCAGACATAAAGTATCCGTTGCGATTGGACATGACTGTTTATCTATACATCATGAACTGCCAAATTGATACCTTTTTAAATCAAAATGTGATTTCAGTAATTTAACTATAAATTAGATTGAAATCCCTCTGCCAGAGTTGGTTTTAGAACACCGGTTTAACGTTTCTGTTAGAGTTTAGTATATAACGCAGTTAAACTGGTGTACGTATTTACATCTGTATCATATTTACTTGGTGCTCAAGAAAAACGATATGTTTTAATCATATACATGTACCTCATTACATCTTTGTATAAGAAGACCAGCAAAAAACATATTTTTTTATAATGATAAAAAAAAAGATTTTGCATTATGCGATAATAATGTAAGTTGTGTATCTTAATCAGGCCGTTAGTTTTCTCGTTTGAATTGTTTTATATTTGTCATTTCGATGACTTTCATAGCTGACTATATATATGCGGCAAGGGCAGAAGACACGTCCAACATTCAATGTCTTTTGCTATAATCACTACCTTTTTTTTAAAATTTTGATAATAATATCTAAATGATAAATTCATTTCTACTTATTTTTTTTGTTATTAAGATTACATATTTCGGTTGTATATCTTAACCCATGAGTTTGACTGTCCCTCCGCTATCTTCGCCCCTCTTTTTATCCGAATCCGACAAAGTGTACTGATATTTTTAAAACTTTTATTGCATCACTCAATCGTTGACTCAATACACAAAAAACAGACTGTCTTGGAAACAATTGAAAATAAGAGCAAACGTAATTTGTTTTAAATTCAACTAACCTTGAAACAATCTAATAAGATATTCGCCCCATTAATTCTCAGCAGTTCACTTTTAAATTGAATACCAAAGCAATGAAACAGAAATCCTGATGTAAATGAAATTATTTATTTTCTAATTTATTCTCGTCATGTTTATAACTGGGATGTTCAACTACAGTTGACACCTAGCTCCTTAATTAAATGGTATACAGTGACTGTTCAATGGGTACGTGTTTACTTGGAATTTTGAAACGCATCATAACATAGAAAAACTAAGTACTACTATTGGGTAATTTTGGTAAAATTTGGAATATTTTGTATGCATTTTGTGACACACGCTACTGACATGAGTTGCACGTTTTAAATAAGATACTTATATCTAAATAAATGAGACCCATTATTAGGACAAAATCACCAAAAAAGAAAATGCAAATGTGAAGTATTAATAATGGAAAGAAGGGTCAAAGAACCATCAACCATACAACAAATATATATATAAAACATATCTAGAGAGTTAATTCATTTTATATATATACATTGTATATAAAACATATCTAGAGAATTAATTCATTGTATAAGTCTGTAAGAAAAGAAATGTGTCTATCCAAAACGCCAATAAAAGTCCACATAGACTTTTTAATTTTAACAGAAACAGACAAAAATTTAAACGTAAGGTGGTATGGGTGTCTTTCTCCATCTTGGATTGTAAAAAACAGAGAAACTAAGGTCCAGATTTTCTCTCAAGTTAGCAAAATTGGAGGTAGGAATGCAAATATTTAATGTGAATTTACATTTAAAAGAACCAATATATAAGAATATAACTTTTAAATTATATTTTTTTAAAAGTGAAGAATATTTTTGGTTGTTTTTAAATGTTTTTAAATTCGCATTTCAAGGGGAGTTAACTCTAAAACAGTGCATTTTCTGAAGGCATCTACATGGACTTTTCCTATTTTGTATTTTAGCCGGAAAAAACGTACGGTGACCCTATCTTTACTTTTAATATTCGCAAAGCATTGTCTGAAAGCTCTCTTTTCCTAGATCATTTTACAATTCTATCATTTTGTTTAGTTTCTTATCACAAAATTGTGTTTTTTCTTGTATAATCCATAAAAAATGTGTCATTTGTCACATTCTGTAGATTAAGAAAATGCGCGGTGACCTATCATTTTTATTATATTTTGGAACATATATCACGTTTTGGCAAAGTATGATCAAATTCTATACATTTTTAGACTTCCATACCACCTTTAAAAATTCTGCAAATAACGAAAAACCTTAAATTAATTAATTAGAGATGATAAGTCCCGAACAGCAATAGTAAAAAGTCAATATCGACCTCAACCTTCTTTTTGTCATCAGTAACAGCATGTTCCAATACGAAAGCATCGCTCGAACAGCTCGGATGTAATTGCAATGAAACGACGTCAAGTTTCATTTTTCAATCATCAAAGTCTTTAAAAGCGTTAATACCGAACTTGACCTCATTTTTTTCTTGCAGTGACAACATATAAGAATTTGAAGAAGCATTGGTTGAACGGTTCATATAAGTTACTAAACGGAAACAACATGAGCTGCTTTCATACCTATCCCCGCAGTACAATCATATATGAATAACCGGATTTCCGTCGAAAAATTTGTTAATAAAAACGGTCAGTCGGATAAACTCAAATACCCCAGTAGATTAAGCGTCTCATGCTTATGGTAAATATTCATTGTGTGATATTTCCAAACAATTGAAAACAATATACAAAAAAACAACGTAAATGCGATATAGTAATAATTTATAATAGAAAATCTATGTTTCTAAAACAGGAATAAAAAGGGAAACTTGCATCAATATACTGAATATTCCCAATAGGATGAAATTCAGACCCTGTGTGCTTTGATTACAAGGATCTCATAGCATTCTGCTTTACTTTCTGTTCTGGTAATTATTACAACAGCCAATCAAAGTTCAGCCTTCAACATTTTGAAGGTGTGTATCAATTCAACAAAACCAAAGAATTCCTAAGAGGCCTTAAAAACAGAAAGTAGAACGGAGCGTTTTCTGATCCTTGTTAGCACAGCTTGGACAAAGGATCTGTTTTCGATTTTGAACTTTCCCACACCGTTTTGCCAAATAATATTGTTTCTAAGTTTCTTCGCATTTTGTATATAATTATTAAGAAACATAAATTTTAATCAAATAAAAGAAGAACTGGCTCGATTAGGATAGCACATCATCGTGTGTTTTGTTTATGTCATGTTATTTTTGTTTATACATTTCTCCTTATTTACTCTTTCCTAATAATAGATAGCTAAGTGTAGTTTACAGTTAAATTCGGAATAAATGCATAATTTTTTTATACACGTTTTATTCATAGATTTTAAATTATATTAATCACAAAGAATGTTTAGTAAGAATATACGTTAGGTAGGTGTTAAATTGTGGGTTAATTTTCAAACAAAAAACTTAACATCACATTTGCCATTAAGAAGTATTAACTGGCCTTCCAAATAAACAATAAACAGTGTTTCTCTTTTTAAAACTCTTAAATGTATTAATTTGAACATCAGCACAACTGCATATACACATGATTCTATAGGCCAACATATAGATAGATGTTATCTTGCAATAAATCTTTGGATTAAGTAAACACTTGAGATTATCCCGCATGGGTTAGTCAGCATTCGTTATAGTCATACTGAAAAGAATATGCCTTGATAAAATGTGCAAGAATCGAAATTCAATCTCAGACGAAACATGACCATTTTTGTGTTCTCTTTAATGTATTTTTTTTGTTCTATCGCGCAAACATTTACCATCAAATTTATTCTAACTTCTGGCCCTTATTATTCCCATAGATAGTTAACCAGAAAGCGCTACGACAACAGCAATTTTCAATGTAATGCGCTGATAGTAAAAACAAAGAAAACTAGTTCTAAAAAACTCAAATCTACAAGTATTTAAGTGTGCTTACCTTGCTGTCTTTTGGATCCATGTTCAAATAAAAATCTTGTAAAATATCGGAATTATTATTTACATCTTCTAAAGCCATCTCTACTGCTGGAAGACAGCCCTGTCCTCCCGCCCAGCTACCGGACATGGGGAAAATTCCTCCTATTGTCAAATTTTTATGTTTGAAACACTCAAAAACTTTTGTCCAAATTAAATTATAAACCGATATTAAAATCCATCTCTTAAGCAACATTTTTACGTTAATCAACACATCTTGTAAAGATTTATAATTAAAAACTGAATTCATCCAATAACCACACACTCGCTTTCCCACTGCTAAAGCATAAATGGTCTGAAGCTTACAAAATTCCGATAGCCAATGTAAAGGTTACAAAAAAAAATAAGCAGTTATTGATGAATTTTAGTCAGAATCATTACTTGTGCTACTTGTTGGAGAGTTTCCTTTTGTCAATATGTCGTCTGCTTTTGCCATTCGTTATGTTATGGACATGATCGCTTTGAAGAATTAAATCTATATTTGACTTTGCAGGAGGTATTGAAACTAGATAAAATACTAGTTAAACTAAAAAAAACTTTAATTAAGTCAGAAGTAATGAAAAAACGTCAACCAACAATTTACCTTTGAATAATATCCTCGATCATCATTTCTGTTTTACGAGTATCCAGAATATGTTCTCTAGAAATAATTGTCCAGTAACTATTTTGTGGTGTTAAAGGAATCAGGACATTTTAGGTATGAATATATTTACAACAAGTTTTATATACTATAGCCTTTAACAAATATTTATGGATATATCCTTCCGTTCCCTTAAATCAGTCACCTATTCTGGTATCATCAGCTTTAATGTCAGTGCTTCGGTACTGACATACTTACTTAAATTCTCTGATAGAAAAAAATTTAAAAACAAATATGAAACTTAGGTTCATCAGGCAAGGTCGACCTTATATGGGTTTTGCCATTTTATTCCATTTTGGTGATAAAGCTCTACACGTGTTTCGGTATTGAACAAATATATCATGTTATGGAGGGGAATTTGCGAAAAATACCAGTCAAGGGACTGTGAAATTTCCAAACCGCTAAAATCACCAAACTGTATTCAATTGTTTCCTTTGGTGTACTTTAGTTTAAATGGTTAATTTACGGATTGTTGCTCAATAATGGAATTCATTTAAAAACTAACATTTAAATTTTGTAATTTTTATTTGCCTTTACTGGGAATACCTCCCTGAATAAAGTCTGTTATCGGCTCTTTAAAACGAATCATTGCTTTTAAATGGCTATTTGTTCCAAATTTTAGTGTTTTCAAACTATCTTGAAACGATTAACAGAAAAAAAACTATAAACAGTAAAAAAATCATAAGAATCAAAAGTTATATAAACAGGGCTTATATAGCGGTAAAAGTTAGTTTACCTAGAATGGAGTGTTTCCCTTAAACAGCATTTTTGCGTACTTAATTGTTAATTTAAAATTGTTATAGAAAGAAAGACGTCGTAAAAAGAAAATTATAATCCGCATTACAAGATAACTAAAATGCCAATGACTATTGATACCATCTACCGAGTCCTTTTAAAATATCATCCTAAGTGACAATTCAAGGGCAATACTGGTGTTGTGAGCTCGAATCCCGTTTTATTGTAGGTTCTACATAAAAAAAAAAATAATAGGAAGACCTTTTATCTTACCTCCAATACATTTCTAGGAATGTGATTGGTTAAAAGCGCCCTCGTGGAGACCGTGTATATTTGATATTAGGTTAGTAGGGAGGCGGGGCTTATCTCATACACGGTTAGTAGTGGTGTTACGTCCCTTTATATACCATATAAGGTAGAAGGGAGGCGGGGCTTATTTCATTCACGGTTAGTAGTGGTGTTACGTCCATTTATAAAAAAAAACGGCACTGAGAAAAAATCCTAAAAGTTTCAACAGACGAAGAAATTGATGATAACGATTGTTATAAATTCATAAAACACCTTTAAACCTAACAAGTTGTTATTGTTGGTATCTGTTTTTTGTAGGATTAATGGAACTATGTAGTTTTTTAATGCTAACAATATTGAAGACTTGCTCATTTTTAACACGTTAAGATAGTCGGTAAGATAAATTCGTTACATAGTGTGCTAGTGACCTAATACGGTATATATACGCTCGAATCCCCATATGGAATTTACTGACCCCATATATACGCTCGAATCCCCATATGGAATTTACTGCCCCCATATATACCGTATTAGGTCACTAGCACACTATGTAACTAATATTTTGTATTCCTGATGAAAATCAGTAGTTTTCCCCGGCTCTAACGCTTTTCTTCACAAAATATAGATGGCCGCCATGATGTTGCTAAGGTGCGTTTAGTTTCATTAATCACCAACAAACACACACAATATAGATGTCTATTAATTTCTTAACATTTTATGATTTTAATCCATTACCTTAAAACAATGAAAGAAAAACTACTGCGAGATTTTTTTCTCGATTTAATAAATCTCTAAATGAGAAAAAAAAGAAAAGAAAATGCCAATTTGACTAAATTGATACATAGATTCCTCAAAAGAGATATTACCCTTAAATGACAATGTTTTTCGTTTCTTTTTAATGTTATGAATAATTATTCATACAATATTGAAATATAAATAATAAATAAATTTAAGCCGGGGCATTTCAATCAATACTAAATATTATACTCGAACTGTACGGATTTGCGCATAACACTAACTGTTGTTTTCTTTTATCATAAAAAACACCTTGCGGATAATAAAGTCCATCCGACTTTTGCAACAGCTGCCTGTGTTTGGTTCCATCACTTGACACAATATAAAGTTTATAACTGGTTCTAGCGACAACATAGATATTTTTATGAATGTCTAATGCCATACTTAGCGAAGACTGGTCTCCCGGTATTGTAATCTCCCAAACATGTTTTCCTTCATAATCACAACATTTTAAAACATTGGAATCAGAGTCTGCATGATATATAAATGACCCATCGAATGATATGTACTGGCTGGCGACTGGTATTGTTTTGATTTGTGTCCCAGTTGCATCAAAGATTTGAACACCATATCTTTTCACGGCAACTGCTAATTTGTTGTTTGAGTGGTCGATTCCGTAACATTCCCCAATCACGTCAAGTTCTTTTACAATTTGTTCTTGGTCCTTACTAAAATCAATAAAAGAAACTTTTTTCGCTTCAGGCATGGTTACAGCAACAACGGATTCATCAATAATGGCGATATCAAAAGGTCTTGACGCAGTTTCAATATCACGAAGAAAGCGACAGTTGCAATCATACAAGAACAGCCTATGAGATTTGTTATCATTGTTTGCAAATAATATTGAGTCATTCTGTAAAATAACACAGCCTGTTAGTAAACAAGGAGAACGAAAAGACGCTTCTTTACTTTTTACAATTTTGATGGTGTCAATGTGTCCGGTAGCTTTTTTCGTAGGTTTTATTTGGACCTTGGCAATTTGTCCTGAACTTCTAAGCTTGACCTCTAACGGTTGTTTCTTTAATTCAATATGACAGATTCCTGTGACAGACATTATATTTTTAAAGTCCTCGGTCTCGCTGAAAATCAAATCTGCATTATCAAATTCGCCTTTTTCGATACTCTCAGATACAAAAGTTTCTTGCTTTGATAAAATACTCTCAAATTCGGACAGACTCAAAAATACTTGGAGGTTAGTTCCGTGTTCTGTTGATTGTTGAATATTCGTTTTTATGTCTTTGACATCTTCAAGTTTTGTCTTTAATTGTTTTATTCCTTCGCTAGTTGTTCTTTCATATTCTGTGTTCATTCTGTCTATGTTATCGAACTGCTGTTTTATTAACAAATCAATCTTTTCTTCTACTTTCTTCCTCGTATTAGTAATTTCCTTCTTTATCTTGATAATTCGGTCTGCAATGTTACGCTTCGATTGCTCTTTATTTTCAATAATTTGCTCGATCTTTAAAATCAACCCGCTAAACCCCTCATCAATGCGGTTTATAGCAACGGACGACTTTACATTTTCAATGATATCATCAATTGGACATAGACCTTTGCAACCTTTGTGGTTATTAGTGGTACATCTTATACAACATGGCTCTTGGTGTTCAGGGCAGAAAAGCTCAAAATTCCGCTCGTGATATGAACATGATTCCATCACATGTTTAAAGATTTGTGGAACTTGTTCGCGTGTGTCAAAAGGAACTGTACCATGTAATCTAAGTGACTTAAAGGAGCTGTGGTACTTTTGGCAAGTCGAACAAAGACCTTCTTTACATACTGTACACCAAACAGACGCATCATTCTTAGAACCTCTGACGCTACAAGGTTTACATTTAGAATCGGCCTGTTTGTCCATTTTAATGTTCTGTAAATTATAATAATCAAGTTATATATGTTTTCTCTGACACAAAAATCAATTTACGAACAAACAGGGTTCAACTATTTTAGAAGCAAAACCATATAATTTTAAAAACTACTAGTAGCTTAAGAAAAATGCATTTGAAAATGGTAAAGTAAAATATTGAGAATTAATTTCCAGCGGCAGATTAAGGTGTGTACGTCCTCTATGTCCCTTTTTGATTGGAAAATGAAAAAGTTTAGCCCAAAACTGTCCAACAAGTATTATATGTGACATTAGCGAGAAGACTGCTTTCAAACATGCGCTAAAAGATGTTTAGCTAGCCATAAAGCCTAGTTTAATCCACCGTTTTCTACATAAGAAAAGGCCAATACCAATTCAGGAAAACGATAGTTGTTTGCCATTTGCTTGACGTGTTTGAGTTTTTGAATTTGTCATTCAAAAATGAACTTTTCGATATGAATTTTCTACAGAGTTAGGTATTTTAATGTTATTTTTTTTTGTAAACACATTTTTCGTATATCTCATATCATTTATCTCGGAAATAATACTATTTTATTTTTTGCATGCACAAATCCGAGAGATATGTACCTGTCACGTTTATGAATAAGTGAAGGAGGGGCGAAAGATACCAGAGGGACAGTCAAACCTATAGAAATAAAATAAACTGACAACACCAAGGCTTTTACTTACCCCTTATGATGATCTAACAAGGTAAAAAAGTGTAAAGAAGGATGAACTACTACCATGCCACATGTGAAGTTTTTCAAAATTTCAAAAGCTTGCGTTTCAAATTTCATTTCCAGAAGAGAAGACGTAGTTGTATGTTTGTAATTAAAAAATGACTAACATTAAGTTAACAATATGACAGTTGTTTCCATATGTTTGATGTGTTTGAGCTTTTGATGTTTTCATTTGATAAGGGACTTTCCGTTTTGAATTTCCACAGATTTCGGTACTTTTGTTATATTTTTGTTTTATACACATTTTTCAAATATGTCATTTTATTCATCTCGGTAATCATCAAATGCTATATATATAATGAAATATTAACTTTGAATCAGATCTACTCTAACATCGTTAGATTGATTTTCTAGGCATTTTACAAATACTAGTATTCTAACGTCTGATATTTCTTAATCATAAGAAGACAATAACAATCAAAACCAAGGAGTAAACAAAGACTCACAAAACCAAAAGACATTTACATCAACAGTTATAAATAATAAATAAGAAACAACACGAACTCCACTCAAAACCGGGAGTAAAATCAGGTGCTCCAGAAGGGTAAGCATTTCCTGCACCGTATATGGCACCCGTCGTGTTATTCTTTGTTCAGTTCGGTAATGATGGAAGGTTATTATGACTGAGGAAGAATATTATCATATATTATTTCTGACACACTTTTGTCATAATAGCCAATCAGCTCATGATGGCGACCGTAACATTTCTTGAGTGATGACCTTAATTTGATTGATTCATAGCCCTGTCCTAGCAACTTTTGAGAAAGTAGTATACCTCGTTCAACAAAACTAACGTAATTTGAGCTAGCTCTAGAGTAACGTATCAATTGAGACACATATACTCCATATGCTGGTGCCGCTGGGATGTGGCTACACAGAAATGGAAAGTTGACTATAAGAAAATTAAAATCATCGCGTTTGTCATAAATTTTGGTATTTAACCTACCATCAGTGAGTAGTCATTTCGAGAAAAGGGTCTAAACATGAACAAGACGAAGCAGATTTGCCTGTTTCGGTAATATCTTTAATTTCAAGTTCACTTGGACATATTAAATGTAAGTGATCACTGAATCTTTTATTATCCAGAGACAGTACATCATCAATCTACCGAAGACCGATGGACAAGGTATAATTTTCACTACACATAGGCAGACATATACATATATTTATTTACAGTGCATGTATGCTTCTAAAAATAGATTAGCATCCTGTAATTATACTGAAGAGATGAGTAGATGTCATTGCTGTAAACTAAAAAGAAAACTTCGTGTATTGCAGAGGCGGATTTTGGAAAATATTTGGTTGCTTATATAGGAAATCATTGAAGCGTGACTGGAGCGGGCCCCCTCTTAGGTCAGTCAGTGGGCCCCTACTAATGTAAATTTCTGGATCCGCAACTGTATTGTATGTTTTGTATCAAAGATCCTTGTTTAATTCCTACGAAAAAGTAACATCTCCCGAAACGAAAGTTTATTTTAATACGCTAGAGTTAGAGTAGAGGTCTCTGTGCGATGCTAGGCGCTGTTGTCCTACCATTTACGTACCTGCCACGTTTATGAACTAATACACCTTATCGCTATTTGTCCGCAATTGCTGGATATCACGCAGGTTCCCGTAAAATTTTGACGTCTTAAAACAAAACATTTGACGACACAATGGAAAAGTGATTGTTGTATGCGTCAAAAGTTCAAGCGGCCGGGTCAGCCGGGATAAGCGATAACTTAAGGTGTATTACTTACACCTAATGATGACCTTTTAAGGTAGAAAAAGTGTAAAGAAAGAGGAACTACTAAATCCGAATTACGAACCTTGATAAACTTTTTGTGTGTAGCATATATCCTTCAGTTACTCTGGACCGTTTACCAGTAAAGTGTAACTTTATGATGCAGAACAAAGAGAGATAACTACATTGGTTATGACGTTGAACAATTGTGAAACAGTTTTATCAGGATTTGATGTTATCCATGTTATCTTGCAATCGACCTTTCTACTACGCATATACAGGTTGAAAGATAACATTAAGTGATAGACGTAATATATTGTAAATTAACAGTCTCCTGGTATCTCACTTCCGTTGCGAGCAATGTTTATGTTAAGATTACTGGTTGAATTGCATAACAGTTCAATATTGGGGTCTTAATTGCCGCCCGCAATTTAGTAATGTCGATTTTTTTTTATTCAAAAATCAAATTCGAATTTGATGAAAAAAAAATATACGTTAAAGTTCAGTGTTAAATGATAAAGACAATATTCATACAGTGAAAGAAGATATGAAATTTATTTGTACTAGCTCCGAAATAGAAGAAAATGTACGAGTATTGTATATGTTGTGTACAAGTTATCATTTTGTACAAATTTTAATTTGTACAAAAATATTGTACAAATTATAATTTGTATTTTGCCCTTTGTACAAATTATAATTTGTACAAAAAGTGCCTATTACAATTTGTACAAAATTTGACCAAAATTCACTTATAATAACTTGTACAACACGGTTTTAAATATGAATTTTGGTGAAAAATGCCTTGATTCACAGGATAGAATTGTAATTTACTGAAAACACATTAAACCTTACATGAAAGTACATAGTAATTGGCTAAAATATCCTGTCCCCAAGTATCTCTGATTAAAAGTGGATGATAATGCCAATTTACATACTTGTTAAATTTTTAAAACTATATTGTCACTTCAGTCTTTACGGGGATTTTCTTTTAATCTTACTTATCCAATTAGAAGTGGATTCTAAAAGCTGTCACATATATTGACTGAGTTAGCGAAAAATTTTAGTTTCGCTTTGGGGGTATATATATATAAGTGACAACTCTGTGACAGATCCATGGACAGGATCACAAGTGAAGATGATACAGGACTGAAAAAACATTTTATATTCATAATTATAATTATACTAGTACAATGTATACTGGATTGACTGGTAGCAGGCTAGTCTTGAATACGGGTTCAAATATTTTGTTGGACCCCCTGATCGAATGACTTTAAGACTGTATGTTTCGACTTCTCCACCAAGCATGATGCATTCATGAGTAAGAGCAGGTATTGGTTTACTCGTAGAAAGTTTGTCTTTATAGTGATCACGCTCTCTTCTTACCTAGCATATGAAAATGTGACTCTAAATGTTGGGCATGTACAAAAAGGTATACATATGCATTTATCTTTATCATTTCATCATCCATTATATATATGGACGTGCATTTTTGATCATCTGTGGCATAGGTCTATTCGTTCTCATTGTGTCGGTTAGATACGTACGCTCTCTCAATAATTTTTTAACTAAATTCAGTGAAGCAAAAAAGCTATCTGCGAAAACATGAAAGCCCTGTCCAAGAAGATTCGAACTCTTCATTAAATTCATAACTACATTTGTTCCTTGTAATGTTCCAGCAGGGGTGGGATCGAAATGTTTCCCATGATAAACATCCATCTGTAATACATACCCGGTGACGGACTCGACCAACATCAAGAATTTAACACCAAACCTTGATCGTTTGCTAGGAATATACTGCAACATACTAGTCTTGCCTTTTGTACCCACAAGGGATTCATCTACAGCAAGTTCTCTGCGGGGATTATAAAACCGTAAAAACTTTCTGTTAACGAAATCAAGTAACGGTTTGAACCTCTGGGATGGTCTGTATGCTGGATCATTTCGCTTAGGCAGTTTTTTGGTGTCCACAAGGTGCAAAAATTTTAATATTTTTTGGAAGCGGTTTCTACTAAACATACAACGGAACCAGGGTGTAGATTGGGATGGATTGTGCTTATTCAAATATTCTTCTATTGATACTTTCCTAATTAAGCCCATGTTAAAAAAAGACGGGAAGGAACCCCTTAAACTCGTGTATGGTTAGTTTACCCTCCTTCTGCCACTGCCTTTTTCTCGAAAATCGTCTGGTTTGACGAATGGTTTCATTGCAAAGATTCTTTGCATATCTACAAAGGTAATCAAAGGTGTGTGTTGGTGGGTGGGTGGGTCGGTTGGTGTGTGTGTGGGTGTTGGTGTGTGTGTGTTTAATCTTAGAAAATACTCTTATTCCCTACGTTGAAGAAAAACTTTATGATCAGGGATTTTTTTATTTTAAATTCAGTGTTAAGTGTTGAGCTTGACCCATAAAGCAAACCTGAATAATAATAATACAAAAAGTGACATAGATCCCCCTTTCCGAGTTAAATGGCTGATCAGGAAATGTATTATTTTTATTTTCTTCATTTGTTTTTGTATTGGGGAATTGTTGATGCCTTCGTGCCATTGCCTTATATCCGTTCTTTTTAATAAAGTCATATGAAACGAGTGACTGGTGAACAAATAATGTTTAACCAATTCTTGGACAAATGCATGTATATATCATAAGGCAGCAACCATTTGATTTTCTTGGGGGCTATGGATTGTTTTTCCCGAGAAACTTTTTTTTCGCCTTTGGCTTTGGCGAAAAACAATTTATTTTTTGAGTGTGAAACATACATTTATTTTTTTCTAAGGGTCAAAAGCAAATTATTTTTTCTCCAAAATCTGAAAACAACAAACTTTTTTCCCAAAGTTGTAACGGGATCTTCAAATTTTAAGGAAGATTTTGTACTTGCTCATGAACAAACAGAACAGCACAAAAATCTACGGGAATAAAGAAAAGGAAAGCAGCTGAGGAAAATAAAACTAATCAATTGTCATATTTTCAGGGTTATCAAATGAATGTTATTTTTGCAGGACCAGTAAATTTTGAGCCGGACCAGTAGATTTTAAGTCCACTGGTCCGGCTGGCCAGTACACTAAAAAGCTTAAATTCCACCCCTGCACGTGTTAAACATGTACTTAGACAATAACTGTTTAGTGTCTTTAAATATCAGCTGTATTTGTACGAGGCTAGGAAACAAGGTGTATGCGAGCTTTTAGCGAGCTATTACACCTGTTTCGAGCCGAGTACAAATACAGCTGATATTTAAAGACACTAAACAGTTATTGTCTTTATCCTGCAATTAATTCTGTATATTATTTGTGTTTTAGAGACACAAAACACATGTTTTGCATTTATTTTTTATTTGAAATCCCTCGAGGCCCGTCACGTAGTAATACGATACAGTAATCACACATTCAGCTGAAGACGGGTTCGCAAACAAAAAGAATCTAAAATGGTCAACAACAATACATCGCACAAAGTGAATAATTATCTATTTTAACATAACAACTAAATTCAACAATAAAAACAAATAACAAAACATTGTCCTATGAATTTGAAACATGAGTGTACGAGTTGTCCTACGCTTCAGACTCGACATTCACTAAACATGCATGCTGAAATTGACATGGTTGTTTTTGTTACACAATCATACGCATTCAAGTTTTGAAATCGATAGTTGTCATCGTAGAAAAGACTGCTGTCAATGTGTGTATGTTATCAGAAAATTGGTGGGATTCTTATTGCTCTAAAGAAATGTTTGAAAACAAACAGAACGTATAAAGTAATCGTTAATTCGCAATTGGTACGTCATTGGAATTCGACTGCAATACACATTCTGAGGTCACGCAGGTTCATACAATACACAGACCGGCAGTGGGCGGAGCTTTTAAGAATAGCGATATCTGTAGGGTTATATCTGTATAGTAGGACACCTAATTGCAGGATAAAATTAGATAATAGTTTATTTCAGTGGCGAATCCATGCGTATTACAATCACCGAATTTTTACGAGAGGTTCACGCTAAAATCACTTTACATACGGAAAACATGTCGGCGAATTGCTTCCTGGAAGCAAGTAATTAAAAAAAAGTAAACTTCTTCTAAATGTGGACAAATTAAATAGACCGTTGGTTTTACACTAATGACCTATAAAGGTTTACTTTTCATGATAAATTGTTATTTGGATGGAGAGTTGTCTCATTGGCACTGATACCAAATCTTCCTATATATATGTTGGGCTGTCTTTTTCAATTTTTGATCGGTCCACACATACCATTTCAGTAGGACGAACACCCATTTATTTTTTATTTGTACAGGGAAATAGGTGTTCAAAATATTCAACATCATATTTTAGAAAGACACAATGTCATAAATGAAACAAATTGTTATCACATAGTCTTAATTTATATGACTTTGTTGAATATTTTATTGACTGTGTCATTAACATTTCAGTGGCGCGATAGTTCTATTTAATGATAAAAAAAAAATGAAATATGGCTATGAAAGAGACGCTTGGTAAAAAAAGTTTACTCAGAAAAAAATATTTCACTTACCTGTTAGTTTGTTTGACAAACTCTTTGATGAGATCAATTGAAAACAGCAAATAAAAGTAAGCTATTGGCGCGGCATCTCTGGGCGGCATATTAATGGGTCCAGTGGGTGCTCCATTAAATGGTGGATCATTCATTAGTGAGGTCATTAGTCTGTTTCCCGGCCGTTATTGAAATTCTTGATAATATTTGTATATTCCGAAGGCATACTGAATGTTTTACGGAGGGGACCAACCTAATCATTCATTGGCTCTGGTAGGAGAACCCGGAACCACGGATTTAGTTCAATTGGCCGTTTCAGAATCTAATGCATGCTGGGTAATTTTTTCAAAAGTGTACACCAAAACGTCCCGATTGGTTAAAAATGTCATAAACAATGGAATTTTAACCAATGACGTTACGTTATTTTCATTTTGGGGTATAAACAATGAAATTACCCATGATGCTTTAGATTCTGAAACGGCCAATTGCAGCCATGTTTCTTTCAGCGCTGCCCAAAGTCTATGACGTCACATATTATGTCATTGATGCTGCACATCAGTCAAAGGCGATGTTTGCCAATCAAAGGTACATTTTTCAAATCGGCGCAATTTTTGGGCTGTGTGTAAGAGTGATATATACCATTTTTAGCTCGTAATGCTTAATAGACATGGAAAAAATTATATTTGGTACCCATAGGAACGGTATACAGTATCAGAAATAAACGTGACGTTGGTACTCGAAACGCCGAAATCGTTAATTAATTGTTTCTGCTTATGCCACCACCCACCGGATGCGGCATTAATTGTTACCTATGACCTCATGTCCTTCCAATCTTGTCTTGGTTTCCGTGCTTATACTCGTAGAAACAGGCGAAGACAATTTGGAAAAGAGTTTAGAGGGATATATACAATTAAAAGGTATTACCGGTATTGATAAATAGTGTATGCTGTATGGCAAGCCGTTTTACTATTTATTCTAACTTCAAGATATCTCATATAATATATAAGATATCTCATATGATATATAAGATATCTCATATAATATATAAGATATCTCATATGATATATAAGATATCTTATATAATATATACCATATATTATATAATCCAGTTTTTATAAGATATCTTATAAACTTTAGAAGATATCTTATATAGTTCCAAATGGTGAAGTTGAAATCATCCCTTCGTAAATTTTACGGACGCCATCACGAGTTGGTTGACCGTTATGGAATAACTGTTTCACAAATGATATCGGATATGTTCCTTACGTCGTAACTACAATCCCCTTCCCTTTCATGAATGTGACCTACCGAATTAGACTATTTACCGGATTTGTAATCACATAAGCAACACGACGGGTGCCACATGTGGAGCAGGATCTGCTTACCCTTCCGGAGCACCTGAGATCACCCCTAGTTTTTGGTGGGGTTCGTGTTGTTTATTCTTTAGTTTTCTATGTTGTGTCATGTGTACTATTGTTTTTCTGTTTGTCTTTTTCATTTTTAGCCATGGCGTTGTCAGTTTGTTTTAGATTTATGAGTTTGACTGTCCCTTTGGTATCTTTCGTCCCTCTTTTATTACCAATGGGTCGATGTCTCTGCTGGTGGACATTTTGTCCCCGAGGACATCATCCGCCCAGTAGCAAAACTACAATTGCATGAACTTACGAAGATCAAACAGGAAACTGGCTCGGACGTCGCCCAGTAGAAAAAGGTCCGAAACAGACGTCACCATGGACACGGTGTCGTCTGATATGGTAGGTGTCCCCTCATCACCAGACATGACAAATATCTCAAACACGACTCATTCAGATCATCGTCCTAGTGACAATAGCAATATTACACATATACAGCCATGTTCAGTTCTCCTTAAAGACATTTTGGTTTTTGATAACACAGTACAACACTGTCGCATTTCAAAATGTGAGACCAAAGGCTGCAAAACTTGTGCTATTTTAATTACAGATGCTGAATTCACTAGCAATTTGACCAAGAAGTCATATTTTACCAGAAGTTACGATGATCTGAATTGTAAATCGATAAATGTCGTCTACGGATTAGTATGGAACGCGTAAAGCACATTAATAGATAATCACAGTTTATCGGCGACAATGATAGATTATCGGTCGACCATTATAGATGTACGGCGTAAAGTATACTTTACGGTCGACCATCATAGATGGTCTAATTAATGTGACTCGCGCGCAGACAATGATAGTTACTTCTTTGATAATGCATTTACAGTCGACAAGGTGAATTGTTTCGACAATGATAGTTAACCTCGACCAAGTGAATTAAAACACAAGTCGTAAATTCGATAATTTTAGATAAAACCGGAAATGCTAGCCAATTGTAAAATCGATTTTGATTGGCGGTCAACTTTTTTCTTTGGAAGTTAATTCCTTGAAGTTAATTCCTTAAAGCAAAAGTTACCCTTTCTAAAACATGTTCAACAGGTGTTTTAAAAAATAAATTTCGGACTTCACATCCTTGTATTAACTATGATGGTAAAGTGCATCGGACTATTCGTGCAACAGAATGGACACAAGAGGAACATAGTTTCCAATTTTCAATCCTCGAATATTGAAGCTTCTTGTAAAATTTAAAAGTTCCACACATAAATAAAGTTTTGTTTTCTCTATCGTTTACAAAGTAAAATACCTTTTATTATCATATACATGTATATTTGTATTTTTTCTCTAAAAGGTTTGATTTTTACAGGTAAATGCATATTACAGGTGGCTAGATGATCACATGTTTACCTGTAATATTGCTAAGAGGTGTCAGAAGTTAAATTTCTATAACAACTGGCCCCAATAAACGTTGACATAACAGGGAAAAAGTGTTTTTTTAAGAATTTTATAATCAATAAATTAATTCGAGACTGTTTAACAGTAAGAAACAAATTTTCAACATTCATAAACAAGAAATCTTTAAAGATTTATGCTCTATGGTTCTTTTTTTGTGTGTAATTATTTGGGTTGTTCTTTTGTTCAGAAATCTATATATCATTTCATATAATAATATTTTATGAAGTTAGTGTGTCTTAACACTGATTAGGACTCCTAAGTGCACTAAAAACTTATAACATGACACTCTTGACAAGAAGGAGTACTATTAAATGTAAAAAAAAATCATGTTATGTTAGAAATTGATATTTAATGCATAAACTCAAAATAATAATAAATAAACAGAATAAGTTATAGTTATTGACCAAGCAAGTCGGTATATGGGATTTAATCTGCACAGCACGAGATGACACAATAACCCGAACGACGTAGGAGTTCGGGTTATTGGGTCATCTCGTGCTGTGCAGATTAAATTCCATATAACGATTTGATTGGCCAATAACTGTTTTAACACATGACGCAATCAATTTACGTGAACGTTTTAGAAATGTTGACGTCATTCCGCAATCCACGGATCCTAGGAAAATTTCTTGTAGGGTAAAGCAAGGCGAAAATACGACTTTGGTAAGTTTAAAATTTATAATTTTTTTCATATTTAGACTCATTCTAAAATTGGGATTTAATGGTATATTTTTTTTTATCGTTTCCACAGGCGCTTGGGTATATGATAAAAAAAAAATTTTTGTTGATTAAAATATTTCCGTTAAATTTATTCCCCATTTTCATTTAATTGGTGACGATTAAGACTTTCACAAACTGTGTACTTTCGGTGTATGAATAAAAAAAAAAACATAACTGCAAGGGTTATTGAGTTTAAATCAGAATAATTGCTTTTGAATTTCTCAATGATATGCTTAGAGAGAAAAAGAAACGAGGAAGATATTATATTACCTAAATTTAAAATGTATAATAAACAGAAAATACGTTTCTCTTTCAAAACCTTTTACTCCCCGCAACCCCGTCCCCCCCCCCCAATCTCTTTTTATCTTCTGTATTGCTCTTTAAGACACGTCAGTCTAAATGAAGTCTGATTGATCTCCAGCTAATCCCCCTGTTTTAAAACAAACTGAAATATGGTCCTCATTAAATTCGATCCAAAAATAGTTCCTTTATATTCGGATATTCAAAAAGTCGTTATAAATTCCATTGAGTCTGAAACTAATCTAAATCAGATTGATTTATTTATATTCGGATATTCTTAGATACAATTCTTTTTGGGCAGAAATTAACAAAAATTGTTTTAACTTTCTTTTTTACTTTAAAACACTGATATAGATTTACGTTGTACACAAAATATAATAAAATAGTTTATGTCCCAGCTTTAAGATAAAAAAAAATTGAAGGAATGAGAAACATTTCTTTTTCCTATTTTGAAACTACGATGTTTGCACGAAGTTTATCTTTGTCGTAATTTCAAGGCAGATGGCAGACTCGGGGGTGGGGGCGAACAGGTCGTTAACCCTTGGATTTGACAAAGTATCGTGTTTTAGCTTCAAAACGTCAATATTGTCTTTAGTCTCGCTACACTCGGGGATTTTTTTTTAATTTGATAGAATAACACCACTTTCAAAATCCAAGAACCGCCCCTAAAGGTAAAAATAGATTTGAACTGTGCAGTTATCTGAGGTAGTTAATGCACACCTTAGCTGTGCATTATCCAGATTATACCACAGTAAGAACAAAGAGATTTTACTCTTGCCATGTGTTAACAAATAAATGAAGTATTTAACAATGTTAATCTTGCCGGTTTTTCTTTGATTTTACCGAAAATCGATGAACCGCAAGATATGGGTCAAATTACATATCTGATTACTCTATTATCTTAAAAAAAAATGAAAATTTTAAACTTATTTGCATAAGAAAATATCTCAGACATTATATATGTTTAACATAGAAAATACTTTAAGATTCCGTGATTATTATTTTTAATAAGACATCTATAGATAAAAGCTTAAGTGTACCTTGGTGAATTCAATGTTGTGATGTCATAGCAGATCTTAGAATACAGAAAGTTGTTACTTATAACGATATTTTTATGAATTGACAAAAAAAAGTTTGTCCCAGGTAACCGCCCTCCCCCTCTATGATTTGGTATTGCCGAAGTGGGAGGCTAAAGTTTAAAAAAAAAAAACCGCGACCTAACAGACTACAGAACAGCAGACAGTGGATACAACATTTGATATGTTTTAAAGACACAGTTGGACATAAAATGATTGCACTGGGTAATTTCAACTATCACATGATGCCCTATGAATTAATTGACATACTTGAGCTCGTCTTAGGAATATATTCTCAGTGAACAAAAACGAATTCAGTAAATGTTTACTATAAAAACAGACAACAGACTTGCTGTCTTGAATACAATTGTGACTTGTATTGTTTAATTCATTTTTAAAGCAACATTTGATCGATTGTTGGTATGTGTTTTCTCATTTTTACGGCTGTGCTATGGATTTTTTTTGGGAAAAAAGTTTGTTTCCAGGTTTTGGAGAAAAAAAATATTTGTTTTTTGACCCTGAGAAAAAAAGTGTTTGTTTCATCCTCAGCTGCCACTATATGTAATTCTAAAATTGAAAGAAAAAAATTGTTTTCGTCTTTTCGCCAAATTTTGATTACTTTTTTCTCAGTAAATTTTTAAATAGATATAGAATTAATGAGTGCAATTTAGAAAAAAGGAAAATTCATTTACAATCTTCAAAAATGAATAAAAAAAAAATAAGTATTAAAGGTTATTTTCCAATATTCCCGTTGTTTGTGCATGACTCTTCGATAACTAAAAAGAAGAACCAGACTTTCATAAAAAAAATTAAGAAGATGTAGTATGATCGCCAATGATTCAACTCCAAAATAGACCAAATGACACAGAAATTAACAACTGTATGTTATCATATGGCCTTCAATAAGGAGCAAAGTCCATACCGCATAGCTATAAAAGGCCCCAAAATGACAAATGTAAAAACAATTTATGCACGGAATCATGAAAACAAATATGTTTTACAGCAACAAACGACAACCACTGAATGGATCCTGACTTGGGACAAGCACATATAGAATGTGGTGGGTTAAAACTTATTCGAAGACACTAACCCTCCTAATATCCTGTGACAGTGATAAAACAGTACAACATAAGAATAAACTATTAAATTTAGTGGAAAAAAGCTTATATCATCAGTTGGGTACAAACAAAAATACATCTAACAAACCAAAAAACACAGAGTGCTATGATTATAGGATATTAATCAAGTGACTGCTATGATTGTAGGTTATTCTTCACGTAACTGCTTTGACTAAAGAATATTCATGATATTCATCAAGTAACTGTTTCTACTATATGATTTAAATCAAAGTAATTGTTATGATTAAAGGTTACTTATTAAGTACATGCTATGACTATAGGTTATTCATCAAGTGTCTGCTATAACTATAGGTTACTATAGAATATTCGTCATTAAACTGCTATGACGCTACGATATTCATCAAGTACCTACTTTGACAATAGGATATTCATAAAGTACCTGCTATGACAATATTATATTTCTTGTGAAACTGCTATCACAATAGGATATTCATTAAGTAACTGCAATGATTGCAGGATATTCATCAAGCAATTGCTATGACGATAGAACATTCAAAAAGAACCTGTTATGACTATATGATAATCAACAAGTAACTGCTTTGCCTATATGATATTCGTCAAGTAACTCCTATGACAATTTGATATTCAACAAGTACCTGCTTTGAGTTAGTATATGATATTTATCAAGTACATGATATAGCAATAGGATATTCATCATGAACTGCTTTGACTATAGGATATTCATCAAGTAACTGCTTTGACAATATAATATTCATCAAGTACATGCTTTGCCAATATGATATCCATCAAGTAACTGCTATGACTATAGGATAGTCTTCAAGTACCTGCTATGACAATAGGATATTCATCAAGGAACTGCTATGATTATCGGATATTCACCAAGTCCCTGCTTTGACTATAGGATATTCATCAATTCCCTTATTTGAATATAGGATATTCAACAGGTAACTGCTATGACAATAGGATATCATCATGTACATGCTTTGACAATAGGATATCCATCAAGTAACTGCTATGACTATAGGATATTCATCAAGAATCTTGGTATCCCGATCAATGAGTCGTGCATTTTTGTCTATCCTGTTATACGCTGACGACATTGTTTTACTAGCACCAGATGAAGAATCCCTTCAAATGATGTTAAATGTAGTCAGCAACTGGTGTTCAAAGTGGAGATTAAGTTTAAATTTTGAAAAGACCAAAATAATACATTTTCGTTGTCCCGCATCCCCTCGATCAAACTTTAACTTTCTTTTTGGAGACACAACTATTGAGTATTGCAGTAAATATCGATATTTAGGATTGTGGCTTGATGAACATCTAAATTGGAAATTTACAGTGAGGGAAATAAGAAAGTCGGCAAGTAGAGCTCTCTCCGCACTTTATACAAAGTTCATTTCGTGTGGCGGAATGGACTATGACATATTTACAAAACTATATGAAAGCCTTGTACAGCCTGTTTTATTATATGGAGCGAGTATTTGGGGCATATCAGAACACAAACAATTAGAAACTGTTCAAAACAAAGCATGCCGATACTACCTAGGTGCTTTTAAGAACTCTTCAAACCTAGCTATACGTGGAGACATGGGATGGTCTACGGTAAAAACTAAACAAAATATCGAAGTTTTGAGACTGTATTTTAAAGTTACAAACTTAGATGGAAATAGGCTCGTTAAAAAGATACATGAATCGAGTAAATCAAAACAGCGCTCGTGGAATTCCCGTGTACTGAAATTTATTGAACAAATTGAATTAAGTTCTTTGATAAACGCTCAAAATATGACAATCCGACAAAAGGTTAATATTGCAAAGGACAAGTTAAACACTATGGATGCTGAAAATTGGCTACGCGATGTGCATAACGATCGAAACTGTGAAAATGGAAATAAACTTAGGACGTTCAGACAGTTTAAAAGTTATCTTCAGGCAAGCAGTTATGTGAAATCCGTCAAGTTTAGAGACTACCGTCGAACTTTATCCAACTTTCGTTGTGGCTCCTTACCACTCGCCATTGAAACAGGACGTTACACCAAGCCAGTTACACCTTTAAATGAAAGAATTTGTCAGTTTTGTGATGGAAATACGATTGAAACTGAACAACATTTTTTAATGAACTGTAATTTTTATTCGGACTTGAGAGAGGAACTTTTAAATTCACCTTTTTTATCAAACTATGTTTTTATTATCTTGAGTGTAGAAGAGAAATTTAATTATATTATGAGCTGTGATGAAATTCAATTTTTTTTAGCTAAAACATTGCATTTGATGTTTAAGAGGAGAAAGATAAATTTATAACTTTTAAAGAACTAAAATTTTTAATTATTATTTATTAGCATATTATTTTTAAAAGATTTTAAAATCAATTCTACCCTTTTTGTTCTTTTAAGTTTAAAATTGTTGATCTACGAAGTAATTGTTTCGTATTTTTAAATTTTACTTTTGAAAAATGTATTAAATTGTGTATGCATTTAATGTACATGAGGTAAAAGTGTCTCATATGTCTTTAAAGGCAGGAATCTAATATATTTTTATGCTGTTTTTATCTGATGTATAATATATTATGTATAATGTTAGATTGTGACACTGTAATAAACTAATTACTTACTTACTTACTTACTTACTAATATGATTGTCAGTGAACTATAGAAGTTATACTACTATAAAAGCAAACAACCTTATATCATCACTATACCATCATCCTACACATACATGAGATACTTGCCACTGGGTTTTAAGCAATCAACAATATATAATTCTTCGCCAATCGTATCAAACCTTAGAAGTTACCATGCAACCTGATTACAAATAATATGATTGTCAATGAGCTACCTATGGAAGTAATGCTATTATAATACAACAGATCGTTGGCGTTTTAATTGGCGGAGTTGCCTTCCTGGAAATATTTTATATTGCTATATTTGACAATGACCATAATAATAAACAATAAAATAAAGCAATATCTTACAAAAATAATATCAAATTGCACAAAAGAACGAGAAATAATGGATTTAATATATTCAAAGAAGACGGTGAACAAAAACTATTTGAATTTAATTCCTTTACAAATTGCGAGAATTATTAGAAACAATAGCAACATGTACAAAATTTGTTTCTGAATATATTCTGTCTATAGATATTCATTGGTTATAGTTCTGCCAAATTAAAATATTTTGATTCTTTCAGATTAAGCTGTCTGCCTGTGAGGCTTACTTTCTTTTACAAATGTTTCACCGTCTATATGATTCTTTTTTGTTTCTCTTGATAAACTTTATTTAATTATGTACAATTAGATATTCACTAGACAGTATTTGTCGGCCTCTGATGAGGGTTTACCTTGGAATATTCCTGAAAGAACCCGAAACATTGCATATTAAATTCTATAGAATTAAGCAATATAAAGTACGTAGTGTCAGGTCAGAAATATTGATGCCATACCATGAATAAGTGGATTTATGGTTATTATATACACCAAACAAATAAAAAGCTACTTTCTCGGCATTTCTTTTAATTTAAAAATTAAAATCTGGTAATGATCAGTTGATATTGCAAGAAACTTTTCTGTACCGCATTTATTTGCTAAGGTTTGCTTCTTAATTACACAGTAAAATTATATGTGTCCGATTTTCCAATAATTAGTTCTGTAGCCCGAGTTGTGACTGGATTTACAGGTGTGCGATTGCGCAATTTATTGCCCTCCAATTAATCACCTGAAATTAAGCTGGAGGTGAAGTTCTAAATGGATTATCACTTGGTAATTGTTTTTACAACTAAACAAATTACTTTATTTAAACAGAAGCACTGGGCAATACTATGGTATTCAATCCGGAAAAACAATATATGTCACGGTACATATATACTATATATATGTGTGTCTCTGTTAGTGATAAAAAAAAAATGCACGATTTTTTAATATAAAATATTTTATATAAAAAAAAATATTTTGTTATATTAAAAATGATAAATGATGCATTAATATAGAAATTAGAAAGTAAATTATTCTACAACGACTTGCCATGTATATGAAATTAGTACCAGTTATAACTTATTAACTTTGTCACGGTAAAATTATTATAAGTATAATAATTAATAACTGTAAACTTGCATGTAATATAATTTCGTCTCAATTTTTACAGATAAACAGTATTCTAGAATACTATTAATTGCCGGTTGTTGAGATCTAGCTAGACGATCAATTTGACTTAAACGCGTTGTCATTTGAATCGATGGATATGATTGGACAAAATTAATTAGCATTGTCGATAACCTATTGTGATTGGGTACATATGAATTGCTATCGAAAACAGGGCGTAAATGCATTTACGAATCGCCCGTTAAACTGTAATTATCCAATAATGTGGTTCCCGCGTTCCTTTATTATAGATTGTCGACTGTTAATGCATTTATGATCGATAATGATAGATTGTCGACGATAATTTCGTAAATGCATTTACAACCGTAAAGTATACTTTACGCCGTACATCTATAATGGTCGACCGATAATCTATCATTATCCCCGATAAATTGTGATTATCTCATTTATGTGGTTCCCGCGTGCCATAGATTAGAGTGCAACCTTTGCGGATTGGTATACGTCGGTGAAACGAAAGGAAGGCTAAACAAACGTATGTGCGGTCATAGATCAGACATTAACCTCAATGCTAACGACATTCTATACCAGCATTTCAATCAGCCCGATCATTCCATCGTTTCTTTGACAGTTCGCATTATCGAAAAAATATACCATAGCTCTAACAATCCTACTCTTTCAACGACTCTCCGTAGACAAAAAGAAGACTACTGGATTAGACAATTGGGAACTGTAACACCGTATGGCTGCAATGACAAAATTGATGGTATAGGTATTCTATCTAGTCCTTCGTGTAACTCGGTGAATGTGATGAATATTTTCAACTCGACTCCTCGACGTAGACGCAGTCATGGTCATCGTCATTATACATCACCTTCTCTGCATGATGTCTCTATTAATGACTTGCTGCCATTCATACAAAAGCCGTTAGGTATTCATCACTTTCGCACGCAACTTTATTCATTAACCCTTTCAAAACTTCATTCTCTGCTCAATTTATGTTTGGAATCCACTGTTACAAACCCTCATTCAAACCAATACAAACTTCAAGCTATAATTTCGGATATTGCAAGTCACAGACTTTTCAAGTCAGTTTGCATTGGAAAAGATGAAAAAGAGAAAAGATCTTTTCTTAATCTTTCCTTTGCCAACAAAGGTCTCGATGGCGTCAACCTAGGCAATATCCTTCATCATAAATTAGTTCAATCGAAAATACCAATACCTCCTTATTTCAAAGACCAGTCTGTACCAATAATTTCTTATACCTATACCAAACCTATGGCAACTAAAATTTTCAATTACAAACGCGTTTTGCAGAATCTCGATATTGACGACTTCAAGTCTAAACCTCCTGATTGCACTTGTGCTAGTTCCCAATTCACATATAATCCTGCTGGCCACGTTATTACCGGTGACCTTAACATTGTTAATAACACTTCTCTACGAAAAGTGCTATCGAAAGGTCCGAAATATCGTGAGCCTAAATCCATCAATTGGAAATACAACTTTAAAATTTTGATGGATTCAGTCGAGGATTATGCCAGGCAATGGACTAAACGTGAAAAGGAAGACGTAGACACTCTATCCGAATGGATTAAGGCAGTGAGGTCGTTAATAAAAATCAGAATTAAGAAACTGAATGAGTCCATCAATGCCCATGCTACGTCAATCTTTAAAGACCCAAATGTTGCTAAACACTTATCCGACCTCCATGATAAATATGTTGTTGTCCCCGCAGACAAAGCCCCGAATAACATCGTTTTTGTCTGTAAAAGTCACTACATTAATTGCTTGATAAACGAATTAGGCATAAACAATTCACTTGGAAACTCAACATATACCCTCACGACACTTACCAAAGAGGAAATCCTGGATAATCATAGGTCTGTTCTTAGTTCCTTTGGTATTTCAACCAAAGATGAAGAACTGGATCTTCCATCACTGTATTGGATACCTAAACTACATAAGTGTCCTTACAAACAACGGTATATTGCTGGGTCTTCCAAGTGCTCCACGAAACCTCTTTCTAAATTATTAACATCTATTTTATCAGCAATCAAAGACGGGCTTCAAAGTTATTGTGAAACTGCCTATTCTAGAGGTGGCGTGAATCAGATGTGGATACTTAAAAATTCCAAAGATCTTTTAGAGTACATACAATCTAACTTTCTTTCATCTAGTAACAGTATTGAAACATTTGATTTTTCTACTCTTTACACAAGTATTCCACATTCCAAACTAAAAGACAAATTGAAAGAGTTGGTATTACTTTGCTTCATAAAACAGAATGGCCAACATAGATACAAATATCTTGCCTTAGGGAGGGATAAATCATACTTTGTAAAGAATCACTCTGATTCAAACAAAAAATTCTCTGAAATCGAAATGATCAAGATGCTTGATATCTTGATTGACAACATAATTGTAACGTTCGGAGGACGTGTTTTTCAACAGACTGTCGGCATCCCAATGGGAACAAATTGTGCCCCTCTACTTGCCGACTTGTTTCTTTATTATTATGAGGCTGACTTCATGCAGGAACTTCTTAGGAAGAAAGATAAGAAGTTAGCAATATCATTTAGCTCTACTTTCCGCTATATAGATGACGTTCTTTCACTAAACAATTCAAAATTTGGTGACTATGTGGAACGCATCTATCCCATCGAAATGGAGATAAAGGATACTACAGATACAGTTAAGTCGGCTTCATATCTTGACTTACATCTAGAAATTGACAATGAATGTCGGTTGAAAACAAAACTTTACGACAAAAGAGATGATTTCAGCTTTCCAATTGTGAACTTTCCATTTCTAAGTAGCCTGTTACATTCCTGCAGCACCTGCATACGGGGTATATATCTCCCAATTGATACGATATTCCCGTGCTTGCATTTCCTATCATGATTTTCTTGATAGAGGGTTACTGCTCACAAGGAAGCTATTAAACCAAGAGTTCCAAATGGTGAAGTTGAAATCATCCCTTCGTAAATTTTACGGACGCCATCACGAGTTGGTTGACCGTTATGGATTAACCGTTTCACAAATGATATCGGATATGTTCCTTACGTCGTAACTACAATCCCCTTCCCTTTCATGAATGTGACCTACCGAATTAGACTATTTACCGGATTTGTAATCACATAAGCAACACGACGGGTGCCACATGTGGAGCAGGATCTGCTTACCCTTCCGGAGCACCTGAGATCACCCCTAGTTTTTGGTGGGGTTCGTGTTGTTTATTCTTTAGTTTTCTATGTTGTGTCATGTGTACTATTGTTTTTCTGTTTGTCTTTTTCATTTTTAGCCATGGCGTTGTAAGTTTGTTTTAGATTTATGAGTTTGACTGTCCCTTTGGTATCTTTCGTCCCTCTTTTAGATACTTTATAAGATATCTTATAAACTTTAGAAGATATCTTATAAACTATATGAGATATCTTATAAAGTTTATTAGATATCTTATAAAGTTTATTAGATATCTCATAAAGTATATAAGATATCTTCTAAAGTTTATAAGATATCTTATAAATATTTTTTATATAAGATATCTTATAAATATTTTTTATAAAAGATATCTTATATATTTTATAAGATATCTTATATATTTTAAAAGATATCTCATATAGTTTATAAGATATCTTCTATATTTTATAAGATATCTGATAAACTATATAAGATATATAAGATATCTTATAAACTATATGGGATATCTTATAAACTATACGAGACATCTTATAAAGTTTATTAGATATATTGAAATTAGAATAAATAGTAAAACGGCTTGCCATAATGCTGTGTTATTTTGGTCTTTTTGTGGTTTTGTCTCATTGGCAATTATACACATCGTCTTTTTTATATTTATAAAGTCTATTGCCCATCAACAAAACAAAGTTCTGTTTAATAGTTATATTATACACGGAATATGGCAAAGATGCATTTATATTGGAACTGGGACGACTTTTAAACATATCCGTTCATTTGGTAAAAACAATAGAAAGAAATATGTTAATGTAATTAAATGACGATAACTTCTGTGTAATAATAAATTGATAGGCTCCATCAAAGGAAAATTACATGAGCCTGGTAGCAGATCTCTGAACAACAACGGATTTTCTTCAATGCTGGCTTCGCGGGGCACTGCTACTTCTCTATGACGTCAAGTAACAACGTCACAGCGAAATAACATCGGCTTTGGGCCTAAACTGGAATCCGCTTGTATTACGCTTCACTTAAACTGAATAAAGTGTAGTAGTCAGTCGAGAACCAGCTTACTTTGGGCCGATCCTTGGCAGTCAAAGGTACTGTTTCTGCAACGGCCAAATCAGCCGTATGGCAGAAAGAAGGTTAAAACCTCTATAATAAGGAAACCGAATTCATTTACACAGAAAATTACAGTTAATACCTCATTTTTTCCAGTATTGATTTGTCAATTATGGTTGCATTTAGCAAGATGGTACAAGTTCGAGATCTGAGATTACATGATCATATCATTACTAATCTATTTATTCGATGAAATTAGCAAACAACGACCATGAACTGAAAGAGAAGACATATATCCTCTTTCCGAATGAGTTTAAGACGTGAGATCGTTGATTGAATTTAAAACTAGAAAGACACGTGTGGAGCAGGTTCTGTTCACCTTTCCAAAGCACCTGAGATCATACCTAGTTTTGGTGAGGATCATGTTGCTCAGTCTTTTTAATCATTAGAAAATACAATTTAGTTAAAATAATTCAAATTATGAGGTGTTCACTTCTATCCTAATTATTAAGACATGTAAGACAATGGGTTCTATCTACAAAAAATCGTATAAAACTGCAAGTTCGTTCCATTTGGTGCATACAAGTAGTTGTTGTTTCTGTCTGTCCATATGAACACCGCATATATTATAAAGCTCATCTGTTCTTTGTAAGAGTAGTCTATAATTTTTTCCATCGGGCGATACGATAAAAAGTTGGTCTCCATGACGCTCAGCAATATAGACGTTTCCATCTTCATCTGTGTAAAGGGACGGGTACTCATAAAACTTTGATACAGGCAGTTTTATATGCCAAATACATTGCCCGTTATCATCACAACATTTTAGTTCCTTTTGTTCACCCGGAATGTAGTAAATGTAAGACCCATTAAAGGACAGAATAGTACATGAAAATTGTATAGTTTTCAAAAGTGACCCGTCAATACTAAATATTTGGATACCATATCCTTTTACGGCAATTGCTAGTCGATTTCCAAAACAATCTATTCCAAAGCATTCGCCTAATAAACTTATCTGCTTCACAATTTTATCGTCAGAGAGAATCTCAAGAAACAAAACTTTTTTTGCACTTGGCAAAGTAGTAGCTATAGTTGATTGGTTCAATATAGCTATACCAAATGGAGGGCATTTAGTAGGGATGTACCGTAATAGTGTACAATTTCCATCATAAAGCATTAACCTTTTGTTATCTGAAAAATCAGTGAATAGAAAGGAGCCGTTTGGTAAGATAGCACAGCTGGTAACTTTCACATTGGAAAACTTCATTTCTTTTTTCTTGACGAGTTTAATATTGTCAATATTAACTTTAAAATTGTGTTTAGATTTCCCCTGTATCCACGGTGATTGACTGAGACTACCCGTAAAAACCTCAAGAGAGTTTGTTTTGATCTCAATTTTACCGAGGTGTTCTACTTTCAAAGCATTTTTGATATCGTCAAAAGGCTTAAAGCTAATTTCCTTATTATTAAAATCTCCTTTTTCGAGGCTTGTAGACAGGAAACTTTCTTGCTTGGATAAGGACTCTTCAAATACACCCAAACACAGAAATATTTGAAGATTAGTTCCATTTTCTTTTGCCAGAATTAAACTTGATTTCAATGCACGCATATTCTTTAACCTTTCTTTCAGTGTATCCATCTTCCCTGACATTTCCTCACAATATGATAATCTCTCTTCATCAATTTTTGCATATAAGATCTTACATATATCATCTAGCTTTTTTTCAAGGCATTTCCTTAAGTCAGTTACATCTTGCTTTGAAGTATTGACCTGACCTTCGAAGGTATGATCAGCTTCTTTTTTCTTTTGTATAATCTTTTCCATTTTTAAAATCATCCATCTATTCCCTCTTCAATGTGATTAATTGCTATAGAAGATTTAACATTTTCAATGACTTCATTAATCGGACAAACGGTTTGACAACCTTTATGATTTTGAGATATACATCTTATACAACACGGTTCTTGATGGTCAGAACAATAAAATTCAAATTTCCGGTCATGTTGCAAACAGGTGTGTTGCACTTGGTCAAGCATTTCGGGAATAGATTCACGCCCTTCGAACGGTAGCATATCATGTGATTTTAAGGCTTTTATTGATAGATGATGTTTTTTACAACTTGAACATAGACCTTCTTTACAAACTATACACCAAAATGAAGCCTCCTGTGATAGGTCTCTAAAGCTACATGGCATGCACATGTGTTCCACTTTTAGAGTATTTGAAGCCATTCGAATATCCTGAATGAAAAAAATAATGTAAATACTTTTCTTGCAATATACTATGCTGCATCTTCAATATTTTTTGAAAAATAGAATTTCGAAATACATTCATTCTCGTAGATTTAAATAAATACCAATGTGATGGACTTTACTGCATTTGAATAACACTTACCCGCGGAATTCAATTATATAAAGCAAAAATCTTTTGTCATATCAAAACTGTCTTTATAAGAATTTCCAGTACTGGTTTTTATTGTTTTTTTTTTTAAATTTATTAATTAAATAAACTGATAACAATTAAAAGGAGGAGGAGGGAGATAAAAAAAAAAAGTTTCATGCATCCCCTTTTCGTGTGGTCCTCTCAATTCAGGAACCTCATTAAGGAGGCTCTAGGGTACAAAAAAATCAGCAAAAAGTTTGTTTTCTTCATTTCACTAATAGTTGTTACTTTATGATATGGTACAAAAATTACTCAAAACAATCTATTCATTTTGGCCCCAGATGACTCTTACAATGTTTATGTCATTGAAAAAGCTCCAAATTATCTCCCTTTGGTTAAAAAAAAATGCCGTGTTTTTTGGCATAAAAATTGAAATATTTTTTTTACTCATCGGTGACCTATATTTTTTTATTATTTTTTCAAATGAACTGTACTTAAACTAAACTATTGTAAAATTTAAGCGATTTCTGTAATTTAGTTCTTTTTTTATTTCGATTTACCTTTTTTCTCCTATTAGTTCAACAGAAAAAAAGTACCTTAACAAAAATGCATGCTTCTTTCAAATGCAGATTGTGAGTTTAAATGAACGGTGACCCCATATTTGTTGTTTTTTTCATTTAGTATAGGATAAAGTTTATTTATAGAAAAAAATAGAAAAATCCTATATAAAAAAATTATTTAGACCCGCGAGCCCCCTTAACTACTTGTCGTGTATCATACCTAAGGTAGCACAATACAAAGATGCATAACTCCAACTCCCAAGTTTTAAAATGCTGTAACTTTCTTAATAATGCTTGAAAATTTATAAAAGTGGTAGTTTTGGATAGCTAACAGATTACTCTTTCAAATTAATGCAATGTTAGCATTATGCAACAATTATGTAACCAATTATAATGTCAACTGTGTCTAAAATATTTTTCACCAAATTTCTACTTTCAAATGAAATTAGCTTCTGCATAGGTATTCCTAGAGGGTTGATTTTATTATAATTTAGGATGTTCCTATGGCCATTATCTACAAAAGGGTGTCTCAGATTTCAGATAGAATGTATAGAACAAATTTTACACCTATTTAAACATTATCTTCTTTTATGTGGTTAGGATGTTTACACTAATTACAGATTATGAGAGAATGGAATCCCATAGGGACAATTTGAGATACCTTTTTGAAGCCCATGATATGTTGATTAAGATTTTGTTAAAATTTTCTGTATAGATAAAGAGATGATGGAGCTAAATTCATTCAAGTGAACTGACCAAGATTTTGCCACTAATTATATAATAATTGATTACATAATGATTGCATTATAAAAATAGTGCATTCATATAAAAGATTAATCTTTTATCTATCTATATATACCTCTTTTGTTATTTTTTATGCCTTCACAAGAAAGTTTTTAAGCATTTTAAAGGTTAGTGATTGGAAGTAAAAAAATCTTTGTATTGTGCTACCTTAATATATGTGTCATTTGAACATGTATAGGACTCGATGGCATGGGATTTTTCTTGTTCCTAGCTTACATAGACGACATTGACGACTTAGAGCTTGACATTATTAATAGACACCCGTCTATTGTCGAATACTGTGTGTTCTTCTCTATATGTCATTGTTAATTTTGTCGTCGTCTCTATGTATAAACCCTAATATTCCATCTATTCAGATTTACAAGAGGCACATGATTGAAATGTCAAATACAAACAATCTTTTGTTTGCACATCTTTATACCAAAATTCATTCGCTACATGTCAAACACTAAAATATGATTAATACGGGACATTCGGGAAAGCCGTGTTTGGCTCGAATTCAATCAAGTACAGCACTCAAAGTTGCAATGGTCTATTATGAGCATCAATATAGTACTTAAATAATAACATTCTTCCTGAAGCATAACTTAAGAGGTTGGTCAATTTCCCTTTGAGATTCGAATACAAATAGGCTGGAGGTCTACACATTATCATCATGATGTTCGCAGGCTGTTAATGATGTCTTGCATAAGATATGTCGGATTTTTGTACTGATTGATATTTTAGTCGATGGAAATCATGTATTTATAAGGTGTAATTGGTTCAGATTTCAGTAACGTAGTTTGAAAGATAATGTCTTGTCTTTCACTATTTGAACCGTGTGCTTCGTGTAGATCTGGTGAGCCCTTTGCAACTGCATGAATTCTACAGTTTATTTATATGTTGTTCTTATCCACCACTATCACAGATTAGAGGAGGATCGAGCGCGTTCAAACATGTTTATTCCAATTACATTATACGTGTACCTGCATGTCCAAAGTCTGAAGCCTTTAATGATATTGTGTTGTCTGACATACCGGTATTTGTATTGCGTTTACAAATCTTTTTTAAATACTGCCGTTGGGTTTTTTTGTTCATTTTCTGTCATATCGAGGTTTTATTATCTATAGATTACTATGTCATATTTAGAGCCCCCCTCCCCCCCCCTCATATATACGATATAGGTGTTGACAAATTTTGAAGGTCAACCTGTGATCTAGAGCTGATTTGTATCACTTCATTTAATTTCTGGTGGGTGATTGTCTCATTGTCAATCATACCTTGTCTCTTTCATTTTCACCCCCGCCCCGTGATACTAAGGTCAATGTTTCTTATAAAGATTCCTAAATCTGGAATAATAGTATGTCCGAGGATTATAGTTTCATTTTCTGCTGAGTACAGGTAAACTTATAGTTCACCCTTGATCCCAATCTGGTAAATTGATTAGAAAGAGACTAATCAAGGATACACACAAAATTTGATGTTAACCTACCTGGGGAACTTTTTGCTGAGGTTCAATGTAAATTCCGTTACACAAAAATCAACTGTCAAATGGATTAAACTTCCTTAGCAATATGACAAAACATGCGCATATTATACTTAATATACTGAAAGACCTGAAAAACGCAACCGTTTCATTAGCGTATGTATAGTAAGTATTACAAAATTTTGTTTTGAAACAACTTTTGTATACTGAACTTAGTATGTCAGTTCAATCATATTGTTTAAAATTATAAGATTTATCACTCCAAATTTAAAACTTTAACCATATTAAAAGTATGCATGTTTATTTTTAAATTTGAAATCATTTTTTCTTGGTCGTTCAACAGATCCTCTACAGATGGAAAATAAAACTTTTGAAAATTTAGTGATAACGAATTAAGATTGTATGACTACACAGAAACTTTAGGACCTTATTAGTGAATCAATATTTATGCCAAACTATGCCATCCTTGATGACATGACAACAATATCGTAACTTTATCTCTTCTGCATATATAACACAAAGGTATATAGGAATAAAAGATTCTGAGACGAATGCATGTGATACTGAAGCGGTCATTATCGATAACCAATATAAAGAGAGTTGTTAAATTTTGCTATCAGATGTTGTTTTAATGATTCATTACTGATTTATTCATAAATTGTAGGTCATAACAATACAGAAATTATATAGGCCCGCAATAAATGAGGCACAATTAGTCTCCACGTGCCAGTCCTATTTCAGTGGAGCGTGGCAATTTCGAAATACATACGGTAAAATCTTGACGCAGATTTATGTTCATATGCTGAAAATCAGAGAGAACGATCACTCACTTAGTTTTTTTTTGAATTCCTCTTATAGTTGATGTGTTGTCCTCGGTTTTAGTTTGTAACCTGGATTTGTTTTCTCTCAATCGATTTTCGAACAGCGGTATACTGTTGCCTTTATTTAGTATATAACTGTTTTAGGAAGGACACATAAATACAATTATTCTATAACGAGTGCAAATTTATATACCAAGAAAGCAACAACATTCTAACAGGAAACTGTTATGTTTAGTAAAAATTTTGGTATACGATAATTGTTACTAACGAGCGGTAATTGAGTATTCGTTGACATCCCAAGTAATATATACAATAATATAAAAGGTTTACAATATTACATCGTTTCAAAAAGTTGAAAGACAGATCAAATTCCGTATTTAGAGACAAAGAAGCTGTTGAACGTCTATCATCACTTCATGATACATATAATGTTGTTCCTACGGACAAAGCTTCAGGTTACATTATGAATAATATAGTTTTGTATGTAGGTGATCCCATTTACATAAACATATCATTTGTAAAGGGTGAGAGTTTTGCAAATCATATGTCATTCATGTCTTCAATGAAGATTACATTGAACAGCAAAGTCGAGGACCTATCTTGTTTGTAAATAAACTCATCTCAGATAACCGAATTTAAATCTTATTTTTGTGCCTATAAGCTTCACAAAACTCAGTAAAAACAACTGTACATTGCTGGCTCATCTGCATGTTCTACAAATAAATTCTCCATTAGATTGACCCTAACTCTTAGTGCAGTGAGAGAAGGTCTTATGAAAAACTGCTATAAATTTATTGCTTTGAGAAACCGTACGACATGTTTTTGTAAAAAGTGAACAAAAAGGGGAAACATGATACACAGAGGAACAAGTGATCAGTATACTGGAATTGTTGTTGAATTTGGAGGTAGACTTTTTCAACAAATTGTCGGCATTCCTACGGAACGAACTGTGCGCCTCTTCTTGTCGACCTCTTCTTATCTTCATATGAATCGGTGTTCCTTCAGACACTTGTCAAAAACAAGAAGATCAAAGAAGCCAGGTCATTAATCTAGTTTCATATTCAGGTATATTCACATTTGATGATGTTCTTACAATCAAACTTTTCTGACTGGGTTCCATTCATATATCCCCAAGAACTAGAAGTTAAAGAAACAACAGACACGGCTTCCTCCGCCTCATTTTTAGAATTATACCTCGAATTTGACATACACGGTCATCTCAGTACCAGAATCTATGACAAACGAGACGATTTTAATTTTGAGTAATATAGCAATATACTAACTTCACTTGCATATCGTCGCTTGGCTTCTAAAATGTCGTATATGACTTTTTTGGCTAAAAATACTTTTTGACACCAATGGTCTGGACGGGAGGAAATCTTTGGTATTACAAAATAATATACAGTAAGACCAATCAAAATGTGTGGAATAAGACATATTACAAAATTACCAATGTCAGTTGTTTGTAAAGTTTGCTTCCAAAATGTTGTATGAAAACTTAAAAATCGTTGTAGAATGGCTTTGGGAAAAAAACAATTGTACATTTCTTTATTTCTGTGAAAATAATTTAAGTTCTTGGATAATTCAGAAATGGCAACGTTTTTATTTCACTGCTATTTACAAAAATGTTCAAATTCACATACGACATTTTGGAAGCATGCATTTTGCCAAAATTTTCAAAGCCTGTTTGTGAGAAATTTTTTTCTTGAAAAATTTGTAATATACAACATTTTAGAAGCCCAGCGACGATATGGTATATACATTTCCCAACGTAATCGGTATTCAAGAGCTTGCAGCTCCTACTCAGACTGTAAAACTTTGTCAGTGTCTGAGTTTAAAGTTGATGAACCAGGGGTATGTCAAAGAACGTCTCTTAGTTTTCTTAAACAGTTCATTGGAAGGTACCAAAAACCTTGTTGATTAAGGTAGCACAATACAAAGATTTGTTTACTTCCAATCTCCAACATTTAAAATGCGATTATTTAAATCTTTTAAAGGAATACAATTTTTTTGTTATGCAATCATTATGTAATTAATTATTATGCAATTAATGGCAAAATCTTGGTCAGTTCACATGAATGAATTTAGCTCTTTCATCTCTGTAACTATACAGGAAATTTTAACGAAATCTTAATCAACACAACAGGGGCTACAAAAGAGTGTCTCAAATTATCGCTATCGTATTCCATTCTCTCATAAATCTGTAGTTCGTGTAAACATTCTCACCATATGAAAGTAGAGAATGTTTGATTAGGTGTAAAATTTTATTTATACATTCTATCCTAAATCTGAGACTCCCTTTTGTAGATAATGGCTCTAGGAACAAAGAATAATAAAATCAACCCTCTCGGGGTATCCATGAAGAAGCTAATTTCAAATGAAAGTGGAAATTTCTTGTAAAATTTTGTAGACACAGCTCACATTATAGTTGATTACATAATTGTTGTATAATACTAACATTGCATTAATTTGAAAGAGTAATCTGTTAGCTGTCCATAAATACCAATTTCATAAATATCCAACAATTATAAAGAAAGTTACAGCAGTTTAAAACTGGGGAATTGGAGGTATAAAATCTTTGTATTGTGCTACCTTAATATACTGCATTCAACTTCACAAATAATACACGATGGTCTTCAGGTATATATTCTGGGTACTGACGCTGTTTGTCATCTTAATAACGTTTGATATAAAACTTTCATTTATCTCTATGAATATTACTTTCACTGTTTAGTCTTAGCTTATGTGCTTTCAAATTGTCTATATATGTATAGTGATTAAGTTATAACACAAATTTTGTCTGCTGTACCCCTTTTTGTGACATTTGTTTTTACCTCTTGTTTCTCGTTGTTTTGTTCGCACATCGTTGTCAATATAGTGGCATTTGATGCGACAGTCAATAATTTACAAATGAAAGGTTTACGGTTACCATATTTTGACTATTTTATTTATTGTGTCTGTTTAGTTAACGCATCATTGTAAATATAACAATTTTATAAGACTGTCATCAAAGAGAGAGGGTTAGCGCTATAGCAACAGGTTTAATCCACCATTTTCTACATTTGAAAATGCCTTTACCAAGTCAGGAATATGACAGTTCTTGTCCAATCGTTTTTGATGCGTTTTGTATTTAAATTTTGCCATGTCATTATGGACTTTCCGAATCGATTTTCCTCCAAGTTCAGTATTTATGTGATTTTAATTTTTAGCAGGCTATATATAACCAGGTTTAATCTATCATTTTCTACATAAGAAAATGCCCGTAACAAGTCAGGGATATGACAGTTGCTACCCATTCGTTTGATGTGATTGAGCTTTATTTGAATAAGGACTTTCCGTTTTGAATTTTCCTCGGAGATTTAGTATTTTTGTGATTTTACTTTTTACATCATATATGTTGAATTTTGAGGTAGACTTTTCCAACAAATTGTCGGCTTTCCTGTGGGAACAAACTGTGTGCCTCTCGTTGCCGACCTCTTCTTTTTTTTCCATATAAGTCGGAGTTCCTTTACATCTCTCAACAAACAAAAGACCAAAGAAGTCAGATCATTTATATTCACATGCAGATAAATTGATGATTATCTTTCCATTTACAATATGAATTTTTTTTATTGGGTTCCATTTTAAAATATATCAACAACAAAAAAAGATAATCGGAGGTATTCCATATCAACTTTACAAATAAAAACTTAATGGTCTTGAATAATTAATCTAGGAAGTGACATTGTTTGTAATCTTAATTACGAGTTAACGACTCTTTTTTTTTTGTCTTCGTAAATTTTTAACCTTTACCGTTTAGCTCATTTTGGTAATATCCTCTTGGCGTGGCTCAATATTTATACATCCAGCCATCGTTATTGTTAAATTGTAATTTTTGCCTGTGTGCTTTGTCTGTAGCGGGTCTAATGTCAGATAGTTAGTTTAGCTATAGTCCTTACGTTAGTACCATATATTAGAAGTACAGATTGGTTATATTCTAAAATTTTCTCTTTCGTGAAGGATGTACGTGTATATGTTGGATTCCAAAATTCGCTGTGAATACCAATGTCTTTAGATATTCCAAAGATGTTCCCCGAGTTGTCTGCTTGAACAAGAATTTTTGTGTGAAAGAGTACCAAAAATCCACAACTTCATGCTTCTTGACAGGGTCAGAAACCCTTGGAACTTATTGTACATCGTAGATGTCTAATGCACTTCTGAATTCAAGACCGAACAGCTTTGACCAGACAGATAAATTATCCAGGTTTAGTTCATCGGCCTAGCTCTTTAGTAATTTTATGGCATAGTTCTCAAATGCATTAGGTAGTAACCTGAATTTATTTTTCCAGTTGATAGGATTGGAACTTCGATATATACAGTCCGCCAAAAGTTAAGCACCACCCTATATTTAACATCAATGATATTTTACAACACCTTTTAATCTAAAAAACTCAAAAGTGTTATACTTTTGTTAAATTATGAATCATAAACAACATTTAGGTCAAATTTTAAAACGGTTTTTAAAATTTTTGGTACTCTAAATTTATGTTTGAAATACTGTCGAAACTTTTTAGGGCAACAAAAAAGTTTCACTTTGACAACAAAATTTTATTGTTAAACAACATTTAATATGCGCACAATTAGCATAGCATAAACATGATAAAGTCAAAGGACTTGATAATGTCTACATGAAATTTTGCATCAATATGATGTGTATCCGCCCCGCTTCCGGTAAAGTTCTCTTACACGGCGTCTCATACTGTGGACAAGGCGTCTCAAATTTACAAGTGGAAATCTCTGCCATTCCAAAACTATTGCTGCTCGTAATTCTTGGAGATTTTGACAAGCTGGGTTCCGGCGGTTAAGATTTCGGCCAATTGCATCCCACACATGCTCGATTGGGTTCATATCCGGAGACATGGCCGGCCAAAAGATACTGTCAATTGACTCTTGCTGCCTGTAAGCTGTCACAATTCTCGCTCTGTGCGGTCTGGCATTATCGTCCATGTACAGGGGACGATCAGCAAGTGGATGGCCATCAAAATGTGGAACATCAATGTCACGTAGCACTAAATCCCTGTAAAGCTGACCATTCATATTCCCTTGTAAGACATGCATATCCAGTTTACAACTTAACGAAAAACATCCCCACACCGTGACACCACCTGCACCAAAAGCATGAGTTGGAAAAATGTTCCTTTGGTTATAGGCTGTATTGCGTTCCCGCCAAACGCGCATACGCCCGTCTACGGGCCGTAAAAGAAATCGACTTTCATCAGACCAATGAATTTTTCGCCAATTTCGGATGTTCCAATGAAGATGGTCATAGGCCCACTGCATACGAATTTGGCGATGCCTTGGTAAGGCAGCAACCATTTGATTTTCTGGGGGGGCTATGGTTTTTTTTTGGAAAAAAAAGTTTGTTTCCAGGTTTTGGTGAAAAAAATAATTTGTTTTGGACCCTGAGAAAAAAAAATGTTTGTTTCACCCTCAGCTGCCACTATATGTAATGCTAAAATTGAAAGAAAAAAAAATTGTTTTCGGTTTGTCGCTAAAAAAATAGATTGTTCTTCGCCGAAGGCGAAAAAAAAAGTTTGCACAGAAAAAAAAAACATAGCCCCCCCCCCCGAAAATCAAATGGTTGCTGCCTAACAGATGAGGACGTCGTACAACTCTACGTGCTCGCAGGTTAGCGTTATGGAGCCTCCGGACAACACTTCGAACGCTTATCCTTCCTCCTGGTGGCCATTGCTGTCGTAACTGAGTTGCAGGTGTAAATGGATGAGCCCTAGCGGTGCGAATTAATAATCTGTCACTTCGAATTGACGTTTTTCGAGGTCTCCCAGATCGGGGTCTGTCATTTACACGATGTACCCAAACCTGTTTTCCACACTGACCACGATAGGGTTAATTAAAAGCCGGTTTACAAGTTTATATGAACTTATTATTGCATCAAATTTATACACAATATTGTGTATGTATATTGTTATCATTTAAAAACAAACAGTACTATTTAGCAATACTTTTATAAAAATTATAAGGTATCATATGTAGATGGTGCTCAACTTTTGGCAGACTGTATATTTAGTCATTGACTAGCAACTCTTTAAGTTGTTCATTGTTTACCATGCCAGTCTCTATTTATAACATGGAATGTGGGATAATACTTGCATTGGAGCTTCACTATAGTATCTATTTTGATTTGACATTTTTTTTTAACAAATCATTTGCTTGCACTTGTGGTTTTGTTTTAGTGTTATCAAAAGTTAAGCACGGTATAGATACTGACATTTGCTTTAAAACTGCATATAGACCTCCATTTTCGTCATTAGCATAGTCCCAGCATCTTCTTCTGTTCATTAGACAAATCTTTTTTTACTAGTCCTGATATGAAATCATAGCATCCTGCACTGTTATGGTGTACATATCAATCAGAAATGTTAATAAGTGTGAAGATACAGAAAAAACAAATTAATTAGGGATATTTCTCTTTGGTTCAATGTCAAGATAAATTCAAAATCAGCTTTGGTATAAGATAGCTTACAATCCTTATTACTTGGTTTTTGTTTCCCGTTTGATAGAGCATGATAGTGCGGAATACACTTATCTATAGGGTTTGTACCTATCATATATTTTGTCAACAACACTTTAAAGTTAAGCGTTAACACCTTTGTATCAGTAGAACATCAGTATCTGCAAGTTGTCCTTAGATTTATTTGGATATTTTTATGGTACTTTTTAGCAGTTACTGCTGTCTTGTGGACCAAATAAATGTTGACAAATCCTGAAATCTTGCGTACATTTACTACTCTCTAAAACCTTATTTTACACCAAATTGTGAAAGATTCCATTTCCGTTGGTTAAAACAACATTTTTCAAAAGAAGGAAAGGAATGCCCAAATTTCAATAAAATATTACAGGAAAACAAATAATCCTTCCAAAGACAATTACAAAACTCTTGTTAGAGCTAATTTCCTTATACTTGCATATTAAGACTGGTTTTCTTATACTTTTATATTAAGACTCGTTTTCTTATACTTTTATATTAAGACTCGTTTTCTTACACTTTTATATTAAGACTCGTTTTCTTATACTTTTATATTAAGACTCGTTTTCTTATACTTGTACATTAATAAGACTTATTAGCTCTAAACCATTGAAAACATTAACCTTGAAATAAACAAATAAACATCCAACATTCAATCACCTTTATTTTTTGCAATATTTATACAGCACTTTCAACACATGCACTATAACAAATAGGAAGGGGTATTGGTACAAACAAAATGTACACTGATTTTTATAAGTAACAAATAAAATGGCAATGAAATAATACGCAAAACATAAAGCACCAATCTATACGACGGTCTTACATATTGAATCTTTGGTCTAAGAGCAGTGGATTACAGTATAGAATGTTATAGTGATAATAGCATGGTGAACACATTATGTTTTTAAAAATGATGGTGGCAATATGTCAGATTGTTAAGTAATATGAACCACAGACATAAGATCAGTCATAAATACATCATGTTAATGTAACACTTTCAAGGGGAGGTAATATCTATGAGCATTGTAAGACATCTAAATATTTGTAAAATTGAACTCACTATATGAAAGGAGGATCTCTTTACCTTAAGAAAGATAGGGTAACAAACTTAAACAGTAGACAAAACTTAAACTGAAGCCAGTTAATATATAAACAACTGAACAATGTACAGTGATTATTCTCAAATATTTCATTTTTACATGAATATTTATAGAAATTAAGCATATAGCAAGTAAAAAAAGTAATGCTCAAGTATAGAACAACCTTAGCTTGTCATTTTTTCAAAGTCAATGTCATCCTGGCTAATATGTAGATGGAATGGGTAATGCATACATTTCTTTCAAGAGATTGCCTAAAAAGGATCCATATTTTGCCTAAACCATGTAAACCACACATGCTACACATTAAAAAGCACAAAAACAATTGAGATGTCCTTACATACAGATACTCTCTGTGCTTATTTATTTTCCCTTCAAACATTAAAACTGAACCCATATACCTTAAAAACTTTATTTCTTCCTTTTTAGAGACAGCCCATCAACTACTTTTCCTTGATTTTGCTGCTTTTACAACAAATAACAAAATAATTAGGTTTTATAAACATTAACCATTACCTTAAACTATAAATAGGTGCTTTTAATTTTGTTTACATTTAAACATAGAAAAACACAAGATATTGAGAATATGATAACATGTTTGCATATTTTGAAATAACTACATGTAATAATGAAAGTTATTTCAAAGAAGTATTTAAAAAGAACTGTTTTTAACCCTTCAGTACAAGATTTTTAAAAAAATGACAAATTAATTATGTATTTAACAAGACACAAAATGGGATACACTGAAAAACAAAAGACTAGTTAACTTGAATAATAATCCATTATCATTACAATATTATGGATCATGTATCACAATCTCTATAAATATTCACTTAATCATGTTAATAGGAAACAATTAAAACTATTACTGATAACCTTTCTTCAGAAAACCCCTAAACAATCAAGCCTTACAAACCACAATGTTGTGTGGTAAATCTGTTTTACTGTAAAGTATTTTAAACTGAACTAGAATTTCAAACATACATGTATATATATTTCTTTGAGGTGATGATATAAAACAATAACTGTTTAACATATATGTAAAACTGAAAACACAGGGCAGGAAGATTAGAGCAGGAGGTTTAGAATTGAACATTTAAATGATTCATATATACATCTGTCATGTCTTTCACAAACTTCCATATAGACAACACTATCACAAGCTGGACTTAAAAAAATAACATTTAGTTACCTACTCTACTCAATATCATGGTTCAAGTGTCTTTGGACAAGATTTGGGAGATACTTCCAAAATTTTATGCTATTGGAAAAATGATTCCTAGGTTGTAATATATGCTTAAGCATATGCAGTACTAGTTTTATATATACTGCTGATTTCTTTGTAACAGCTTTCATTTAATTCATGTTGTCCCCTTAATAAATAATGCTTTATCTTGAACAGAAATTACAAATTTGCAAATCTATCAACTCTATCATTACAAGTTCAAATTCGTATGATGTAATTGATAAAAGTGAATGATAACTTTTCAATCACATAATAGTTTTGTTATTACATTGAACACAATCATGACAATTAAAAACAGATCCAAATTTTCCATCATCTGTTAAATGAAAAGAATCTCAAAAAAATCTGTACATTGTTTAACTAAATGTTCAACAACACTTTTTAAGTAGTGGGAATCTTTTTCATTGGCATTGAAAAGGTTCTTTTTTTTATGTAGTTTTTATGTGGTTAAAATATTTTGAATTCTTTGGGTTAATAAATTTTGTAATTTAAAAAGACCCTCAATTTAATAAATACCCAATTAGAATCTGAACAAAAGCTACAAATTTATACTATAGATTCTCAACTTCTCATTGTTTGAAACAGAAAGTTATTTCAACATGTTTAACTTTGTTAAAATTTACAATCATCTATTGCTTCATTCATACATGTTACTGAAAACTTGCTTGTTTTAATATATAACAATTGAAATATCAATTAAAGATAGTATTTATGTCATCAATTCTAAATTCACAAAAACATTTACATTACTTCACCAGGAGTTAAGACTTTTTTTCTCTCTTGACAAAAATGAAAATGAGGACTTCTTTTATTTTGTTGACTTCAGACCTGTCCTATATAATTGTAAACAATAACAATAAACACATACATATATTAGTCTGTGTTATGAACACAGTCCCTTTCCAGACATATACATGTTTAATGTCAGTCACTATTGTAATGATAGGTAACTACCACTTCTTTTTGTGTTCATCCATGCTAACACCACCGGGACCATATGCAACCACCAAAAGTAGTCCTCCAATAACCGACAGTGTCTGGAAGAAATCATACTTCAGGAAGTCTCTCATAGGTTTGTAAGAAGGAATATTCCACCATGCATTGAAATAAACATTAATACATGTTAACCAAGCTACCAATACAAGGGCAGATAATTTTGTTTTGTAACCTACTGCTATCAATATTATAAGCGCTGTGCCAACCAAATTTTGAATAATTTGGAAAAAGTCAAAATCTAATCTTAACAAAGTAAGAAACATAAGAACTAATAGAATTCTTCCGCTAAGCTGCATATACTGTTTTGGGTTGTTTTCTCCAATTGAGGGTAGACCTGCAAACAGACTCTTTCCTTCAGCTTTATCTTCAGCTAAAAGAAGTACAACTCCACCAACTAAAGCCAGATTCCTGAAATACATTAAATATCAATTGATCAATCATTTTTTTGAGAATTTGTATTAATCCAGCATATTTGATTTTTATTTGTATACATGAATTAATGCAATATGTGAGGCTCCATGTTGAAGGCCGCACCTTGACCTATAATGGGTTACTTTTATAAATAGTTACTTGGATGGAGAGTTGTCTTATTGGCACTCATACCACAACTTCCTATATCTACATATGTATGTAGTACATTTGTAGTATGTATGCTCAACATTTCAATTTCAGAACTAAATTTTGATACATGAACTCCCCATTGTGCTTCCAAAAGTATGTAAATGTAGACAAAAACAAGAATGTGTCCTCAGTACACGAATGCCCCACTCGCACTATCATTTTTCATGTTCAGTGGACCGTGAAATTGGGGTAAAAACTCTAATTTGGCATTAAAATTAGAAAGATCATATCATAGGGAACATGTGTACTAAGTTTGAAGTCGATTGGACTTCAACTTCATCAAAAACTTTAACCTGGAGCGGGACAGACGGACGAACGGACAGACAGACAGACGGACGGATGAACGGACGCACAGACCAGAAAACATAATGCCCCTCTACTATTGTAGGTGGGGCATAAAAATAAATATTTTTAACATTATATCATGTACATGTATTTTTTTTTCAAGCATTGTTTCCTTTTAAGACATTGCTCATTAAATCATTTAATCATGTTAATAGTAACATTTGAGTTTTCCATGAATTCACATTTATTTCATATAAATACATGTATATATTGCATGTATAAAATCAAAAGCTTCAAAGTTATATATGTGAGTAATGTTGACTCATGCACAGCATGCACATAGATTCATTTATTTACCATGTTTACATGTACTTGCTAGTCAGCTTAAGAAAGATTATAGGATTTTGTATGCAGTAAGGCCTAAATTAAAATATTGTTTGTTTGCCCTTTATCGACCTTGTTTTGAAACAGGGTAGGTAGGTAGGTAAAATATTTTATTTTTCTTTCCCAAAAAATAACCTAGATCGGAACATTTTTTGTCATGGGTAGGCAGGTAGGTATAACATTTTATTTTATAGATACTAAATCTGCATGATGTTATTTTTGTTTTTATTGCTTTTGTGTAAGTTATTATGCTTTCACTAATATACTAATAAGTTTCCGAGACTGTTAGATGATTAGTCAATAGTATATATAATATTCCCAGGAAGTTTGAAAAAAAAAATATCATGTAGAATGAGAAGTTAACAGGAGGTGAAATAACCTTGTACGAAATCGAAACAATGGTTAGAAACCTCAAGCTACGAAAGGCACCAGGATATGACAAGCTGCAAAACGAGCATGTGAGATGGTTAATTCATATCAACTTCATATCAACTACTACAATGTATTATTTTGTTTTCAAATATCAAAATATAGGGCTGTGCAGTATATATTCAACGTTTATATGCCTGGAACTTTTCATGCTTTTCAAAGTTTTAACTTGCACTAATATTCTGTACAACGTACCTTGTACGCTTACCTCGACCTAAAGGTTTTCTGTAAGAGATAACTTTGTCCTGATATAGTATGTCCTGGCAGACATACATTACTAGTAGAAAAAGTCCCTAGAGTGTTTAAATGTTCATGTGTGCCTGTGTTTCCAATAAAAATGCTTCAAGACTTGAAACTCATTTGTCACGTATTTTACATCGCATTTATAAATGATCTGAATGGAAAAACTTGGGATTTTCTCCACTTTACAGACCTTTGCAGAGGTCACCACACCAGGCGAAGTGAGCGACAAAGTCGCTCTAGGTCTCCCCACTTCGCTCTAGAGAAGCTCCAGGGAGAAATTTATGTCGCCCTCGATTTTCATTAAATTCCCTAATGTCGCCTCATGATTTTTGAGAAATTCTTGATTCAAACGTAAACAACCGATAGGTATTGAAATACAAAGCATGTTTCCCCAAATTCAGAACTGATAGTATCATACATCAACCTAAAAATTGCATGCCCGGGTGTACTATAAGCAAGAAAAAAGGAAAATCTCGATTTTGTTATGATTGTTTATTGTAGATGGTTTTGGTTTGTGTCAGATATAAATAATATATCAATGCTGGTTGAAAGCATTGTTAACTTAATCATCCTGATCTATGGATCACAAAAAGCCATCCCTACATAGGATGCAGTGTCCGTTTACAAAATATTTTGTACACACATTGATAACTTTGTTTAAATGAACCCTACTCTTCAAGTATTTCAACATCGATTTCAAACAGTGTCAAACAAATGCTTTGAAACTTTAAATGCAAGTGTTCATGTCAAACGCTGACGCTCACATGACAGGGCTCACACTACTTCAGAATTATAGGGAGAAGTGACTTCTCTTTTTGAAACTGATAGGGAGAAGTGGTGAGATTTGAAAGAGAAGTGCTCATTCGCGCGGTGCGCTACAATGTTTGGATTTTACAATAGTATAAAGGGCCATATGTAAATAATGTTCTTTTTATGTTGTTCAATTCATATGAGTAAAAAATTACAATTAAAGTAACATTTGAAACTTAAGGTTCTTGATAGAAGCTACCAACTAGATATCTAGCACTAAAAAAAAAAAAAAATTTTAAAAAATGTAAAGAAATTATAATATATCAATTACAATTTAATTAAAAATTATCTTGTGTATGAAATTCAGTGTTTCTCATAAAAAAATATAAAAGTTATTAAGCTGGGCCATAATATATTGATATTAGTATAATAGTCTCAGAGTTAAGCAACTTTAATCAATAGTTTGAAACAATCCATAAAAAAATATAGGGAATTATATACACCAATCAATTAGATGTAACCAAAAGTCTCTTAATGCGTGTGGAATGCGTAATTTTCCCCTTTGGGATCAATATTCTTCTGTCAGCTGTTCCATCCGTGCGTCCGTAGTAATTATTGTAAAAGTACGGATTTCGGTCATAGCTGGTCCGGTTCAGATCCGTAGTTTAGAAATCGGTCAATGGCGGACGAATGCAAGAAAATTTACAAAAATAAACGATGTTTGACAAGTTATTTGGAAAGGAACATGACGGTTTTAATGCAATAAATGGATTAAACATTTACTGGAGGCAACTTTTGTCACGTTTAAATGAAGTAACAAACTTATTTTGCCGCCGAAATTTAGGTTGATGTACGTTTTCGAGTAACAAGCATCGAAACTTGCGGAAATGCACGAAGTGATAAAAAGTTGTATTTTTATCAAATAACCTGCTACACACTGCGAAGACAATGCTTCAACCTCTTTTCTAAAGATAATGAATTGTTTATGTCTGAATTTCTTTAATTATCAGTAAAAAATTGATGTTGCATCAACTTGGTAAAAATTGAAAATGTCCGATGACGGAAGCGACTGAAAGCGACTTTCGTCAAGAACAGGGCGACTTGATTTCGCTTTTGGGGGTCGGGGAAAGCGAAGTGACGGTCGGGAAGGCGACTTCTTCGCCCAAGTCGCCTGGTAGCGTGAGCCCTGCATGATAGCAAACGGACTAGACCTTATACGGGAAAGATAAAACCCGAGGATTCCGGTAGAAAAGTTTAGAGCGGGAAATACAAATATAAGATTTTTGGTAGGAACGAAAAACTAAAATAAAATCTTGCTGGTAAATACAAATAAAAGATTTTCACGCGGAACGAATTGACATGATTGGCAGGGTCGGTCGGTAAAGGGCAAACAAACAATATTTTAATTTAAGCCTAAGGGGTTATATTTATAACAAGTGACTTTTAATTATTTTGGAGGTAGAGTTATCTCCCTCAGTCGTAATCATACATGTACATTGTACATTTCTTTGACTGACATAGACAGTATGGTGTTAGTTATACAATTGTGTACATGCATCAGAATTATTCCCCTTTTACTCACCTAAGAAGAAATTTTACATCCCATAATATACTGTAAGCTATTGTCTGAAAAAAAGAGAATACAAGATTTTTAACAAAGGCATACTATAAGCACTTAACATCTTAAAGAGTCTATATTTTCAATGTAATTTTACTATCTATATGAGTAAAAATAACTGAGTGGTATATATAACATCAACGAGACAGCAATCCTACACAAAGTTAAATATGGTTTATCATTTCAGTTTTTTATGATCACCAATGGTAAAACCAAAATAAGAACACATTTTGACATACATGTATGTACAAAAAGTATATAATCCGAATTAAAGTGTAGAATGCTACAGTCATGACAGTGGTTCAATAATATACATACATGTGACTATACGGTATGAGCTTTAGTTGTTTATTTCCGTAGTCTTTTGTGGATAGTTGTTTCATTGGCAATCGTACATTGTACCTTATCTTTTTTTTAACATTATGGAATTCTTTAACTCTTTATAACAATCTCTGAATCAGGTTAAGTTTACATTGATACTGAATACTTCTCATGGTCACACTATAATTATATTACACATTATAAGTATTGATTCATCCTAAATACCATGAATACTAAAATATTGAAATGAGCAGCATCTTAAAAGAAATTAAACCAGGCAACAAACTGCCTGTACCAAGTCAGGAATATGACAGTTCTTGTCCATTTGTTTTTGATGCGTTTTGTTATTTGATTTTGCCATGTGATTATGGACTTTCCGAATTATTTTTCCTCTAAGTTCAGTACTTTTTGTGATTTTACTTTTTTCATGTAAACAGAACTTTGAGAGAAAATAATCATCCTAACATGTATATTGCAACTTCTTTTGTCTAAAATACTATCAATTGCAGAAAGTATAACATTTCATACTATGTTTGTATGTATTTCTGAGAGTTTCAATATAATATAAATATGATGTACATGTACACATGATAAACATGATAAATAAAACGACAAGTTTATACCTGCAAGCAAATTATCCCCAATAAAACTCCACACGCTATTGGAACTTTCTGTCGACTAAGTACCATAACACATCCTCCTAACTGTCCAAACAAATTCAGCAATACAAACAGGGTGGCTAAGAAGTAGCCACATCCCCATGTTGAGTCCATGTAGTCTCTTTGTTCTCCCCATTGTGTCCACATTCGTATCCCATCCTCAAGAAATGTGCTGATTAAACAAAACCTTGCAACATGTGGTAATATATGTTTACTTTTTCTTAAAACCTAAAAATATAAATTTAATATTCTATTTCTATTTTTGTGTGCTGAAAGCAGCTAACAGTCACATCATACATGTATTAATTCATTGGTAAACATCATACAAAAATAAATCATAATCCAAGTACAAGACATGACATTAGGAATGTCGATCTTAAGAGTTAACCAAGACTGAAAAGTTCTGTGTTTTTCCTTCTCTATAATTTTTGTTTTTAAAGAACTGTTTGAATTTCTGGCTTTAATTTACTTTACTATGTCTGTATGTCATGTATGTTAAACTAAATGCAAATGTTGGGATATTTATCATGCTTATACAGTATCTAAAACTAGCCGTGACCAAATAAGGTGGAAAAGACCAAATACATCAGTTCAAGAAAAAGTAGTTGGTGTAATATGCTTAAAATGTAGGTATATCTTTCTATTATTTAATTATGACCCATTATGATAAAGCAAGATCATAGTTTTCATGAAGTCTTAAAATGTTATGTAAATCATACACAGATTTTACAACATGTACAACATCTCTACACTTCTGTTAGCATGGTTATAATTAGTTCCAATATGATACGGTATGTTGATCCCATGACCATACAGTGAAAGTATAGCCATTTTGTAACACGACTTATTCATACAATTTTGAAGATTTATGTGTACAATATTTCAGACCATATGGAAAAATTCAGTGTATTGATTGTTTGAAATTTTAAGGTATCATTATCATCACAATTTATCCCAATTCAACAAATGTATGCCAGAACCTGTCTAAATTATTAGAGAGCTTAATTTAATATTTTGTATATTCTTTCATATAAATAAATACTTTTAGTTGTTACTAATAAATGTATGCATCTGGTAGCAAAACTAATGTAAAATCAAGAGCCTGAGGATGCTTTGAAACATCTGAAACTGAAAGTGTTTTGAGCCGGTTGCTCTTTTTCATGTAAAAAGATTAAGATCTAAATGGGAAATCATCTTTTCTTAATAATACCTGATCCGCTACATCTTCTGCTCTATCCATTAACTCTCCTTGGCGTGGCATTTTGGTATAAGCACCAAAGTTCTGCTGATTTTTCTCAGCCACGTACCCCCATGAATTAACCGGAAGTACTCTTTATTATCATCATTGATAGAATCAAACTTGCAGACGAAAATTAACCAAAAAATAAGAAAAATACTTTTTTATTAAGTAAAAGTGTTATAAACATAGATATAGACACATATAAATATTTTATTGCAACAGCTGCATTAAAATGCTTTATGTTGAATGATGTTATTCATATCTTTCACATCATTTTCCTTTTTTATACAGAGGAGTGAAATTATTAAATGGAATGCTTGCCACGTTTGCATCGCGCGCCCTCTTGTGGAATGAAAGAAAAATAAACAAAGAGAAGTTAACTGCAAGGGCTTCCGTTAAAATGTCTGGGAGTTTGGATTTGAGCTCTGCTAGAAAACAACTTCAGGACACTCTTGGTGATGATATGACAGCGTATGCCTTTTTTGAAATTTCTTGGCATTTCGGACTTGACCCTTTATTGCATATAAATGTTTTCATTGTCACCTCAGTGATCTGAGACTTATTTTTTAAAGGTTCATTTCACTTGGTCTTTGACAACAATTATGGCTGTGTTTACACTATGAAATTTCTCTGAGTTCTGTCAAAACTGTTAAACTTGAAAAATTTTACACTGATTGGTGATTATGATAGTGTATGTAGTCCGTGATCACTCTGATGTCCAATGGCTGTTTTGCCAGACAAGCTGGGGTGGGACGTCAGAGCTCCTATATCAAAGTTGATATTTGTCCGTCCACAGTGACCCATCGATTCAGACATTTTTACTTTTAATTTCAAAAGTTACAAGAGATTTAGAACCTTGAGATTGGTAGCATTTAGTGCCAACCATGATAACAATCGGAAGCTCTCGGACATTCAGATTACTTGCATCGTAAATGAACGAGGTGTTAGATACACCTTATCACTAATCCCAGCTGACCTGGCCGCTTTAACTTTTGACACATACAACAATCACTTTTTTATTGTGGCGTCAGCTATTTTGCATAATTTTACGGGAACCTGTGTGATATCCAGTAATGGCGGACAAATAGCGATAAGGTGTATTATGGTCATTTGCATAAATCATCACTTTTTTCTCGTGGTCACGTGATAATCTCTCGTAACTTTTGAAAATAAAAGTAAAAATGTCTGAATTGATTGGTCACTGTGAAAACTGTTTGAATATGGAAAAATAAAAGGATGGCAGGTAGGTGAAGCTTGCATAAATGAAGAGATAAATGAAAAATGAACAAATTGATACCCAATTTATATAATTCCAAGGCGGTTTGTCGGCACCAGAAGCGACGAAGCAGTGCATCTATTTTGGATGGGCAAATATCCACTTTTTGATATGGGACGAGCTCTGACGTCCCACAGCCCCAGCTTGTTGGATGTCAGAGTAATCTCTGACTAATGATAGTGTTACAACTTTATGGTCTTATATATATATATTGAAAGGTGATTGTCAATTTAAAATAAGGTGTGTAGTCATTAAATAGCTGATTAATCAACATGAAAAAAAGTCACATCCATGTAGTCTAAGAAATATATATATATAAAAAAAAGTAAAAAATATCTGTAACTGTTTGCACATTTTCTATAAACCCTCTTCTTTTTAATCAACTAATTTTAGCTGCAATATAAAATCAATTTTGATCAATGTCATTTAATTATTGATCTTTTTTTTAAAAACTTTAGTTTAGAATAAAACTGTTGAACCTTGTCCTTCCCCAGTTTTTAAAATGCCTCATACTTAAAAGTTAACATTTTTCTGACTTTATTCGTAATATTGTCATGATTGTCATAACAGTCTTAATAAACCGATATGAAATGTTCAGCTTCTAGCTATTTACAAATGTACAATGTATTTCCGAATCATAATGACTATACATTTATTCTGTAAGAATTCCAAATTACATTACAATATATATTTATATTGCAGATATCTACAGAATTTAAAGTTATGGTTTAAACAAAAGGTAAATCATTAGTCTCATTACAAGAGTGTATCTTACACTGTGAAAGAATTGGCAAGGTTTTTGAATTTCAATGGTTTATTGAACCTTGATAGGGAGAACAATTTTTGAATAAAAGATTCCATTTATGCAAGAAAAACTTAATGAGGGTGGTATGATGATTATGAATTTCCAGAATTTATCACTACTTATGACATAGTTCGTTGAGCACAACATTCTATACATTAATCATTAATGATTTATACTCATATACTCGAACATTCAAGTGACCAAATAATGTGTATGTGAACAACATGTACAAGGATTTACTATACAAATACTTGATGTGTATAGCCATACCTACCTTCTGCTGTTGTCTGTTCTATGGTCGGGTTGTTGTCTCTTTGACAGATCACAATTTTATTGCTAAGAAAATTGAATAAATTTTGCACAAGGGCATCTTTCCACGAATATAATATCTGTTATAAAAATATCCTTTGTTCAAGCTTCATTATATATATGGATGTTATTTCTTCCTCATGTTCATTGAGATAAGTCATTTTGGTTGTTATGAGCCTTTACATTTTTTATGTCAATTTTTGAGCCTCTTGTATGTCAACATTTGAGCTTCTTGTATCAAATTGTATCTCAACCTTTGAGCCTAGGAAAATATTTCCTGTATCTTCTGCTTCTTTTCAAACATTGTCAAAAGCTTCATTTGTTTTTTCACATGTTTCAGTGCTAAGATATCTTTTTTTAAGAACTATCAATTTGATATTAATTACCTAAAATCTTACAGATTTCCAAAGAAGATTTTGATCTAGAAGCCAGAAAGTTACTGACAGAAAGTACAGGTATTTACATGAATTATGATAGGCAAAAATGTTTTCTTAAATTTCTGTAGCATGGCAGAACTTCAAAATTTGTAAAGTTTATGTTATCTCAAATTCATTTGTAGAGGGGAAATAATTCAATTTGCTTTCATACATGTAGCTTTATTTATTATTAATAAATTTGAGTGTAGCAGTTGCCTCCTTAATTTTAAACTTTCATTAATCATTTCTGTTTTAATGCTTTTAAGTTTTTGAAACTATGATTTGTTCATTTATTGGTTAAATTTTATTGCAGAAGAAGGGAAACCTCACCATGCTCACCTGATATGATTTTGTAACTGAATCCATCTAACAATATCTTAATTTTGTTCTCTTTCATTCCAAATTCTCCTGCTACTCACATTCAAAATACATTTTTCAAATATATCTATATTGTATTCCAACATTTGTATATGCTACAACCTGAGAACAAAATAACATACATAGCACATTTATGCGCTTGCTGATTGAGTTGAAATAAAAATAATAATCTGTTCTCTTCATCCTCTTTGCTCAAGCTAGCACAATTGATCTGAAGTCATTTAAGATGACCCAACTTAGCCCAACACATGCCCAAGATATAAAATATTTTTCTTTATTTATTTCAGTTCATCTCCACAATGAGTTCCTGTTGGCCATTATGTCAAGATGTCAGAGTTTAAGTACTTCATTAGGTATGTACAAACTTTATTAAAAATTATCCTTTAAATGAATTTCAAAATGATAAATGTAAATACTTTCAAATTTTACAAGAAGAGTAGAGGTATTTCAATTCTGCAGATGTTGATTAGTTGAACAGAATAAAGTATGTATTTTAATTGGCTATTTAGTCCTTTTCTTGTAGCACTGTTTATGTACCTGCATGTGTATAATAGCAATATAAAATAGACATGTGTTCATTTCAGTTCCAAGGGAGAGCAGCGTATCTGGACGTGTGTCTGAACAATCTCGAATTAAACAAAAAAGTAAATTACGGAGAAAATCTACCAGTTCTAGGAGTACATTACAGGTCTGTTCCATATAGCAAGGATAGGAAGTTTGGGGAGGGCAGAGTAAAAAATGCCCTAGCTTTCACCAATATAATATCTCCACAGCAAAATGTCTACGGGTAATGTCTGTAAAATAAAACAAGATATATGTCATATAACTGCTATTGACACAACTTTCCACCAGAGTCCAAATGAAGTGGTTTTTAGCAACTGTAAATTGATTTGTAAGACTATGCTATTGTTCATAGCTTTGTCATGTTTGTGTTAAGATTTAATCATGATCTGGATACAAGAGCTTTAGTTAATAGCCTCAAGGATTATTGTTTTTTATACTCTTTATCATGCATTGGTATTGGTGCATTTGAAACATTATTGAAAGTAGAAAAATGGCATGGTCAATTTTCTGACCATTTTTTGAATTTAAAACTGAAGAAGTATTATAAATGTTTTAGATTACAGTAGTCAAATGTTGCCTTTTTTGCCTTAAGCCTTCAAACTTTTTACATTTATAAAGGAATAGCTGCAAAAAAACAGTCTGGCGTAATTTTCAGATCTGATCTAAACCTACATGTATAAATAAGCCACAGACTTGCCCAAAAGAATATTTGCTACTATTTTGGAAAATCTTCAGAATTGTTTAAAAGACTTTTGATTATCTTTCCTGTCATGGCAACATTGCTCATTACCCATGTAACTATGCATATAAATTAAATTGCACCACAACAAACCTAAATGAAACAAGATCGAAAGCAACAAAGCACCACAACAATCTTAAATTAAATTCAAATTGATCCAAGGTCTGAGAGGAGTTTCACTGATAAGGGAGTAGAATTTTATCTCAAGTTTTGAATGCTATATTATTGGATATAATTTTATTAATTAAGATATGTATTCTTTTTTTCAGAAATTTGTTCCTTCCAATCCAGTTAACTTTGCACCACAAGCAACTTATAAAGGGGGTGAAGAAATAAGTAAGTCAAGCATAACTTTATTCTCAATGTTTTGGGGATATTAAGTGCTTGGTACATTATATTGAATTTTTGCTTATTTGTCAGATGAAACATGAATTCTATATCAACTGTTTTGAATCAAGAAACAAATTGGTGAAACAGGTTCTTCAATTGTCAAAATGTAATGCTTTAATATAAACGAAACAATTAAATCCACATCAACATTGAGAATCTGTCCAAGGTTAGGGGATTGCCTTTTATAGTTGACTAAGTGATATGGGCTTTACTCAATGTTGGAGGCTGTACAGTGACCTATAGCGGTTTAATTCTGTGTCATTTTGTATTTTGTGAACAGTGGTCTCATTGACAATTATACCACATCTTCCTTTTTGGGTAAAGATTACATAAAATGCAATCAAAACCCTATGTCACTGACTTGATATCTAAATCTTCCAAGGCTTATCACTACCTTTTCGATACAAAAAATATAGTGCATTGATCATAACATTTTATACATCCTATCCATGAACATTTAAAGAAATTAATCAATGTAATATATGCTTAGATATGCAAGTCACAAAATGATGTTACACCTGTAGAGAAAATTACATTACTTTAGCAAGTTGCAGGAATTTAATATCTGTTCATAAAATATAAATGATGTCATTGTTAAAGTCATCTTTAAAATTGGAGTTGTCTCCCATTGTCCAGAATTTTAGCTGAACAAACTACAACCAATGCTTTATATATATACAATGCGATATTTAATTTTACTCCCACTGATAAATTAAAGCAATCTTTACTATTCAGTGTGTACAAGCACTTTGATTATATATACTTTTTAACCCATTGTTTGCCTGTTTGGTTCCATCAGTATTTCTGTTCCTACTATAAAACCCTTTTTCAGGAATTTCATAACAGAGCTTCTTCAAATTTTGTGTACTGTCAGTATTGTTTACTGTGCAGTGTGTCTACATCCATTGTTAGAATATCACAACACACTTTGCAAACTATTAACAATGTATATGTATCTATATATTGTACTTTTCTTTCTAAAGCAGGCAGTTTATAGGGACTTCTTTATTCCATCCCTTCACTGGTTTTTGGAAAGATTAGAACTTGTTCTAAATCTTTACTTAGGCACTGGCCTCCCTAAAAACAGGACAGGTTAGCTTCTGTTACTAAATGTATTCACACTGAAATATAGTTCCCTATGGTTATCATGTATGTGGATGCACATATATCTAAACTGAAAAAATGAGTATATTATTGGAGCAGTTCATTCAAGAATGTGTGTCATTAAGGTGTGTTGATGTGCAGGCTTTTTTAGAAACATTTTGATTAGGTAAGTGGGTATTGATTCAATACTACTATGATTGACACTGTCATTACCACTAAACAATCAGAGACAAGGTGGACCTTTAATTACAATGCCCCACCTCCTAAACTGCCAATCAAATTGACCACATTACCTATCAACCTCAGTCTTACATAATTATACAGACCACTCAATATAATACATCTAATTCTTAAAATACTCAAGTATTTGACCTCATAATCATGATAATTGAATACACAAATGTGTATACTAGATGTTTGATATTTATAAGGATGATAGATTTATTTATTGCCAATTACTTTTGATCTACATTACATAAAGTGATTCTGCAAATTATGTCTGAAAGAACAATGATTAATGGATTAACAATATCTTTATAAAAAATGAAATATGAATATAAATATGAATATATAAAAGGTATTCAAGTAAGGCCTATAATTTACTTGATAAATTTCCAATAATCATCTGTAATTAATCAACAATTTAGATTAGTTCACTTTTTTTTTTTATCAGGAATTGGCTTGAAACAGTTTTAAAAATTTAAAATTTTAATTATAACAAACCTTTGTCTATTAGTTTATTCCCCATCAATCATTATGTCTATTTTAGTCACTTGAATTTTTATTAGACATGTTAGAAATGAATATATAGTTTTGCAATCAAGAAAGAATCCACATTTCAATAAAATAAGTTTTTTAATTGGTTGACGTTGAAAAAGTACATTTTCAATGCCCTGTGTTGGAAAATACTTTAAAAATTGATCAAAAGGCACTCTAAAACTTTAATCTTCAATGTCATATAACCTCTGTTTCAACTTACAAAATGCCCCAAAATAACATTTTTAGATTATTTTTGTTGACACATAAGTTTTTAGCTGTTGGTCTGGATTTATTTCTTACAAGGATAGTTGGTAACATTTACTAGAAGAATTTTTTATTTGCATTTTTTTGTCTTTTTGAAACATGTTCAGAACAGGCAACATAATTTGGATAAGATATAAACTGCAGTTTAAATAAAATTGTGCAAATTAAGAGACCCATATTATTTAATTTGAGCTCATTTTATCCTCATACTGGAAAAGCAAGTTTCCTTCTAAAGACCTGCTGTTAATGCAATTTTCAGGAATAGTACTTTATAAATGTTCATTTTTCCCCACCTTACCTTAATATGAAATAATTCAAACTACTCTTCTAATCTTTCCATGAGTGATTTCCATCACTTTAATTTTTGTTTAACTATCTGCAACTACTATTGAACCACTTGACAAAATTTTGTGAAATTCTGGTTACCGGTACTCCTGGTTTCTCCACCTTTCAAAAGTGGAGGATTGGAAATAGCTTATAGTGCTGAAAGTGGTATTAAACACGAACAATTAATCAATAAATGTATTAATATTTAATTCATAAATCTATGCCACCCGTTTATTTTGCAGATTTTGCCACAAGAGAATTAGCTGTGCCAGATATATCTATGGTCCAAGGTAGAATGTTAGTGTGTGCCTGGGAAACAGGATTAGAGGATGTATCAGATACAGCAGTCAAACTTATAATGCAGGCAATAGAGGTAAAAGGGGAGGGTGGTTGTGTGTTCCAGGGAAACAGGGTTAGAAGATGTATCAGATACAGCAGTCAATATAATTATAATCCAGGCAATAAAGGTAAAAAGTGTGGGGGGTAATGCAGTTTGATAAATATATTATTGGTTAAAGCAAATTCATGGTACTTAAGCAGTGTTGATCAAAATAATTTTACAGAAGCGATGTGATATTCTATATATATTGCTGCTCTTTGCACAATATTCAATAAACTCTTAAGAAAATGAGCTCCATATCAAAAGTAGCAACAAAATTTAGCTGAAAAATTATATTTCAAAAATAAATTCCTATTAATTCAGGAAGTGAAAGGTTTCCTCTTTTATTTCAGAACCAATTAAAGAATATAGTATCACAGGTATTATCTAAAAGAAGTGGATACAAAGTGAGAGAGAAGAAATTTAAATATGCCATGGGAACACAAGTGTTAAATCCTTATCTCAGACATACTTCTCAGATAGACGACACTTCAACAGAAAGGTATGAAATCTGGTGGAGAGTTGTCTCATTGGCAATCACATCACATCTAACTTTTATACACGTATCAAATCCTTACTGCCAGCATTAGTCCACTTCTCAAAGATAAGACACATTTGCAAAAAGTTAGGAATGTTTGTATTGAATAATTGAGAAACTTACAAAATATCTCTGTTTACATCAAAGATTTGCCAGACGAATCACAAGAAATCATACTCTCATCTATACAATCTACATGATCTAAAAATAATGGGCAGCCGACAAAAATATTAGGACACTATTGAATAATTGAACCATTTTAAACAATGGAAAAATATATTTTTATTTAAGGATAATGATAAATGACAGACTGTTTCTCATATGAGATTTTTTTTCTGTATAAATATATGCATGATATGTCAATGTAAAAAAAACAAGAACACAGAAAAACCAAAAGACACCTAGAGGTCTACATATGGTCATCAACAATTTGAATTGCTTTTATTCATGCGACACATAAAGAAAACATTAAAAAAGAAGCAAATTATTTTGGTACTAAACCCTCCATTTGTTAAAATTAATCAGAAGCATGACGAAAGTTTTATGAAAAAAATATTGGTTCAAATAAAGCACTTACTGTTCTCATATTAAAAAAAACAGGGAACAAGTGTAGGAAACATTGAAAACTTTTATCACAAGTTACTTGCAGGTACTAAACGCAAGCTAAAAGTACAGAATTTACATGCTTTCTTACGCTTGTCTTATATACAAATATATTTTACTTTTTGTTGGTAGTGAGGCCACATCAATAACAGCAAACGCACTCCACATCCCAGTCGTAAACCACCTTTTGATATTGGTAGTGCCAGGCTGCAGAACAGTTATCAACAGCACAATTTCCTGCTAGTAAAGGGCCGTAACTCTGTTTGAATTGCTGGAAACATTACAGGTATGTAATTCATGCAGTGGTTGTCTTTGTTGCTGTATATTATATTTGCATTTGGTTCAATTTATGTGCATGTAAATCTGGCTGTTTGTCTTCTCTTTTGAATAGTTTTATCTGAAATTCAAGTCATTTATAGGTGATTATGGGTATTGGTTTTGCTCATTGTTGAAGGCTATAGACTCAATTTTTAAGCTACTAGTCCAAAGTTGCTTAATTTTCTACTTAAAAATTTTAAAAATAATTATAATTTTACAGTAGGGTATTGGCAGTTGCACCATCAGACATGCTGTTGACCCTTGACTTTTAATTTTCATCTAATGTGATAAGGTAATTATATTTTGACATTAGTTCATTGGCAATGTTTATCAAGTACATTAACAGAGTTCTACCTACTCATTTAGAGATAAATGACATGGTTAATTAATATTGGACATGTTTCTCAGATTTTTAAACTGAATCAACTCATTTAAGTGTTCATTGGTCAATGTCAGTTTATTGATGTTTTAGCATGTTTCAGAATAGGTCAACACATTTGGTATGGAATATTGTAGGTGTACATGTCTGTCTGGCAGAGTTTATTCTGACCTTGACCTCATTGTCTGGATCTTTAAAATTGTTAAGTTTATGAGATATTTAAGTAACATTGTTATCATTTAGACATTCAACATAAAATAATGGTCAGTAAAAGAGAGTAAACATTTTAGGGTGTGCTCTCGTCTAATTATGAGAAAATCATTTCAAGGTGTGCAACCTCTTATTTTATTGAGATATCCATGTTCTAGTGCATTAAACATGTAATCTGACCTCACAGTAATTACAAATAAACTATTTCGTACACTTATATAAGGAATCTATTCTATTCGAGATATCTATTTGTTACAATTTTTGTTATATTTTTGTATTCACTACACAGAAGTTCTATAGATCCACTTGTATATCCCTGTAATTGATTATAAAATTCAGGCATCCAATCGAGGAATCTAAACAAGATAAATTCATATCCACACATAGTGACATTAAACTTTGCCAATCAAGTGTTTTCAGATACAACATAATCAAAATATTGTATACATCACCTTAAATACAACATTAAACACTTTCATTAACAAGTGAAATCGTGGAATGATTCTAAGATTGGAACACGGTAATATATTGTCAACTGGTGGAGTTTTGAACTACAGGGTTTACTCAAATAAGTAAATTACAGTTTGACTTTCCTCCAAGTTGATGTCTCGCTGTATATTTTAAAGCTTCTACGATCATTAAAGTGAACCAATATAGTGTGATTTAAGTTTTTATCAAATTAAGGGTGGATTGTCAAATAACACAATTTATTCAATCATTCATTAGTTAAATATTAACACTTTTTTTATGGCCCCGCAACAAAGCTTGTACATTATAGTTTAAGCCTTGTAAATGTTGCAAATAAGAGGAAATCTGAATCGTATTCGCATAAAACTTTCAGAAATCTTCTTATCTAAATCGCTTCAAACACACGTATTTGTTGTGTTTTAAATATGATGAGTTTACAATCGATTAGGTATGTAGCTTACTTGGCTAATTTTACTGTAATTTAGAGCTGACTCTTGACAATATTGTAAATCACAGTTTTCAAGCCGTTTTATTAATGATTCAGATATGGCTTTTTTCGTTGTGGAACCATAAATTTTTCGGATTTTAAGCTATTTTAGTCTGAACCACTATTTTTACATTAGGGGCTTTGGTATTTAAAAATTGGAAAAATCACATTATAGACAAATGTGTTTACCAATATTGTTCGATGAAAATGTTTGGATGGAGCTAAAAATGGTTTGAATGCAGTTTCAGTTTTGTTATTTGAAATTACGATAAGACATAATAATTTTGAAAATCCACAGTATAGACATTTTTTGCAAACCTCAATATTCTGAATTTAGGTATGTGAGTTATCCATGATGAGTTACAGATCAAGTTTAAGTTTCATTCGGCTCGGCTAATTTTTGCTGTAATTTCAATTTTGGGAAACTGGACTTTTATAAATACTTGAAAATCACAGTTATATGGACCTTTTTAGCTCACCTGTCCCGAAGGGACAAGTGAGCTTATGCCATCACTTGGCGTCCGTCGTCGTCCGTCGTCTGTCGTCGTCTGTCGTCGTCGTAAACTATTTCAAGAATCTTCTCCTCTGAAACTACTGGGCCAAATACTTTCAAACTTTAACTGAATGTTCCTTAGGGTATCTAACTTAAAATTGTATCCGAAGTTTTGATCTATCAACAAACATGGTCGCCATTGCTAAAAATAGAACATAGGGGTCAAATGCAGTTTTTGGCTTATAACTCAAAAACCAAAGCATTTAGAGCAAATCTGACATGGGGTAATATTGTTTATCAGGTCAAGATCTATCTGCCCTGAAATTTTCAGATGAATCAGACAACCCGTTGTTGGGTTGCTGCCCCTGAATTGGTAATTTTAAGGAAATTTTGCTGTTTTTGGTTATGATCTTGAATATTATTATAGATAGAGATAAACTGTAAACAGGAATAATGTTCAGCAAAGTAAGATTTACAAATAAGTCAACATGACGGAAATGGTCAGTTGACCCCTTTAGGAGTTATTGCCCTTTATAGTCAATTTTTAACCATTTTTCGTAAATCTTAGTAATCTTTTACAAAAATCTTCTCCTCTGAAACTACTGGGCCAAATACTTCCAAACTTTAATTGAATGTTCCTTAGGGTATCTAGTTTGTAAATTGTATCCAAAGTTATGATCTATCAACAAACATGGTCGCCATTGCTAAAAATAGAACATAGGGGTCAAATGCAGTTTTTGGCTTATAACTCAAAAACCAAAGCATTTAGAGCAAATCTGACGTTGGGTAATATTGTTTATCAGGTCAAGATCTATCTGCCCTGAAATTTTCAGATGAATCAGACAACCCGTTGTTGGGTTGCTGCCCCTGAATTGGTAATTTTAAGGAAATTTTGCTGTTTTTGGTTATTATCTTGAATATTATTATAGATAGAGATAAACTGTAAACAGGAATAATGTTCAGCAAAGTAAGATTTACAAATAAGTCAACATGACGAAAATGGTCAGTTGACCCCTTTAGGAGTTATTGCCCTTTATAGTCAATTTTTAACCATTTTTCGTAAATCTTAGTAATCTTTTACAAAAATCTTCTACTCTGAAACTACTGGGCCAAATACTTCCAAACTTTAACTGAATGTTCCTTAGGGTATCTAGTTTGTAAATTGTATCCGAAGTTATGATCTATCAACAAACATGGTCGCCATTGCTAAAAATAGAACATAGGGGTCAAATGCAGTTTTTGGCTTATAACTCAAAAACCAAAGCATTTAGAGCAAATCTGACGTTGGGTAATATTGTTTATCAGGTCAATATCTATCTGCCCTGAAATTTTCAGATGAATGAGACAACCTGTTGTTGGGTTGCTGCCCCTGAATTGATAATTTTAAGGAAATTTTGCTGTTTTTGTTTATTATCTTGAATATTATTATAGATAGAAATAAACTGTAAACAGCAATAATGTTTAGCAAAGTAAGATCTTCAATTAAGTCAATTTGACCAAAATTGTCAATTGACCCCTTAAGGAATTATTGCCCTTTAAAGACTTTTTTTTCACAATTTGTTCATCATGTTGACTTACTTTAAAAAATCTTCTCCTTTGAAACTGCTGTATCAATTTCAGCCAAACTTAGGCTAAATGAGTTTCAGAGTATCTAGTATAAATTTTATATTTTATTTCCTTGTATGTCAAGAAACATAGCTCCTATGGCTAAAATAGAACATAGGAGAAAATGATTATTTTTTTTGGCTTTTGAAGAAAATAGGACGATCCAAAAAGCCAAAATAATCATTGATAAGAGATTTAACCAAAAGAATTAAGGTGAGCGATTCAGGCTCTTGAGAGCCTCTTGTTTCTAAATGCTTTCAGATATTGGGTTGATTTTTGGTATGTGAGCTAACCATGATGAGATACAGATCAAGTTAAAAAGTTTTGTTCCGCTCCGCTAACTTTTACCAAAATTAAGGGTTTACAACTTTAAAAATTGCTGGAAATCACAGTTATATAGACTTTTTTCTATACGCCTCCACATTTTGAGCTGATTTTTTATATGTGAGTCTACCATCATGTTTGCGTCCACATGTGTTATTGAAATGGCAAATTTTTTCAAGTTTTTGAGACAGGGCCATTCGTGTCGCTTTGACACATCTAGTTTATCCATGCAGTCAGAAAACAAATAATGAAAAAATACACCAGATATTTTTATTATAGCACCTTTAATTATACCAGTATAATCATACAGTTATTATAACCATAACTGCCATATTGGACAAATCAAAACAAAATAAAATCTATAAATCAAGGCTACATCTCTGCTTGAATGTACAGTTGCTGAGCTTTCAATGACAATATTTATAGAAGTTAAACCCATTCAACAAAATGCTAATGTGTAAATATAACACATATATGTTTGTTGAAAGACAATAAATCATCACAAATAAATAAACTGTCCTATTGCTGCTGTATTTAAAGTCCTCATGTTTTTAAAAAGTTAAATACTAAATCGACTAGCTACTACACTGATATATATGTCATTATGTGTTTATAATACATGTCTAATGGTGTCCATGATAAAACAATTCCCATTCATTTATCAAGATCTTAATTTTAATTGAATTCATTCAACAATTCTTAAATTTCTAATTCAAAAGCCTATTGAAATCTCCTTTTTCTTTGGAATTTCTCAGTTGACATTTATAAAAAATCAAAGCATCACTTAGCAAAGTTGGCAAGGATTATCTAGAAAGCTTATCAAGTATTCTACTATATATACTTTTTTTCTGCAAATAAGTGGGTCAACTACAGTGTCAAATGAAATACGGGAGTTTCATTATTTTCATCCTTTGAAGAAATAAAGCATAGTCATGAGTCATTTTGAAAAAGTTCTAAGAGCCTAGAAATAGTATCAAAGGGTTTATATTTCTAATTCAGAAGTAAGAGATATATAAACGCACTTCATAACTTATTAAAAATCTTTAAAAGCTAATCAAACATATTATAAATAGAATACACATACATGCTTAACAATGATTGAATAATTCACATTCCATCTTCACACTTAATCCAGCAAAAGCATAAGACTGGCTATTCATGCCTTACAATCATACACATGTATTTTGTTTCTGAGCTAGAAAACAGGAACTACATGATGATGATGAGGGTACATATCACATTAAATGGTAAATATGAACAAATATATCACAATTTTGCTTGTACAGATCCAGCCATAAGGTTTTTCATGTCTGTCAGACTTTGCCTAACCGAGTTAGCCATGTTATTAGAGTCAGTTTCTGGACTACAGTTGAAGGCAGACACACCAAATATAATCTGGGATTCCTGAGGATTATAACACAGTCCATAGCCATTAGGTACTACAGGACCAAATACTAAAACAGCTTCTTCTTTTGATGGAACCTGAAATCAAAAATGAATTATTGGTGTTGGCATAAAATCTGAAAGATTTCTTCCTTTAACACAGATCTTAATTTTACTGAGGGCTATACCAGAAAAAAATGTTTTGGGGGGTTGGAAGGCACATTATATTAATAATACATGGGTGATGGGTATCAGAGCAACTTTTCACACTATAATGCACTATAATTCTCAATTACAATTGTCTGGGTGGCAGGTGCTGACAAAAACTGCCTTCCAACACCCCCATACATTTTTTTCTGGAATAGCCCTGATGCAAATATATGAAAGAGCATTATTCAAAATTATGATAATTGACCTATAGAGTTAAGGGGGTACAGATAATATAACCTAACTGTGATATAAGCATATACTTATAAAGATCACCAATATTTGTTCAATGACCTTGTACTACAATGTACTTTTAAATGGAGTGTTGATAAAACTCTGAAAAAAAAATCTATATATTCAATGATATTACTCTAAGCTAATGGTTGAAGACAAAACAGTTAAATTTTGGGGACTGAGTTTTCAGTGATTTTATTTTGAAAAAATCTTTACACACTATCAAATAACAATATACATGTACATTGTATAAATTTACGAATAAAGTTAATAAAATTTATTGAAATAAGAACACTTCTTTTGATAAATCCTCATTAACCCCCTAAAAACAACAACAGAAAACACCCTGTTATACAGTACAAAAACATTTAACACAAGTAACTGTTGGTGTTTTTTTTTAAATTGGTAACTCATTATAATTGAAAGCATCAAAGTAAAATGTACCAACCTGACTGGTAGATAATTTAAAATGACAACTGGTACTGTAGGTTTGGTCCATATGTAAATCAGGAACATTCATTCCATTCTTTATTGCAGCAAGTTTTAATCCTAGCAAATGTCTATCAATTCCTTGTCCATTTATAGCCTGTAAAATAAATCTCATTATTTAACAGCTGTTTTTTCCACTTTTTAAACACATTATCTTTGTGAATATGTACTGTGTTTGTTGTCTCCCTTCTTTTATTTAGTTTTAGTTTTATTGTCATGTATTGTAATTTAAAATAGTTGAATGAAAAAAAAATCACCACAATTATTTGCACACTTTAATTTAAACTGTAATTGTACTGCTCCTCAGGGCGACTTGATTGACAAATAAAAATTGTTGTTGTTGTATACACTTCACTATTTAACAGAGTGATAAACATTCATAAGATCACAATATATCATTGTTTACATTCTACATTTGTATATCGGAGTAACAAAGATTGTGTCAGGAATTTTCATTTTCGATGCGGGAGAAGCAACATGTATGTCTCACTGTTCTCTCATCTTCTAGGACTTTCATCGCAGGCATGACAAAAACTACTTTTAATAAACCAATATGAAATGAAAATTATAATTTTAATATAACATCTTTCACTTTTAAATAAAAACTATCCGTTTAACATTAATGCTGGTAGATACAGCATGGTTACTGTTATTTAATTTTGATTGATATTTGGCTGTCAATTTCAAACTGTCTTTAACTCCACTAAAATTCAAATTTTGAGTATTTTTTTTTAATGTGTCAAACAGGAAACGCTGCATACAAATCATGTTAATAAAGTTAGAGATTTTATTGATTTTATGTATGCCAAACATATTACGGTTTATCCAAATTCACGATAAAACAAGAATGTGTCCCCAGTACACGAATGCCCACTCGCACTATCATTTTCTATGTTCAGTGGACCGTGAAATTGGGGTAAACCCTCTAATTTGGCATTAAATTAAAAAGATCATATCATAGGGAACATGTATACTAAGTTTGAGGTCGATTGGACTTCAACTTCATCAAAAACTACCTTGACCAAAAACTTTAACCTGAAGCGGGACATACGGACGAACGAACGGACGGACGAACGAACGAACAGACGGACGAACGGACCAGAAAACATAATGCCCCTCTACTATCGTAGGTGGGGCATAAAAAAATGCAAATATCTTTAAATTTACACTTTTGAGAAAATCTCTTTTTTCTCTCCATAGCAACCTATCATAAACTTGGAATAATGCCATAACCAAAACAATTTCTTAATATTTTTAAGGATAAATTTAAAGTTTGCAATTTCATACAATTCAAAAGATAATAAAGATGCTGTATTGTCAGTAATAAGAGAGAAATTTTGAGATCCAAAGATTTAAAAAACATCTAAAGTCCAACAGTATACATACTTCATTAACGTAATTTTTATGAGAGTTGACAGCTTTCTTCAGAAGTTCTCTTTTCTGCTCCTGCGACACATTAGTATCACACATCCCTTTACAGAATGCTAATGATTCAATTGAACAAGATCTTATTGTGTCTGTTCTTCCATGTTGATATTTCCGTAAAGAAGCTGTTTCGTATGTAGCACAGGGCTCATTATATAACCTAAATAATACAAACAATAAATGTTAAAACATAAAATAATACTTGTAAAAGGAAAACATCTGCTGTCAAATTCTTTTTTATTGATTTGACTGAAATTCTTAGGTTTGATTTATAGTATACTTCAACACATTTTCTAAATTTAAGGATGTCCATAAGAAACAATTAACAGTGCATGGACTTATTATGAGAGATTGGCATTTCCTCGCTTTTGCATTTGCGCTGATCTACATTTCATTTGCACTGATTTTTCTTTCATTTGCGCCTATTTTTTATTTTCATTTATGCCAAATTTTTTACTGATAATTACAGGTGAATAAATATAAAACATGTGTGCTAGGGACCAATAGTAATACTATCCAGGGTCAGTTATTTCATTTATACGACCCTCTATCCACCACTTGTGAATTTAATGTCCCATAATACATGTATATAACCATAGACTGACAGTACGAATTTTATCTTCCGATATCTGAATGTGAATTCATGTACTGTGATTCTCCACAAATGGAGTCTTTTAATATGTTAGCATAGAAGAATACTTCCATTGATCCTACAAAAACAGATGCCAACAATAACGACTTGTAAGGTTTAAATGTGTTTTATGAATTTATTTCAATCTTAGTCATCAACTTCTTCGTCTGTTGGAATTTTTAAGATTTTTTCTCTGTACCGTTTTTATAAAGGGACATAACACCATTACTAACCGTGTATGAAATAAGCCCCGCCCCCTTCTTACCTAATATGGAATATAAAGGGACGTAACTCCACTACTAACCGTGTATGAGATAAGTCCCGCCTCCCTACTAACCTAATATCAAATATACACGGTTTGCACGCGGACGCTTTTAACCAATCATATTCCTGGAAATGTATAGGAGGTAAGATAAAAGATGATGTGGTATCAGGGACAATGAGATAACTCTCCATCCAAGTCATGTTATTTTCATTTATCATTATAGACCTCTTCCGCTAGCCACTTGTACGAATGTAATGAATTGTTAATCATAACATGTATATAACCAGACTTTTTCCTTGACCGTAATGTAGTTCTATAGCCTCTGTCTTTCGGTCATCTGCCCAATGGTTATGCTCATTCTGTGGTCAGACCATCAGAATTCATGGTGTCTCTGGCTTTACATGATTTTATGGTTCATTAGTCAGATATGTTTATGTTTCTGGACATTACCTTCCGATATGTATGGCTTTGAAGATTAAAGAATTGACTCCTCGGCTCGTTATAGTGTACAACAATTTCCAGAACAATATGAATCAAAACATAAATGAGTGAACAACATTTAACACAACAGATTTTACCAATGGTATAGTACATTTACAAGTATTAACCTGTAAATCTAATAAGGAGCAAATAAATAAAAAAATTGGCGCAAATGAAAGAATGAAATTTTTAAAATGGTGCAAATGTTTACGCCCATCCGTGTGTATTTTGGATTAGATGCCATCTATAAATTAACCATCCAAATGACTGTTGAAGACTGCATAAACATAACTATAAATGTGTATAGAACAAGATTCATAAAATGTCTTTTTAATTTCATGTCATAGATTAAAAAACATTGTAAATCATTGATATAAATATAAGGAGATATTGTATGATTGTCAATGAAACAACTATCAAACAAAGTCCAAATAAAGTGAATGTAAGCAATTATAGTCAACTGCACAGCCTTCAACAAAGAGGTCCCCATCATGAGTAATATAAACAACGCAATTGAGAAAAGTAAAAATGCTTTTTAGGGCTAAATCAGTCTATGAAACGACTCTATTGTTTTATTTTTCATGCTGGATTTTTTTAATTTAAATAACTGAGTATGTTCACAATTCCATATTTCAATTTGAGGTAAAGAATTTCCATATGCTTAAATGAGACTTAAGGTATGGTTGTGTTAAGTACTTCATTCTCTGAATGAATTTATAAAATGTGCAATTCAATAGTTATCAATGGTACCAGGCTTAATAATTTGATATGCCAGACATGCCATCAATGTGCCATCTATTTATGCTAAAATTAGATATCTGATGTAAATTCTACACTTAGTTTTTTGTTTATTTAAAGTTTTTTAAACTTCTGCTGACAATACTTGTTTTCTAAATAATACAACACCATAAGTTATAATATGTTAACTACATTTATATCAGTATTATGAACAATGATAACAAACTGTTGTTTTCTCTATTGTTTTTCCCCTAGTGTCAAATCTGAAACTTGATTATGAAGAGTGATACAAACCTATAGAAAGCTAACTGGAAAGCAGTCTGTATGACAGAGTGATACAAACCTATAGAAAGCTAACTGGAAAGCAGTCTGTAGACAAGTGATACAAACCTAGAAGCTAACTGAAGCAGTCTGTGTAACACTGATTATGAAAGAGTGATACAAACCTATAGAAAGCTAACTGGAAAGCAGTCTGTATGTAACTATCTGGACTTAATTTTACAGATTTAGGAAAGTTTTTTCCGTAGTCTGTAAATTTGGCTACTGTTAAATCTAGGTCTTTAACTTGCCTACAAATAACAACATTTCAATAAAACATTTGTTGACACTTTTATCTCAGTAAATTATGTTTGTAAATATGAGATTGCAAAGTTTATAAAATGTTCAACAATACATATATACAGAATGTAACATTTTGCTTTCTCTCAGCCAAACAGTAATTTTCAGGGTTAAAAACACAGATAAATATGTGCAAGCATAAGACGAGTTGTTGTTAAAACACAAAATTGTGCAAATGTAGGACACCTGTACATTCGGAGATAATAATCTGTTCAATAATTTTTTTCAATCAAAGTCTAACCATATTAAGGCAGATTAACTACCCCTAGGTCACATTCTAAACTGAGATGTGATACTTTCATTAATAACTAATGGCATGTAAAATTATATATAAGTGCCTCGTATTCCATATGCTTAATTCTTGAACAGCCCTAAGCATTCGTATCTTACAAACTTGTTAACTTACTTGTCTAAGTCTTTTTTGGCTTGGTCTATTGCCTCTAAAGATTTATTATCCAAGTTAAATTCTAGCTTCTCCACTGGTTTGACATTCTCTGCTGGCAGCCCTTCATCATGTTCTGTTTTACTACAATACAGTCACAGATAAGTATTTATACAACCAACAACAAGTTATCCCTATGTATAATACAATATGAATAGATCCTTTAATTGGTACATGTGGTTTTATTGGATTTATCAAATTGAGATAGTAAAATTTCAATAATTCAGCTATTAATATTGAAGAAATTCTATAATCCACAAGAAAGTTTGTAAAAAGTAAAATCACAAAAATACTGAACTCAGAGGAAAATCTAATCGAAAAGTCCATAATCACACGGGCAAAATCAAATGATAAAACACATAAACAACCGTTCACACCCTGAAATGTCTCGCCTTCTTTACTAATCATTGATATTATGTTGATAGTCCTAAATATAAAGCTTTATTACAACTGTCACATAAACTCAACATTAACCAAGAAAACTTAAAACATTGATCAATGAACCATGACATTGAGGTCAAGGTCAGATGAACCATGCCAGGCAGACATGTACAGCTAACAGTTCTTCATTACAACAAATATAGTTGACTTATTGCTTATAAATTAAGAAAAACAGACCAAAACACAAATACTTTACACTTAGTATGAAAATGAAAATAAGGTCAAGGTCAAATAAAACCTGCGTGACAGACACAGAGATCATAAAATATTTCCATACACCAAATATAGTTGACCTAGTGCATAAAGCACTCGAAAAATAGACCAAAACTCAAAAAACTTAACCTTGACCACTGAACCATGAAAATGAGGTCACGGTCAGATAACACCTGTCAGCTAGACATGTACACCTTACAATCATTCCATACGCCAAATATAGTAGACCTATTGCATATAGTATAAGAAAAACAGACCAAATCACAAAAACTTAACTATAACCACTGAACCATGAAAATGAGGTCAAAGTCAGATGACACCTACCAGTTGGACATGTACACCTTACAGTCCTTCCATACACCAAATATACTAGACCTGTATTGCTTATAGTATCTAAGATATGGACTTGACCACCAAAACTTAACCTTGTTCACTGATCCATGAAATAAGGTCTAGGTCAAGTGAAAACTGTCTGACAGGCATGAGGACCTAGCAAGGTACACACATACCAAATATAGTTATCCCATTACTTATAATAAGAGAGAATTCAACATTACAAAAAATGTTAACTTTTTTTTCAAGTAGTCACTGAACCATGAAAATGAGGTCAAGGACATTGGACATGTAACTGATGCAAACTTCATAACATGAGGCAGCTATATACAAAGTATGAAACATCCAGGTCTTAAACCTTCTAAAATATAAAGCCTTTAAGAAGTTAGCTAACGCCGCCGCCGTAGCCGCAGCTGCCAGATCACTATCCCTATGTCGAGCTTTCTGCAACAAAAGTTGCAGACTCGACAAAAACAAATGGACAAGAACTGTCATATTCCTGACTTGGTACAGGCATTTTCAAATGTAGAAAAATGTGGATTAAACCTGGTTTTATAGCGCTAAACCTTTCACTTTGATGACAGTCTCATCATATTCCGTTATATTTACAATGATGCATGAACTAAACAGACATAATAAATAAAATAGTCAAAATATGGGTACGTCTGTTTATCTGATGAAATCAAATAAATATTAATTTTTTATTAAAGAAAATCCCCAATTCTCCACAAGAGACCAAATAACACAGATATTAACAACCATAAGTAAAACAGCTGACAACAGGGCTTTTGTGTGACTTACCAGAATTCTGCTACATGATTCATGAGGCTGACAACAGGGCTTTTGTGTGACTTACCAGAATTCTGCTACATGATCCATGAGGCTGACAACAGGGCTTTTGTGTGACTTACCAGAATTCTGCTACATGATCCATGAGGCTGACAACAGGAGGTCCTTCCGCTGTTGTATGTTCATAACTCAAACCACAAATACCATTCCTACCAACCACAAACTGAAATCATTAAAAAAAATAACAGTCAATCCCATATATAACTTCTGTAAGTTTGGTCAGGGTCAAAGTGGTGGACAACATGACTGAAAACAATCCTAACAAGTATGAGGGATTTCTGTTAAACAGACTAAGAATAGTTGTATTCAATTTCATAAGGTGTCTTTGTAAAAATACTAGCACAAATAGTCATAATTCCTGTAAAATTTGTCAAATCAAACAGTTAAGACAATCTAAAGACAATATATGTCCTACCAAATATGAAAACTATGTGTCAAACGATCTCCTAGCATTGAATTGTTTCGAATTGATGAAGACCATTACCATATCCCCTAAGGCCCTTATAAATACATACTGTTAGTTCAGCAGCTAAGTTCATTTTGGCAGTGGGTAGATTTTACAAATCCTTTTTTTTCATTCATAAATAAATTTGGGCAATTGGATGATTCCAGCTAAACCTTAATATCTTTTCATTTATAGTTATTTAACACCATTGGGCAAGATAACATGTATAGTCAGGCAAAACTAAATGTTGCCTGCCACTTACCTGTATAGTTTTATCAAACCATCTGTTGCCTGTATTTAATTGACTGCCACCACCGTGTAACATCATTTTAGCCGCTACACTTCTCTCGTCAGACATGTCCCCAGGCAAAAGTTCATCAAGACAGAGCACAAAAATACTTCTCTTTATATTCTGTATTGATGCTTGGTTTGTTTTATCTGAAATACATGTACAAGTAATAGTACAGTACATGAGTTAGATGCTCATACCGAAGTTTACCAAAACGTAAATATAAAACTCCCATAAATTGAATTAATAGTGTTTAAATAATTATGACTGACATAACTCTATCATCAAAAAATTCTTTTGCACGACAAAATAAACCGAACAATCACCATATTACCATATTACATTGAAAATAAAATGAACATTACTTCGGAAGGATTATTTTTGAAAATTCAGGGACATCTTATCCCTCGTATAACTAGACCGACTCTAACAGATAACACTTTCATCTGAAGAAAGCTATGGGCAAAAAGGAAGAAAAAAAATTCTTTTTTTAATTCATTTATTAAGATTAAGTAAAGAGTAGATTTGAGCGGAATGTGTGACCATAATATATTCAAAAAGTATCAATTATATATAAACATAAAAATTCAAAAATACATGATTATTGATGGGATTACTAAATTGTCCGTTTTAGTTCTGCAAATATTGATTATTTCCAATTGTACATGTATACCTTTAACTAAATGATTATAAGCTTTAGCCCAGGTGTTTCTATTCTCAGAAGTCAGAATACCAACTGGTGTACTAGAATTTTTAGACATTTCAACGACTTTCTGCAGCTGGTTATAAATCTGGTCAACACTTAGAGGCTTGTGATTTTTACCATAGGCTTCTAATGAGAAAAACTAAATGAAAAACAAAACAATCATATTAGTTAATCACAAAACAATCATTATAAAATGTTCAGGCCTGTCAATAAGAAGCAGTACCCCATACATTTATATTGTACACTGATGATAACTTTAAACTTAATTAAGTGCTTGTTATATAAGGAATTTATTTATAGGAAAGTTCCAACTGCAAATGAGAAACCTATCACTTCATATAAAAGGTATTGCTAATAAAATATGATTGTTGTCTCATTGATGTATACCTAATTCTTCTCTCATTCTTTCTCAATAAACAAAATTCAAATGTCTGAAAATTGACAGTATTTATCAAATTTATTAAATATTTATTTTTAAAGAAACAAAAGACCTACATTCCCATGACCTTTTCACTAACTGGGAAGTATTTGTTTTAGAAGAAAGTTTTTTTCAATGCCAACATTATTTATTCTGCCTCAAGAGATTTTCAATGAGTAAACATAGTTTTAAAAAATTAAAACAACATGTTTGACAGACACCCTTGATGTTTTTTATAAAAAGTAAAAAAAATATAAGTAGGCTATACCCATGACATTCCAACAGTATGTAATTAAACTATTATGGAAGTGATAATGCCACAGAACAACATGTTTGACAGACACCCTTGATGTTTTTTTATAAAAAGTAAAAAAAATATAAGTAGGCTATACCCATGACATTCCAACAGTATGTAATTAAACTATTATGGATGTGATAACGTCATAAAATTGATCAATTATAATTTCAAAAATTATTAAAAAAATAATTTAAAAAAGCACCTGCTATCTCGTTTTATTAAAAACAAGTCTAGTTATTTTTATGAGTTACAATTAATGAACAAAACAGATTAGTTATTTTAAAGAATTCAATTCTTTAAGGGTATTTAGTATTTAGAATAGCTCCTAACATTTGTACAAATTTGGTATTTGTTGTAGAATTTTCTCATTGGCAATAACAACACATCTTATAATATCTTAATTCAAATAAAGTTTAAAGTAAATTATGCACATAAATGTAAATTTTGAGATCAAAGAAGGGATAATTTCATAATTCCAGAATAATTCCTCTCAATGTATCCACTACTTACTGTATTATTGTGAATAACTGTAACATGGGTTGGAGGGTTTGGTTCATCGGGGGAAAACATTCCCACATATCCTTCTTAAGTCCAGGTGTGCGGCAGGCAGATAAGATTTTATAAAACTGTGTCATACACAATGGATTCTTTCCCATATATTCTACTTCTAGTGTCTGTCTGTAATTAAATCATTTCATTATACAAGTATGGATATTCATTGATATAAAAAAAATAATAATGTGCTGTTCTGTACACCAAAAAAAAAGAACATTTAGGCCACACAAATTTGATTCCTTGTTCGACGGACCCGCCTGCACCTATTTTTTTCAAAACAGAAAAAATTTTAATTTTATATTCCCGCTTGCCGCATCCGGAAATGTAATCATGTCCATTTCCAGCACCGTTTTTGTTGTTGTAAATATTGTAAAAAGATATTAACACTTGTATATAAAAATATAACAGAGAAAAATACCTGTACAGAACAAAACATTGGTTTCCTTCCCCCTTACTTATATTCCCTATCAAAAAATGTTTGTTGTTAGAATATATAAGTAATAGCTTTTCAAACTAGAGGCTCTTAAGAGCCTGTGTCGCTCACCTTGGTCTATGTGCATATTAAACAAAAGACAGATGGATTAATGACAAAATTGTGTTTTGGTGATGATGATGTGTTTGTAGATCTTACTTCACTGAACATTCTTGCTTCTTACAATTATCTCTATCTATAAACTTGGACCTATAGTTACAGAGGAAAATTTTCTGTTAAAATTTACAAAAATTTATAAAATTTATGAAAATTGTTAAAAATTGACTGTAAAAGACTTATTTGTAGATCTTACTTTGCTGAACATTATTGCTGTTTACAGTTTATCTCTATCTATAATAATATTCAAGATAATAACCAAAAACGGCAAAATTTCCTTTAAAATTACTAATTTTGGGGCAGCAACCCAACAACGGGTTGTCCAATTCAACTGAAAATTTCAGGGCTGACAGATCTTACCTTGATAAACAATTTAACCCCCATGTACGATTTGCTCTAAATGCTTTGATTTCAGAGTTGTAAGCCAAAATCTACATTTTACCCCTATGTTCTATTTTTAGCCATGGCGGCCATCTTAGTTAGTTGGCTGGGTCACCGCACACATTTTTCAAACTAGATACCTCAATGATGATTGTGGTCAAGTATTATTAAACTTGGCCCAGTAGTTTTAGAGGAGAAGATTTTTAAGGCATGTCTGTTCATATTTACATACTCACTCATCAACCATAATTTTATAGTCCAATACTCCAGCCACAAGTTTGGCAGCATATCTAAAATAAAAGTCAGTTTAATATTACATCTCATAATAAAAATACAGTGAAACTTGTCCAAACCGAACACCCACAGGACTTTGCGTTTTGTTCGGTTTTCACAGGTGTTCGGATTGTAGAGGTAGACGGAAGTTGACATCAAAATAATTTTGGCAGGAATAATAGGTGACACAACAGCCGACAGTTTATTTTTGTGTTGATTTAGATGTAAATGTAAAAATAAAAGAAGATAAAAGATAGACGTTTTGCTACATTTTTGTTTATAAATCAAACGCCACTCCGTCAATCACGCTCGTCGTTGGGAGATGTCCGACGTGGAGCGATTTTGCTTTTTATACTTCTTTATTTAGTTAATATGGAACCAGGTGCTCCGCAGGCCGCAGCTTTATACGGCCGCAGAGGTCGAAACCCTGAACAGTTGGGGAAAGTATGGACACAATATTCAAGCTTGATACAGCTCTGAATTGGGATTGTGATCAAATTTTTGACATGATAATATGAGTTTCTGACACAAAACAAATGTCAAGATCTTACAAATCTATTGCGCAATATTGTGCAATTAAAGATTTCTTCTTCAAACTTTTCAAAAATTTGGAATTTGAGAAATATGGAGAAAAAAAAAATTGAAAACTACTACCACACCCCTTTTTTTTTGTAATTAGTCCAAAACCTAAAACCTGACATTTTTTAATACATAATTTACAAGAAGGGTAAGGGAGGTAAATCCAAACATACCCTATATTGTATGTTAAATGTTTTTGAATTACCTCTCTTACACTGCTTTTTTGTCTAGATTGTCCATTGACCAGAAAAAACTACTTTTTCCCCTTTTTTGCCCCTATTTCCAAAACATTTTGAGCCATGACCCCCCAGAGGCAATACTTACTATCTCTTCATGGTATGGAAACTTGTGGTATAATTTCATACACTTAAACACCAGTTATTGTTTAAAAACTACAAAAATGCTTATTTTGGGTCCCCTTTTTGGCCCCTTATTCCTAAACTATTCAAAAAAAATCCCAGCTTTCCTTTAGTGGTAATGAACCATCTGGTAAAAATTTGTAGAGATCCATTCCCTAAAACTAAAGTAATTGTCCGGAAACTAAATGCGCCTTCGGACGACACAGAGAATGAAGACACAGACGGAGAAGACATGATAGCATTTTAAGTCGAAAAATATTTTTTGCAGTCTTATAAAAATTGCTACCACATTATGTAGTAACATGAATTAATAAATAAATGATAATAAAATACTTTCCTTTTCTGTTCAAGTGTAGAAACTGTACCAGTGTGTGTTACAGATTTTGTAAATTTTTATGTCAAAAACAAAGCTATCACACAAGATTTATAACCATCATAAAATTCTGGCAAGAATTTGTACACAAGAGCACTAACAATGCAATTTTCTATAAAATCAATATTTCCAAGAGGACATTACTCTGATTTTCAAAATTTGTTTCAGATATTGATGATATAAACCTATAAAATAAATTTCATACAAATCTGCAAAAAAATAAAACACATGTGAGTGCAAATAATGTAATTTTCAATATCTTAAATATTTGCAAAGGCATGATAGAAAGGGACAGACAGACAGATGGGCAGATGTCCTCTATTTCTATGTCCTATTAACATCATCATCTGTGAGTCTATAGAATCACTGTTTTAAACCTAAGATGTCAAAAGGTTTCTGTGTGATAATGACCCCATTCCTAAGATGTCAAAAGGTTTCTGTGTGATAATGACCCCATTCCTAAGATGTCAAAAGGTTTCTGTGTGATAATGACCCCATTCCTAAGATGTCAAAAGGTTTCTGTGTGATAATGACCCCATTCCTAAGATGTCAAAAGGTTTCTGTGTGATAATGACCCCATTCCTAAGATGTCAAAAGGTTTCTGTGTGATAATGACCCCATTCCTAAGATGTCAAAAGGTTTCTGTGTGATAATGACCCCATTCCTAAGATGTCAAAAGGTTTCTGTGTGATAATGACCCCATTCCTAAGATGTCAAAAGGTTTCTGTGTGATAATGACCCCATTCCCTATTCTTATCCCTTTGTCCTGTGGTTTTATTCTACTATAAATCAGTTGTCATTCATGAGTATCAGGTTTTTTTTACAGCACAATTTCAAGATAAACCTGAACCAACAACCTCTTATTATAGCCTTTGTCATGTAGAATCTATGTACAATATATATTAGAGCAATGAAAGAAAAATATGAACTTTTTTGTATGAGGCTGAGAAACTGGGGAAGAGCTAGTTTCTACCAAGCCCTTCCCCAGTTTTGCACTGAGTACAAAAAAGTTTATATTTTTATGACATTGACATAAATATATTTTTTTTTATACTGCAACTAGTTTATATTTATTTCCTAAATATAGTAACATAGCTTTATTTTTTGCAATGTCAGTTTCATCATGGAGCACTTTTCTACAATCAGGGGTTCAATATAAGGGAAGAAAATAAGTTTAAAATTAGTGTTACAGTTTTTAAAAATAGCTACCAATGTATTAATCTAAGTTGTAGTATAAAAACAATATTAGGTCAATGTCATAAAAATATAAACTTTTTTGTATCGGCAAAAAACTGGGGACGGGCTCAATACAACCTCACCCTTTCTCAGTTTCTCACCCTCGTACAAAAAAAAAATATTTTTATGACATTGACCTTATAATATATAGTTATCTTATACCTAAGTTGTCCAGCTGTATCTGTATAATTCTGTTTTGGTAAAACAATTCCAGGACTGACGTGAATTACTACAGGATTTCTGAATTCTAAATAAGCTACACTGGCCCACCAGTCTGATAACTGAAACATAAAATAAATGATTTTAACACTGCCTTTCTGTAATGTACAAATATGAAATACTTTCAAAATTGAAAAGGATTTTAATTTCACCAATCCAAAACACAATTTCTAATTGATTTAAGAATATTCCAGTTAGTAAGTCACAAGCCTAACAATTCTGGAATAACAAATCAAATCTCAATCTCAATTTTGACTTTTTGACAGAATTTTGAACAGATATTTTTTTTTGTACGTAGCTTTGAATATTTAAAGACAAAAACATCTTACTACCATGTAGATCAAAGACTAAAAACTGTCAAACTTTCTAAGTGTGGAGAGCCCTTTGACATATCAATAGTGTAGACACCTGTCTATTGTTGTAGACACCTGTCTATTGTTGTAGACACCTGTCTATTGTTGTAGACACCTGTCTATTGTTGTAGACACCTGTCTATTGTTGTAGTCACCTGTCTATTGTTGTAGACACCTGTTGTAGACACCTGTCTATTGTTGTAGACTGTATTTTTACATAGAGATGTTATTTGATTGGTTGTGTTAGATTGCTGTCTCATTTCAATTCCATCATTCACATCTTTTTATTCTAACTCTTTTTTAAGAAGATTTACACATTTTACTTATATCTCAAACCTTTTATCATGTTTATGGAAAATAAAGAAATTTTCGTCTGCTTATAATTGAAAATGACGACATCTTACCCAGTTTACTTCCTTTGTAGCTCTTTCTTCTAAGAACTTCTGTAATTTTGGTCCAGAATCCTTTCTGAACTCCTCAACATACTGTAATTATAAGTATATTGGTCAACAAGATATCTTTCCAATATCAGACCTGAACATGGTAGACATTGGAGCTATTGAACAGTACTGTATGGGTTAATCTCATTGTATAAAACCAAACAGTTGTCTATAATCATGATAATGATTATCATGATTATAATAATTATCATGATTATAGACAACTGTACGGTTTTATACAATGAGATTAACCCATACAGTATGGTCCAATTAATTGCTTACATCCACTTTATTTGAAATTTGGTGGATAGTTGTCTCATTGGCTATCATACCATATCTCCTTATTTCTTTAATAAAAAAGATGCCACCAACAGTCTTCTTCAGACCTACATAATCATGATAATGGTCTCTTTAAAAGAAACATTACAAAATAAGTGTAACTATAATAGTATATTTTCATTATACAATTCTCCAAAGTGCTGTGTTTTTTAAACTGGCATATGTATTATGTTTTATATTGTGTTATTAATTCTGAACCAGATTGCAGTCATTAATCACAACTTCACTGATACATGTATTTTAAATAGCATTTAAAAAATGTAATAATTAGGAATTTTTTTCAAAATCTAACATCTTGAAAATCTTGACCTTTGGTTTAGTTGGAGTTGTTTAGAAATGTTTAGCATCATAGTCATTCGTGACATTTCAGGAGTATGAATAAATAAAACAAGAGGCTGTCGAGTCACAGACAGCAAACCGGATTTTCCTGCAGAGGTAAAACCCTGAACAGTTGAGCAAGTATGCACACAAACTTTTAGCTTAATTAAAACAGCTCTGAATTTGGATTGTGATTGAATATTTAAAATAGATTATTATCTAATTATTAAAGTCATCATAAGAAACCTCAAGTTATAACTAAATGGATAGCTTTCATTTTACAACTATGTACATATACTTTTTTCTGAGGAAAGTTCTTTAATTTGTCCACATTTAGAAGAAGTTTACTTATTTTTAATTGCTTGCTTCCAGGAAGCAATTCGCCAACAAATTTTCTGTATGCATAGTGACCTTAGCCTAACCCTCCTCGTAAAAATCCGGTGATCACAATACGCACGAATCTGTCATTAAAATAAACAAAAATCTGATTGTACATGTTAAACACATGCTCAATACCCATGCTTTTTGTTATTTGTTTACTATAAGATGACAATAGGTAAACTTATTTTTCACCACTCACTGGTTTCATATGACTTAATTAAAGGAAAATGATATTTGCAAATCTGAACCCCAAACAGGACCATTTAAAATTAAACATTAACACACATACCACATAACAACTGTGATAGCTCCCTTCATAACACACATGACATTGCATGACTTAAAAAAAGTATTAGACAACAAATTACTAAAATTGATTGAACTGGTTCATGGAATAAGTTAAAGTTATTTCTCTTTGAACAGAAATATGGTTTGACTATAATAAAGTAATCATAGTTCTCTTAAATTAGATATGATGTAACACAATGCATATATATTTCCAAATTATAATCAAATATTATTAATATTTCCAAATATTTTTATTTCTTTAGAAACAAACTAATATAAATCTGCAATTTATCTATTAATTTCAACAATGTAATGTAATAAAATATATCCTTCAATAAAAATAAATTAGTTACAAATTAAAGGAGTTCACATCCTCCCAAAAAAATATATATGACATTCAGAAAATTTCTTCAAACAATTTACCAAAGAAAAAAATCTGATATAATAAATAATAATAAAACTTGACATGGTACATATGTAATATAAATGTTTGGTTCTTTAATTTCCTGTATATATAAAATACAGGCTCCTGACTTGGGACAGGCACATACATAAATAATGTGGCGGAGTTAAACATGTTAGCTGGATCCCAACCCTCCCCTAACCTGGGACAGTGGTTTAACTCATCAGATGGACAAAAATACAGGTGGACGTGGCCGGGTACTTATACATCCCGACACAAAAAGGCACAATGAACAGATCTAAGAGTACTCTCAGTTATCTGACAGCTAGTTCAAAGCCACTAACAACTAATAAAATCAAAGAGCAGATTGCTCTGAGGGATATGATTGCCATTGTTTCATTGACACATGTATGCATGTAGCTGGATAATATTATTTTCAAAACTAATTCAAATGACAAACAGACATGTAAAATAGTTACAAAATAGCCAAACCCGGATAAAAGTGTATGAACAATGTAATTAGGTCTATTGTGTTTTATTTTTGTACTATCAATACCAAGTTTACTTTCCACAGCAGTCACTGACTGACTCAAAGTGAGAGATGTCAGAGAAGGTATTTTATTTCACTCATTGGTTATTATATTTTATTAAGTGTCTGTTAGCGATGCGCCGACGTATAGTCATCAATGTGCTGATGGATCGTCGTATGATGTAGATGTAGATTTCAATTCGTATCTTATCACCTTTTTTCCTACGTTAATTCTAGGAGGAACCCCATTCTTAACTCTTTTAATATTTAATTTCCTTTGGGTCAGTCATCATGGCTCGTTTCCGTACACATTTATCGGTTTATATTGCATTTGTTTTTAATATAATACGACGTTTATTGACAGAACGAGCTAATACTCAACGTCTTGTTTATATTCAGAATTCACGGAAGTTACTGCCGAAAGGGACACAACTCGAAACGATAATATGGAAGACTCCATTTCGCCTGAAGGGGTGTTCTACGATGTGGAATATATCGATTTTAATCTAAATGATGCATATGATTTAAAATTATGCAACAACAATAACCCTCAATAGCAGACATACATAGAAAAGATCCCATGAGTTATAAATTAATTAATTGAGTGGGGAATCCAGAGCAACCATTCAATCTAAAACCCCATAAAGTCAAGAAAACTATACGCATGCGCATAATTTCCAAATCAAACCCTGGGGCAAGATATATTAAATGCTTATTAAACGACCTAGATGGTTCTCAATTTCTTTAAGGAAGTACAATCTCAAATATCAGTTTCATAACGGTAACATATAAGAAAAACTCCACTTCAGTTCTTATATGACAGAAATAGATTTATCGGTTTTCAGAGAACTCTCGCATTTTATCAAAACTGGGAATTCCCTCTGACGTGTTTCTAAATTTATAACTACACTAAATATAAATACTGCTTAATTCTGATTTTCCGTGTTGTTAAAAACACGCATCGAAGTCAAGGGAATTATCAAACATGAAGATTATGAAAAGAACATTATAGGAAAGTTAATTAAGTTCAATCCCTTTGTTTGTTTTTACTTTTTAAAGCAAGACAATCATAAGAATCTGATATGTTCCTTAATGTTTAGAATAAAAGAATTGACGTGAGGGAAATTGCTCTGAGCCACCGGTATAAGTCTACAGATTGCTTGAAAGCAATCGTATCCCAAAAATCATGCATCTAAGACTAAAATATCAATCCGTACACATCCAACATCCAATGAATTTAGTGTAAAGACGTCATAAACAGCCAGAGAAAAACATGACCTTGTGCAATGCCAAGTTACAGGTATCAACAGATTGTAGATCCATGAATATGTTTATGTATATATAACATACTAGTAATATTTAGTTAGCTTTTAATTTACTGATAACAAAATCAATATTTATACCAATAAAAACAATATTCAATGATCTTATTACAGTATTAAATAGGTAACCTTTTAGAATAAGTTTATTTAAAGGAGCGACAAGTATGCATGGATCATTTCTAAATTTCCGGGCACGGTTAACAACATTTCCGTAAAAATGAGGATGTGCTATCCCATTTGAAATACATTTTCTACAGGTACAACCAAACTTCAAAACCAAATCTTTATATCTATGGAAAAATTTAGTACAGGTTTTAAGTAATTTATGGTAACGATATCCCTGGTTTATTAATGTACAGTATACCAATAATACATAAATTGCGTTCGTTAAAATAAAAAACGTCACAACAGACAAGGGCATAGCGAATGAGCTGTGAAATATAAACACCGTAAGATGGTGCCAAAGGAACATCACCATCTAAAAAGTGAAAATTAACAATAGGGAACGAAAAATCGTCTCTTTTGTCGCAAATTTTAGTGTGGAGTTTCCCATTTAAAACTGAAATATCTAAATCCAGGAAAGGACAGTTATTACCGATTAAATTTCATTTATTTAAAGTAAGTTCCTTGGGGTAAATTTCAGCAGTATATTGAGAAAATTCTTGATTATTTAACAAAAAAATATCATCGAGATAACGATAAGTGTTGTTGAATTTATCAATTAAATGCACTTTTGACAAGTCTTTACTGAGTTTAGCCACAAACTGTGATTCATAACATAAACAAGTCTGCTATTAAAGAGGCACAATTAGTGACCATGGGGATACCTACAATCTGTCGATAAACTTTGTTGCCGAAACGTACATATGTTATGTTTTTGTGAAAGATCGTTTACCTTTTTTTGTTTGTTCAAAGTCTTCATCAGAAACCAATGGTCTAACAGTTCTAAGATACTTCTGAAGTGTGGCATCTAAGGCAGGGACAGGTAATTTAGGTAAGGATTCCTGCTGGGCAAACATTCTGCCTATTACTTTTGTAGGCTTCATCTTTTGTTGTTTTCCTATGATGTTTTTTAACTGAAATGATAAAAAAGTTAATGTTTTATGTGGTCATGATTGGTGAAAAAAATGGAGATAGTTGAGCAGCATAAATGTAATGTTTAGATAAATATGGTAGTGTTCCTTAAGCAAGTTTAGTTGGCTCCATACCAAACCTTACACAATATATACTTGACTTAATTTGTAGGTGATGTCCTTTTTAAGTCAGAACATTTTCCTAGTAAACAGCTAGTCTTTGAAGTTTGAGATATATTTTTTTAAGAATGACCATTTTACATTTATGTACCTACATGTACATGTATATGTGAACATACCCTTTACAATTCTTTTCTGGTTAAAAGCAGTTTATTAAATATGTTAAACGAACATGGAGAACATTTTAATTAGGTACAAAGAATTAAGAATTCAAAGAATCTGCAAAATAGGAAGTACACAAGTAATGTGTCCATTAATCAAAAAGTTGCCATTAAATACTCATATACTGAGCCAGAAAAGTTTTGCAACAAAAATATAAAATTTCATTTTATTACAAAATCATAACAATCCTGACAATATATGATTTTAATAATAACAAAATGAAATTATGACATGTCAGAAGCAACATGCATGTTTATCACTCAAATTCACTAGAAATTTCTTTGTATGAGGCGCATTAGGGTCAAAATGCTGAAATGTGTAGGAATTACTCGCTACATTGAAGACCTGTTGGTGACCTTCTGCTGTTGTTTTTTCTATGGTCGGGTTGTTGTCTCTTTGACACATTCCCCATTTCCATTCTCAATTTTATTTTCATAGTGTTAAATTCAAAATCAATTTCTCATCCATGCTCTATGTGCATCAAGGAAGGATTGGCAAGCACTTCAGTAGCTGTTATTAGTCAATGCACTACTCTGGTGGCCTGACTAAACTTGTCCCGTGTTGACGTAAAGCGAAGTGGTGCTCCTCCCTTGAGGTTATTTTTTTTTGTCTTTTGGTCTACCAGATCTTGACCTATACTGTGCAGTTGCAAATTGTCAATATCTGTTTGTTAGTCTCTAAACTGTTGACTTATGCACATTCATTCAAGCTGCGACGTTGACAACACTCATTCCTGCAACACAATTCCAAGAGATTTCTGACGGTCATTTTCAGGGAGGCCTGCTTGACGCCCCATGTAATTTTTTTTTAACGTTTATGTGTTTTTCTTACCAATGGTGTGTCTCTAAACATTATTGAAAAATAGATTTCAAATTTCGTTTTAAAAGTACAGGTACAGAAGGTAAAACATCTATTAAACTTCCAAAGCTTAAATGGCGCAAAATCAATCACCCTGCAAAAAGTACCAGTGTTTAAAATTACAGGTAGACATTAGGCAAGAATAAAAAAAAACTTTTTGATCATTATCATGATTACTGATATTTATTAAATAGTAAAATTCAATTAAAAAGTTGCTTTATCTATAAAAGTAAAATACATTTTGTTTTAATATTAAGTGTTTTTATGGTTTTCTTATTTATGTCAGAACTGACCTGTCATTTTTTTGTTATATGACTTTCTGTCCTATAATATGTTCTATTTCTCACCTGTGGTTAAAGAATTGTCATTATTTATTTTTTCTACTCGTAATTACTATAAAATTGCTTTTTTATGACCCATTTCCATAAATATATTCATTAATGTGCTGAGTATGTATAGGTAATGTGCCGAGTTTGTATAGGCCGAGTTTGTACTACATTGTATGCCGAGTTTGTGGTGTGTCGAGATGTCCTGTATTCGACACTAGTAATTTCAAAGTCGAAGTTGGACATGTCAAGTTTTCTAACTCTTAACAACATTTTTAAAAATATTCATTTACTAAATATTTATTAAATCAATGGTTGTCATCTTGCTTAGCTCCAAATTTAAAATAAATCCTTCCAATAATGAAACCCTAATTAGCACTTTTATATTCATCAGGACATTTTCAGGCCATTGTCAGAACACTCATTAATTCAAAGTAGAAGTTGATAGGTCAAGTTTTCTTTTATCATGATTATAAATTTTAAAAAAATAAATTTAAAAATAATATTATATTTATCATGTTTATTAAACAAATGTTGTCATCTTGCTTGCTTCTAAATATAAAGTGAACCCTTCCAATAAAGAAAGTATAATTAGCATTAGCATATCCGTCAGGACATTATAATATTATAGTGTAACCCTAATTATTGGTCAGCACCTAATAATAAGAAACATTCATGCTATGTTGGGTTTCATTCCATTAGGTGGTTCTCTAAAAGAAGACTTTTGTATGCATTTCCCATAGGGTACTATGTTAAACTAGATCCCCCGCTGGCGGTCATCTTGGATGTTTGATCAGCGACAAAGTAACAACACTTGGTCAGAATCTCATAAGGAACATTCATGCTATGTTTTGGTTTCATTCCATTCAGTGGTTCTCTAAAAGAAAGCCATTTGTATGTATTTCCAATACATGTAGGGTCCTTTATATATGTTAAACTAAGTCCCCCGCTGGCGGCCATCTTGGTCCATTCAGTGGTTCTCTAACAGTCAGAGATATATTGCTCTATAGGGTTATTCCAGGAAATAACTTGCATGTGTTATTACAGATACTTTCACCTTAAATTTTCTAAATCTGTTATAACATATGCTTGCAATTGTCATTTGTAAAATTATTTCACTTATAGTGGTCTCTAGGGAACTCTTGAGTCTTGTGTAGAAACTAAATGCATACATGTTGTAGTCATGATAACTAATTTTTTAATTAAATTAATACATTTTTGATGGGCCATGGTAAATCAATGAGTTGAGGCTATTAAGGGATAAACTTAGCTGTGATAACAAGGCTCACTTATTAAAGGAATGTAACTTATTATATAAGACACTTGGGAATTACTGAGAAACTTGGGCAGAACCTCATTACATGCTCTGGTCATTATTTCTTACAATAAATTAAACTACATTGTAATTAAGCATGATATATGTCTGAGCAAATGCTTTGAAGTGATATAGAGAAGCTGTGATAACACCCTTTAGTTATTACAGGCATATTTTTTCTGTAATAACATATAGGTGTACTATGCAAAATTGGCAAACTATGAACTGTTATATCTTTAAAGATATAGAAACTAGAGGCTCTAAAGAGCCTGTGTCGCTCACCTTGGTCATTGTGAATATTAAACAAAGGAAGCAGATGGATTCATGACAAAATTGTGTTTTGGTGATTGTGATGTGTTTGTACATCTTACTTAACTAAACAGTCTTGCTGCTTACAATTATCTCTATCTATAATAAACTTGGCCCAGTAGTTTCAGTGGAAAATATTATAAAAATTTACAAATTTTATGAAAATTGTTAAAAATTGACTATAAAGGACAATAACTCCTTAGGGGGTCAATTGACCATTTCGGTTATGTGACTTATTTGTAAATTTTACTTTGCTGAACATTATTGCTGTTTGCAGTTTATCTCTATCTATAATAATACTCAAGATAATAACCAAAAACAGCAAAATTTCCTTAAAATTACTGATTCAGGGGCAGCAACCCAACAACAGGTTGTCCGATTCATCTGAAAATTTCAGGGCAGATAGAACTTGACCTGATAAACATTTTTACCTCTGTCAGATTTGCTCTAAATGCATTGGTTTTTGAGTTGTAAGCCAAAAACTGCATTTTACCCTATGTTTTATTTTTAGCCGTGGCGGCCATCTTGATTTGATGGCCGGGTCACCGGACACATTTTTTAAACTAGATACCCCAAAGATGATTGTGGCCAAGTTTGGAATAATTTGGCCCAGTAGTTTATAATTAGGAGGAGAAGATTTTTGTAAAAGATAACTAAGATTTACGAAAAATGGTTAAAAATTAACTATAAAGGGCAATAACTCCTAAAGGGGTCAACTGACCATTTCGGTCATGTTGACTTATTTGTAAATCGTACTTTGCTGAACATTATTGCTGTTTACAGTTTATCTCTATCTATAATATTTTTCAAGATAATAACCAAAAACAGCAAAATTTCTTTAAAATACCAATTCAGGGGCAGCAACCCAGCAACGGGTTGTCCGTTTCATGTGAAAATTTGAGGGCAGATAGATCTTGACCTGATAAACAATTTCACCCTGTCAGATATGCCCTAAATGCTTTGGTTTTTGAGTTATAAGCCAAAAACTGCATTTTACCCCATTGTTCTATTTTTAGCCATGGCAGCCATCTTGGTTGGTTGGTCGGGTCATCGGACACAATTTTTAAACTAGATACCCAAATGATGATTTTGGCCAAGTTTGGTTTAATTTGGCCAAGTAGTTTCAGAGGAGAAGATTTTTGTAAAAATTATTGACGACGGACGACAGACGATGGACAACGGACGCAAAGTGATGGGAAAAGCTCACTTGGCCCTTTGGGCCAGGTGAGCTAAAAAGTAATATCAATAGAACTTTTATACATTCTAACTGAACTAATGATGTATATTGTCCCTTTGAAACATGTAACATACATATATTATCACAGTTCTTTGATTTTTTAGTCCACAATAACAAATGTATGTTATTTTTCTGTAATAACCCTATAGAGTTATATCCCTGACTGTCTAAAAGAAGTCATTTGTATGCATTTCCCATAGGGTCCTATATATGTTACACTCCCAAATGTGTCCTTCCCCCCAAATGTGTCCGATTTCCCCAAACGTGTCTATTCTCCCCAAACGTGTCCGTAATATTCAATAATCCCCAAACGTGTCCGATTTCAGAACCCCCAAACGTGTCCAATAATTGTTTTTCCCCAAAACGTGTCCACTATTACACGCCAGAACGTCTCACGTCTTTTAGCTCTAATACATGTATGTCCTAAATGAAATCGATAACGTTTACGGCAATTCTATTAAGAGGGAAGCAATTGATGAGGTAGCCATTTATTAGCATTAGTTTGTTCAATGCCGGTTGTTAATGATTATCATAATTGCAAATTTAATCTGTATCATATGAATTAAATTTTGACTGAAATTGCTTATTGTCCAGTTGCAAGTATTTCATGCTCATTAATACCGAACATACAAATAATTAAAGGTAGTTGAATTAAGTGTTTACTGTGTAAATTATTTGTTTATTATAAACTCCGGTGATGTCTTTTATATCAATCCGACAGCGATCGTTCAGCATTATTTACTTCCAATTATTCAACATTTCTGATATTTTAAAAGCTCATAAAATCATAAACTGTTATTCAGTTATTTTTAATAAATTTTAGGTTTCGAGCATCACTTTAGACACACGATTAAACATAACGTCCAGTGCCAAATATTTCATGCATTACTTGAATGACATCATGTTAAAAATTTAGATAGGTTTTACAACTGTATTATCATACCGGGTGCCAGTCTTCATTTGTCAACACTGGTATCACGCAGTACTTTGATAGTGAACAAATGTATTCTGCGGAATTGTTTAGTAAAACTCCCTGGACGATATGACCAGCTACAAATATTACAATAAAGAAGATATCGTTGATTACAGAAACAATCCTGCTATGAACAAAGGAACTGCTGTTTTAGTTGCGGTTTCTAGCGAAGAGGAGTAGTAATACAAATAGATAAGTGTCCTAGACAAGGCACATTTTATAAGATGATATAACAGACTTCTGTTTTCAAATAAACAGACACTAGATGAGAATGGCACAATAAAAATGTATTTTTACTAATTGCAAATTAAATTTGTACTGTATCTATTAACTTTAGACTGTTGATTGCGTATTTTAAGTTGCAAGTATTTCATGCATATTTAGAGAGAACATACAAGTTTTAATGTTTTAATGTTTTTACAGTTGTAGTGTATAAATTAACTTTAAACTCAGTGTTGATTGCGTATTGTCCAGTTGCAAGTATGTCATGCATATTTAGAGAGAACATACAAGTTTTAATGATTTTACATTTCTAGTGTATAAATTAACTTTAGACTGGTGATTGCGTATTGTCCAATTGTTTCATGCATATTTAGAGAGAAAATAAATGTTCTAATGCGCAGAGAAAGGGACATTTTGACCAGGTATATGTACAGTTAATATAAACATGTTTGCTTATAATTTACATACAACATAGACGAAATGACGCCCCCACTTTTACCCAGCTTGTACTGCCGGTTTAAAAAAGACCTTACGACTTTATCTTTATTTTTAATGAAATGGTAAAATTATTATCATTAATGAAATAGCAATAGCCAAATAACGCTTGACACGTTTGGGAGATTGGACACGTTTAGGGGTAAGTTGAAAAATGGACACGTTTGGGCGCCCATATATGTTTTGCAGTTCAGTGACGTCGATGTGGACACGTTTTGGGGGGAAGGACACGTTTATGAGTGTTACATATATGTTAAACTAAGTTCCCTGCTGGCAGCCATCTTGGATGATGGATCGGCTACAAAGTAACAACACTTGGTCAGCACCTCATAAGGAACATTCATGCCATGTTTGGTTTTATTCTATTCAGTGATTCTCTAGAAGAAGTTCAAAATGTAAAATGTTAACGACGACGACGGGCCAGGTGAGCTAAAAAGTGTAAGACCTGCTTTAATATATTCTAATGCAGTTTAAGCAAGTTGAATTAGTTTGAATAATTTCAACGGGCAATCTTTTTTTCTTCTTTATGTCAGACCAAGATTTATCATCAACAAGGTATTTTGTATCCAAAATATATGCTCTTGTATAAATATAAATTGATTTGTTCTCTTCAATAGACTTTTGTTTAAAGTAAAAACAAATAGAAAAAACAATGCGAGTTTAAATACATCTAGTCCTATGATCATGATGATCCATTCATTAGCATATTAATCTATTGTAATAAAAATTCATAATATCTAATACAATTTGTAGATTTAGCTAACAAGGTCCTTATATTTGTATAAAATAACATTTTTTCATAGTGGAAAGTTGTTTTAACCTTAAATAAGCTACAATTAAAAATTGCTTGCTAGTCCCTCTCTGTGATTACCTTTAGAGAACTTTGGTTCATTCCCCAATCAATCTATCATGAAGGGAAGATAATTAATACGGATTTCAATCATAGTCTTTTTCAAAAATGATGAACGGTTCTTTATATTGGTATGTAATCATTTTAAACGTTTCAAATTTATGAAATTATATTCATACATCAATGTTTTTGATACACCAATAACAAAAACTGAAATATATTGAATCGATACATTTTGTAACTATTCAAATTGATATCAGAAACCTAATTAAACTTAATTATAAAATAATGAACCTGTTATAGGGAGACAATACTCGCATAACTTTTTCGAATTGGCACATAATACAACGGAATGTCACTCTTGCATACAAATGGCACATCAATATATTAATTAACTGTGCAATCGCGCTCCACCTTCAATGATGATTCTAAATTATAAATTTATAACCAACAGTTGTTAATCTATAGATAGTAAAGACTAATGAAATCCAACCCACTGTTAAAATATTTCTTTGCATTTTTTTAAAACTTCCTCAGTAAAATGCTTGAGCCACTTGACTTTCATAGCTCATAATTAACGTTTTTACACAATATTTAAATAAAGTAGCTAAAGATTATTCGCTTCTCAAAGTGTAAGACGCGATAAAAATTGTATGCTTGCACCATCTTACCCAAAAACATATTTAATTAAGTTCTGAACATTTCGACATTTCTTCGTTAAAACCGGTTTTAAACAAATCACAAGTACGTGTTAAGATCCGACTAAATACCCATATCCCGATATCGTCAGGTTAATTTGCTACATTCATGTCTTTTGTTTCCCCGACAAGGTCCGAATTTTGTAACTCAACCATTATATTTTCGATAAAATTATTTATCATTCAAATGATATATTACACCTTTCCTATAACAAAATTCATATTTCAAGGAGTTTGATTGAAAACAGTTAAAGATCTTAAATAAATCTGACTGCAGTCTTTTCAAGCAAATTTATGTTATTAAATTTTTTGTTTAGGTCTAAGTTTTCACACCCCAACGATATTTTTCATATAATTTTTTTTAATTTTATCATTATACTGAACTTTAAGTTTCACATTTATCTAAAGTTGAAAGATCATTATTTATTACCTTAAGTAGTTGTTACTTTATCATATGGTACAAAAATCATTCCAAAAAATCAATTTGTGTTGGCCCTAGGTGACTTTTAAAATGTGGATATCATTGAAAAAGCTCCAAAGTATCTCCCTTTGATGCAAAAAATGCCACAAACACAAATGGCACAGCCTCGCTTTCTACCTGTTTCTAAGCCTTGTACAAATAACATTGATATTTTGAGACAATGTATGGTTATTCTTTATATACTGCAACTCTTATAACTGTTCAAAATGAAGTATTTAGGGTAAAAACCGTCATTCTTTAATTGTGAGCGGACAACGTAAAATTGCCGCGAACCTGTATGTTTTATTGACGTCATAAAGATAACTCTACGGAAACACATTGTCAACGTCATAAACAAGGTGATATACGGTCAGTGACTGTATATCACAAATGAATGTACGGTCAATGCAATTTGACTGCTCAAATAACACAGCTGCAGTATATTGAATTTTAAGTTTCACAAAATCTAAAGTTGAAAGATCATAACCATATTGAATATTAAAAAGTTATCATGGTTATCTGGTTATTGAAGTTAGAATTAGTCCGACCATAGATTTTCAGGTCCCTTCAGGTCTTTTCTTTTCTCCGTTCAGGTCCAGCTTTTGGCATCAAAAATTTGTTTTTTATTTAAAACATTTAAATTATCATGATTAATATAATTAATAAAATTCCAACTTGAAGAAATTCTATCCAATAATAAAAAAAGTTATTGCAATTTGAATAATTTTAGTCGTATATTTTCAGGTCTTTTCAGCACAGGCACTTGTTTCTATCCATAGGAAGGTCGACTATCCATATATGGATAGACAAGTGCCTGTGCTTTTCAGGTCCACTTTCGGATCTTTAGTGTGCATGTTGTAACCCCTAATTATTCTCTCTTTTTTTTTTTTTTAATTATTTTCCACAAAAAAAAAACGAAATAAGAAGAGTTGCAGCATGGATAACATCTTTTAATCTAATAACGTATGGATAAGAACAAAAAAATACCAAATGAGAGGGAAAAAAACTAACACATTAAAGAATAGTTTATTTATTAAATGAAAGTTTGACAAAAAACTGTGTTCATGCCGCAAAAATGCCAAAATTGAAATGACTGGTATAACACAAATGTCAGAAGTATAACCTACCATACATATGATACACTTACCACAGAAGATCTAACTACCCGATGCATAACTGTGTCCTATGTTTTTAACCCAGATAAGGTTCAATTTATGCTGTTATGTACACACGTACTAAATGGTTCAAAGTCTAAGACAACGTTCTACATTGTAAACCAGAGAATTATCCCCCTTTGTTTATATTCCTCTTCAACTCGATCTTGCGCAATGGAAGATCATTTTGGCGGGAAATTAAACTATAAACTAGGCCACATTTTTTAGGGGGGGATAGGACCTTTATCGGGACTCCGGGATCGGGTCTTTTTAAGCTCGGGATTTCGGGATTGACCCTTTCGTGATCCGGGAATCCTTTTTTTCCGATTTCGGGACGTCGGGATTAACTTTATTTAAATTCGGGACCTCGGGATTTTGTTTTTTTAAGTCCGGGATTTCGGGATCAGGACCCCTCCTATCCCCCCTCTTTTTTAGATCCATTTAGTATTATATTTCCTTTTAAGTTATACTCATGAATGGATCTAAGTCAACCCTAATCACTTCCTGTTATTAAATTTGCTTTTGCGAATCTCACATTAGAAATAGTATATTAAACAGAGACATTGTATACTAATCACTGATTATACAAATTCACTGTAACATATATGACCCTCATATATATATATATGTGACCGTATAACATGTATACATATGTAGAATCCCTGAAATTTTCAGAGATTCTGTATAATCACTGGGTAGTTTAGGGATTATATATAATCACCAAAATTTTCAGGGATTATGTATAATCACTAGAAAAAACATCTATTTATAAAGAAAATTAATAAAAAAAAAATATCATATAAAATCAAATAAAAACATATTATCATTATCATTATAAAGTAACATAAATTGTAAAATGTTATAGCATAATAAATAAAAAAATTATAACCCCAATTTTTCAAAATGTTTATAGGCACACTATATTAAAATGTGAAACACAATATTAAACATATATAGCCTTTGTATGTGGTCGATACAGGGATATGGGTCATTTTCAAAAAATGTCGAATTTTGAAATTGAAAAATTTATTAAAAGTTACTTATTCAAACAACCCTCTACATAAGCAAATCAAAACAAACAGTACTTTAAGAACAACATATTAAAAGATGCAATCTTAATGATGTCATACAAGAATATCTTGAAACATTTTTTGATCGGTGGTGCAATATTTTGTCTATCCTGTTACCATTTTCAAAAGAAATTTTGGGTTATTAAGAAAAGGTTTAGATAAAATGTTAAGCTTGTTTTACGTTACCAATTAGATGGTTTTCAAGAGAATAAACTTCTATATATATTCATTCTGTAAAATAATGGATTATTTGCTAATTTTCTAGGTTGTACTGAAAAATGGCTCTAAAAATTGGTTTTCAAAGGTTGTAAAAATTACCACAAAACAGATGTTCCCTAATTATCTTCACCATTTGCTCTACATGTATCTCAAATAAGATGCTTTGTGGATTTACAAATAGAACATGAATATCCATTTGACGCTGGCTTTTAATAAACAAACAACACATGTAAAGTTATCGCTATAAAGGGAATCTTGATATTATTAATTTTGAAGTCTTCAACTTTATCTCGAAACCCTGTGTTGGTTATATCATCCTCAGTGTTTAAAAGCCAAATTATTTCATTTGGCAAGGAATATGAAAGAAAAAAATGATAATTTAAATTATTCATAATCCCTGAAATCATATGAGGGAATTTGAAGAATAATTATTAAAATTTTCAGTGATTATGTAAAATCGCTGGTCATGTTCAGGGATTATATATAATTACTAATGATTTTAATGATTCTACATATTCCCTGAAAAATCAGGGATTCTACATAATCGCTGATTATACAAATTCACTGTAACATAATATATATATTTATACGTCTCTGTATTAAATTAGATTTATTCAATCATAGATGCGGGCATAGATGTAATACATCTATGATTCAATACATTTAAAAAAAAAAGTTAACCGTCATGTCAAATATGTTTCCAAATGATCACCTGAAAATTTTCTCCTAATTAAGTTGTATCACTATGTGTATATCATGGGCAAATTCAGGTGGGAGGCGGATGGCTATGAACCCCCTTTTTGTTGAAAAAAATGTTGATTATACAGGGAATCACGAAAGCTTGACTGGAGCGAGTCCCCTTTTAGCTGGGACATTCAGTTGTCCACCCCTTATTAAAATTTATGGATCCGGCAATGTAATATATGTCGTTCTTTCTTAACTATATTAAATATTATATAACTATGACTATAGGTACTTAATTTCAGTAAATATCATATATTAGAATGGGTACATTTTTAGGCAAAAATGTGAAACCTCTGCCGCAGCCTTTCTTTGAGATCAGAGGTATATAATTTTGGGTCTTATTCGTCTTGTAAACAGTGAAAACGTATTTTTCTTATTAAACCGAGCTTTAAGAGTAAAGACTTTTATAAACAATGCAACTTAAGGTCTTTTAGTAGCGTTAGAAGAATACGGCACGTATAGTTGGTTGATTGTCGAGTTTTGCTGGCATGAATTATCATTGATATGGTTATTTTTATAAATTAACTGTTTACACAATTTAAATTTTTTGAAATACTAAGGCTTTTCTACCTCAGGCATAGATTACCTTAGCTGTATTTGGAAACTTTTAGGAATTTTGGTCCTCAATGGTCTTCAACTTCGTACTTTATTTGGCCTTTTTAACTTTTTTGGATTCGAGCGTCACTGATGAGTCTTCTGTAGACGAAACGAGCGTCTGGCGTATATATACAAAATTTAGTCCTGGTATTTATGATGAGTTTTTTTATCATTCAATAAAAAGGGAAATGTTAAAATTACTGAACTTCAAGGTCAAAAAAGGCAAGTCCATAAACACTGACAACTATATCAACCAACGGGTAGTCCTGCTCTTCGTGTTTTCAAGCACTTAAGGTGGTACCTAACACTTTAACTAAAATTAATTTGGCTCGTTTAATTTTCTTAAAATTTTGACAAAGTATTTACTTTCATCCTTTGACAAAAATATAAATTTTAAAAAATTTGTACCAACCGTTTAATCAGAAAAATTACACTGGTCATATATAGCAGTTTGACATTTGACACTTATTTTGATCATTGAGAAGCTTAATATTCCCATATGAACACAACGTCATTAAAACGTTCTGCTGATTTTACAGAGTTATCTCCCTGTAGTGTTATGTACCACCTTTATAAAAAAATATAAAACAATTACGAGAGACCTTTTGGCAGTGCTTCTATAGTCATGTAGCGTGATGTTAAACAAATGGAGTACACGAAATTAATCTATGAATAAACTCATCATAAATACCAGGTCTAAATATAGTATATACGCCAGACGCGCGTTTCCTCTACAAAGGACTCACCAGTGACGCTCGAATCCAAAAAAGTTAAAAAGGCCAAATAAAGTACGAAGTTGAAGAGCATTGAGCTAAGGTAATCTATGCCTGAGGTAGAAAAGCCTTAGTATTTCAAAAAATTCAAAAAATTGTAAACAGTAAATTTATAAATATAACCATATCAATGACAATTCATGTCAGCACAAAAGTGCTGACTACTAGGCTTTTGATACCCTCGTGGAAATAAATCTCCACCAGCAGTGGCATCGACCCAGTGATTGTAAATAAACTCATCATTATACCAGGACTAAATTTAGTATATACGCTAGACGCGCGTTTCGTCTACAAAAGACTCTTCAGTGAAAGCAGTGAAAATTTGAAATTCTTGGAGAGATGAGTAAAAGAGGGACGAAAGATACCAAAGGGACAGTCAAACTCATAAATCTAAAACAAACTGACAACGCCATGGCTAAAAGTGAAAAAGACAAACAGAAAAACAATAGTACACATGACACAACACAGAAAACTAAAGAATAAACAACACGAACCCCACCAAAAACTAGGGGTGATCTCAGGTGCTCCGGAAGGGTAAGCAGATCCTGCTCCACATGTGGCACCCGTCGTGTTGCTTATGTGATTACAAATCCGGTAAATAGTCTAATTCGGTAGGTCACATTCATGAAAGGGAAGGGGATTGTAGTTACGACGTAAGGAACATATCCGATATCATTTGTGAAACGGTTATTACATAACGGTCAACCAACTCGTGATGGCGTCCGTAAAATTTACGAAGGGATGATTTCAACTTCACCATTTGGAACTCTTGGTTTAATAGCTTCCTTGTGAGCAGTAACCCTCTATCAAGAAAATCATGATAGGAAATGCAAGCACGGAAATATCGTATCAATTGGGAGATATATACCCCGTATGCAGGTGCTGCTGGAATGTTGCTACTTAGAAATGGAAAGTTCACAATTGGAAAGCTGAAATCATCTCTTTTGTCGTAAAGTTTTGTTTTCAACCGACCCTCATTGTCAATTTCTAGATGTAAGTCAAGATATGAAGCCGACTTAACTGTATCTGTAGTATCCTTTATCTCCAATTCGATGGGATAGATGCGTTCCACATAGTCACCAAATTTTGAATTGTTTAGTGAAAGAACGTCATCTATATAGCGGAAAGTAGAGTTAAAGGATATTGCTAACTTCTTATCTTTCTTCCTAAGAAGTTCCTGCATGAAGTCAGCCTCATAATAATAAAGAAACAAGTCGGCAAGTAGAGGGGCACAGTTTGTTCCCATTGGGATGCCTACAGTCTGTTGAAAAACACGTCCTTCGAACGTTACAAATATGTTGTCAATCAAGAAATCAAGCATCTTGATAATATCGGTTTCAGAGAATTTTTTGTTTGAATCAGAGTGATTCTTTACAAAGTATAATTTATCCCTCCCTAAGACAAGATACTTGTATCTACGTTGGCCATTCTTTTTTATGAAGCAAAGTAATACCAACTCTTTCAATTTGTCTTTTAGTTTGGAATGTGGAATACTTGTGTAAAGAGTAGAAAAGTCAAATGTTTTAATACTGTTACAAGATGAAAGAGAGTTAGATTGTATGTACTCTAAAAGATCTTTGGAATTTTTAAGTATCCACATCTGATTCACGCCACCTCTAGAATAGGCAGTTTCACAATAACTTTGAAGCCCGTCTTTGATTGCTGATAAAATAGAATGTTAATAGTTTAGAAAGAGGTTTCGTGGAGCACTTGGAAGACCCAGCAATATACCGTTGTTTGTAAGGACACTTATGTAGTTTAGGTATCCAATACAGTGATGGAAGATCCAGTTCTTCATCTTTGGTTTAAATATCAAAGGAACAAAGAACAGACCTATGATTATCCAGGATTTCCTCTTTGGTAAGTGTCGTGAGGGTATATGTTGAGTTTCCAAGTGAATTGTCTATACCTAATTCGTTTATCAGGCAATGAATGTAGTGACTTTTACAGACAAAAACGATGTTATTTGGGGCTTTGTCTGCGGGGACAACAACATATTTATCATGGAGGTCGGATAAGTGTTTAGCAACATTTGGGTCTTTAAATATTGACGTAGCATGGGCATTGATGGACCCATTCAGTTTCTTAATTCTGATTTGTATTAACGACCTCACTGCCTTAATCCATTCGGATAGAGTGTCTACGTCTTCCTTTTCACGTTTAGCCCATTGCCTGGCATAGTCCTCGACTGAGTCCATCAAAATTTTAAAGTTGTATTTCCAATTGATGGATTTAGGCTCACGATATTTCGGACCTTTCGATAACACATTTCGTAGAGAAGTGTTATTAACAATGTTAAGGTCACCGGTAATAACGTGTTGACATACAAACGAAAAAAGAAGTTTTTTAGTTGATGCACATGCAGTTGATATCGATAATGTTAAAAGGGCAATCTGACATATGATAATGAATGACACATAATAAATAGACTTACAGAATTATAGATATATACCCAAAGTTATCCTGGTCTTAATTAAGGTACTATTATCGTAACAGGAATCTCCACTGAAATGGCTGTACCAGTGAAGAAATACGCTAACAGCCTGTGCAATATTGTTATTGAGTAAAATTTAAAAAAAAATGGGCATTGGCTGCCAAATTTATGTTCATCGATTTCACTCAAATTCTGATGTTTGATTTATACCATACTAAAACACCTCCAAATTATAAAAAGCATAATACAAACAATTTACAAGACATGGGCTCGATAAAATATATATCATCATTTCATGTATATTTTAGTCTAGATACAATCTTATTAACTATCTAGAAGATTGACGATGGTTATATAACCCGATATCAACATACTTATATATATAAATAGATAACGAACTCGTGTAATATTTTTTCTTGTTCTGTTTAATTTCATATAATAGGTTAAAAAAATATTTATCATCGTATTTACCTATTCAAAAACCAATGTGGACCTTTGTTTCACTTTCAATATAATGATGACAGACTTTTCCTTGAAATAACTGAACATGCATAATTCATGCGATTTCCATCTCTGGATAATGGGTTAAATTGAAAGTCACATGAATTCGGATTAAATGAGGCCGAATTATTTTCATGACTTGAATAATTCATTCTCGATGTTTCTTAGCTTATTTTGACAAAATTGAACCATACTAGCTGCTAAAAACGCATTATTTTTTTTTTCACTATATCACATTCATTAATAATTGAGCAACAACACAATTGTATGTTTTTTTATTTATCTTGCAGTTTTAGCTAGTGCCTTTGATGTCTGAAATAATAATTATGTATATGAACGCAAAACGCGTTTTTTAAAGCGATATTACAATCAAATGTTTATATGAAGTTATCCTGAATATTTATACATATTTTTTTTATTTGAGTCCGAAGCGCTATTCTTGATTTGCAATTATGAGCCCATATCCCAAAACTGTGACACTGATATGTATGGGAGACATATATACACATGTATGTATATGTCTCTAGATGTATAAATACTCGAGTAGCCATATGCATATGCTAAAATTTAAAGGGGCATTAGCTGTCAAATTCATGGTCATCGATTTGACTCAAATTCTCATATTTGATTTATAACAATGTAAAACATTTATCCAAACTATCAAAAGTCTAAAATAAACAGTTTACAGAGCATGGGGTAGATAATATTTAGGTTCGTTTCGTGTGTATTTTAGTCCAGAATCTAATTAACTATCGATTTGACCTCAGATGATCATATAAGCGATGTAAACATAAATAATTACATTATATGTATGTTTCATTATAATACTTTATTCTGATTGGCTAACTGCACATCACGTGTTATTCCTTAAGCAATTGCATCACTCAATAAAACTTAATATTCATGAAAACACGTGGTTCCACAAAAAAGTGCACAGGTGAATTAGATAAAAAAAAAATCGTGTTTTCATGATCATAGCTAAAAATGTAATTATAAGTATTGAATGCTTCTTTTTGTAACTTCACAGGGTTGTAAAAGCGTTGATCGGGGGTACATTTTTAGAATGAAGCGCTTCCGCGCTTCATACAAAATGTACTTCGGTCAACGCTTTTACACCCCAATAAAGTTAAAAAAAGAAGCATTCAATTCTTAAATAAAGATATAAATAGATTAAACCAACACGTGCAATTGGATTTTTATAGGTCTGTTTAATTTTATTTTATAGATTAATAAACAGCTGCGCCATGAGCGCATGATACGCCCGACGTCTTGTGTGGAAGTTTTATGCAATGATCATAAATAGTTTCTGAGAAAGTTTTAAGCAATTACCATTTATTGCTTTTGAGACACGGCGGGACATGTGACCCCCCCCCCCAACCCTGTTTTCTTTTTACAAATATCACTAAAATAAAATTTTGAATCAAACCAAAAAGTATACAGATCTTTAGATTAATATAACAAAGAAGTGTGTACAGTTTCAAGCAATAATCATAAATTGTTTTTGAGATACGGCGCGACATGTAAAAAAAAAACTCCCCTTTTTTACAAAATACTCAATAACTCAAAAATAAAATTTTGAGTCATCACCAAAAAGTATACAGATCTTTAGATTAATATAACAAAGAAGTGTGTAAAGTTTTAAGCAATAATCATAAATCGTTTTTGAGATACGGCACGACATGTAAAAAAAACCTCCCCCTTTTTTACAAAATACTCAATAACTCAAAAATGAAATTTTGAATCATCACCAAAAAGTATACAGATCTTTAGATTAATATAACAAAGAAGTGTGTAAAGTTTTAAGCAATAATCATAAATCGTTTTTGAGATACGGCGCGACATGTAAAAAACCCTCCCCCTTTTTTACAAAATACTCAATAACTCAAAAATGAAATTTTGAATCATCACCAAAAAGTATATGTAGATATTAAGATTAATATAACATGTATAACTAAGAAGTGTGTAAAGTTTTAAGCAATAATCAAGAATCGTTTTTGAGATACGGTGCGACATGTGAAAAAAAACACACCCCTGTTTTAGTTACAAAGTGCCGTAACTCAAAAAGTTTAAATCTTATTTTCACCAAAAAGTATACAGATCATTTGACCATCATAAAAAACAACTATATTAAGTTTCATGAAATTTAGATAAGTCGTTCTCAAGTTACGGTGCGACATGTTTACGCCGGACAGACAGACGGACAGACGGACGGACAGACAGACAGACAGACAGACAGACAGACGGACGGACGGACACCGGACATTTGTATACCATAATACGTCCCGTAAAAATTTTGACGGGCGTAAAAAATAGATGTTTCTCATTTTTTTTAACCGTATAAGAAGGATTTTATGTGCATCGAATTAGTAATCAAATGATTTACCGTAGTTTCACTTTCATTGTTGACATTCTTTTTCTTTAAATAACCAATACACGTACAATGCATGCGTTGTCAATACATTCTTAATATTCTAATAGCATTTATATTGGTTGAAGCCGATATTAAGGACTAATACAAATGATTTCCAAAGAATTTTAATGAATAAGAATACGACAAAAAATCAATATATACCTGTTTAAAATCACTCGGTTATGGAATATATACATATATTGATGAAGTAAATAAACATTAAAACAAATGTGTATATGTTATTTCAACATGGCGCAGACAGCTCTAAAGACGTGTGAAATTTGTGTAAGTTCTGCTGGAACAAATTACTGCACCACATGTGAACAAATTTTCTGTGATAACTGCAAAGCTATGCACAACAGACAAAAGATTTCCAAAGATCACAAATTTAAAGATAGTGTAAACGTTGTACAGGGTATCAAAGCAACAACATCTAAGTGTAAAGAGCATAAGGAAGACACGATTTTTGTCTGTAATGAGTGCTATGTGTTAGTATGTTCAAAATGCATTACAGGCAAACACAACGGACATAAACTGTCTGATATTGAAGAGTCAGTGTCAAGTCTATCTAATGTGACAAAAACTGAAATCCGTTCAATATTAGATGCAGCAGGTAGTAATGTAACGGCTGTAGAAAAAAGCCTAAAGAAATTTGATTCTGAAGTAGACGCTTCTGTTAAAGGAATCCAAGAACATGGCAGCAAATTGAAAAAGTTGATTGAACGGGAAGTCGGCGAAATGGTCGCTACTACCAAAAAGAAAGCAAATGCGGAGAAAGAACGATTAAGAAAGATTCTTACAGATGTCAGAACTGTTCTTGAAAAGGCATCAGTTTTAGAACACAAACAGAATGAATTACAGAAAACCAAAAACGATTCGTCAACTTTACTTTCGAAGCTTCTTATTCTAACTGGGGAAATTGAGAAACTTCAAACAATTCACTTTGTAACAGGTCCAACCAATTCATACACACCAGGTGTAACAACAAATAAACATTTGACTGAACTTCTCGGAAAAAGTGATTTTAGGCAAGTATATCGTATTAATTTTGAAATGCCGATTATTGGTTAAAATCAAAACAAAACATACAGTTTCCAAGCGTTTTGGTTTTAACAATGATAGATGCAAATAGATAAATGTACAGTTTAAAAGAAGTGGCAAAACCATGTATTGCATGTATTGGGGAAAAGCAATCCAATACAGTGTTTGTGTTAAGTTGAAACAATCAAGTTAAATAACGTTATCTTAGTACCCTTATGGTGTATGTCAGCACAGCCAGTAAATAAACAATAAATAAGCAAACGTTGCCATACGATGGACACACGAACGACACTTCCACATATATAACTGAAAGCAATGGCCCTTACACACACGAAGAAATGCGTACACATGCACATATTTTCAGGACGGATGTATTAAGCATTATAGATACATATATACGTTTACTTTAGGACAAGTTAAGCTTACGGAGTCCCCTTTATTTTGTAAATTCTACATCTCTAGACATCTTTTCTTTAGTTATCGTAATAAAGTTTAAGGAAATGAAAATTGTTTACCAGATAAAATAAAGTGAAAATTTGTTAAATTATCAATTTTCGTTCTAACTTACAATTTCAAACTTCAACTATTTGCAAGTATATCAATTAGTAACAAAACTTGTTTTCTGATTATTAAGTCTTTATTATAACAGTAGTGGTTTAAAAATAAAATTTCAGTCTTCAAATTGAAACAAGCTTAGCTAAAATAGATGGTATAGTTCCTCGGACTATTCATGCCACAGAATGGACACAAGAGAAATGGTTTAAGTTTCAAATTTTAAATTCAATTGTTAAAAACACGACTTGTAATCTACACACGCAGTACGGGGCGCCGAACGGGACTCTTGTGGTTTTGTACTCGAAATTGAAATTCAATTTTGTACGTACAAAAGTGAGTTTTGTTCAACAAAAATAAGTTCAGTTTACTACAAATTTAAATTTTGTCATACAAAATTATCTTTCAGTGGACAAAAGTTACTTTTGTCATGACAAAATTCCTTTTTGTATTACATACTAGACTTTTATTACCCAATTTGAAAATTGGGCAACAAAAGTCAATTTTGTATGCAAATTAGTTTAGTTTGGATTCTGTAAACTAATTTGCATACAAAATCGACTTTTGTTACATAAAATTGACTTTTGTGAGACAAAACTGACTTTTGTGAGAGAAAATTTACTTTTGTGAGAGAAAATTTAATTTTGTGAGACAAAATTGACAAAATTGAATTTTGTCTCACAAAAGTCAGTTGTATCTCACAAAAGTCAATTTTGTCGTCAAAAACGTAAATTTTGTCGTCAAAAACGTAAATTTTGTAGTCACAAAATTGACTTTGTTTCACGAAATTGAACTTTGTCGCACAAAAGTCAATTTTGTCTCACAAAAGTCAATTTTGTCTCACAAAAGTCAATTTTGTCTCACAAAAGTCAATTTTGTCTCACAAAAGTCAATTTTGTTTCACAAAATTGACTTTTTTCCATATCAGGTAACAAAAGTCAACTGTGTATGCAAATGAGTTTATATTTGCAAACTTTCACAAAAGTTGTCACAAAATTGAATATTGTCGTCATAAAATTGACTTTTGTGAAACAAAATTGTTCAATTTTTGTCTCACATAAGTCAATTGTGTCTCTCAAAAGTCAATTTTGTCTCACACAATTGAGTTTGTCTCACAAAATTGAATTTTGTCGCACAAAATAAAATTGAGAATGGAAATGGGGAATGTGTCAAAGAGACAACAACCCGACCAAATAAAAAACAACAGCAGGGGGTCACCAACAGGTCTTCAATGTAGCGAGAAATTCCCGCACCCGGAGGCGTCCTTCAGCTGGCCCCTAAACAAATATATACTAGTCCAGTAATAATGAACGCCATACTAATTTCCAAATTGTACACAAGAAACTAAAATTAAAATAATACAAGACTAACAAAGGCCAGAGGCTCCTGACTTGGGACAGGCGCAAAAACTGCGGCGGGGTTAAACATGTTTGTGAGATCTCAACCCTCCCCTATACCTCTAACCAATGTAGTAAAGTAAACGCATAACAATACGCACATTAAAATTCAGTTCAAGAGAAATCCGAGTCTGATGTCAGAAGATGTAACCAAAGAAAATAAACAAAATGACAATAATACATAAATAACAACAGACTACTACGGTTAACTGACATGCTAGCTCCAGACTTCAATTAAACTGACTGAAAGATTATGATTTCATCATATGAACATCAGGCACAATCCCTCCCGTTAGGGGTTTAGTATCATACCATCATAACATATATGAGAAGAACATAACCCGTGTCATGCCAACAACTGTTTAAAAAAAAAAAAAATAATAATGTGTTTAGTTCCGATGCAAAGACCTTATCAGTGACTCAATATTAACGCCAAAATATGCAATCTTTAATGACTTGACAACAGTATCGTAATTATATCCCTTCTTAATAAGTCTATTCAAAGGTTTTGTAAGTTTCTGAGGTGAATACTGACACCTTTGTGCTTTATAAAGAATATTACCATAAAAAATTGGATGTGAAATACCTGAACGTATTAGAAGTCTGCATGTTGAGCTATATTTACAAATGATGTCTTTATACCGATGATAAAATTTAGTAAATGTTTTGACTAGTTTTGACTAGTTTTGACAAAAGTCTATTTTGTCTCACAAAAATCAATTTTGTCCGACAAAATTGAATCTTGTCTCACAAAATTGACTTTTTTCCATATCAGGTGACAATAGTCAATTGTGTATGCCAATAAGTTCATATGTGCAAACCTTTTTAACAAAATTGACTTTTGTCATTTTGTCTCCCAAAAGTCAATTTTGTCTCCCAAAAGTCAATTTTGTCTCCCAAAAGTCAATTTTTGTCTTCAAAAAAGTAAATTTTGTCTTCACAAAGTCAATTTTGTCGTCATAAAATTGAACTCTGTCATTACAAAATTGACTTTTGTGAGTCAAAATTTACACAATTGAATTTTGTCTCACAAAAAAGTCAATTGTGTCTCACAAAAGTCAATTGTGTCTCACAAAAGTCAATTTGTCTCACAAAAGTCAATTTTGTTGCACAAAAGTCAATTTTGTCGTCACAAAAGTCAATTTTGTCGTCATAAAAGTCAACTTTGTCGTCACAAAATTGAATTTTATCGTCACAAAATTGAAGTTTGTCTTCACAAAATTGACTTTGTCTCACTAAATTGAATTTTGTCTCACACAATTGACTTTTGTTTTTTTAATTTCCATATCAGGTAACAAAAGTCAATTTTGTATGCAAATAAGTTTATATTTGCATACCTTTTTGACAAAATTGACTTTTGTCATGCCCAAAAATAAATTTTGTCTACAAAAATGAATTTTGTCATCACAAAATTGAAGTTTTCATAAAACAAGTCTGTATCACATAGTTTTGTAAGACAAAAATGATTTTGTTATGACAGAATTGAATTTTGTACAAAACCACAAGAGTCCCATTCGGCGCCCCGTATGCAGAACATTTGGTTCTGCAGTGAAAACCGCGAGAGGATTTACCGGTTGTGCTTGAGTTGAGTAATTGTCACCGCTTCAAAAGGTAAAGTACATTTTTAAATCGCAATTTTTTTATTCAAAATATCAAAATATTGATCAGAGAATGCTATGCTGGTGTTAATACTTTAACGAAGATCTAAATGCATCATTTACTGTTGCACGCGGAGTTGAACTCCTACAAAATCAGTTGCCCCACGAGAACTTGCCTAAAAAGGTGACATTTAAATTTTGAAATGTTTTTTTTACAGACCTACAAGTTCAAATTTACTTGTTTTTTGGTCAATTGGTATGAATGTTGTTTTGTCCGGTGTTGATAACGTCTTAATAAATCTAAAAACCCCAAATTTGTTTAGTTCATGCGTGAGGGGACGTGAACTCATATCTTTATATCCAAGCTATGAGTCGTTCCCTAAATTTGGCTAGATTGTTCATGAAAAAACACATTAGTGTGTTTAAAAAGAATAATGAGATAGAATTTTTAAATACATTGCGGGAAGATAGGTTTTAAAATATTTTTTACGAAGAATAAAAAGAAAATAATGGTGTGAACAATTTTGTTTCTTGCTACAAATAAAAGTTAAAATTTTCCTTACCAGCCCTGTATATATATAATTTTTACGAAAAAAGTTAACTTTCCTTGAATTGCTTTTTTTGAAAAAAATGATTGTGAAAACACAAATTTTGATATTTGTTTAAATATTTTGATTTATACAATAAATCACCAAGTTTTCTTTATATGAATAAAAAGTCTAACCAATAAATTGCAAATACGTCTCCAAGATAATAACAATCAAAACCAAGGAGTAAACAAAGACTCACAAAACCAAAAAGACGTTTACATCAACAGTTACGAATAATAAATAAGAAACAACACAAAGTCCACTTAAAACCGGGAGTGAAATCAGGTGCTCCAGGGTAGCAATTTCTTGCACCGTATACGACACCCGTCGTGTTATTACTTTCTTCAGTTCGGTAATGATGGAAGGTTGTTATGACTGAGGAAGAATATCAGATATGATTTCGGACACACTTTTGTCATAATGGCCAATCAGCTCATGATGGCGACCGTAAAATTTCTTGAGTGATGACCTTAATTTGATTGATTCATTGCCCTGTCTTAGCAACTTTTGAGAAAGCAGTATTCCTCGTTCAACAAATCAACGTACTTTAGGCTAGCTTTAGAGTAACGAATCAATTGAGACACATATACTCCATATGCTTGTGCCGATCGATATTGCTACACAGTAATGATAAGTTGACTATAGGAAAATTAAAATCATCGCATTTGTCATAAATTTTGGTATTTAACCTATATATATACCATCAGTATTCATTTCGAAAAAAAGGTCTAAATATGAAGCAAATTTATCTGTGTCGGTAGTATCTTAGTATTAAAACTAGACCGATTATTTGCCCAAATCCGCAAATTTGGAGACATATTTGCAACTTATTGGTTATTCAACTTGGTGATTTATTGTTATTTCAAAATTCTATCTCATAATTTTTTTTATACTCACAAAAGTGTTTTTTCATGAACAATCTAACCAAATTTAGGCAACTTTCAACGACTCATAGCTTGGATATGATTTCACGTCCCCTCACGCATTGACGATCTCCTCAATCAGAACCGATCCCCTCATGAATGAACTAATGCTAATTTGAGGTTTTTAGATTTATTAAGACGTATATCAACACCGGACAGCGTAAATGCCGCCCAAACGACATGCACACCCATTGACCGAAAACAAAAGTAAATTTGAATTGTAGGTCTGTTAATAGAATCATTTCAAAATTTAAATGTAACCTTTTCAGGCAATATCTCGCGGGGCAACTGATTTTGTAGGAGTTAAACTCCACGTACAACAGTAAATGATGCATGTATCGCTTTGTTAAAGTATTCACCCTGCATAGCATTCTCTGATTTTCAAGATTTTAATATTTTGAATAAGAAAATTGCGATTTAAAAATGTACATACCTTTTGAAGCGGTGACAATTACTCCACTCAAGCACAACCGGAAAATCCTCTCACGGTTTTCATTGCAGAACCAAATGTTCTGCGTGTGTAGATTACCAGCCGTGAAAAAGCTTATCGAAAAATTCGATCAAATATTAAATGTTCAATCCATACATGTTCGTCAAGCTTAATAATTGACTGGCTCACAGTATCAACGATGTTATGAGTTTTTGCTTTGTGTTTTGTGGTTTATTTTTGTGATACTATGTTTATGTTTACTATTTTCTTTCAGTGAGACGCATGTTACATATATTGAAGGTGGAACAAAAATGTAAGTTAAGATGCTATCAATAAAGTAAGGGGCTGCTATCATGTCGTGAACAACTATGTTCTATGCTAGAAGTTCTGGATAAATAACTTTGTTATTGTCATAAGACATTAGTTTGTTTACAACACCGACATACTAGATTTACAAACACTAGGAAGCAATAACAGCATAAGTGGACATATCATTTTGATTCCTATGTGTGAATAAATCTTTGTTAGTTTTTGCTTCGGTTGACACACACGGAATTTCATCTACAAATTCTCAAACTCAAACTAATAAGTTGGACTGTCACAGTATATTCATTCCTCATTGATTAAAACAGCACAATACTTGGCAGATCACTAAAGCAGACATATGATCTAAATTTATAATGTGATCTTTATGAATAATATGTTTACATTTTTACATGAAGTAATGCATTTTCTTACCTTACAGATCAATCCTTACAAAAGAGACCATGCACGGACATTTATATAAAATGCAGATGTGGGTAAGTATTTTTAGAAATATCAAAAGTAAAATAAATAACTAAGCGAGTTAATTATTTTTGAGCGCCCAAACCTCTAACATGTGACAGGGGTATTACAGCAAAACATGAGAGCAACATTAATCAAACGTAAAAACGATTAAAAATGACTAACATCAGTGGAAGATTTTAGGAGCACACAAAACAATAGACATAAAATATCGATTTAAGAGTACACACAGTTAATGAAAGCTAGTTAAAAGCCAATTATAACCAATTAATAAATCATGTTTTCACAGACTAAATGTCTATCCCCATATTTCTCATGCTGTTAAAAAAACAAGGAAGCAAAGCTCTAAAGTATATATTTTAATTTCAGATATGAAATGATTTCTGCAACACAGTGAGTATATCTCTATATATAATATTACATGTAATCATTGGTAAAAACTGAGCTGAGACAACATTCCACATCCACTGATCGTTCAGAACCAATAAATCAACGTTCAAACCGGGGAACAATATCAACATATAACCAATGTTAAATAAAGTGAGGATGAAGCTGAATATTCTTAGTCGAATATTTTTAAGGATTTGAGATTCTTTAAAACTTGATCACAAGTACATTTGTATTTATTCAGTTTGCATGCCAATAGCTTTTCGTAAGTAAAAACCAGCATGTTGCACAGATCATACAGCATGTTACTAAAATGCTTTCCAGAAATATAATCTGTTCATGCCATTTTTGTTATCATATTGTATCATAGCAAACGTAGTTTTTGGTTGAGGTTGATAATAGTTATCAAAGGTACCAGGATTATAATTTAGTACGCCAGACGCGCGTTTCGTCTACATAAGACTCATCAGTGACGCTCATATCAAAATATTTATTAAGCCAAACAAGTAAAAAGTTGAAGAGCATTGAGGATCCAAAATTCCAAAAAGTTGTGCCAAAGGTTGTATATCGTCATAAAAAATGATTTGTCCTTAGTCAATATGCTTCTCTCAGTTCCAAATAATATTGTATTGACCTCATACAAAGGCTTTAATTGTATATTGAACAGATATATCATGTTATGGAGGAGTAGTTGCTTGTATATGCTAAATTACACCGAATAGATGTAATCATGTTGATTAAAATTCTCTGTACAGATGAAGAGAAATCTTTTTTTCATTAGACTAAGTAAGCTATAATCCATAAACATGTTGACGCATAATTTTGTGGATAATGAGAGACTATCAAAGTACCGCGGGAATTATACATGTACGCGTTAGCGTTGTCTTTAAGTATTGTCATATCCGAATAATTTTGGCGGGAAGAGGCTCGCGAGGGTAAAAAAGGAATATCCAAAATGGCAAATACCAGGGCATTTGAAAAATGTTTTAAGGCTTTATGCATGAATGTGTCTTTATCTATCTGGTTAAATTTAAGAACAAAACGTCAGTCAATATATTAGACATTGGAGTTGTTCCTCCCGTTCTGTACATTTTCTTCCTTTCATGGATGTAGAAGGGGCGGATCCAACCATAAACAAAGGGGGTTCCTAACCCAGGATAAAGGGTGGTTTCAACTATATTTCCACATTCAAATGTATTGATCACCCAACCCCAAACCCCCTCTGAATCCGCCACTGTGTAAATGTTTAGGCTGAGTTGCCAAAATATATGTCAGATGTACCTGTGTAAAGCGAATATTCCACTCAAGGGGTCGATTTGGAAGAAGAATTGCTGACCTTTATTTACTAGAATTCAATACAAAATCTTGAATTTAATTTTAGTTGAAAGCAACAAAACCAACTGATTCATGTGGCTTCTAATGACTCGTACATTAAAATAGACATAATTACTATGCAGGGTACTTCTACATACACTTAATTATCTAATACCCCCCAAAAATAATCCTGATCACTACTTTCTAGATTACCTCAAAAAATTAAAACTATTTCCGTCAAATGTTACTTGTCATACTATTTCTAAATATCAGTTCGTAATTAACAATTGTGTTTTGTTTTTCAGTGAGTAAGTATCCAGCAAGATAAAGATGAGTTTTGTATAGATACCTACATATATTGCTTTGTTAATTTTAAGATTAGTGTGCTGTTTCATGTATGTGCATTCTACCTAGTAAATTTATTCATACGTACATTCTATATAAAAATACAATATACAAATAACAATTGATCGATGTAAATCATTTTATTATTGAAATAACGTACGTAGCCTTTGCGTCTGATAGAGTTTTAAAATGTCAGAAACGAGACAAGCCAACACTTTACAATAATGCATCAGATATTTATAAAAATGCAGAATTCAGGAAAGATATGATTTGAAAATCAAATGCTTTTCACTATAATTGTGTTTTTTGGTAACCTGTAGAAAAATATCATCATCGTTCAAAGACAATGTCTATTATCTAGTTCTTAAGATTTTTTTAATTACCGTACGCACTATAAAAACACAAGGTATCAAGATTGCAGAAAACATTTCAAGAAGGGGAAGTCCATTGAATCTGACAAAATCATACTCCTTTAAATTGACCAACAAAACGTCTGGAAACAACTATATTGTTCCATGTCTTGTTGAATTCACTTTCCGAGGAATTTTTCGGATAAAACTTTTTTCAAAGCTAGATTAAATGACAACTTGTGATGGATGATATGCATAACATAAAACATACACAGAACAACCTCCACCGTCTAATGTCAGTCTTACCTTGTAAGGTTACAACGCTGCTATTTGTACAACAATGTAATTGATAAGTTGAATATAGTCATAATGTTAAGTGTCTTGTATTTTTTTCTTCTTCTTTTTTCAGTCTGTAAGTACAAAGCAAATTTCAGATAAGTATATTTTGTATGTGAATGTATAAAGTAAAATAACAAAAAAATACTGAACTCGAAGAAAAATTCAATACGGAAAGTCCCTAATCAAATGGCAAATTCAAAAGCTAAAACACATCAAAGAATTGAAAACAACTGTTATATTTCTGAAATAGTAGAAGCTTTTCCTTATGTAGAAAATTGTGAATTAAACCTGGTTTTATAATTAATTAAACTTCTCCTTTGTATGGCAGTCGCATAGATATTGACAACAAGGTGTGAAAAAAGAAATGTAGTTTTACTCGATTCAGTTTTTTATTAATAAAATCAAATGAAATATAGACGGCTAACATCGAACATGTTCCGGTCAACTAGCTTCAAAAGATACCACTAAAGTTATCATATTATTGTAATCAGATTGGATAAAAACATAACTATTCTTCCATAATTTGACTATGCCTTTAAATTTAATGTATTATATGTTGCTCTGATTCCTTTCACGGATTTGGCTATACTTTTTGGACCTTTTGGATTATAGCTTTTCATCTTTAATTTATATAAGCTTTGGATTTCAAATATTTTGGCCACGAGCATCACTGAAGAGACATGTATTGTCGAAATTCGCATCTGGTACAACAAAATTGGTACCGTTAATTTTATTACTACCACTGGGTCGATGCCTCTGCTGGTGGACTATTAGTCCCCGAGGGTATCACCAGCCCAGTAGCCAGTACTTCGGTACTGGCATGAAAATACGGATTTTTTTGTGTTATTAAAATTTGCTGTTACAAAATGATGGAATTATTATAAATTAAGGAATGTATCTCCCTCATGCAAAGCTCTGATTCCTTTCACAGATTTGGCTATACTTTTTGGACCTTTTGGATTAGAGCTCTTCATCATATATATAAGCTTTGGATTTCAAATATTTTGGCCGCGAGCATCACTGAAGAGACATGTATTGTCGAAATGCGCATCTGGTGCAACAAAATTGGTACCGTTAATTTTATTACTACCACTGGGTCGATGCCTCTGCTGGTGGACTTTTAGTCCCCGAGGGTATCACCAGCCCAGTAGCCAGTACTTCGGTACTGGCATGAAAATACGTATTTTTGTGTTATTAAAATTTGCTGTTACAAAATGATGGAATTATTATAAATTAAGGAATGTATCTCCCTCATGCAAAGCTCTGATTCCTTTCACAGATTTGGCTATACTTTTTGAACCTTTTGGATTATAGCTCTTCATCTTTTATATAAGCTTTGGATTTCAAATATTTTGGCCACGAGCATCACTGAAGAGACATGTATTGTCGAAATGCGCATCTGGTGCAACAAAATTGGTACCGTTAATTTTATTAACAAACACTGAATATACTAATGTTATTTATATCCTACATCCATTGATATCAGTTGCTGAAAATATTAGGATAATTAACATTCTAGCATGTGCTAGAAATTATGAATCTTGAAATGGGTAATTTTGTTGTTACCTGATAGTTCGTTTCTATGTGTGTTGCATTTTTGTTTGTTTTTTGTAGTACTTCAGTGTTTCTGTTGTTTCGTTGGTTTCCTCTAATATTTGATGTGTTTCCTCCATTTATAGTTTGTAACCCGGAAATTATTTTTCCTTCAACCGTTTTGTGACTTTTGAACAGCGGTATACTACTGTTTCCTTTATTGAATCCAAATCTAAATTAAATATATACTAGGAATGTCATCATTTTCAAAGTTGACCACACTATTGACCGAAATAACACTTATATTCTTGATTATGATGTTATGGATCAGTATGTCAGGGAATCACACTACCAAACATGACCTATGCCTATACCTTAATAATCTGTTTACATACTTTTGAAGAATCACATTGTTTCATATTGGATTATGAAGGCCTTCGTAATTTTTGTTCTGAAATCTGTTCTTTTGGTGGTTCTTCTTTTTCTTATGATCATTATTTTTTTCTTTTGTTTTCAACATATGTTTGTTTTTAATCCTGCATCTTCTTTCTTTTATTGAACAAATATAACTGAACCCATAAAAAACTGAGCATATAATGTCTAGAATGAATAGACATTTATGTCGATAGTTGCTTTAACCTGGCATCTTATTAATGTTGTAGTGGATGATCTATTATAAAACATGTTTATCATATATTTTTCGATCTTTTTCAGCCCGTAAGTACCTTGAATTAGACAAAGATAAGTACAAATCTAATATTAATACCACTTATATATTAACGAAATCTTATACTATGGTAATAATTAAGCTACAAACAGCTTTTTAAAACACGGAAACTATTTCAACATTGTGTTAAAAGATATGGAGCAATACAATCCTAATGCATAATTAACATGCAAAGCTTATTTAAGAGGCATGTTAATGGAAAATACTGAAAATAAACTCATCATAGATACCAGGAGTAAATTTTGCATATACGCCAGGACTAAATTTTGCATATACGCCAGACGCGCGCTTCGTCTACAAAAGACTCATCAGTGACGCTCGAATCCAAAAAAAGTTAAAAAGGCCAAATAAAGTACGAAGTTGAAGAGCATTGAGGACCAACATTCCTAACCATTTTGCCAAATCCAGCTAAGGTAATCTATGCCTGAGGTAAAAAAAGCCTCTGTATTTTAAAAATTCTAAATTTTGTAAAAAGTTAATTTATAAATATAACCATATCAATGATTATTCATGTTAGCACAAAAAGTGCTGACTACTGGGCTGGTGATGCCCTCGGGGAAATAAATCTCCACTAGCAGTTGCACCGACCTATTGGTTGTAAATAAACTCATCATAGATACCAGGACTAAATTTTGTATATACGTCAGACGCGCGTTTCGTCTACAAAAGACTCATCAGTCAGAAAACCTTTGTCTGGCAATACAACCATACATAAACCTTTGTTTGATCCGATACCCAATTAATTAATTTATTAAGGTGGTATGGGAGACTAAAATAAAAAGGATAGAATTTGTTCATACTTTGCCAAAACGTAGCATCTATTGATATATGTTCAAAAATGAAATAAAATTGATAGGTCACCGCGCATTTTCTCAAGCTACAGGTTGTGACACAACGACATTATTTGTATGGATTATACAGGAAAAACACCATTTTGTGATTAGAAACCAAACAAAATGATAGAATTGTAAAATATATTAGGAAAAGATAGCTTTCAGACAATGCTTTGAGAATTTCAAAAGAAAAGATAGGGTCACCGTACTTTTTTTCCTGCTAAAATAAAAAATAGGAAAAATTCAATGTAGATTCCTTCAGAAAATGCACTGTTTTGGAGTTACTTCCCCTTAAAATGACAATTCAAAAACATTTAAAATCCACCAAAAATAATTGACATTTGTAAAAATATTAATATTTATAAGTTATATTGTTATAAATTGGTTCTTTAAAATGGAAATTCACATTAAATATCTGCATTCCTGTATCAAATAGATAGATAGAAAATCTGGACCTTAGGTTCTCTGTTTTTTACAATTTAAGATGGCGAAAGATACCCATACCACATTAAAAAAATTCATTTGGAAAAAAAAGAACTATGTATTTTAAGTAAGACGAGAAAAATGCTCTAACATTAAGGTCCACATATGCTTTTCATCGCAGCTGGCCTAAAGGGACATAATTGATTGTCATCACTAAGCGTTTGTCGTCGTAGTAAATTTAACAAAAATCGTCTTTTATGAAACAACTTAACCAATTCCAAACACAAAACAACTGAATGATACTTAGGGTATCTATATAAGGTTATACAGTTTCTGGCAAGCGATGAATTTGGCCGTCATAGCTACAAATAAAAACAAAGGTAAAAATAAAATACAAAAAACTGAACTCCGAAGAAAATATAAAACGGAAAGTCCCTAATATAATGGTAAATTGAACGTATTGTCTACCATCTTGAAAACCTTAATAGATAAATAAAAGCTGACAAAACAAAATGCTCAAATTATAAAGATCTATCTCCTTATTGCGCCAAAATCATCAGATGAATAATTAAAGGAGTTATTGCACAAAAAAAGACTTATTCTCTAGCTTTTGCCTATATTGTTTCGAAACTACAATTGATAAGTAAGAACTATGAATAGCAAAAATTATCAGAAACACAAGATGTACAAACATACCTAAGGACCAAAATAATAAAATTAACTTTTATGGTAGTAACTGTCATTGAAAGCAATTTTCACTAAAATTGTAGTTTTTTTTATTATAATCTTAAAAACTATAATAGGTAGGTTGAAACTAGATATAACATAATTGATCAGCATAAATAAATAATATCTACAAAAAACTTATGTAGATAAATCCATTTAATGACTTCTTTTAAGATTGATAAAAAAAACTTTAATTATTTTACTTTTGTGTCTTGATTGATACATTATCCTTATGACTGTTACATTAATTTTTCAGGATGTAAGTAACAAGACAGATTAGATAATTATAGATAAGTAAATTAAAACGAAATATAATGGCACTATACAGTAGTAACTTATACTGCAAATAAAGAAATCAATCCGTAGTTATATTAAAAAAAAGGAAAGCACAGAAACACAGAACTCTGATGAAAACTTATACACATCAAACGAATGGACCAAAACTATCATATTCCTGACTTGATACAGACATTTTTTCATAAAATAGATTTCAGACAATAGACTTAAAAAGATTACCCTATAGTAGCTAAAGTATATAAAGATGTTAATACCCCCAACCAACTGCGAAGACTCCCTTCCAGAAAAGAACTTAACTTTTAAAGGAAATCATTTTTAAAAAAACTGCAAAACAAATCTATTTTGGTTTGTTATCACGATGAATATTTATAAGGTAAATATCATGTTGTTTTTGTTATGGAATCGACTCTGACAAGTTTAGTGAACAATAACAAGTTAAGTAAACAAGAAACATTCCTAGGGCGCCATAAACAACTATAGTCTGAGAAATACAATTAACGCAATCACCCTTAACAGATGGACGAAAATAGACCATGCATTGCACACAAAGCAACAGATTTAACAATACTACGCAAGTTTTTGCAAGGGCTAAATAAGTTCGAAGTTGAAGAGCAATTATTCTGTAAGGTTTTGTAAAATACCGCTAAGATAATGTTTTTATGCCATAGAACGTCCATAGTATTTCGAAAAATATCAAGTTGACTTATAATTATGACGAATTATTTCATTTCGAGTTGATTTTGCAGATGTAAGCGTTGCTGGCAGTAAGTATTCTTGATTATCATTTATCTACAAATATGAAAAAATGATGTAATATGATTGTCATTGAGACAAGTCTCCACAAGAGACCAAATGACACAAAAAAATATATAACTATAGGTCACCGCACAGCCTTAAACAATGAGCAAATCTCATACCATGCATACCGCAGTCAGCTATAAAAGGCCCTGAAATGACAATGTAAAACGATTCAAACGAGAAAACTAACGGCATAATTTATGTACAAAAAAAAGAACGAAATACAAATATGTAACATATAAACAAACGACAACAGAGTATATATTTCAGCATGTATTCGGTAAAAATAACTTTATTTGAGATCGGTATCAGATGGAAATTATTAAATAAGTTTTTCAGACCGTACAAACAATGCATACTAACATACTAAAACATCCACTTATTATGTAATCATTTATTTTACAAGGGGAATTATAAAAATAAATACAACTTCATCATGTACATTCCTTTATCATGTTTATATTTCTATTTTTAAAGTCGTATGCCATATTCCTTTGCCTGCAAGTATTTGTTATGGTATAGCTTTAATGTCATGATATAAGACTATTTTTTTCTATTTTTAGACACAAATGGACACATATCAAAGATGTTTGAACCAACTGTCTTGTTGTATTGCTATGTAGAGTATATATTAGATAGATTTAACATTTTTATAGTTTGATAATAGATTACACTGTAAATGTCAATTGTAAATAAAAAATATAAAAATAATGAAAATTGCTGTATATTGACACTATTCTAATATAAATAAATTTGGTGTATTTACTGTCTTCTGATTGGTTAAAAGTATTAGTTTTATTTTCAATGTTGTCAATTTTTATGGCGACACGCCCACTCTGACGTTGTGTATTCATACGCCAACATGTGTGTACGTTGTTTTTGTAAATATAAATAATATAAAAAGTTCTTTGAGCCTTATTTTTGATAGAAATTTATTTATAATGAATGGCAATAATTTATTTTGAATTTATTGACCCATAAAATTAATTTTTGACTCTTCACATTTTACATAATCCGCTTCGCGGATTATTCAATGTGAAGAGTCAAAAATTAATTTTATGGTTCAATAAAATCAAAATAAATAATAGCCATTCATTAAATATCATTTTATACTTTAATCCTTGGTGTACGTAAATGAAATGAATTGGGATAAATAAATGCAACAGTAGTATACCGCTGTTCAAAACGCGTAAATCTATGGACAAAAGCAAAATCGGGGTTACAAACTGAAACTGAGGGAAACGCATTAAATATAAGAGGAGAACAACGACACAACATTAAAATGTAACACACACAGAAACGGACTAAGCATTAGACAAAATCCGATGAGAATGACAAATATATCGTCAAAACCAAATACATGAATTTGGGATATAAAAGAACCGTGACACGTCTTATAGTAATGTGAATTCACACTCAAATATAAGAGAAAACAAACAACACAACGGAAACACAACGTAAAAATGTCACACACACAGAAAATATCTATGATATAACGATGGCCATTTTGCTGAATTGGTACAGGACATTTTTAAAGAAAGAAAATGGTGGGTTGAACTTGGTTTTGTGGCATGCCAAACCTCGCACTTTAATGACAATGTTAAATATAACATTAAAATGACAACATAATATTACAGGACTACAATACAAATAAATAGGAGAACGTATTAGACAAAGAAACACATGAATAATATATAACAAAAGGCATCAGGTTTAAAATTCAATACACCAAAAACGCGCCTCGTCCACACAAGACTTACCAGTGACGCTTAGATATAAAAAGTTCGAAAGTAAAAACAAGTACAAAGTTGTACAGCACTGAGGTTGAAAAAGGTTGTGTCAAGTACGGTTAGGGTTTTCTGCTTGTGATAAGAATTCATCATGAGTCGTTGGTTACGCGATGTATCGATCACCTATTTCAAGGAAATTATTGTTATTCGCACAATTTTAAAAAGGAACCCTTTTTTATACCAATATTTTATCATATTTGAAATAATTAAAAAAAGAATTTCTTTATGTTCAAAGTAAAGATATTATTGGACAGTTTGAAGGAGAATTCCGTAACTTTTCATAAAATTAGGACACACGGACGAGATAAGGATAGCTTCGTGGACAAACTAAAGAACGAACATTTCCTCGTGGTTTAATAATCAGTAATTTAACAAAGTAATTTCCGAACTTTCTAATAAAATTGAGAAAGGAAATGGGGAATCTGTCAAAGCGACAACAACCCTACCATAGAGCAGACAACAGCCGAAGGCCACCAATGGGTCTTCAATGTAGCGAGAAACTCTCGCACCAGGAGGCGTCCTTCAGCTGGCCCCTAAACAAATATGTATACCAGTTCAGTGATAATGGACGTCATACTAAACTCCGAATTATACAAAAGAAACTAAAATTTAAAATCATACAAGACTAACAAAGGCCAAAGGCCCCTGACGTGGGACTGTGAATTTATTGTTTATAAGATCATATCTGAAAATAAAAAAATAAAAGAAATCAGGGGGCTGTGTATTTTGTTTTTAAGTAGTGAGAAGGAAACAGTCCATAATGAAAAGACCATATAGATTTATATACTGTACTTCACTATAAAAAAAAATCTCCCATAGTTGAATGATTGATATAGATGACTTGTACTACTAAAAATTCATGCTTTTTATCTCTTTGATATTCATTGGATCCCCTTTGTATATATTCTGGATACATCCTGCTAGCTTTGTTAAAACACTAGATGATATAGGGATTGACATATTGAACAGATACTTGTTCAATTGTGTGGAGACCTTTTTGTTGACTTGAAGAGGTGTTAAGGTTATAGGTGACTGATTATTGAATCTTTGAGATGTGTGAAGACCTTTGTGTTGATTTGTAGAAGTGTTAAGGTTATAGGTGTTTGATCATTGAATCCTTGACATGCTTGGTCTAAATAAAAAGTGTTCATGGCCATTTCCTACATAGTTACTTACCTTTTTAATGCTTATCATTTTATTTTCTCCATAAACTGTTCATCTTACAGATTATAGTATCATCATAATAGATGAAAGTTTGTTTTCAGCAGAACAAAATAGGTTATAGGTGTGTGACTTGTAGATGTGTTTAGGTATCTCTCTGACTATTGAATCCTTGACATGCTTGGTCTAAATAAAAAGTGTTCATAGTTACTTACCTTATTAATATTTATTATTTCATTTTCTCCATAAACCTTTCATTTAACAGACTATAATAACATTTAGATAAATATTTTTTTTCAGTGGAAAGAAATATGTTATGGACTATGTACAACATTTCGAACTTAAAATAGGAATAATATGCGACCAGGGTCACTAGTACTCGTTTAAATGGCAATCATTTACAACAACCATTTTCAACTTAAGCTTACAGAACCCCCAACATATATAAAAGGGCTGTAGTAAATAAGGTATTTAAATATGCAGTCGAATTAACAAAAACACTCTTTATTCCTGTCAATAGCCAGTTAATGATGATAAGAAGCTATATAGGACCAAATACTTTGAGGCCAAGGTTAATCAAAATCATGACTTTGTTATAGTTATTCGGACTACTTTTTCACAGTAGAGCTTCCTTCACCGTTTATGATGGCTGTCTTAATTGCATTTTGTCTTTCCGTAGCTTTTCTTGGTAAGTACTTTCTAAATATTCTTTAACTAACGGTCCATGTAAGAATTTATAATGAAATGATTCCTATGTCAGCTGATTAACACAGACTACTTTCGGTATTGGTAATTATTTCATGATATACTAGTCAACAACAAAAAACGATACACGACTTTGGAATCAAATTAATCAAACAATGTTTGATATAAAACAAAATAAGATGCACTATTTTAAAAACTTTTTATTTGTTATGTATGTGCATATGATTAAGAAAATCAAAACTTGTCGGAAAGTAAATAAATTCCGCGAAAATGATCACAGGATTCTGAAAATTGGATTAAGATCGACACACACTTTTCAAAGTAGTAAAAACAAATTTAAATTTGTTTAAAAATAGGCAAAATGCAAATCAAGTTACGTTCATTTCGTACATTATAGGTTGAAACATTGCTTTTTCAATTCTTTTTAATAAAAAAAGGTTTTTTTTTAAGTCTCAATTTTTTTTTTAGAAAAAAATATGTTTACGTCTCAAATCAATGCTTTAGATATAAAAACACCACACTGTAATTTTGGAACCTTTCAGTTTAGTTTTAAGTTTGATACCGTGTATTTGAATTTCACTTTACACATACTGTATATGGTAAATAAAAGGATAATGTATACATTTTACCGAATTCTTATGGGGTCGAATTCCACGTAACAAATAAACCAAGAAACTAGATGATTTTTAAAAACAAATTGATTGCAAACATTGTATTTACCTTTAAATGAGAGGTTGGCATCATTACATTAGTTGGAATATCTGTTTTTAAAATTGTCGTTTTTGTAAATTTTGTCCAAAAAAATAATTTTGCCCAATGACGTCATGAAAGCAAAAAAATGTTTTTGTAAAGAATTTAAAGTTTCGTGGTCATTCGGTACAACCATCTTCAATATTGTGCGTATATGATGAAAACTTCATCTTGAATTCGAAAAACGTCGTGTATCGTTTCTTTTGTTGACTAGTACATATTATTATTTATCATTGTCTTTAATGTTTTTGTGAGCAAGCTACTTTTTATTGAATACTTTTACTTAAATGATGAAGATGAAAATGGTTAAATGGAGGTGGAGTGAGGGGATGCAGGGTAATACAAAAAAGATACTACTCTAACCCTGTCAGATTTTAATTTGCAATTTTGAAGTAAGATAGTCATAATTATTCTGTTTCTGCATACCCTCTAATGTTTTACGTCTCTTATCCATAACCAACATCTTCTTGATGACAAACGCTTAGTGGTACTTTTTGTTTAAACAAGGTTGGCATAAACTCATCATAGATACTAGGGCTAAAAAAACATTTACTCTCAACAAGTGTTTTGTCTTCAAAACACACACCCAAAGACAAATTGTTCAGACATTTTTTTCATATTTTTTGAACCCAGAAGATTACATTTTAGTCATGCCTATCAGTTACTTTTGAATGTTAAAACGATATAAAGAAAAAAAAACATACAATGTGAATATCTTTGAAGATAGCATTTTCTTTGCAACAAACTTGTCAGAAATATAAAATAACAAAAAGAGTAGTTCAATAATAAAAAAATATGAGGAAATCATTTTTTATTTTTATAATAATTATGTTTAATAATCAAAACCATAAACACTATCACTAGAAGGTAAAAAAAATAAAAATAAAGGATTGTTAAAGTATGAATACTGAAAAAAAATCTATCGAATTTTAGGGGAAGCTACACAGGCATAACTAAAAGGGGCTTTAAATTGAGATATTAGAGTTCAGCAGTTGTTATATTTAATTTTGATAACATTTGTTTTTTTTTAGATCAAGATTAAGTATTTGCAGACAAATAAATCATTCTTGTCAATTTCAATATTCTTTTTGTAACAATATCAAAAACAGTAATTTCGAAAAACCATGTTTTCGAAAAATTGAATTTTGCAAAATTTTTAAATACACCCCTCCCGATTTTTTGTATTTTGATTAAGCAATGTTTAAACTAATTAAAAATTGTTTTAGCCATATTTAGAAAAATTTGGGTTGAAAATTTTCGAAGCTTTCAAAACAGGGTAAAATTGGATTTTCAATACACATGGAATTTGACCCTTTTTGGAGCTAGGTTCTTGACATAACTTTTATATAATATATTTTTTTAAATGCAATTTTGAAATATTTCGTAACAATACTTATTTATAATAACAAACACAATTTTCTTTTTTATTCTCTTAAAGGCCGTATTCATCTAACTAAAATTGCACATTTTTAGCCTTTTTTCCTCACCAAAATTGACAAAAAAGTGTTCAAGCCGTTACCATAGCAACCACAAAATTTTACATGAAACTGGTTGTATTTTTCAGTATATCTCAACTGTTAGATCATTTTTACAAATTTTGAACCAATTCTGTGACATGTCATTTCCACATGATTTTGATGCTTACAGAGAATGACTCTTAAGTGTTATCGTGTTTTGGACCTTGATATTAGAATGTGTCATTGTAATCTTTAATCCCAAAAATAGGAAAAACCTGATGACTTTTTCCATCGTTAATTTGTTTATGGGGCGATAATTGGTTGGCTCCTTAGAATAGAATATGTATAGGTCACACGCATTATTTTTCTTTCAAATTCAGATATTTTATTTTTAGAATAAATTTCTCACACATTTTACAAAATGCCATTAAAATTTTAAAGGCATTTAACAAAATTTAAATGTATTAATAAAGGCAACAGCAGTATACCGCTGTTCAAAACTCATAAATCTATGGACAAAAAACAAAATCGGGGTAACAAACTAAAACTGAGGGAAACGCAATAAATATTAGAGGGGAACAACGACACAACATTAAAATGTAACACACACAGCAACGGACTAAGCATTAGACAAAATCCGATGAGAATAATCAATAAAACATCAAAACCAAATACATTAATTTGGGATAGAAAAGTACCGTGACACGTCTTATAGTACACTCAAATATAGGAGAAAACAAACGACACAACGGAAACACAACGTAAAAATGTTACACACACAGAAACGAACTATGATATAACCATGGCCATTTTCCTGACTTGGTACAGGACAGTAGTTGTCCTTTATTATAAAATTATAATATAGAATTAACTGATGACAAAAACTGAGCCACGGAAATAATTGTACAGAGCTGTTCATTCTGCAATGATGATAATAAAATAGTAGCACACAACTTTTGCGGGATGCTTAATCACTTATGTATAATTACTAACATATTTTATACGAGCAAAACTTCGGTTCAAATGAGAGGGATCTGCATACCCATCCAAATTCACCTTACATCATTCGAGTTGGGTTTGTGTTACTAATTCTTTAGTTGTGTTTTCGCCGTTTTTATTCTTGCTATGGCATTGTCATATAAAAGAGAAGATGTGGTATGCATTCCAATGGGACAACTCTGTGACCGATATAAGACAGAAATAAACAACTATAGGCCACAATACGGACTTTAACTATGGGCAATATCCATACCACAAAGTCAGCTATAAAAGGCCCCAAAATGATTGGCAGCGATTGTTACATAAAATACAGTCTCCTAAAGTGTTTTTCCGTTTGAAAATCATGGTATTAGTTATTCACTTAAACAGTATGTGTTTCATTTTTTATATATTGAGCTAAAGGGTTAATAGCCATTTCATTTGATAACAATAACGTTCAGCAAATATAATAGTAAATATTTTGTGCACTTTTTGATACTGAACATATTATTAATATTTAAAATAGAGACCGAAAACACCAAAGGAATAAATTGAAAGCAAATTGACCATATGAAGTTAAACCGTTTGGATCAATATCCGAAATAAAAAAAACCGGTTTGTTTAAATAAATTTCTATACTATGGTTTCAAACGGAAACACAATATATGTTTAGGAGATAATTGTATTTTATGTAAAGCTTGGCCTTCGTCAAACGTAGATTTTACTTTCTCAAATAGAGTTTAGTACAATAAATTTTTAAGAAGGCGAATCTTAAAGTACGATTCTGTCACCTCAATTCTATTGCCACATATATAAAAAAAAAATGCAATTCTATAAATATTTTGGCTAATGCATGGATTGAAGTGAGGCTTGAACGTTCCGTTTGTATTTTCTGAATTTTGTTCTGGGCGTTGCATAAAATCGTGGCTTCCTGTCTGTTTATGACGTTGATGTTAGAAATTAGTTCTGAAAGCCATTTAATAATATAAGGAATAAGGACGGTATTATATAATATCAGTAGGTCCTTCCTTATTTTGCTTGTAATTGGTATTGTATTATTCATAAATGGGATATTCAAAGGTCAAAAACTGCCCATGCTATGGCAAAAAATGAAAAACGAGAGAAAGACTAACAACAGTATACAAAACACAACATAGAAACTAAAGACCGAGCAACATAAACCCCCACGAAATCCGGGGGAAATATCAGGTGTTCCATAAGGGAAAGCAGATCCTATCCCCTACATGGTACTCGTGTAATTCTTTTGCTAATGTTTATCCTACAATCTTTTATGTATCATTTGAAATCCACTGAATAAGATTCAAAGGTAGAACGCTCGAGAAACTATTTAAACACCGCTACATGTCCATATATCTATGCAAAATAAGAACTCTCGATAATGATTTATTTTGTTATCTTATAATATTTTGGGAGAGCTAACTATTAATTCATTCACAACTACTGTATATATGGGGTGGTTTAAAGCTGTTACTGTACATGTCTATTGAAAAAGACCGTATGTTAGAAAATAGAAGATGTGACACTGTTGCCAACTCTCAACCTGACTCCAAATACTACAGATGTGAGCAACTAAAAAATAGAAAACAACACCGTCCGAAGCGCTTTTCTGTATTTACCTTCATCAGGAACGCTCAAAGCCAAACATTTGAAATCCGAAGATGTCGAAGTACACAAACCGCTGAAGAGCTATATGTAAAAAATATCTAAGATAAATAAAGATTACCGTAAGACCATAGAACAAAGCAAGCTATATAAAACCCCGATATGACAAATGTAAAAACCGTGTTATAAAGAAAAATAACTGCTGAACTTTTGTTCAAGAAAATGAAGGATAAACAAATACTATAAACAGAAACAATTGACAACTACTGAATAAGACGTTCCTTACAGATCATATTTTGTCCTTTGGATATGTCATCTGTTTATCTTGTGTTATTGATTTGCTACATTATCAAAGTAAATCCCATATTATATTTCATTTATACGAAAAAATTAATAAGACGAAATAGTTGGCATCCATTGTGTAAGATTACTGGAAATGTTTCGATTGTCTTGCTGTGCTGAATGTTTTCACTGCTTACCAAAACTAATTAAAACTGAAATTGAAATGATACTCATTTTTTTTTAGCTCGAACTAGTTCATCACTGTCCTGTTTTGATGAAATTTGTAATCCACCCATGGTATGTTTTGGTATTTGATATATCTGAATAGGTTTTATCAGCACATTTTAAAAACAACGTGTGAACGAATATAATCTACACATGAACATGTTCTTTTTTAAGGTCAAAATACAACCTTCTTCAACAATAACAAGTATATGCTATATTTTTATATTATATTAAAGAAATAAGGTTTTCGGTCGGCCTTTTTGCTCACGTTATGATCTAGGAAAAAACATTTATAACTTGAAGACATGATATAAAGACACCGATGATACCAACCCTTTTTTTTAACTCATTACAGTCAGCAGTATTCTATTGATAAATATATCTAATGTAAAATACTTAACGTTAGATCAGTCGGTGCATGGTTCGAGAAATTGAAACTAGACTTTGATTTTAACAGGTATGCAAGGTAGAGTTTTCACATGGGTACCCACGTGGAGGAAGCTGCGAACAACAGCATCAGGTTAGTTCTACAGGAATGTTATTACGAGTATGTTGTTCTGTACTCACATAATAAAGGTGTTCTATACCAAAGTATTTGTTTGCATATTGAAAATTTAAATTCAAATTCTAAAACGTAAGGAAATACCAATGAGACAATCAAATTTTGAGGTTGAATAGAAAACAACTTTGCAAAATGAAAAACAAAAACAAACAAATAAATAAGGAAGAGATACATACATGGTTTCAATTTTTTGTCATATTTTAGTGGTAGATAATTAGATAAAAACATCATAGATACCAGGATTCAAATTTAATATTTACGCCAGACGCGCGTTTCGTCTACAAAAGACTGTTTGACAAAAAATGTTTAAAAGGCCAAATAAAGTACGAAGTTAAAGAGATTTCAGGACCAAAAATTCCTAAAAGTTTTGCCAAATACAGTTAATGTAATCTATTCATGAGGTAGAAAAGCCTTTGTATTTCAAAAATTCAAAGTTTTGTTAACAGATCTGAAAGTGAATTTGCAATATGTAACATACAGTTATATTAATTACTATAAACAATATGTCTTTTAACTGCATGTTCCAATACTGACTTTTAATCATTCGAAGTGTATGTCATGCTAATTTAGAAAATCTTCATTTCATCAGTGGTGTTTCAAACTGAATGGTGGTCATTGGAACATATAATGGGACAATTTCGTCTAGGAAATATAACCTTGTAACGCCTACAATTCTAATTTCTTCAAAAAAACCTGGACACTTCTTAGTTATCCGAATATTAGTTATATCATGAGTCGTTCATGACACAAAAGACTTCCATCATGAACTTACAGTTTACAGAAATGTTATTGAAATAGCGGATAACAAGATAGTAAAATAAATGTAAATTTAAACGTGTTATGCCTTTTCATTCTCATCTACATTTGCTTCTTAAAGATTTTTCGAAAGGCAAACTTATATTCATACTACCATGTGACTTTAAATGCTATTTTTCATCTTTTTCATATGTATTTCACTACATGTTTAATAGATTGTTATTTTTTTTTTCATACAACATACCATAGCATGGACATCATCCCATATGTGGAAATTTATTTCCTGACCATGGACATTGCCATTGTGATGAGCAATCCTGTATGAGCCGTGTTTGTAAGTCTGAAAAAACAAAAATAATATTAGCTTATCAAGTTCACAGCGATAGATTTTAACATTATCATACAATCGGGAAGTTTGGTTAGCCATAAAACCAGGTCCAAACCACTATTTGTTTTCTTTCAATACCCTGTATCAAGTCAGGAATATGGCAGTTTATATTAAATTTTTCGTTTTTTATGTATGTTTTGCGCACCAAGAGGTTAAAACATTTAGTGCTTACTTTCAAAATTCTTCAATTTTTATTTCAATTGTCAAAAAGGTTTGATAAGTCCTTAATAATTCAGTATTTCTTACTTGTTTAAAAAAGGTTAGGAAGTATCAGAGTTTATATAAAAATCAGCAGTGGCATCAATTCCAAATTTGAACCAAATGATATAAAACAAGCTTTCACTGGGTTGTTTAACCGGGAACAAATAGCGCATGCGTCCACAAAACAAAATCTTTTGAAATTAAATTTGTCGTAACCAGCAACCTATTAAACTTGTAATTTAATTTAGTCGAAACTTTTCGCTCTTTTTCTCAGAATACAAATGTTTGACATCGAGAAGAATTCTGAAACTTTCATCAAAAGCTCTTATATTTGACAATTGTTTGGTTGTCCAATTTTGGTAACCATAGTAAATTGGTATTTTTATATCGCAATTTGAATCAATCTAAGATGTTATATTTTGTAGATATGTTGACCACTCCTAGTCTCGTTCCCGTCACAACTGCTGTACCTATCGTACCTACAGTGACAACTCAAGGTTACATGGACACATTATACATACTGTGGATTCTTTATCATTCGTTAGATACCAATTTTTCGATATAGTGGATACAGTTAAACCACAAACTTAAATTGTCAACGAATTACAAATGTTACAAGGAAATAAATGCTATATATAGCAAAACAGCGAAATCAAATATCTACGAAAATGAAAGTTTTCCTCATTCCATGAAAATTGGTACCCACGAAAATAAACGAATCCACAGTAAAGAACTATTTAAATGCAGAAAAAGAGGGTATAATGGATAGGGACATAATGCACGACAATTGACATAATTTAGGTCGAAACAATTTCACTCCTCATGTAAATTCTCGGTACATATTCTTAATGATTTTTAATAGCTCAATATCTTTTTCAATTGACATAGTGTTGTTTATTCTTCTCCATGTGCACTCTTTAAGGTCCAACATTGCTGTTTACCTAATATGATACTCATTATCATTATGTGTATTTGAAATATGTAGTTTGCATCAATATCGCTCGAAACCAATATATAGGTAAAGAAACGACAACAGACCAACATAAGAAAAAATGAACATCTACAGGATAACCTTGGATGTATCAAGTTTTTTTTATAAGAATCAAAGGAGTTATTGAAAAGTTATCGAGGAAACAACAAACTAGCCAACAAAGAGGACATTCAAATTCATCATACAACTTTTACAATTATGTCAAATGGACATCAAGTTTTCAGTAAAAAAAAAAAGTATAGCAAAAATACAAAACTTCAAGGAAAATTTAAAAAAGGACTTCCACTAGAAATGCAATAATACACATATTTGAATAACAAAACAAAAATAGCAAACCAATTCAAGTTAAATACATAAACGATTAGACTGGCTACATGGCTTAGAGTACTTTGCTAATGTACAAATTAAAGTATTGTATTATCCAATTAAAGGCTGATAATGAAGGAAGATCAAATTGATATTGTTGTGTTTTGTTAGCACCCGTTGTGACCTCCTGTATGGATAATGAGGATGCAACGTTCAATTGTAAGACATATCAAGATAATTATGCCATGTGTCAAGCCACAACAGGAACATTGAAGACAATAGCAAGCAACAGGTGTCAGAAATACTGTGGTTTGTGTGGATGTAAGTTTAACGACGATAAATAAGAAGGGTTTGTTTTATACATTTTTTTCAATTTGTGAAGGTCTTAGGTGGATTTATGGTAATTACTTTCATATATGTATTACGATTTTGTAATCATGAATGGTTTAGGTATTTTTAAGTGACAATAATGGTTTATGTTTTATAAAATAAAACACAATTTTTGAGCTTAATATAAGCACTATCGTAGCCACAAGTTGACATATATTGTCTATACATTTGTTTCAATTTGTGAAGTTCTTAGATAAACATATGGTAATTCCTTTCATATATGTATTACGGTTTTATAATCATGAATGGGTTATGTATTTTCATGTGACGATAATGGTCTACTGATTAGTTAATAACCAACAATATATTATTTGCGCTCAATATAGGGACACACGCAGCCGCAAGATGACATATCAATTATGTTAACATGGTTTTTAGTGATCAATATTCAGAAAAATGACGAATTCGCAAGAAGACAATTTAGCAAATTTTGACAAGGAAATAAGAACAATTTTTTAAAAAGATAGAAACTTTATTTCGTCAATTCACTTTAAATTTAAATATACCGAACATGAATTATAACTACTGTTTAAAAATCAAACACTGCATACGATAAGAAGCTTAAGCACTGTCTTGAATTTAAGTGCATGAACAACATTCTTACAATGTTAAACTATTGAATTATCATCATAATTATTTTCTTCTTATTCGTGTCTTTGGTATACACTAACGAAAAGGCAACCCAACGACAGAGACACATAGAAAGAATCTTTTTCTAGAGACAGAGAGAGTGAAGTTGTAGGTAATAAATTACGTTTATTTACATTTTTTTACAGCCAATACAGCTCCACCTGCACCAAGCACGACAGGTCAGTTTCCTTGGTTCCATAGCTTAATCTTATCTTGTAAACTATGAAATTGCTATACCTTCAAATAGAAATAACATGAGAATCCTTCTCAATCTAACTATGTGAACAATAAGTCCGTTAGTGTTCTCGTTTGAATTGTTTTACATCGTCATTTCGGGGTCTTTTATAGCTGACTATAAGGTATTGGCTTTGGTCATTGTTGAAGGCCGTACGGTGACCTATAGATGTTAATTTCTGTGTCATTTTGGTCTCTTGTGGACAGTTGTCTCATTTGCAATCATACCACATCTTCTTTTTAATAAATACAAAAAATATAGCTTCCGCTACTCACAATAATACTATAATACATTCACTGTACCTTGTATTAATGTGACCTACCGAATTAGACAATTTACCGGATTTGTAATCACACGTTGACTGGTTTTAAAGTAAGTAACACAAAAATATCAAAACATGATAGGGAATCCGATTTCGATTAGCATATATAACAATGATTTTGATCGACATTTAACCATATTAACTTTAATTAACATCTAAGGCCGTGTTCACACCAAACGCCGTGTACAGTAAACATGTTTACAATTAGTTTCATGTACTGGACATTGGTTTCACATTAGTTTTTTTCACATCTATATATATACCTTGTTTAATTACCTGTACATAAGATTTGTTGACACTTGTAAACTATATGCCATTTAAATATCATTACGTAGAACCGAATGCAAAGTTTCGGACAACTTTTCTAGCAGTAAGGAAACGACCATTTGAGATTTTGACTTCAAAAAGGGGTGATGGAAATATTCCGATCCCCATTTGTGAAAAAAATCTGATCATAAAGATGATAAAAAAAATATTCTGAATCAAGAGTTTCCCCACACATTATAGTGTTAAATATTGAAAAAAAAATTTGATCACCAGTATCGAAAACAAAACGTTCGTGCGAAATCTGACTCAGATAAAAAAAAATACCCCCCTTTTTTTGAAATTAAATGGTTGCTCCTTTATGAAAGCCATTTTGGTTATTTGCAGTACTTTAAATATACCAAAAGATGTCTCTATTACGCATTAGAAAACGTATATTGCAGCAGCGTGCTTAAAGACGAAACAAAGGATTGATATATTAGGGGTCACTACATTTTTATCTTTTCTGTTTGTTTCAAATTGTATTTTTACTCCAAGGAGTATTTAGCAAAGGGGAGGGTAATGTTTCTTTTTTTTATTTTAAGTGTAGTTTAATGGATCTGAGATACTTGACAAACATATCATTTACCTCACACTTTCTTTAAGTAATGGTTGTATGCGTGAATCGTTGTTTGAGTGGCGATTATTTCTATATTTGTGTATGTTAAATCGATTCGGGAAGACCTTTTCCAATGAATTAGGCAGCAAGTATTTAATTTTCAGGGGAAGGGGGTTAAAGATTATTTTTCAGGACAAATTGTGGTGTCAAGTCGAAAACAGTTTTTAGCATTAAATATAGTTGCAGCTGAGGGTGAAACAAACAAAAAAAATTTTTTTCAGGGTCAAAAACCTTTTTTTTCTACACAAACTGGAAACAAACTTTTTTTCCAAAAAAATCCCAGGCTTAAAACACGAAATCCGGAGGTCCCAAATTTAAATAGATTTAAATCCCGAAATTCGAAAAAAGAATTCCCGGATCCCGAAGGGGTCAATCCCGAAATCCCGACTTAAAAACACCCGATCCCAGTGTCCTAATAAAGGTCCTATCCCCAATCACTTTTTAACAACAATTTCTGTAAAGAACTTCATTCATAATTGTTAAAAATATCAATTTTATTCAAAAATAGTTTACTCCTTAAATGTATACACGGTAAAACTAATGTCCTAAATGCCTAGTTTTGTGTACACTTAACCTACACAAGGCCTACATTGACTATCGACTGTGTGTAGACAAAACATGATTTAAACTACATGTAAACATTGAGTTTTATCAATGGGAACGCAAGTGTGTTTAGTTTACGTGTGAGTTACACTAAGGCCGTGTTCACATTAACCTAAACTCGGTGTTGTGTAAGTGTAACTCACACGTAAACTAAACAAAATTACGTTCCCATTGATAAAACTCAATGTTTACATGTAGTGTAAATCATGTTTTGTCTACATGCAGTCGATACTCGATGTAGGCCTTGTGTAGATTAAGTGTACACAAAACTAGGCATTTAAAATATTAGTTACACCGTACATATTCATTTTTAGCCATGGCGTTGTCAGTTTGTTTTAGATTTATGAGTTTGACTGTCCCTTTGGTATCTTTCGTCCCTCTTTTAAGGAAGAAACGATTTTTTAATAAAATTGATATTTATGGAAATTATTTATGAAGTTCTTTACAGAAATATTTGTCTCAACTTGATATATTTATTTGTTTTGTTTAGAAATAAAACTTGACGTAGCTTTATTAAGCCCTTATCAAGACTCAAAGCAGCGTCATTGCTGAACACATAATTCATTTGAAAATTAAGGTTTTTCCGAATTGACTTAACTTACACAGAAATATTTGCCACTGGTCTTTACGCAAACAACGATTCACTCATAAATGCATGACTTAAAAAGTGTGAGGTAAATGTATTGTTTGTCTAGTATCTCGGATCCGTGAAATTACACTTAAAAAGTAAAAAAAAACCAACATTACCCCCTCCCTTTGCCAAATACTTCTTGGAGAAGAAATACCATTTGAACAAACAGAAAAGATAGAAATACAGTGATCCCTAATATATCAATCCTTCTTCTTCGTCTGTGAGCACGGTGTTGTAGCCTACATTTTCTAATGCTTAATCGATACAGCTTTAGTATCTTTAAACTACTGCAAATCATCAAAATGGCTTTCATAAAGAAGCAACCACTTAACTTCAAAAAGGGGGAGGGGGGGTTTGTTGATCTATTTGAGTCAAAATTTTGCCGCACAAATGTTTTATTCCGGGTTTTTTTCGATGCTGGTAATCAATTTTTTTTTCTTCAACATTTAACACTATAATGTATGAGGAAACTCTTGATTCAGAATATTTTTTATCATCTGTAGAACCAGAATTGTTTTCTTTATCCAATTGGGGTTCGGAATATTTCCATCCCCCCTATTTAGAGTCAAATGGTCGTTCCCTTACTGCTAGAAAAGTTGTCCGAAAACGTTTCATTTGATTCTAAGAAATGAACACTTAAATGACATAGAGTTTACAAATGTGAACAAATCTTATGTACAGGTAATTAAACAAGTGGTATAGATGTGAACAAATTTAATGTGAAACCGATGTCCAGTTCATTAAACTAATTGTAAACAAGTTTACTGTACATGGAATTTGGTGTGAACACGGCCTAACACAACACCACTTTAAAGTCAATGTGAACACGGCCTAAGAATACATATGTAAACATATAGTTGTTGGACCCTGCAAGTCTAAACTCATTACAAATAACACAAATATTAACTAATACACATTACAAAGACAGTACTGATAGCTCAAATAATGGAAAACATATTGCAAATAATATATTGGATAAAATGCTGGTGAAAACATTAAAAATCAACAATGTAAGCTAAAATACTGGTGAAAACATTAAAAACACGAGACTATTACCTAAAATACTAGTGAACACATTAAAAACACGAGACTATTACCTAAAATACTGGTGAACACATTAAAAACACGAGACTATTACCTAAAATACTGGTGAACACATTAAAAACACGAGACTATTACCTAAAATACTAGTGACTACATTACAAAAAAATAACTCACTGCTTAAATACATTTTTTGTACTGACCTAGAATTAGAAGCAACAGTAATGCAACCTAAATGCGTGAATTCATTTACAATGTATCAACCAAGAGAGGACAAAAGAAAAATGACATATCAAGTAAACCTCTAACACACATCGACAAGGTACATCCAGTGGTTTGGTTTATATTCATGTATCGTTTATTATTCGAAATTATTCCCTTTTGGACAGCGCGCATGCTTTTCCAATAAAAAACACTCTGAAGTCAAGGATCGAAAAGATATATGCCATGAGTTAAGACAAAAACAAATCTAAAACAAACTGTTTAGTAACTATTAAGGAAGTTTGCTACTCTATTTAAAAATAACAAGCTTTTTAAAAGACTGTTATAAATTGATTGTATATAAAGAAAGAAACTAAAAATCAGAAAAAAATGGAGGGTCCGTGTGCTTGTTTTCGAGATACAAGCAATTGAAAATTTTGCGGGAAATAATTCTCTCTAGATTTTTCTTACATTTAACATTGGCACTCTTGTTTGAAAAACTATGAAAAAATAACAAGGATTGTATAAGATTTTGAAATATGGATTTTCAAACTATATGTAATAAAATATGAAAAAGTAGGGGTTAGTGGGCAATTTTTTTTAATGTCAATACATGGATAAAACCAGAGGATTCCGAAAAACTGGAGCAAACATCCTTAAATCCACAATTTGCATATATAATCTAGATAATAAGGCATAGCTAATTGTAAATTCAGGTTTAGTCTACCATTTTTTTCATGAGACAAGTCCTATTCCAAGTCAGCAATAAAACAGTTATTATCCATTATTTTGATGTGTTTGAGCTTTCGGTATTACCATTTGATTAGGGACATTCTGTTTTGCATTTTCGGTATTTTGGTGATTTTTCATTTTTCTTAACACCAATATATGCACTCACCATATAACCAACGATTGAATTTAGAATACAAAACGTGCGTTTCTTCTTTAAAGACTCGTAAGTTTCCTTGAATCAAATTGGTTAGAAAGTCAAATAGAATATGAATTTGAAGAGCACGGAGCATCTTTTGTTAACTGAGTTTACACAGTTTTTCAATATGTATGTTTAATGTTGACAATTTAATATGTTTTCATAGCTTCAACTGCACAAACAATGTGTATTGACCATGAGGTAAAGTGTAGTGACCAAGCATACATAAATATTATATGTTCATCGTCACACCAAGCAACTAAAGATTACGCAATAGCCATTTGTCCAAAGTCTTGCAACTTGTGTACTGAACATTTTGGTAAGTGAAGATACTTAAATATCTTTAAATTTTGTATTCAAGTGCCAATCTGCTTTAGAATCAGGCATCCTTAATTTTAATTTTACATCACTTTAAGTTCAAATAATTGATGCGCACAATCATAACATTCCGGTGTAAAGGAAGATATAATTTGGTTGAAATGCACTTGACATTATCAATTTAGGGGAGCTCATTTCTATAAATCCCAAAAGGATTTTTGAAGACCCAAATTTCTATTGGTTAAATGTATCGATTGGTCTTTTTGATATATAATCCACATTTCCGTTGATTTATATTAACAAGTTTCTTACTGATGTTAGAATTTGAATATTTCTATTTATTGAATACTAGAAAACCTTGTCATTATTTTAACACTATTATTAGATATGAAAGACGTTCTGGTAACATTTGGATATCATAAGAGAACATTTTTGACACCATAAACAGTAGAGTTAATTGTTATATGACGTCAGCAGTTTACGTGTTACTATGCCGTAAACATGTATGTCAATTTCTCAAATAGTGATAACCTAAAGGTCTTTAAACATACTACTTATTACATATGAAATTGTGCAACGAGTCAATTGTTTGGTTTGACTTATATTCATGACGTCATTATACCTAAAAGTCATTCCATTTCACATATTAAACCCAAACAATCTATATTTGCTTAAGATATTCGGAATAAGGTTATGTTTATATAACTTTGATATCACAAAACTCGGGAACTGCATTAAAGATATTCAATAACAATAATGAAATACATGAATTAAGATTAGTTCCAAAAATGATCTTGTATTGAAGAAGTATTTTGGTGTGTGCGTGTGTGTGTGTCCCTTCTTAGGAAGAAAGATAAGAAGTTAGCAATATTCTTTAACCCTACTTTTCGCTATATAGATGATGTTCTTTCACTAAATAATTCAAAATTTGGTGACTATGTGGAACGCATCTATCCAATCGAGCTAGAGATAAAGGATACTACAGATAAAGTTAAGTCGGCCTCATATCTTGACTTACATCTAGAAATTGACGATGAGTATCGGTTGAAAACAAAACTTTACGACAAAAGAGATGATTTAAGCTTTCCAATTGTGAACTTTCCATTTCTAAGTAGCAACATTCCAGCAGCACCTGCATACGGGGTATATATCTCCCAATTGATACGATATTCCCGTGCTTGCATTTCCTATCATGATTTTCTTGATAGAGGGTTACTGCTCACAAGGAAGCTATTGAACCAAGAGTTCCAAATGGTGAAGTTGAAATCATCCCTTCGTAAATTTTACGGACGCCATCACGAGTTGGTTTATGAGTGTGACTGTTCCTTTAGTATCTTTCGTCCCTCTTTTATTGCTGTTTTTGAAATTTCCCACATATCCGTTAATTCATTGATGTCAAACTTCTAAGAAAATAACATTTGAATAAGTTTTCTGAAAAATTTTCTACACACCAATTTGCTAATAAGGAATTAATAACGGACTGTTCTACTTTCTGTTTTCAAAATATTTTTGAATCCTCTTATTTTGTCGTAATGATAAACATCTTCAAATATTTGAAGGCTGAAATTTCAATGGATGATTCAATAATTACTAAAACAGAAAATATTCTCAGCTTTGTGCTATCCTTCTAAGCGAAGTCTGGACACGGATCCTATAGTTATCAAAGTTACCAGGATTATCATTTAATACGCCAGACGCGCGTTTCGTCTACATAAGACTCATCAGTGACGCTCATATCAAAATATTTGTAAAGCCAAACAAGTACAAGGTTGAGAAGCATTGAGGATCCACAATTTCAAAAAATTGTGCCAAATACGTTTAAGGTAATTTATGCCTAGGATAAGAATATCCTTAGTTTTTCGAAAAATTCAAAGTTTCGTAAAAAGGAAATTTATAAAAATGATCGCATTATTGATATTCATGTCAACACCAAAGTGTTGACTACTGGGCTGTTGATACCCTCGGGGACCAAACGTCTACTAGCAGTGGCATCGACCCATTGGTGTAAATAGTTATCAAAGGTACCAGGATGATACCAGACGCGCGTTTCGTCTACTTTTCAATAAATCAGATTGTTCATTTTTCTTAATTGATATAAAAAAAAAATGGAGGATCATCATTATCATTTCCAACATCATCATCATTATCATTGTTGTAGTAAACCCAACAAAAAGAATTATTACAAACTTCTGTACTGTTGGCGGTCCGTTATTCAACCATGGTAGGTGCAATTATTATGTAAATAAATCCATCAAATGGTGATGGTAATTTGGGACAGTCATATGGAAAGTTCTGTGTGGATATAGACAGTAGTATACCGCTGTTAAAAAGTCATAAATCGATTGAGAAAACACAAATCCTGTTTATAAAATAATTAAAGCCAACAGCAGTGTACTTGCCTATCGGAGTATTATTTCGATGGTATTAAGTTCATTATACAATAATCTGCTTTCCAAAAGTGTTTGTAATGAGAAAACTTTATATTAAGGTTTGTCTATATTTTCAGCATCTATCAATGCAGGTTTTGGGTAAGTTTTTGAGAAAACATATAAACGCATTTCATTTCATTTCCTATACATTTCAATATGCACAAAATGTTTTTGTGATGAAATCATGCATTTGTTTTATTTTTGTTGCTCTGTCTTTTTTCTTTCACGCAATGCGCCGGGATTATTCTGTGTAAATTTCGCGACATTTCCATATAAAAACACCAGAACAGCCAGACTTTTACTTCTGAATATACTGTCATTGTTGTTTTCAAACAACTGGCTGAAAAGGCAGACACCATTTTCGCTTTAATCCGGCCATTCAGATGATTACGAACAAACAACAATACTGAATAAAAGGTCAAACTATAGATGATAGTCCAAGAAAATGGACCGCTTGTTCGAAAAAAAAATAAATGCTCAAAACAAAAGCTAAGAATCTTTATTATAGAAGAATATTCTTACAGTTAGTTTAAACAATAAAACTGATAAAATATCAAGTATAATAATAATATTAATAATCATAAACATCCATAAATCATAATTGCAGGAAATAGAATAAGGTAAGCAATTAGCATGTATTATTTATAATCGAAAGTAAAATTGGTGATATTCTCATTTACAAACAACTTTGTTATCTATCAAATTTACATCGGTATGCATAGGAAATAAATAACATTTTATAACTAAAAATCCCCTTCAGGCACCTACATCTTTTTCTGAAATAACCTTCTTCACGATTTGTTTTCTTTTTGAGATCATTTAACCCACGAAGGCAACATAGGACATGCAAACATGAACGATTTTTAAAATTATTTTCAGGTCGATGAAATTTAATTGTACTTTATTTTGTCGGTTTTGATTAAACCTTGGTTTTAAATCGACACTCGTTGTTAGTTTCTAAATGTTAGTAAGGATATGATGCATACCTAACTGTAATTGAATTATCCTTTAATTCAAGTTCATTGGGATAGATTCAGTCAACATAGCCAAATTTAAAAAACAGTTAGGTTTTAAATGATAAGGCTAATTCTTTTAATTTATCTTCAGATGCTTATGTAGGAATTTTGAAAAATTAGATACCAAGTTATCAAACAGGGAGTCACAAAAGAACATTTATATCATATAAATCAGTACAACAGTACAAATAGGGCTGAATTCAATTTACAAGTACAAACACGTAGAATTGTATGAATTTTCATACTTTTAATGATATCAGATTGATATTATGACTATACTTATATAAATATGATATCTAACTCTGCTATTCAATAGGAATATTTTAGATGTCAAACGTTTTGTTAAATTAGAATTGTTGGTGATAGAAATTGTATATTTTTAGAAACTAACCTTTTAAATGATTGACATTTTAACGTAAATGTATAGCTACCGTCATGTAGCAATATGATAATCTGATTTTCGTTTTCTCTTCCAGGGTCCTTTCGGAATACGTACAGCTATTCAATGTTGAATCAAATTTGATGCTTGATTATCAAATTTAATTTTGCTCGTTTGTTTGAATAAACTCGTCATAGATACCAGGATTGAAATTTTATATTTACGCCAGATGCACATTTCGCATACAAAAGAATTATCAGTGACGCTCGAATCAAAAAATGTTAAAAGGCCAAATAAAGTAAGAAGTTGAAGAGCATCGAGGACCAAAATTCCTAAAAGTTTTGTCAAATACAGCTAAGGTAATCTATTCCTGAGGTAGAAAAGCCTTAGTATTCAAAAATTCAAAATTTTGTTTACAGTTAATTGATAAATATGAACATATCAATGATCAATCAAGTCAACACAAGTGCTGACTATTGGGCTAGTGATACCATCGGGGAAATAAATCTTCACCAGCAGTGGCATTGAGTAGTTCTTTCTTTTTTTTTCTTTCTATTTATTTGTTTGTTCGTTTATTTATCAATTATTTTTAAGTTATAAGTCAAAGTAAAATTGGTTCAACGAGTCAAAGATACAACAAACATTTTTTGTTTAATATATATATGATTTATTATTCTATAGACATTTCTCACTATTCAATGATATAAATAACGGTTAGCACTCTGCAAACAATAAAACTGTTTACTACTTTTTCAAATAAAAAATCTATAGATTATTAGGGCAAAGTTAGTCATAAAAAGATGGAACCATAACTAAGTATAAACGCAATCAGATGATTATAAGTCTTTCCAAACAGATTGTTGTGGCTACCTATTTGAACCACGTGTGTATGTACTGCTCTCTGTCTATCTCATTGTTTAAAAAAAAACGAACTCCAAGGCAATTTCAAAAAGAGAAAGTCCATGAAAACTGTCAAAATCAAACGCTATAAAGCAACGACCCAAATGAAAAACAGCTGGCATATCCTGATAACAGTGTTTCAAACCTTGCTTCTTAGCTAGCTAAACCTCCCATTAATAGGACGATTGGTTATAACACCTTCATATAGACAAAATTGGGTGAGCAACTTATACAGACATCATAGGTAAATGTGTCAACAATTGAGATCAACTTAATTAAGCAGCCAAAACTGCGTTTACATACATCACAGACATACAACACAAATGACTAAAGATCCAAACACATTGTTATCATTCTCGCTGAAATTGGAATAAAATACGGTTGAAGAAGCAACAGGGTTTATTTGATTTCAATTTCAATAATACTGTACTAAATTATCTGTATGTCTATAACAATAACATTTAGTTTGCTTTTACTTTACTGATAACAAAATCAATATTAATACCAATAAAAACTATATTTAATGATATGATTACAGTGTTGAATTGGTAACATTTTTGATTAACTTTATTAAGAGGATCGATAAATTTATTTAAAGGATCGATAAATTTATTTAAAGGATCGATAAATCAATTTCAAGGATTGATGTGTTTACCAGGATCGTTTTTCAATTTTCGAGAACGGTAAACAACAAAAAGCACACTTACAAACCAAATCTTTATATCTATGGAAGAATTTAGTAAAGGTTTTAAGAAATTTGTAGTAACGAAATCCCTGGCTTGATGGTTTACCAGTAATACATAGATTAAGTTCATCGACGCCCTTGTCTGTTGATACAAGAGTACTTGCACTTGTTAAATCAGTTTCGAGAACTTTGGTATAATAGATATAAAAATATGTGGTATGACTGCCAATGACACAACTCTCCATCCATGTCACAATTTGTAAATAAAAAACATTTTAGGTCAAATAGATATAGGAAGATGTGGAGTGAGTGCCAATGAGACAACTGTCCATCCAAATAACAATTTATAAAAGTAAACCATATAGGTCAATGTACGGCCTTCAACACGAAGCCTTGGCTCACACCGAACAATAAGCTATAAAGGGCCAAAAATTACTAATGTAAAATCATCGAAACGGGAAAACCAACGGTCTAATCTATAGAAAAACGAAAAACGAGAACACGTGTAAAATACATAAACAAACGACAACTACTGTACATCAGATACCTGACTAAGGACAGGTGCTAACATTTGCAGCGGGATTAAACGTTTTAATGGTACAAAACCTTCTCCCTTTTTCTGAAACAATAGTATAATATCACAACATAGAAAAACACACGATAAAAAATGTATGGTCTTCAACACAGAGCCGTGGCTCACACCAAACAGTAAGCTATAAATGACCCCATAAATGAATAGTGTAAATTCATAGGACTGTTTCCAAAGGAAAGAAAACAAAAAAAAAATATGTTCGTTTCATTAAATTAGCAAGTGACAGTAGTTTTACGTTCTATCCAGATCTGCATTTTCGTGGCTTTATCATACAATCATTATTTTTTTTATCATATTTCCTATCGTTTGTGTATATTATGTTCACACACACTCGAAAGTTGTATTCAAGAGTATTGTCTGGAAGGATTCAAAATTGATATAGCATTTCTTTTCTTGGTAACCAAGATATGCCAGATAAAAAAAAATGACCTATGAAACGATAAATTATTTAACATTATTCCATTTTTTGAAGCGATACTTAAAACCAATTAAGATTTTTTGTTGAATGTCAGCGTACACAGAGAACAATCCTTAATGAATGTCAAGAAAGGATATATTATGAAGAACAACAGCATTAATAACATTTTTTTTTTCCTTAACGCGATATTCATCAAAAATAAAATATTTTTTTTCAAATTATATAAATGCCATTCGACAGCTGGAAAAAAGCACTGAAAATGTCAAATCAAATGCAAAATAGAATTAATCATGAACTACTTTAAATACAATTAAAAATGTGAAATGAGTTTTTGTCCTAGTCAGAAACGTTTGCATTATTTTTCTACTGATATGTCAGTTTACTATTCTCCTCAGCTTAGCCTGTTGTTATTTATGTATCCATTGTACAATCTTCTTAGTAATGTGCACTTCTGTGTTTTCATGATTTATCATTGATATGATCATAATTATAAACTGTTTACATAACTTTGAATTTAGTTCGAAAATCATTTTTACACCACAATCGATATCCGTGCCCCGATATGACAATGTAAAACAATTCAAACGAGAAAACTAACGGCCTTTTTTATATATAAAAAATGAACGAAAAACAAATATGTAACACATAAAGAAATTTACAACGAAAACAAATATGTAGCACATGAACAATGAAATAACTAGACGGGTGCCGTATACGGTGCAGGAAATGCTTATCCTTCTGGAGCACCTGATTTCACTTCCGGTTTTTAGTGGAGTTCGTTTTGTTTCTTATTTATTATTTATAACTTTTGATGTAAATGTCCTTTGGTTTTGAGAGTCTTTGTTTACTCCTGGGTTTTGATTGTTATTGTCTCTTACAAGGAAAATTTACTTGGCTTTTGTAACTGTTTAATTCGAGTCAGGGATAAGTCTTTTAAAGACGAAGGACGCCTCCGGGTGCGGGAATTTCTCGCTACATTGAAGACCTGTTGGTGACCTTCTGTTGTTGTTTTTTTTCTATGGTCGGGTTGTTGTCTCTTTGGCACATTCCCCATTTCCATTCTCAATTTTATTAGGCTTACAATATTTTAATCCTGTTAATGTTTTTTCTCCTAAAAGCATAAATAAAACACTACTGTAGATTTCCAATATCATGAGCCACAGGCGGATTCACGTACACCATATGATACTTTCTGTAAATGGGTATGTTTTACCCTCGTATTACGTATGGATTTCCTTTTCAGGTCACAACTGTTATTCTACTTAGTTAACCCAATCGTTTTATTATCAGCCAGCTTTCTTCAGGTCTCCCAGTTGTTTTGATAATATCCCAATTAGATGATTTTTTTTTCTAACGGATCTTTAATCGACTTTGGGCAGATTTAATATATTTTAACATTTCTAAATTTCTAAATGAAACAAGCTGTATTTTCTTCATATAATATGGGAAAAAGCAAATTGACATTTCTCATGTTGAAAGGTGCAATTAATTGCCACTTTTTTCATGTCAGACGGGAAAATGCAAATAATTACAAAATAATAATTTAGCAATTTCCCTCTTTGTTTGGTATTTTAATTTGTTTGTACTTTTACATGATAGGTTTACTCCTGAAGTGTTTGTTTTAGAAAAGAACATACCTTTTGACTATTTATTCATAAATTATATCACTTTGAATACAAAAATACCTAAAATTAAAAACATTAAAAAATCTCTGAGTGTTAAGATTTTAAGTAACGTCCATATAGGATTTTTTTATATTAAGGACGATTTAATACTTGTAGTTGGTAATATATTTCATCGTGAAATATGGCTTGATCTTACGTGATTTGATCCCAAGTAAGAAAACGCATCCCATCCACTTTTCCTATATAGATGAAGTGGTATGATTGTCGATGTTACAATTATCCATCAGCGTTCAAAATGACGACGATAAATGCAAATTTTGGTAACCGCACAACCTCCAAAAATGAGAAAAACCCACACCATAGTGTCAGCTATAAAAGACCTCGACATGAAAATATGAATTAATCAAGAATTATTAAGAAACTAACGGTCATTTATACGATACCTTTTAAGAAATACAAATATGACAACACGGGACATCAACAACCACAGAACTACAGCATCCTCTACCTTGAGCCCCGCACATTCAACATATGGCGTAGTTTAATATGTGTATGAGTTACTAACCCTCCTTTTACATGTGACAGTTGTGTTATAGTTCAATAAAAAACAATAAAAAAAATCACTTGTAAATAAACTCATCATAGATATCAGGACTAAATTTTGTATATACGCCAGACGCGCGTTTCGTCTACTAAAGACTCATCAGTGAAGCTCGAATCTAAAAAAAAAGTTAAAAAGGCCAAATAAAGTACGAAGTTGAAGAGCATTAAGGACCAAAATTCCTAAAAGTTATGCCAAATTCAGCTAAGGTAAATGGCTTTACTCAATAAATCTGTTCGAAACAAAACTAAACGAAGTGTCATAAAAACATGGCGAACCGATACTCGTATCGACAAAAGTACTCGGAGGTAAGTAATTCGTTAGTTAAAAGTCAAAATACAGACATCAATGCATGCGACATGATTGGAAGAACACCATGGGTGCCAAGAGTAGGTCAGATGCTAGTTCTAAGTTAAGGCGCGTCATCTTCACATCTATAATACTAAAATAACGAGGTCCAATTTGTCAGCCGTCATCGGGTAAAAACGACAAATCAAAGAATTCAACTTTATATATAGCTAATATAGGACAATGGTGTAGATTAAAAATTACACCACTCCAGACACTTTTGTTTCCACATAATTAATATTGTCAATAAATAACAAGTTCCGGGTCGAATCCGATACCGATACCAATAGTATATTCACCTGTTACCTATTACCTTATCTGTACGTTCCGCATTTGACAGGCGCACCACCAAACGGTGTATTTAGGATTTCAGTGCTATATACATGGGTCATAATCACAGTGCTGACACTACTTAATTCAATCATTGTATTTGTTAGCGGGCATGACGTTAAACAGCGAATCACATAATTAAACTTTATTTATCACTTATATAGGACAATGCTGTTGGTTAAATACTCCATTCCAGGACCTTTTGTTTTCCAAATGATTAATATTACCAATAATTGATAGGTTCCAGGTCGACGGGTTCAAACAGAAAGATTTGAAAGCAGAGAAAACTGTGTATCTTATAATCGGCATGACTTTATCAGATGACAATACCAATACCAAAATAAGGCTTACGCATAGTTATATACTTTAATTCAGTCACGGACCCGCGATATCACGGGTGTGTTCTAGTGTTCTATACAAATCAATGTTCTCTGACGTAAACAACACCTATCATTACAATCACCTTACGTCGAGAAGGACCGTATAGTATCCAATGTAAACTAAATAACATCATACAAATATTGACTGTGACATAGTGAAAGTCGTAGCATTAGAATTTTAATCAACTAACTAGACTGTTTAGTTTTGTTTTTTTACACCTCTTAAAATAGCACAATATTTTGAGTTTTTAAGATTGGTTGACTTCTTTGAGATAAGACAAGGACACCGATTGAATATAACACGTTCGGATACCATCAACAGGCAGTTGATCAAAACAAACACAATGGGATCAGCAGCTACAAAATATAATGAAAACGAACAAGTAGCTTCGGTTTTTCTGGCTATAAGAACCAAGAAGTTTAAACGAGCTATGCATTTGTTTTCGAAAGGTAACTTTATTAATTGTATTGACTTTGAAGGTCATACACCCCTTATTGAAGCCTGCCGTGGTGACAGACACTCCGAATCCGAAATGGAAAGAGAAAAATTTGTCACCTTTCTCCTACAGAATGGAAGCAACATTTCAAAACCAGACGTATACGGATGGACAGCTGCAATGTATGCTGACGAAAATCATCATTACTCCATAGCTAGGAAATTGAATAGCATTGAAGGCAAAATAAGTTGCTACAAAAAACGAGGTAATTTTCATTAAATGATGTAAATAGTTTTTCTTTTAATGATGTAAGTAATTTCTCTTTTAATGATGTCAGTAATTTCTCTTTTAATGAAGTCAGTAATTTCTCTTTTAATGATGTCAGTAATTTCTCTTTTAAATAATCACTCTTTTAATGAGGATTTCCAAATAAGATATAATTTTCTTATTCAAAATTTAATTTTTACAAATTAAGATTCAACATTGGCATGAAAAAAAAGAATTAAAATTAAAATATAAACAAGCGGACTTGAAAAGACAAATAAGAAGAGGTTCTGGACAAACCACATTTACTACATACATTTTCACATAATGCTGTTATTAATGCTGCTTAGGAAAAGGTGTTCTTAGTTAAATTTTATTGCAAAAATATAAATATATATATTAATTCAAATCAGTGTTGTTCATCATTTGTATTTGTCACTGAGTTTACTTTTATACCAACAAAGAATTATTATAATATTTGCATATCTAAAACAAAATTGATTACTTGCGCTTTATATAGTAATCATTGTCAACTTGTAGAGTCAGATAAACAAATTGTTAAGGTTTAAATGAAAAAGACAACTTTGAGGTTAAAAGCGCACAGAAAAAAGAAGTGAAAAAATTAGTTGAGAAAAACTATTCAAGTAATTGTGTTTTCATGTCATTTCAAAGTTATAAAACGTACTTTTTAACATATTGTTTGGATTCAAACACGAGTAATTACTTCCTACTTTGCTATATCTAGTTTAATGTTGATATCTGCCTCACTTGAATAGTTAGTGTGAAAAAAAAACTTACTTGTGGATCTAAAATATAAGATATTATTTATTAACAATTAACACATGTAATTTTGTATGTTTCAGCTGATCCACTATTCAACTTCGTCCAGAATAAAGATGATGAAATAATTGAAGAAGAACCCGTGTCAGTGTTAATTCATTGATCTCATTCTGTAAAACATTTTCAAAAGGACAATAGTAATAACAGCCTTTTTTAAGCTACGAAGCTACAAAATCTAACCAACACGTATCGCATATGAAAACAATTGAAATCATGCTGTCCTATACTCGTAAACTGCTGTTTATAAGAGAGAGGATATTGAGCAACAACGTTGTAACAGTTCAGGAGGACACGATCTTGTGCATTGGCAAAACGGAATTGAGAGTGATAGACGACAGGAATCTAGATCTTACTCTATTCATTAAGTTTCTTAACGTCGTCGTATAACACGAAGAACAGTGACTGACATTAGAAAGTTGCAATAAACGATTTTATATCAGCTGCTTTAATTTTGTGCGCTTGCATCATAAAACAATGATACTTTTCATACAACCTAGTTTATTGTTGATTTAAATAAACTATTTGTGTCACTTACTGAGATGAGTTGAGTGATTTTCCTGTACTGATTGTTATTATGCACAAAATAATGTGTTGGTCTTAATATCAGAATTTAAATATTTTTCTGAAAAAAAATCCAAAACTTTTATAGTCCCGCAATAATTGAAACAGGACATAATGTATTGACACCACTATTGTTGACGACATCTATTTGTATTCACATTAAAATATTATTCCGGAAGGTTTACAAAAATATATTGTCTAAGTATTTGCAGGTTTGTCAAACATATACCAAATGATGTTCTGTTGATGCTTTGCCAAAACCAAGGAATGGAATTGTGATTGAGGAATAAGCCATCGCGATAGTCACTTGTATACAATCTGACAGGGTTTTACGACTTGCATATTAGGAATTAAAGTCTTTCGTAACACCCTAAAACCGAAGTTGTGCCAAATATTACAAATCATGACAGTTGTTTGTCGATTGTTCCGTTAATAGATAACGTTTGATTTTGTCTGTCTGTTTTTGAATATTGGAGGTCAGCATTTGTGTTATACATTTTTTGAGGTGCGAAATCGCGCGTTCATGTCCATCTACGTCAATTTATCAAGAAAAATATTTTTTACAACTGAACAATTTTCACAACGTTTTGAATGCGTTAGAGTAGTTTTACTAACTCATTAATTCTATTTCATATTTTCAACCAATAAAAATCATGTTGTTAAGAGAAATTACCGATAAAGAGAAAAAATGCATTTAATGTTTTGATACTGACTGTTTCAGACCGAATATCAGCTCGCTCTATCGGGCTCGTGGGTTATTCTTGCTGATAAAGTCAGTATCAAAAACAAAAATGTCATTATTCTATTTATAATTCGTTAAAAATAGAGGTATCTGTTTTTGTTTTTTTCATTTTAAGTAATACAAGCTTATGAAAATACACTGATTTGGCAGAAGAAAAAGATAGATAAAGCTATTAAGTCTATCTTAGTAAATGCTTGTTTTGGAAATAAAGTATACCATAAAGCGTTTTAATCATTATTATATTCGTAGTTAATAAATTTTTTATTTATTGTTATATACTTTTTTTGAGGTTTGGCATGCCACAAAACCAGGTTCAACCCACCATTTTTTTTCTTAAAATGTCCTGTTCCAAGGTCAGGAAAATGGCCACTGATACATTATAGTTCGGTTCTGCGTGTGTTACATTTTAATGTTGTGTTTCTGTTGTGTCGTTGTTCTCCTCTTATATTTGATGCGTTTCCCTCAGTTTTAGTTTGTAATCCGGATTTGTTTTGTTTTTTTCTCAATCGATTTATGAGTTTTGAACAGCGGTATACTACTGTTAGCTTTATTGTATCGAAACTGGTCGAAACCATATGGTTTAAGAGCACTCTCCCACTTGGACTGTCATATCAAACCAAAGGTTACAATTTCTCGTACAGTTTAACTTTATATATGAACATTTGTTCTACGGGAAATTATAGCTTTATTCTAACTAATTTTGAATCCGAAGATAAACACATCCGAGGAACATTTTGACAACAAGCCGATACCGAAACCGAAACCAAAATCACGGTAGTTGCATGTTATGAGATATATGTTCATATGTATATGTAACAAAACAAATACAACATTTTTTTTTATTTTGTATTTCAGTGCCAACACGTCTGTAAATCTAGTATAAATCTAAGAGATAAACTCAAAAGTGCATGTGTGTTCGGTAAAACAACTTTAAGCAGCTTGATATACACTTTTTTTCTTATCTTGACTTGTTTTGTTTACTTTCCCTTGTGGTTGTTGTTAATTACATCTCATGTTGTTTAACAAACATTCCCTTCTTGGCGTGCTAGGTTTGGACACATGGGATTTCTGGTTCACACATGTCATCAACTGTTAATCAAATTATATCACTATTTTTATGTAATGGTTAGTCATTGAAAAGTTTTAAACCATTAATTCAGTACGAGTGCTGTGCATTGAGCCCATTATTACATAGTTTATACCTTTCCATTGACTAAGCGATTTGCACATATTAAAAACTCGGGTTATCCTATAAGTAATTTATTCAAAGTTGATTTTTGTTTTTGTTTCACCCATTATTATAAAAGGAGACAACAGAATGTTTCATTAGATATGTTTTATATAATTGTATATCCTTTTCGCTTGTATCATTACTTCATCAGTAACTTTGAATAATACTGTAAATATTTTAGCCATTTAACATGTTTTGACAGAATATTTTGACATGTATATAATATATAGATTTTTTGAGTCTGAAATAAAGATACGCTCATCTTATCTTACCGCTATACCATCTCTTGAATGAACAGGGATTTCAAACATACCTTTTTATATGTAAAAACAATGATGTGAACCTGGTTTTATAGCTAGCTAAACCTCTCATTTGTATAACAGTCGCAATGTATATAAGAATCAGTGATTTTAAAGGACAGTTCTGTAGCTGCTGGAAAAGATATTTATATTGAGAAATTCTTCTTATACAAATGAACTAACCACAGACGCAGATGGTCTGGTCTAGTTGCAATGATCCAATAGTCCGTATGTCAGTGGTTGGTTTTTTGTAGCAGTGTTTCCTTCAGGTTTTGCTTTTGATCCGGATTTGTTTAAGTTAAATCGATTGATGTCCATTGAACAGCGATACACTACTATTACTTTTATTTACCAATCTGTATGTTCGAAAACAACTGTAAATAACAGTCAAACTAACTATAATAATTTTTAAAAATAATATAGATAAATGTGACCCAAAGATAGTCAAGTGGCATAAGCATTTCTAAATCCTTAGAGTATTTCTAAATCTTTAGAGTAAAAAAAGATGAAATGTTTGAAAAAGTAAAGCGATGTTAATTTATCAGAATTAAGATATATGTATCAGTGTTGCATTTCTTACAGATATCATCACATCGATTAATTTATGATACCAACTATTAAGATTCTTAAGAAGTATTGTTATCAATATCATTTTCTGTGACACTATTAGACATTTGCGGAAACTATCATACACCTACGATACGGATTACACTTGCACTAACAGGTAGCATTTAAATCTTGGGCTTTCTCAAAGTGTAAAAATAATCCGTCGATCCAAAACAAAGAAATGATAATGATGTTTTTCTGTAGTTGAACAACGATTGTTTTCTAATATATTTGCAGCAATGTGTTAGCATTAATTATTGTATTCGGTGTTATCAATGCTGAAAATGCTGTAATTGTATTCGTACAACTCATTTGATAGAATGAATTAACATTATTTTAAAGATAAATTTAACATGAGGCAAACAAAATATTACAATTGTCGTTGCAGTAGCTATTGTAGATTGGGACACTTGCTGAAAAAAGTTAGCAAAACTTTTGTAGGGAAAGGTGCAATCAACCATGTAGCATGTTGGCATGTTTATGCTAAGACTTTCTCTCTTTTATTTTGTTTTGAAGAGAATAAGGAAATACAGCGGACGGGTGTCACCAGCCCAGTAGTCAGCACTTCGGTGTTGACATGAATATCAATTATGTGGTCATTTTTATAAATTTCCTGATACAAAATTTTGAATTTTTCGTAAAACTAAGGATTTTCTTGTCTCAGGAATAGATTACCTTAGCCGTATTTGGCACAACTTTTTGGAATTTTGGATCCTCAATGCTCTTCAACTGTGTACTTGTTTGACTTTATAACTTTTTTGATATGAGCGTCACTGATGAGTCTTATGTAGACGAAACACGCGTCTGGCGTACTAAATTATAATCCTGGTACTATTGATAACTATTTACACCACTGGGTCGATGCCACTGCTGGTGGAAGTTTCGTCCCCGAGGGTATCACCAGCCCAGTAGTCAGCACTTCGGTGTTGACATGAATATCAATTATGTGGTCATTTTTTTTAAATTTCCTGATACAAAACTTTGAATTTTTCGTAAAACTAAGGATTTTCTTGTCCCAGGAATAGATTACCTTAGCCGTATTTGGCACAACTTTTTGGAATTTTGGATCCTCAATGCTCTTCAACTTTGTACTTGTTCGACTTTATAACTATTTTGATATGAGCGTCACTGATGAGTCTTATGTAGACGAAACACGCGTCTGGGAAACGCGCGTCTGGCGTACTAAATTATCATCCTGGTACTTTTGATAACTATTTGAGCTATTTACTCTTCATGAAATAACAGTTGCCGTTCGGTTTTTTTCTGAATAGGACACACACTTTTGTCTACGTTTTTGGTATCAGTAGAAAAAAAATCACAAATATTAAAAAAAAAACTAACTAAAAAAACAAGTATCAACGAACATCTCTATGTCGGAAATATATTTAAGACTGTTCGCCAGGATCAGTTGAAATGTAAGAATAAGTGTACTCAAATCTATGTTTTCAACAGAAACACACAAAAAATGACAAACGAGTTCCAAGATGTTTTTCTTTTATACAAATATAATAATAGAGATCTTAGGAATCATTAAGTATTGACGTTTTTCGCGGAGTCGATAATTAACCCCCATGAACATGGATGGGACTGTTATGCTCAAAACATGAGCTTTAACCCCTGTTTCGAGACTGGTACTATTTTCATGGAATTGTAATATTAAGTGCACTGACGACGCAGGGGTCGATCCAGCCAATAACAAAGGGAATTCCAACCCACGATAAAAAGGGGAGGGCGATCATATGTCCCTATTCAAAAGCATTGATCAACAAAAAAGGGGTGTTCTTACTTTGTGTTGAAATGAACAACGTCGCAGTGAGAATCGCGGGCTGTTCCAGTGGTTGAAACTCCTCTTTTCTTACCTATCAAAGCTTTTGAATAGGGACATTTCGTCGCCCCTCTTTTAGAATAATAACTTTGAAATCGGTTGTCATTTTTGTTTGTTGCTGATAAAACATAGAAAGCAAAGTTTTAACTATTTGAGTACACCTATTCTTACATTTCAACTGAGTCTGGCGAACACTATAAAATATATTTCTGACATAAAAAAGTTTGTTGATATTTTTTTTCTCGAATAGTTGTGAGTTTTTTTTCTATTGAAACCAAAAACGTAGACAAGACAAAAGTGTTTGTCCTAGTCAGGAAAAATAAAAGGTTTCAACATTATACCGTGATTCATGAAGAATAAATAGCTCAAAAACATCCGTCCGCTGTATTTCCTTCTCTTTCAAACAAAATAAAAGAAAGAAAGTATTTTATGCGTAAACATGCTAACATGCTCCATGGTTGATTTTACCTTACCTAAAACAAATTATTGCTGACTTTTTCAGCAATTGTCATAGCTTCTGCAACGACAATGCGATAATAACGATTGTTCATTCTATCATACTTCGTACAATTGCTGCATTTTCAACCTTGATAACACCGTATACAATTATTTATGTTTAACATATTGCTGTTAACTTCGTTGTTTAACTACAGAAAAACATCACTATTGTTACACACTTTGAGAAAGCCCAAGATTTATATGATACCTGTAAGTGTAATTGTAATCCTAATCGTAGGTGTGCGACAGTTTCCGCAAAGGTCTATTATCATTTTTCCACCTCCTCGACGAATCAGATTGATGACCATAGTAGTCGGACTTTATTGTATTGAAACAAGGTATTCTAAAGAGCAAACATTTGTTTCTTTGTTAGAATAAACTCATTATAGATACCAGGACTAAATTCTGTATATACGCCAGACGCGCGTTTCGTCTGCAAAAGACTCATCAATGACGCTCGAATCCAAAAAAGTCAAAAAGGCCAAATAAAGTAGGAAGTTGAAAAGCATTGAGGTCCAAAATTCCTAAACGTTTTGCCAAATACAGCTAAGGTAATCTATGCCTGAGGTAGAAAAGCCTTTGTATTTCAAAAATTCAAAATGTTGTGAACAGTAAATTTATAAATATAACCATATCAATGATAATTCATGTCAGCACACAAAAGTGCTGACTACTGGGCTGGTGATACCCTCGGGGAAATAAATCTCCACCAGCAGTGGCATCGACCCAGTGGTAGTAAATAAACTCATCATAGATACCAGGACTAATTTTGTTTATACGCCAGACGCGCGTTTCGTCTGCAAAAGACTCATCAAAGACGCTCGAATCCAAAAAAGTTTTAAAAAAAAACAACAAAAAACAACAACAACAAAAAAACAAAAAAACAAATAAAGTACCAAGTTGAAAAGTATTGAGGACCAAAATTCCTAAATAAATCTCCACCAGCAGTGGCATCGACCCAGTGGTAGTAAATAAACTCATCATAGATACCAGGACTAATTTTGTATATACGCCAGACGCGCGTTTCGTCTGCAAAAAACTCATCAATGACGCTCGAATCCAAAAAAAGTTAAAAAACAAAAACAAAAAACAAAAACAAAACAAATAAAGTACGAAGTTGAAAAGCATTGAGGACCAAAATTCCTTAACGTTTTGCCAAATACAGCTAAGGTAATCGATGCCTGAGGTAGAAAAACCTTGGAATTTCAAAAATTCAAAATGTTGTGAACAGTAAATTTATAAATATAACCATATCAATGATAATTCATGTCAGAACACAAAAGTGCTGACTACTGGGCTGGTGATACCCTCGGGGAAATAAATCTCCACCAGCAGTGGCATCGACCCAGTGGTAGTAAATAAACTCATCATAGATACCAGGACTAATTTTGTATATACGCCAGACGCGCGTTTCGTCTGCAAAAGACTCATCAATGACGCTCGAATCCAAAAAAGTTAAAAAACAAAACAAAAAAAAACAAAAAAAAACAATAAAAAAAAACAAATAAAAACAAATAAAGTACGAAGTTGAAAAGCCTAGAGGTCCAAAATTCATAAACGTTTTGCCAAATACAGCTAAGGTATTCTATGCCTGAGGTAGAAAAGCCTTAGTATTTCAAAAATTCAAAATTGTGTGAACAGTCTTATAAATATAACCATATCAATGATAATTCATGTCAGCACACAAAAGTGCTGACTACTGGGCTGGTGATACCCGCGGGAAAATAAATCTCCACCAGCAGTGGCATCGACCCACTGGTAGTAAATAAACACACTTTCCATTTCTATATAGCCACATATAACCAGCATCGCCTATATATGCCATTATAGTATAGAGGTGGCGCTTCTCATATTGATTTCCTTGATTCAGACCTAAAAGAACGCTCTGAAACAAAGGAATTAAAGTGGTAAGGTAAAGTCACTCTTCGAAAATTGTACAGACTCCATCACGAGTAGTTGGACCGTTATAAAAATCTATTTCATAGATGATCACAGCTATTTTAGAATTGTCGTAACCGAAATTTTTTCCACGTTCACCAGTTTATTAGTTTATTTCGGATGTGTCCTCTGTATCTTTCATGTTTTTGAAGCCATTCAAAAATTTCACAAAAAACAAAAAAGAAAACCCTATTTCTATTGATATTTGTGACACATATGCCAATGACAGAATTTAACTTAACTAGATTTATTTGATTTGAACACCGTTATCCACAGATATAGCAATAAACAGGACATCAATTTCATTTTCCAATGTTATTAGAAAGCAGCAAGCTTTCTACGACAGATCGTTATTGGAATATACCTCCTCGACAATGCAATATTCTTATTTCATACAGGAACTTCTTAGGATGAAAAAAAGAAGTTATCAATGCAATGTCCTAATTAAGGCTATATAGATGATGTTCTCTCACTAAATAATTCAAAATTTGGTGACTATATTGAACTCATCTCTCCCATCGATCTAGAGATAAAGGACACAACAGATCAACAGATACTGGCTCATATCTTGACTTACATCTAGGAATTGACAATGAGGGTCGGTTGAAAACTAAATTTTACGACAAAAGAGATGATTTTAGCTTCCAAATTGTAAACTTTTCATGTTTCGTACGTCGTAACTACATTCCCCTTACCTTTTCATAGATGTGACCTTCCGAATTAGACTATTTACCGGGTTTGTAATAACATGAGCAACACGACGGTTGCAACATGGAGAACATGATCTGCTTACCCGTCTGGAGCACCTGAAATCACCCTCAGTTTTTGGTGGGGTTCGTGTTGCTTAGTCTTTAGTAGTCTATGTTTTCTCTTATGTACTCTTATTTGTCTATTCGTCTTTTTCATTTTTAGCCATGGCGTTGTCTATTAATTTCGATTTATGAGTTTGACTGTTCGTTTGGTATCTTTCGCACCTCGTTTAAGCGTAACATTTTGACAACACAAGTTCACACTTTGTTACCGTGGGGTTCATGTTGCTTACTCTTTATCTATCTGTGTAATGCTTTGTGGATCGTTGTTTGTAAATGTTTCTTTTCTTTTAGTCTCTAGCCTGTTTCTTGTCTACTAATGATTCTGTGACGGATGTATCAACCATTTACGAGTTTGTTGGTCGCATACGACCACAGTTTTTACTATTTCGAAGACAAACAGGATCACATGATTTGTCCTTGTAATTAACCAAAACATAAACTGGAACAGCCAACTTTTTAAGTGTCCAATTCACTGTAATTTGTTGAAGATTCGTGATGATGAATTATTACATTAAAAAGAAAATTATTGATAAGATTACCAATGCATACCATAAAAGACCAAATAAAATTAAACTGAGCAAACTAAAGGTCATCGTACAAACTACACCAACGTTAATGGTCGATTGATTTTTATAACAAAAAAAAATCTCTGATCTAATTTACATCTTAATACGACATTTCTGACCTTTTATATTTCGTTCAAGAGAGTTTTTCCTAGCACAAAGCGAGATGTTTAACACATTGACCTATATCGACTAAGCTTTTCATATAAGAAAAAGAGTATTTACTTTTCAAAAGTGGAAGATAAACGGGAAACAAAAAAAAAGAAAACAATTTAGAGAAAATCATATCATTTATTTATTAAAAAAAATATAAAGAATTCCTGAGCGTCAATAAGTCTATTATATACGTTCCGCGCGTCTGGCGTACCAAATTTTGCTACTGGTATTTATGATAAATGTATTTGCTTACAACGGTTTCGTATTGCTTTTGCTTTTGTTTTGAATGCTCATTATTTGCTTTGAAATTCTTTATGTCGGTTTAAACTGTTAACAGTCTAGTCTTTTCTTTGACAAGAGAGTTTTAAAACAATATTTCACATTTGGAAATATGTCAATTGGTATCCATTCATTTGATGTGTTTTGAGCTTTTTAGCATTTGATTTTGCCATTTGATATAAACTCTATGTTTTGAATTTTCCTCTTAATTCGGTATTTTTGATATTTTACGTTTTACATGACCAGCTTGCTGCATTAGACAGTGTTTGTCGCAGAATAGATGTTAACTTAATGTTACAAATCAAACGTTATTGTTTAAATCAGTAATTCTTTCCCTTTTCGGTGTTGTTCCCTTATCGATTACATATTATTCACTTATAGGGTCTTTGCATCGGAACTAAACACATTTATTTAAAAACCAGTTGTTATGTTATCATGAGTTATGATCATGGGGTTATGTTCTTCTCATATATGCTATAATGGTATGATAATAAATCCCTAACGGGAAGGATTGTGCCTGATATTCATATGATGAAGACATAATTTTTCAATCAGTTTAATTGAAGTCCGGGGCTGGCATGTCAGTTAACTGCTAGTAGTCTGTTGTTATTTATGTATTATTGTCATTTTCTTTATTTTCTTTAGTTACATCTTCTGCAATCAGACTCAGGCTTCTCTTGAACTGAATTTTAATGTGCGTATTGTTATGCGTTTACTTTTCTGCATTGGCTAGAGGTATAGGGGGAGGGTTAAGATCTCATAAACAAGTTTAACCCCGCCCATTTTTGTCCCAAGTCAGGTGCCTCTGGCCTTTGTTAGTCTTGTATTATTTTTAATTTTAGTTTCTTGTGTATAATTTGAAGTTTAGTATGGCGTTCATTATCCGTGAACTAGTATATACTAGTATAATTGTTTATGGGCCAGGTGCAGTACGCCTCCGGGTGCAGGAATTTCTCGCTGCATTGAAGACCTGTTGGTGACCTTCTGCTCTTGCATTGTCTGCTCTATTGTCGGGTTGTTGTCTCTTTGACACATTTCCCATTTCCATTCTCAATTTTATATTTCAATGTTGACCATATATTTGGAAATGTTTGCCTCCTTTAAGATGCAATATGAATCCTTCATATAATTATTCTCACAGCTTTATTTCAAAAGTTGAGGTTCCGAAATACAAAGTACCAGAACAGAGGAAAATGACAAGTATCAAATAAGAATATTTCATAACCTTCTAATTACAATATGATGTCTGCAATATTGATTTTATAATTCTGAGTTTAGTGTAAATAAACTCATCATAGATAAGAGGATTAAATTTCGAATTTACGCCAGACGTGCGTTTCATCTACAACATACTCATCGGTGACGCTCGAATCAAAAAGGTTTAAAAGGCCAAATAAAGTATACGAGGTTGAAGAGCGTTCATGATCAAAATTCCTAAAAGTTTTGCCAATACAGCTAAGGTAATCTATTCCTGAGGTAGAAAAGTCATAGTATTTCAAAAATTGTAAACAGCTAATTTATAAATATGACCATATCAATGTAAGATGCCAACTTCTACATCGTATGGTAACAAAACTTTGTGTATGAATAATGTATGGGGACTACGAAGTCAATCGAAAGACAATTTATTCATAAACATGTCTACATGTGGAGACAATTTTACAATTTGAAAGGATATAACGAATCCAGCATTACCCCTTAACTTAAACATTCCTCAATATATACAGATATAGAAAAAAAGAAAGGAATATAACGAAAATTAAAATCGGAATGATCCTCAACAAATTGCAAAATCAAAGTTCAAACACATAAAACGAATGTAAAACAATTGTCATATCCCTGACTTGGTACTGGTATTTTAGTCATATCCCTGACTTGGTACTGGTATTTTCTTATGTAAAACAATTGTCATATCCCTGACTTGGTACTGGTATTTTATTATGTAAAACAATTGTCATATCCCTTACTTGGTACTGGTATTTTATTATGTAAAACAATTGTCATATCCCTGACTTGGTACTGGTATTTTATTATGTAAAACAATTGTCATATCCCTGACTTGGTACTGGTATTTTAGTCATATCCCTGACTTGGTACTGGTATTTTATTATGTAAAACAATTGTCATATCCCTGACTTGGTACTGGTATTTTATTATGTAAAACAATTGTCATATCCCTGACTTGGTACTGGTATTTTATTATGTAAAACAACTGTCATATCTCTGACTTGGTACTGGTATTTTCTTATGTAAAACAATTGTCATATCCCTGACTTGGTACTGGTATTTTCTTATGTAAAACAATTGTCATATCCCTGACTTGGTACTGGTATTTTATTATGTAAAACAATTGTCATATCCCTGACTTGGTACTGGTATTTTATTATGTAAAACAATTGTCATATCCCTGACTTGGTACTGGTATTTTATTATGTAAAACAACTGTCATATCTCTGACTTGGTACTGGTATTTTCTTATGTAAAACAATTGTCATATCCCTGACTTGGTACTGGTATTTTCTTATGTAAAACAATTGTCATATCCCTGACTTGGTACTGGTATTTTATTATGTAAAACAATTGTCATATCCCTGACTTGGTACTGGTATTTTCTTATGTAAAACAATTGTCATATCCCTGACTTGGTACTGGTATTTTATTATGTAAAACAACTGTCATATCTCTGACTTGGTACTGGTATTTTCTTATGTAAAACAATTGTCATATCCCTGACTTGGTACTGGTATTTTCTTATGTAAAACAACTGTCATATCCCTGACTTGGTACTGGTATTTTCTTATGTAAAACAATTGTCATATCCCTGACTTGGTACTGGTATTTTATTATGTAAAACAATTGTCATATCCCTGACTTGGTACTGGTATTTTAGTCATATCCCTGACTTGGTACTGGTATTTTCTTATGTAAAACAATTGTCATATCCCTGACTTGGTACTGGTATTTTCTTATGTAAAACAATTGTCATATCCCTGACTTGGTACTGGTATTCTCTTATGTAAAACAATTGTCATATCCCTGACTTGGTACTGGTATTTTATTATGTAAAACAATTGTCATATCCCTTACTTGGTACTGGTATTCTCTTATGTAAAACAATTGTCATATCCCTGACTTGGTACTGGTATTTTCTTATGTAAAACAATTGTCATATCCCTGACTTGGTACTGGTATTTTATTATGTAAAACAATTGTCATATCCCTGACTTGGTACTGGTATTCTCTTATGTAAAACAATTGTCATATCCCTTACTTGGTACTGGTATTCTCTTATGTAAAACAATTGTCATATCCCTTACTTGGTACTGGTATTTTATTATGTAAAACAACTGTCATATCCCTGACTTGGTACTGGTATTTTATTATGTAAAACAATTGTCATATCCCTGACTTGGTACTGGTATTTTATTATGTAAAACAACTGTCATATCCCTTACTTGGTACTGGTATTTTCTTATGTAAAACAATTGTCATATCCCTGACTTGGTACTGGTATTTTATTATGTAAAACAATTGTCATATCCCTGACTTGGTACTGGTATTCTCTTATGTAAAACAATTGTCATATCCCTGACTTGGTACTGGTATTTTAGTCATATCCCTGACTTGGTACTGGTATTTTAGTCATATCTCTGACTTGGTACTGGTATTTTATTATGTAAAACAATTGTCATATCCCTGACTTGGTACTGGTATTTTCTTATGTAAAACAATTGTCATATCCCTGACTTGGTACTGGTATTTTCTTATGTAAAACAACTGTCATATCTCTGACTTGGTACTGGTATTTTCTTATGTAAAACAATTGTCATATCCCTGACTTGGTACTGGTATTTTATTATGTAAAACAATTGTCATATCCCTGACTTGGTACTGGTATTTTCTTATGTAAAACAATTGTCATATCCCTGACTTGGTACTGGTATTTTATTATGTAAAACAATTGTCATATCCCTGACTTGGTACTGGTATTTTCTTATGTAAAACAATTGTCATATCCCTGACTTGGTACTGGTATTTTATTATGTAAAACAATTGTCATATCTCTGACTTGGTACTGGTATTTTCTTATGTAAAACAATTGTCATATCCCTTACTTGGTACTGGTATTTTATTATGTAAAACAATTGTCATATCCCTGACTTGGTACTGGTATTCTCTTATGTAAAACAACTGTCATATCCCTTACTTGGTACTGGTATTTTCTTATGTAAAACATAAAACGTTATAACTACCTCAATATCTTGACAAACATTGTAAATGAATTTCGGTTAAGAACAAAACGATTAAATATATTAGATTTATAGGTTGCCAGGAGTAAATTTAAAGCAGGAAAGTGAACAGATAAATGACATTTCCGGTCAAAATCATAGGTAGAGATTCAGTCGTTCACTATTTGTATAATTATCTCTTACATCATTCTAATTATCGCTATTACTTTTGATATTATTTTAAATATTGATATTACCAAAGCAGAATTATTATTAGGTCTTTCAACCTTTCAGGTGAAAGACCTATAGGTTTGTTCTGATTATTAGGTCTTTCAACCTTTCAGGTGAAAGACCTATTGTATTCGTTCTGATTATTAGGTCTTTCAACCTTTCTGTTGAAAGACCTATTGTATTCGTTCTGATTATTATAAGGTCTTTCAACCTTTCAGGTGAAAGACCTATAGGGTTTGTTCTGATTATTATTATTATTATTATTAGGTCTTTCAACCTTTCAGGTGAAAGACCTATTGTATTCGTTCTGATTATTAGGTCTTTCCACCTTTCCGTGGAAAGACCTATTGGATTTCTTCTGATTATTATTATTATTTTTTTTTTTATTCTTCCGCCTAATTCTTTTCTTGCGTAGTATTGATATTTCAAAAGATGTCGCTTAGATATTTGGAATATGATATCATAAAGCGTATGCACTTTTAAAACTGACCACTGCGTAACCAAATACTTTACGTTGTAAGAGTTATCTCCCCAAACACTGTTTTTCTTGTGGCCACTACTCCTTCGCCACCATAAAAGATTACGACAAATTTATTTTACCAAATTGCTCGTTACATCCTCAGGATGTTCTGTTTTATTTTGACCGAAGCCGTATAGAGACTCCATATGAGAGTTAGTTTCCCTTTTGTATTTGAAATTTTGAAATGTATTTTAAACTGGAAAACCATAAGTGATAGAGACCTAGGGTCTTTTGTTTTGAGATCATTGGTCCAAAAAAATGAAAATTAGGTAAAGGTCAAAGGTCAAGGTCATATTCTAAATTTTGATTTTGGCCTATTTTCACTAATTTTCATTAACCTTATAAGATACCGACAAATTATTTTTACTAAATTGTTAGTTGCGACATGTCGTAACTTATATATTTTGGTTAAAAGGGTGTGTAGACATAAAATGGGAGTTTTTGCCCCTCCTATATTAAGAATTAAACGTAAAGTGATATAACTCATTAACTATACATATTACAGACCTAGGGTCTTTTTATTTGGGGTCCCTGGTTTATGACCTTGAAATATAGGTCAAGGTCATCAGTAAATTTGACGTTCTAGATTTTGACCTTTGCTCAAAATTCATATTTATACATCATTAAGCCATACGAACTGACATTTTCAACTGAATTTTAATATTTTCATATCAAAATAGATCCTTATTGGTGGAAAGACCTTCAATTGTTCTCTGAACAATTGGTTTTTAATTATTAGGTCTTTCAACCTTACAGGTGAAAGACCTATTGTATTCGTTCTGATTATTATTATTATTATTATTATTATTATTTTTTTTTTTTCTTCCGCCAACTTTTTTTTCCTTCGCTGTTTTTTTGTTTCGCAAGATGTCGCTTAGATAAATGAAATATGATATCGAACAGTTTATGCGCTTTTGAAACTGACACCGCGAAACCCAATACTTTCTTATATAAGAGTTATCTCCCCGAACACTGTTATTCTTGTGATCTCTAAGGCTTCGCAACCGTATAAGAAACCGACAAATTTATTTTTCCAAATGGCGCGTTACATCCTCAGGATGTTCTGTTTTATGTTGACCAAAGCCGTAAAGAGATTCCATATAAGAGTTATTTCCCCTTTTGTTTTTGAAATTTTGAAATGTATTTTAAACTGGAAAATCATAAGTGATAGAGACCTCGGGTCTTTTGATTTGAGATCCTTGGTCCAAAAAAATGAAAATTAGGTCAAGGTCAAAGGTCAAGGTCATGTACAAAGGGACAGATTATGTGATTTTGGCACTACTTGAAGAGTTTTATGTGTTTGCCAACCAACCAACCAACCAACCAACCAACCAACCAATCAATCAATCAATCATGTGTTTAGTATAGTGTCCAAAATCTGTGTTTCTTTTGCGTTGTTTTAATTGACCCTATCCAACGTGTTTAACCAACCAACCAACCAACCAACCAACCAACCAATCAATCAATCAATCAATCAATCAATCATGATCATGATCAAGCAATCATGATCATGATCAATCAATCATGATCGTGATCAATCAATCATAATTCCGTCTTATGTGTTTAATAAAGGGGTTCAAGATCTTCTTTGTTTCTTCTTCGCAGTTTCAATTGACCCTATCCAACGTGTTTAACGAACCAACCAACCAACCAACCAACCAACCAACCAATCAATCAATCAATCAATCAATCAATCAATCAATCAATCAATCATGTGTCCGTCTCATGTGTTTAATATAGGGTCCAAGATCTTTGTTTCTTTTTCGCTGTTTCAATTGACCCTATCCAACCAACCAACCAACCAACCAACTAATCAATCAATCAATCAATCAATCAATCATGATCATGATCAATATCAATCAATCATGTGTCCGTCTCATGTGTTTAATATAGGGTCCAAGATCTTTGTTTCTTTTTCGCTGTTTCAATTGACCCTATCCAACGTGTTTAACCAACCAACCAACCAACCGACCGACCGACCAACCAACTAATCAACCAACCAATCAATCAATCAATCAACCAACCAACCAACCAACCAACCAATCAATCAATCAATCAATCAATCAATCAATCAATCATGATCATGATCAATCAATCATGTTTCATGAAAAATCGAAATTCAATATTGTTCTTGCGTCACTTCTGAAAAAAAAATCCACATGTACTCTGAAACTACAAGTACAATCGACCTCAAAATTTGCAGTCAGCAGGGCATACATGTACTAAAGGTTTATAAAAAAACTTGTTGCAGATATCTCTCAAAGCTTTTCCTAGAGAACACAAATGGCAATGCCGTAAAAATCGCTTGCTAGGTCCGTAAATCTCAGTAAAAACCTACAATAAAATGTCCGCTCCGAGATTGAAATACTAATCTGTGTTACAAACAGGTGCTGAAAAATGTACATTATCAGAAAATAATCATTAAATGTGTTTTAAAGTTACACCGGATCGATTAAATCCAAAACATGCACTGCCCGTGACCTGTGATCAAAATGTCAATTTCCTACAATGACAAAAGAAATTACATTGTGTACATTCCATCTCTACACATGTTGTCTGTTTAACGTCCCGACCTAAAAAGAAATTAAAAGACTAAGTTTTCGTTATTATAAACCCGCGTCACGTGATGTCTCCTCAATCTGGCGCGCGCGCTGTACCTAAATATAAAATAAAATAAAAACTTTCCAAACTAAGCATGAAACTTCTCCGGTAACACAATACTATAGACCCCATACCGAAACAAACAAACGAACAAACAAATAAACAGACCCCTCCCCCCCCCCCCCCATATAATCAATTTCAAAGGGGGAAAGACCTTTTACAATTGCTTTTTTAAAGCAATTGATTTATATTTATTATTATTATTATTATTTTTATTTTTTTTCTTCCGCCAACTTTTTTTTCCTTCGCTGTTTTTTTGTTTCACAAGATGTCGCTTAGATATAAGGTATATGATATCGAACAGTTAATGCGCTTCTGAAACTGACACCGCGTAACAAAAACCTTTACCTTGTAAGAGTTATCTCCCCGAACACTGTTTTTCTTGTGGCCACTAAGGCTTCGCAACCGTATAAGAAACCGACAAATTTATTTTTCCAAATTGCTCGTTATATCCTCAGGATGTTCTGTTTCATTTTGACCGAAGCTATCCGGAGACTCTATATGAGAGTTATCCCCCTTTTATATATGATATAAGTGATATGCATTTCTAACTGGTAAACCATAAGTGATAGAGACCTAGGGTCTTTTGATTTTAGATCCTTGGTCCAAAAAAATAAAATTAGGTCAAGGTCAAAGGTCAAGGTCAAATTTCAAATTTTGATTTTTGCTTATTTTCACTTATTTTCAAATACTTAATAAGATTTGACAAATTATTTTTACTAAATTGTTAGTTGCGACATGTCGTTACTTATAAATTTTGGTTACAAGGGTGCGTAGACAATAAATGGGAGTTTTCGCCCCTCTTATATTTAGAATTATGCGTAAAGTGATATTACTCATGAACCATACATAATACAGACCTAGGGTCTTTTGATTTGGGATCCTATGTTTATGACCTTGAAATTGAAGTCAAGGTCATAGGTAAATTGGACGTTCTAGATTTTGACCTTTGATGGAAATTCATTTTTATACATTATAAAGCCATAGGAACTGACATTTTCAACTGAATCTTTATATTTTCATATCAAAATACATCCTTATTGGTTGAAAGACCTTCAATTGTTCTTTGAACAATTGGTTTTTAATTTTTTTTTTTTTTCTTCCGCCAACTTTTTTTTCCTTCGCTGTTTTTTTATTTCACAAGATATCGCTTAGATATAAGGTAAATGATATCGAACAGTTAATACGCTTCTGAAACTGACACCGCGTAACAAAAAACTTTACCTTGTAAGAGTTATCTCCCCGAACACTGTTTTTCTTGTGGCCACTACTCCTTCGCGACCGTATAAGAAACCGACAAATTTATTTATCCAAATTGCTCGTTATATCCTTAGGATGTTCTGTTTCATTTCAACCGAAGCTATCCGGAGACTCCATATGAGAGTTATCCCCCTTTTATATATGATATCAGTGATATGCATTTCTAACTGGTAAACTATAAGTGATAGAGACCTAGGGTCTTTTGATTTAAGATCCTTGGTCCAAAAAAATGAAAATTAGGTCAAGGTCAAAGGTCAAGGTCAAATTCTAAATTTTGATTTTGGCTTATTTTCACTTATTCTCATTAACTTTATAAGATTTCGACAAATTCTTTTTACTAAATTGTTAGTTGCGACATGTCGTAACTTAAATTTTTGATTGGAAGGGTGCGTAGACAATAAACGGGAGTTTTTGCCCCTCTTATATTTAGAATTATGCGTAAAGTGATTTTACTCATGAACCATACATATTCAGGAACTAGTGTCTTTTTATTTGAGATGTTTAGTCTATGACCTTGAAATTGAGGTCAAGGTCATAGGTTAATTGGACGTTCTAGATTTTGACCTTTGCTCCAAATTCATATTTTCATATCATAAAGCCAAAGCAACTGACATTTTCAACTGAATTTTAATATTTTCATATCTAAATAGATCCTTATTGGTTGAAAGACCTTCAATTGTTCTTTGAACAATTGGTTTTTAATTATTATTATTATTATTAGGTCTTTCAACCTTTCTGTTGAAAGACCTATTGTATTTGTTCTGATTATTAGGTCTTTCAACCTTTCAGGTGAAAGACCTATTGCTTTTGTTCTGATTATTATTATTATTATTTTTTTTTTTCTTCCGCCAACTTTTTGTTCCTTCACTTGTTTTTTGTTTTGCAAGATGTCGCTTAGATATATGGTATATGATATCGAACAGATAATAAGCTTCTGAAACTGACACCGCTTAACAAAAAACTTTAACTTGTAAGAGTTATCTCCCCAAACACTGTTTTTCTTGTTATCTCTAAGGCTTCGCAACCGTATAAGAAACCGACAAATTTATTTTTCCAAATTGCTCGTTGTATCCTCAGGATGTTCTGTTTCATTTTGACCGAAGCTATCCAGAGACTCCATATGAGAGTTATCCCCCCTTTTATATATGATATAAGTGATATGCATTTCTAACTGGTAAACCATAAGTGATAGAGACCTAGGGTCTTTTGATTTAAGATCCTTGGTCCAAAAAAATGAAAATTAGGTCCAGGTCAAAGGTCAAGGTCAAATTCTAAATTTTGATTTTGGCTTTTTTTCACTTATTTTCATTAACCTTATAAGATATCGACAAGTTATTATTACTAAATTGTTAGTTGCGACATGTCGTAACTTGTAAATTTTGATTGAAAGGGCGCGTAGACAATAAATGGGAGTTTTTGCCCTCTTATCTTTAGAATTATGCGTTAAGAGATATTACTCATGAACCATACATATTAAGGAACTAGTGTCTTTTGATTTGAGATGTTTAGTCTATGACCTTGAAATTGAGGTCAAGGTCATAGGTTAATTGGACGTTCATTTTTATAAACCGTACAAGATACCGACAACATATTTTTGATAAATTGTCAATTGATATCAAACAGTTAATACGCTTTTGAAACTGAAACCGCATAACCAAAATCTTTTCCTATGACCTTGAAATTGAGGTCAAGGTCATAGGTTAATTGGACGTTTATTTTTATAAACTGTACAAGATACCGACAACATATTTTTGATAAATTGTCAATTGATATCAAACAGTTAATACGCTTTTGAAACTGAAACCGCATAACCAAAATCTTTTCCATGTAAGAGTTATCTCCCGAACACTGTTTTTCATGTTATCACTTATATGTCGCAACCGTATAAAAAACCGACAAATTTGTTTTACCAAATTGCTCGTTATATCCTCAGGATGAATTGATTAATTTTAACTGAAGCTATCCGGAGACTCCATATGAAAGTTATCCCCCCTTATGTATGTGATTTAAGTGATATGCATTTCTAACTGGTAAACCATAAGTGAAAGAGACCTAGGGTCTTTTGATTTAAAATCCTTGGTCCAAAAAGATGAAAATTAGGTCAAGGTCAAAGGTCAATGTCATATTCTAAATTTTTATTTTGGCTTATTTTTACTCATTTTCATTAACCTTATAAGATATCGACAAATTATTTTTACTAAATTGTTAGTTGCGACACGTGGTAACTTATAAATTTTGGTTTAAATGGTGTGTAAACAATAAATGCATTTTGGGAGTTTTCGCCCCTCTTATATTTAAATTATGCGTAAAGTGATATTAGATCATATTACTCACTAACCATATCTTCTTCTTTTTCTATATGTAAATCCTTCCAATTATGGAACACCTCCTCAACGGATATCATCCAGACGGGAGTTAATTAAAATTTATACACTAAAAATGTTCCCCATATATTTTATCATGTCATCATTCTCTACTGTTTGTTTGATGATCATTTTTTCACTATAATGTAAACCTACATCCACACCCTTATAGCTATACAATATTTGTTCAGCTGGAACATAAATTATGGCATGATTAAAGATAGACAAAAGACTAAAGGACATGCAATAAGGTACGAAATAGAAAAGGTACGAATGGACCTGATACCCAGACAAGGTACGAAATAACCTCATACCATTTCCGGTGCGTGCATTTTGTACGATAATGAAATTCTTTCGTTCTGACTTATAGTATTGATATTTATTATTGAAAAGGATTGGATAGTAGCTGTTTTAAATAGACTTTCCTGGTATATACCACGTATTCGTAAAAAAGAGACTGAGAGTATCGTCATTTGTTGTTCAACACTATGACTGACAACAGGTAAACATACATGTACATGTACAAAAAGTGCATGATTTGCTGACAAAACAATTTGTATACATGACTATTTTTTGTCTAGCTGATGAGTTAATCCTTTTCCAACTAATTTTTATAGTTCGTTCTTATAATTATATGTTGTACTGTTATACCACTGTCCCATGTTAGGGGATGGTTGGGATCCCGCTAACATGTTTAACCCGCCACATTATTTATGTATGTGCCTGTCCCAAGTCAGGAGCCTGTAATTCAGTGGTTGTCGTTTGTTTATGTGTTACATGTTCATATTTGTTTTTCGTTGATTTTTTTACATATTATAAAATAAGGCCGTTAGTTTTCTCATTTGAATTGTTTTACATTGTCTTATCGGGGCCTTTTATAGCTGACTATGCGGTATGGGCTTTGCTCATTGTTGAAGGCCGTACGGTAACCTATAGTTGTTAATGTTTGTGTCATTTGGTCTTTTGTGGATAGTTGTCTCATTGGCAATCATACCACATCTCTTTTATATTCACGAAAGAAGGATAAATGCAAGCACTTGTTTCTAATTTGGGAGGTCGACCTATCAGTGTATTGAAAAAAGTGCCTGTGACTAGTGTGAGCCTGTAAATGGGGTCTCATTTGGGGGTTCTGATCCCAGATCCTACTTGCTGTTTTGTCAGATTCCTGTATCCCGCTTACACTATATACGTAAGCAGTTCTCATTGTTTTGTTATTTCCAGTGTCCTACACGACTTTGTTTCCCGTTTTCAGGGCACAATAATTTGACTTTCACATATGTCATGCTTACAAAAGATCGGCAATCCCACGTCAGACTTAGACCCAAATGAGACCCACTGTGAGGCTAAATTATTTGACCAGATATTTAATAAATTATTTCAGGTCATCGCCACTGAAATTATAATTTGCCTTTTATAGATGCCATACATGTAGGTCTGTATGTCTGAGTCAGTCAAAACTATTATTACCTGATTTGAACCCTGTACAGTTGTGCAAACATCACACAATTATGTTTGTTTTCATTCCTGTTACTGTTAGTACATGATAAATTTTGTTTATTTTGAACTTGGCGTGAACTGATTGTCCAAACAAATGCAAATCATTATGACATCTTGAAAGGCTATTAATATTTATACTTTTTTTCTTTGACGCCTGCAGCCTTAAATTGATGTCAAAACACCAAACTCATATTTTCAGTTGGAATTTACAGCTTTATTAAAATGTTTAGCTGATTTCTCTGTAATATGTGTCCTTTTAGAAGGGGCATTAAGGGGGGTATCTGTACAATAGAACGTGAAATAAAATTGCCATTTCACGATGAACTAAATAACAATTAAATATATGTCTTGCACGTAGAACTTTTTACTGATTTCACGAAACACAGTGAATAACGAACTGCTGCACATGAAATAAAAATGACAAAACACGTTACAAGAATTAACCCTTTTTTTGTAACCACCCACTTTTAGAAATATAAAATATATTTTTTGCATTAAACTCAGTAAAATTTGACGGAACTTTCCAAATAAAATGAAATGGGCATTCTGCAAAATTTGGCATGTTAATCAGAGTTTGTTGCAACTTTTATTTTTATATTCTCTTAAAAAGAAATCAGATGACATGGACATGATGGATAAATGTTTTTAAAATAGCAGAAAATAAACGTCGGCCTCAGATGGAATTGTAACTTATTTTTTCATTACAAGAGGGATTAATTGAAAATTTTGCACAAACAAGCACATACATTTTTGTAAAGCATTTGTGTATATGCCAAATTTTTTAGCCCTCTGTTGACCTGTTACATGTGTTACCAAAAGTTAAACTTAATCATGTAATGAACTAAAATTATGTACATGTATAATGACTAGCAACACAATTATTTATTTTGTAAAGTCTCCATTACCATGATGACTATATACTGCATGTAAAGTACAACAAAGTCATCATCATTTACCTGTGTAAATTATTTTATTATTTATTTGGAGGCATTTTGAACAAGATATATATTGTCGTCCTAGTATTGTTAATCACCTGGCCCGAAGGGCCAAGTGAGCTTTTCTCATCACTTTGCGTCCGTCGTCTCCGTCCGTCGTCGTTTACTTTTACCAAAATCTTCTTCTCTGAAACTACATGTAATGGGCCAAATTAAACCAAACTTGGCCACAATCATCTTTGGGGTATCTAGTTTAAAAAATGTGACCGGGCCAACCAACCAAGATGGCGGCCACAGCTAAAAATAGAAAATAGGGGTAAAATGCAGTTTTTGGCTTATAACTCAAAAACCAAAGCATTTAGAGCAAATCTGACTGGGGATTAATTGTTTGTCAGGTCAAGATCTACATGTTCCCTGAAATTTTCAGATGAATCGGACAACCGTTGTTGGGTTTCTGCCCCTGAATTTGTCATTTTAAGGAAATTTTGCTGTTTTTGGTTATTATCTTGAATATTATTATAGATAGAGATAAACTGTAAACAGCAATAATGTTCAGCAAAGTAAGATTTACAAATAAGTCAACATGACCGAAATGATCAGTAGACCCCTTTACATGTAGGAGTTCTTGCCCTTTATAGTCAATTTTTAACCATTTTTCGTAAATCTTAGTAATCTTTTACAAAAATCTTCTCTGAAACTACTGGGCCAAATTAATCCAAACTTGGCCACAATCATCTTTGGGGTATCTAGTTTAAAAAATGTGTCCGAATTGTCCAACCAAGATGGCAGCCACAGCTAAAAATAGAACATAGGAGTTAAATGCAGTTTTTGGCTTATAACACAAAGACCAAAGCATTTAGAGCAAATCTGACTGGGGTTTAATTGTTTATCAAGTCAAGATCCATCTGTCCTGAAATTTTCAGATTGATCGGACAACCTGTTGTTAGGTTGCTGCCCCTTCATTGGTAATTTTAAGGAAATTTTGCTGCTTTTTGTTATTATCTTGAATATTATATAGATAGAGATAAACTGTAAACAGCAATTATGTACAGCAAAGTAAGACCTAAAAGTAAGTCAACATGACCAAAATGGTCAATTGACCCCCTACATGCCCTAAGGAGTTATTGTCCTTTATCATGTTTATAGTCAATTTTTAACAATTTTCATTAAATTTGTAAATTTTTACTAACATTTTCCACTGAAACTACTGGGCCAAGTTCATTATAGATTGAGATAATTGTAAGCAGCAAGAATGTTCAGTAAAGTAAGATGTACAAACACATCACCATCTCCAAAACTCAAATTTGTCATGAATCCATCTGTGTCCATTGTTTAATATTCACATAGACCAAGGTGAGCAACACAGGCTCTTTAGAGTCTCTAGTTTTTTTTAATGATTTTGTATTAACATTGTGCCATCATGGTCATAGATCTACAAATGTATTATTTTTGTTCCATGTATGTTTTACTTGTTTGTGTTAACAAGGTTAATGTCATGTGATTGATATGATTGAGTTCTTAAGCCATTTCAATTGATATTTTATAGTGTATTTTTCTAAGTTGTGATGATACGCTATTGTGCCAGACAAGTAAAAGTGAAAATTGGTACCTATTAAAATGGTTAAACCCACTACATTTTATTGCACCTGTCTTAAGTCAGGAACCTGATGTTCAGTGATTGTCATTTGTTGATGTGGTTCATAAGTGATTCATATTTCTCTTTTTTTATATATATAGATTATGAAATTGGTTTCTGCTGTTGTGTTTTTTTCTATGGTCTGGTTGTTGTCTCTTTGACACATTCCCTATTTCCATTCTCAATTTTATTTCCTGTTTGAATGGTTTTACTCTAGTAATTTTTGGGGTCCTTTATAGCTTACTGTTTGGTGTGAGCCAACGATCAGTGCCGATGGCCATACTTTGACCTATAACAGTTTACTTAAATAAATTGTGACATGGATGGAGAGTTGTCTCATTGGCACTCATACAACATCTTCTTATATCATCATGATCATGTGTCTAATGAATATAAAAACATAATCCAAATTAAATTGTCAATAAATGTTGATCACAGCCATACTAAATTCTTCAGTAATGTCATCAAATTAGTATAGTTGACTCTTATCATGCTTATTATCTAGAAGGCAGTTGGATCTGAGAAATATTTCATAAAACCTTTAGTTAGACTCAAACTATTACGGGAAGCTAAGTTTGATAGATGAAGGGCACAACTCTTGCTTCACTTTATAATGCTAAAATAAATCTTGATGTTTACATTTAATAGGGAATTAATATTCTGGTCTGAGAAAAATGTATTTGTATTTTCAGAGATTTTATGTTTTCCTGTCTTATTTATTCCATTGTACAGTTGCATCTTTTTCCTTTATCACATAATATCATGGTGTTCACAGATAATCTTAGGCAAACACACATTGAAAGATAATGTCATACATCAATACAGAAGTCAGCGACTGGAAATTTAATTATATGTCTATAATCTGATCAACTCTCATGACTCTTCAATCCATTTACATTTTGTAAATCCCAAGGTCATGTTTTGACATACATGACATATGTGTATACCATTGTATACATAGTTCAAGATAAATAATTAATTTTGAATGTTTTGTTAAACTTGGGACCGTAAAAATGAGTCATTAGGAGTCGAAATATATTGTCATTTTGTTTATTTTCTTTGGTTACATCTTCTGACATCAGACTCGGATTTCTCTTGAACTGAATTTTAATTGCGTATTGTTATGCGTTTACTTTACTACATTGGTTAGAGGTATAGGGGGAGGGTTGAGATCTCACAAACATGTTTAACCCCGCCGCATTTTTGCGCCTGTCCCAAGTCAGGAGCCTCTGGCCTTTGTTAGTCTTGTATTATTTTAATTTTAGTTTCTTGTGTACAATTTGGAAATTAGTATGGCGTTCATTATCACTGGACTAGTATATATTTGTTTAGGGGCCAGCTGAAGGACGCCTCCGGGTGCGGGAATTTCTCGCTACATTGAAGACCTGTTGGTGACCCTCTGCTGTTGTTGTTTTTTATTTGGTCGGGTTGTTGTCTCTTTGACACATTCCCCGTTTCCATTCTCAATTTTATATATATTTTTATGCCACCTGCCGAAGCTCGACTAAGTTTGAATTTTGGTGGCGTCACATTTGCTGTTTTAGAGTTATGCCCCTTTATTAATGTAAAAATTACAAAATTTTAAGTTTCTGTTCCCTAACTTACAAATGACTTCAGTTAAATCTAGCTGTAAATTAAATTTAAACAGAGTTTGCCTCAACCAAATGTTATCAAACTTATACATGATGCTTATTACCACAAAACACAAATCAAGTTTGAATTTTGGTGGCGTCACTTAAACTGTTCTAGAGTTAAGTCCCTTTATAAATTGAAAAATTGTATATATTTTTTTAGTTCGTTCTCCTCAACCAAATAAAGGCAACTGACTGTAATGGTAACATTTCTATTTGCAGGTGATACTTTGAGTGACATCAGTTTTCAATTAAATTTGACGCTGACAGTTAAAGCTGGTTTATTTGATTTTGAACATATATAGTAAGCATTGGTAAGTAAATATATTTTTTTCAGATATGAAAGCACTCAAGTTAGATCTTCTGCCTTTTTGGATTGTAAAATAGTAGAATAGGGTTTGTCTAGGATTTGATATAACAAACATTGTGTGAGTATTGCATGGCAATACATCATGTTCATAGTCCACTTCTGGTTAAAAATTCAATTTTTGGAACAAAATTCTAATTTAAGCTATAACATGTATAACATCAAACATGTTTTAAAAGGGGGGCAAAAGATACCAGATGAACAATGAACAGTCAAACTCATAAATTGAAAAATAAACAGACAACTATATCTACACTATATTAAACAAATATAATATCAATATCTTCTAGCAAGACGAAAAAAATGTTGAAAACTGATTATTTCAGTATATTTTCTAAGTCCAAGCACCATAACTCTGCACAAAATCATCAGACTAGAACAAAATCTGTAACTTGTCATGATAAAACTAAACCAATTATCAAATCAATATCTTTAAGCATAACAAAAAAAAAGGTGGAAAACTGATTATCTTAGCAAATATTTAAGGACCATAATTTTGTCCTTTAAAATTGGAAATTCCATTGAGTAATGCAGGCGAGATATACCAGCATGTGTGCTCTTGTTATATACAGTAATTGTTAAGATTTTGTATTAAAACAATTTGGAATAAGCCATTGAACTAAAGCCAGGAATACAATATATTTGTTTTTATCTCAAGTTATGTTAAGGCTATGTAATAAAAGATTTGGTTTATACATCAATGTAAAAAAAGATAAACATGTTATGTTATTGTTAACACTGCTACATGTATTAATACTATTTACAGGTATTTCATCAGTTTGTGTTGTTGGAGTGGCAAAGGTTCTTGACTACATTTTGACTACATTTGAAGCTGAATGTAAAACTGGTTACATTTATTTTGTAACGTATAGTTAACATTGTGGTAAGCTTAAATTAAGATTTCAAAGCACTTAACCCCCATATCTGGTCCATGACCATGTTAACTAAAGAAAATTCATCCCGAAAATTTGAAAATTGGTTATAAAAAATATATAGTGCATAAACTCACCTTACGTATGTATGTCATGTATGTACAAGCAACCCTGAATTTTATTTAAAGGTCCTCATTAGCCGATTTTATTTGCCAGGTGTGTGGTACAGGCTCAAGTACTAGTGAGTCTCTTGTTTTAAACAGTAATTGTTATAGATGTTAAAAAAAAGAAAAATTCAAATAAAAGTAGATTAATTTTTTTTTATCTGGGTTGAAAATAATAAAATTTGAAAAAGATAAACATGATAAAGTAAAGTACCGTGTACTGATAACACCTCTTTTTACAGGTATTTCTTCAGTTCTAACTTGTTGGAGTGACAGAGGTTTTTGCTTACATTTGAATCCAACTATAAAAGATTATTTGTATCAAGAACTGATATAGTTGTGGTAAGTTAAAACAGCTTTTTCAGATGTTGAAGGAATTTTTTTTTTTAAATACATGTAAAATGATTATATACATTTTTTATTAATATTATGAAATGAAATCAAACCTAGAAAAATGGTCAATTTACTTACACCATTGCATGTGCTTGCTTGTGTATCATGTGAATTGATATTTATGTTTACATCATGATGTATTTGCTATACAATTCTTTGGAGATCTTCTTGAAGTTACTTCATGTACTTGTAGGGTGTCTATTCTATTTATATAAACTTTATTCTGATAAACCGCTTTATCATTCATAACTCTAATAAAATTGCACAAATTTTCTTAGCTTAGGTTGTTAAGATGTACTTATAAGTTCCCTGAACTTTAGAATATAACAATGGTTTGTGAATTTTTTATCTAAGTATTTATTTATTTCTGTTGTTAAAAAGCTGATTTGAGGAGATAATGGTAATGATACTGAAGTGTCCAAATAATACTGAATTAATCATTTCTACTGAAACAATAAAATTAAATCTATCAATCATATGATATCTGAAATTCACACTGAATATTGATGTCATTTTATCACATATTTTTGTATATTTAATAAAGGTACCTTTCTCCTGTCTGTACTCTGTATCCCATAGCTCATAGAAATATGAAAATGTGGTACTATTTAGACAACTCTACATCCAAGTTACAATGTCTAAAAATTAAACAATTACAGGTAACAGTGTTCCTTTAACACAAAACCTTGGCTTTGATTGTTACAAAGGTATGCTTTGTGAATTTTCCCATGGCATTATTTTTTTGCTTGTTAGATTATACAATGAATAGATATTCCAGGAATTTTACTTTATTTTTATTCATTCCAATTCTCTAAAAGTTGATATCAAGGTTTTTGACTTTGTTTTATTTTTAGACAATGCCACGTAGAGGTAGTAAAAAAAGTGATTTGACAAAAAGGAAAGAGCAAAGAGATAGAATGAGAGAGAGAAGAGTTAAGCAGACTGATGACAAGAACCTCATCTCCACGGTCAATCAGAGCGTCATCTCTCAAAACTGTCCTATAAATAATGATCAGAGCGTCATCTCTCAAAACTGTCCTATAAATAATGATCAGAGCGTCAACTCTATAAACTGTCCTATACAACAAGATCAGAGCGTCAACTCTATAAACTGTCCTATACAACAAGATCAGAGCGTCAACTCTATAAACTGTCCTATACAACAAGATCAGAGCGTCAACTCTATAAACTGTCCTATACAACAAGATCAGAGCGTCAACTCTATAAACTGTCCTATACAACAAGATCAGAGCGTCAACTCTATAAACTGTCCTATAAATAATGATCAGAGCCTCAACTCTATAAACGGTCCTATACAACAAGATCAGAGCGTCAACTCTATAAACTGTCCTATACAACAAGATCAGAGCGTCAACTCTATAAAACTGTTCTATAAACAAAGATCAGAGCATCAACTCTATAAACTGTCCTGCAAGCAATGATCAGAGCGTCAACTCTATAAACTGTCCTATACAACAAGATCAGAGCGTCAACTCTATAAACTGTCCTATACAACAAGATCAGAGCGTCAACTCTATAAACTGTTCTACAAACAATGATCAGAGCGTCAACTCTATAAACTGTCCTGCAAACAATTTTCAGAGCATCAACTCTATAAACTGTTCTACAAACAATGATCAGAGCGCCAACTCTATAAACTGTCCTATACAACAAGATCAGAGTGCCAACTCTATAAACTGTCCTATACAACAAGATCAGAGTGTCAACTCTATAAACTGTCCTTATGATACTGAAACAATCAAATTAAATCCATCAATGAAATCTGAATCAAATCAATCAATCAAATCTGAATCAACTATATCAATAAAATTAAACCAAACAGCTAAATCAATCAAACTAAATAAATCAATGAAATCAAAAGTAGATCCTGAATCATTTACATCAAAACTAGATTATGAATCAGTTGAAAAAAATCTGGATTATGAATCAATTAAAAATAATCTGGATAATGAATCAGTTAGAATAAATCTGGATTTTGAATCTGTTGAAACAAATTATGCTTTTGAATCAAATGGAACAAATCTGGATTATGAAGTGGTTAATAGAACTCTGGATAATGAAAAGGTTAAAACAAATCTGGGCTATGAATCAAGGAAATCAAAACAGAGTTTTAAAAGCACATACAATTTAAAAGAAACAATGGTTTCAAATTTAAATGATACAATCCAATTGGGTACAAACTTGGAAAAAAAATCAAGTGATGCAAAAAATGAACACACAAATAGTCTTGAATTCTTGAAGAATATTGGGAGCATAATTTATGAAAAAGAAAATATACAGATGGAATTTAACGATTTTTTAGAAATTGAACAAAATGACAATTTGCTGAAACTGTATAGTCAAAGGAACAAAAGAACAATACCTGAAAACAGTATAGAGGCTCGTAGATCACTTTTTGATAATTGGGTAGTTCAAGGTAGTTTTCATCAAGGAGATATCAGATTTGGAATTAACAGTGGGAAGCAATGTGTTGCAAACTGTTTATCAGCTTTGGCCCATAGTAAATTTAAAGATCTAAATGATTGGAATCAGATTTATTTAGACAATGTTTTGATAGATGGAAACAAAATATATAGCCGTATTCATGGTGATAATATTCATTTACTTGTATCAGACCTACCAGACATGATTGACATGTCAGGAACGTTACTGAAAATATCAAAAAAAGAATCAATAACAGCTGTTGTAGATACTTCTGGAACTATAAATTTTAGTGAATTTGGAAATTCTTTACCTTTAGACCAAGCTTTACAAGAGTCTCTCATAGACTATGATGCTTGCTTTATATGTGCATATGACACTACTTTTTTAGTTCTGAAACATAATCAAGATTTACTTTTGTTTGATTCTCATGCACGAAATAGGCTTGGCTTAAAAGACAGCGATGGTAAAAGTTTACTTTTAAAGTTAAGCAATCTGGATCACCTATACCAGTACTGTTGCAACATGATGGCTGGTGCAAGTCAAAATCAATGGTTTGAAGTGACAGGAGTCAGTATTTGTATTTTTGGACAAGAACCTAAGATCAAAACTAACGATGAACTTTCCGGAAGTCATAAACCATTAATCACCAGTGAATTTAGATTGTCTGAAATTTTAGAAACTGTAAACAAAGATGAGATTCCTAAAAGTCAAGAAAATATTACTCAGATCAGCAATATATCACCAAAAATACTCCTGTTGAACATTTGCAGTAATGACATTGAGAACGTTAGTGAAGTACACATTAATGAGGTTATTAATGATGATGAATCTGATATTGAGATATTATCTACAGCAGAATGTTTTTATGATTTCATACCCTTGAATACACTTTTAAAGAGGAAGCTTTGTAAATTTGTTAATATACCAAGCAAGAAAATATCCAAACAGAATTCTACAAATGTTTATAACATAGGCCAACCAACTGCTTGCAAGACTATCACAGGTGATGGAAATTGCTTATTTCGAGCCATTTCATATTCACTCTCTAATAGACAACAATATTTTGGAGACATACGAAGGGCAATAGTTGATCATTTGTTAAGAAATGCAGAAGTTTTCAAGTCATTTTTACAGCCAAGATTTAAAACTGTAGAAGAGCATATACAAACTCTCAGAATGGAAGAAAATAATGTATGGGGAACTGAACTGGAAATAGTAGCTTGTGCTGACCTCCTTAAAACAGACATTTATACTTTTTTTAATGGTACATGGATTAAATATTCTTCATCTCAAATAAACAGCAATAATTGTGTTAATGATCAAGCAATTTATCTTCAACATAATGGAGATATCAATCATTATGAAGTTGTCACAGCTGTAAAACAAAAGACTATATCACCAAATGGATTACAATCTAGACAAGAACATGAGTATGACATTTCAAGGACATCTGAGGTATCACCAAAGAAAATGAAAATTGACGAAAATCAAATGAATGACTCCCTCAACAATACTGAATCAAAAGTCTTAAAAAATGAAAAAGAAAGGATCAGGTACATGACAGATGATAAATTTAGAGCTAGAAAGATAGACACATCTAAAAGAAAATATCAGGAGAATGAAGGAATACGTTCAAAAAAAATATGTTCAGGTATTAAAAAATATGAAGAAAATGAAACATACAGAGAGAATTTGATACAAGCAGGTATTCAGAAATATGAAGAAAATGAAGATTACAAAAATATCTTAATTCAAGCAGGGATTGAGAAATATAAAGAAGACAATGAGTACAGGGAAAATCTGAAACAAGCTAGTATACACAAGTATAAAACAAATGAAAAGCACAAGGAACATGTAAAACAAAAAAGTATACACAAGTATAAAACTGATGAAAAGCACAAGGAACATGTAATACAAGAAAGTATACACAAGTATAAAACAGATGAAAAGCACAAGGAACATGTCAAACAAGAAAGTATACAAAAGTACAAAACGGATGAAAATCACAAGGAACATGTCAAACAAGAAAGTATACACAAGTATGAAAATGATGATGCACACAGAATTAAGATTAAACAACAAACATCAGTACGTCGTAAAAATCTTCAGGTAGAAAACAAGCAAATAAATGAAGTAATAAGAAAATTTAAAGTTGAAGTTAACAAAGGTCCAGAATGTGTTTGTGCTTGTTGTTTGAGGTTGTTTTTTGAAAAACAGGTTCAGATCTGCAAGAAAGAGTTTTATGATAATTCCATATTTGATTTAGTTACAACAGATAAATACCAACACAAATGTACAGATGATTGTAAGACAAATTGTGCTTTTGAAGGAACATGTAGAACAAGTCTGTGGATCTGTTATACTTGTCATCGTAAAATGTTGAAAGGTAAAATACCTGCAGACTCCTTTTCAAATAGTCTATTACTAGAAGATGTTCCATTAGAGTTAAAACAGCTTAATTCAATCGAGCAACAACTTATCGCCCAGAACATTCCTTTTATGAAAATAATGGCTTTACCAAAAGGAGGACAAAAAGGGGTTCACGGACCCGTAGTGTGTGTGCCATCTGATTTGAAAAAAGTAACTTCTATATTACCCCGATCTGAAGATGAAAGTCTATTACTGAAAGTTAAGTTAAAGAGAAAGCTTAGCTACAAAGGATATGACAAATATCAATTTGTAAGACCAAACCATTTAGAGCAAGCTCTTTTGTATTTAAAGGACCAAAACATATGGTATAAAGATGTGGCTATCAACAAAGAATGGTTGAATCCAATTCCTGAATTAAATGATGATCAAGTAGTAGATGATGAATCGGAATCTGATGATACTGAGCTAGTGAGGGAAAACATAAAAGAGGAAGAAAAAATTAAATCAAAGTCCTCTACAACAGGCAATGAAAGAGAAATTGAAAGCGAACCTGCTAGCTATATTGATGATAGATTACGTGGTGTTCAGTTAGATACTTGTTTACAACCTGCTGATATTGGACAAGAGGCTTTAGATTTATGCTTTGACCAAGTTTTTAACATTGCTCCAGCAGAAAATAACAGTCCTCTTAGTGTTCTCCAAGAATCAGGAATTGAAGCTAAAACTTTTCCTGTACATTTTCCAACCGGTAAAAATACATTTGATGAAATCCGTGAAGAAAAATTGACAATTGGAAGGTACTTTAATCTTCGGTTGATGAGTGTTGAAAATAGATTTGCAAGGGATACATCCTACATATTTTTCAGTCAATATTTAACAGAACTCAACAGTGTGATTTCAAATGTACAGATATCTCTCAGAAAAGAATGCCCTTTTTCTAAAGAGGGAAATAAAATTACTGGAGAAATGCTGTGCAATAAGGAAACCTTGAAAGTGTTGTTTAAAAAAGATGAAGCTATTAAATATTTAAAACCTATTAGAGGAACTCCCCCATACTGGCAAAGCTCACAGAAAGATATATTTGCAATGATCAGACAGTTAGGTGTGCCAACATTCTTCTGTTCTTTTTCTTCAGCAGACTTCAGATGGTCTGAAATTGTTAATACAATATTAAAACAACAGGGTGACATAAGAAATACTGAAAATATGACATGGGATGAAAAATGTAAAGTTCTTTGTAGCAATCCTGTTACAGCAGCAAGAATGTTTAATAATAGATTCAATACATTTATAAAGGATGTTATCATGTCAGATGCTGAACCAATCGGGAAAATAATTGACTATTTTTACAGAGTTGAATTCCAACAAAGAGGTTCTCCTCACACCCATTGTTTGTTTTGGGTAGAAAATGCTCCAAAATATGGTGAAGATAACAATGAAGAAGTTATGAGTTTTATTGACAAGTATGTTACATGCGAGATACCAGATGAAAAGGTAGATAAAGAATTACATGACATTGTTATGGCAGTACACCAACACAGCAAAAATCATTCAAAAACCTGTAAGAAAAAAGGAACAGTATGTCGTTTTAATTTCCCAAGACCTCCTTCAACTAAAACATTCATCTCTGAACCAAGTAAACCAGATAAGGATACTAAAAAAGACGAAAAAGTAGCAAAAGAAATATTGTCTGGATTGTGGAAAGTTATAAAAGAGCATGAAAATGAAAACTTAGATGTATCTGAAATTTTCAATAAGTCAGGTCTTACTCAAGAAAGCTTTGAAAAGTATTTTCGTTTCATCACCAATCGAAACACAGTAGTTCTTAAACGTGAGCCAAATGAAATTTACACCAATCAGTATAATCCACATCTTTTAAGGGCTTGGAATGCAAACATGGACATACAGTATATTTTGGATGCATTTTCCTGTGTTGTATACATTATAAGTTACATAAGTAAATCTGAGCGAGAGCTAGGATTACTCCTCCAACAAACCAAAAATGAAGCTGAAGAAGGAAATTTAAATGCACAACAGACTATGAAAAAAATTGGAACTTCATACCTTCATCATAGAGAGGTTAGTGCACAAGAAGCTGTTTTTAGAGTTACTGGATTAAGACTAAGAGAATGTTCTAGAAAAGTAGAATTTATACCTGTTGGTGAAAACCCATGTAGAATGAGCATTCCTCTGAAAGACCTTGAGAAACAACAAAGTTATAAATCTTCCAACAGGAAAAGGAGTAATAGTGACAGTGAAGATGAAAATGATGATGAAAATAAAATTTGGATGAACAGTATAGTTGATAGGTATAAAGGTAGACCACACATTGATTTGTTTATCAAAATGTGCCTTGCAAGTTTTGGTTCAGAATACAGTGTGTTACGAGAGTCACAGTTACCCCAGAAAATTAATGAAGCAACAACCTTCAAACTTGATGGCAACCTTGGACATATTAGAAAGCGCACAAGAACCTCACCTGCAGTTATCAAATATCCACGTTTCTCACAGGAAACTTCTCCTGAGAAATACTTCCAAAGCATATTGCAACTATTTTTACCATACAGGCATGATGAACAGTTAAAACCTCCACTATTTAATACATATGAAAATTTCTTCACTTGTGGTAGAGTTAAGTTTACAGGGGATAATACTTTGACTTCTGTAAAGGAAGTTGTTATCAAAAACATGGCAGATTTTGTGAAAACTGGTCAAGAGTTAGAGGATGCAGAAAATCAATTGCATGAAACAGATCCAAAAGAAGATGCATGGTGTGAATTATGTCCAGAATCAGAACTGAACAGAAGAGAATGTATTGATGAAGGGAAAGTAACAAGTGTGATTGAAGAAGATTTGTCAGAAGCAACAATACCAGATTTGAATAATGCAAATAGCTCATCATCTGTTGGAACTAATCTGCTGTCAGTTTCCCTAACAAAAAATGAAATTATTCCAAGACTCAGAAGTTTGAATGTGAAGCAGAGACGAATTCTCTATAAAGTGAGAGATTGGTGCATTCAGAAAGCAAATGGAAAAATACCAAAGCCTTTACATGTATTCATAACAGGAGGAGCTGGAACGGGTAAAAGTCACTTGATCAAGTGTATACAATATGAAGCAACTCGAATATTAGCACAAACTTCAGAGAATCCAGATGATCTAACAGTATTGTTAACAGCTCCAACTGGTACAGCTGCATTTAATATCCATGGATTGACGATTCACAGTGCTCTTGGAATTTTCAAATCACTTTCAGCTGATCATGCAACTCTAAGTGAAGACAAAATAAATTCACTCAGAACAAAGTTAGAAAATTTGCAAATCCTGATCATCGATGAAATTTCAATGGTCAACAAGAAATTGTTGTTTTTCATTCATGAGCGACTTAGACAAGTGAAAAAAAGACCAGATAATTGTTTATTTGGAGGTGTTTCAATAATTGCTGTTGGCGATTTTTATCAGCTGCCACCAGTAAGAACAAAAAGGGTAGACAAATTATATGTAAACGACCCCTCTAATCCCTCAAATCACCTTTGGAATGGTTTATTTGAAATTGCTGAGTTGGATGAAATTATGCGTCAACGCGAGGATAGCTTGTTTGCAGAACTTTTAAACAGGTTACGTGTTAAACAAAAAAATGAAAATTTGACTTCTTTTGATATGGAAACTTTAATCAGATGTTTAGGTGATGGACACGATGAAGCCTTGCACATATACTCTACAAATGCAGAGGTTGATACGTTTAACAAGGAGATGATAATGAAGTTATGTACAGAACCAAAACTAATTGAAGCAGAAGACTATGAAAAAAACAAAACATCAGGAAAATTGACCCTGAAAAAAGTCCATTGTACAAAGTCAGATGTCTGTCTCCCAATATCTATTCTTTTAGCTGAGGGAGCAAGAGTAATGCTTATCAAGAATGAGGACACATCAGATGGTTTAGTAAATGGAGTAATGGGAACAGTAATTTCTATAAAAGACTACTCAGTTAATTCACTCCCAAGTGCCATATTTGTTTTCTTTGACAATGAAAGAGTTGGAAAAAATGCAAAGTTGCAAAAAATCATCTGTGGAAAACGCTGTGTTGGTTTAAAGCCTTCAAGTGAAGACATTCCTTTAAGCACCTGTGTACGTAAACAGTTCCCATTGAAACTAGCCTGGGCTTGCACTATTCATAAAGTTCAAGGATTGACAGTTGAAGAATGTGTTGTTGATTTAAATAAATGTTTCACTTATGGTCAAGCGTACGTTGCCCTTAGCAGAGTAACCTCAAAATCAGGTCTTCATATTAAAAGCATAGAAACTGAAAAACTTGACAAGAAAATTTTCTGTGATCCTGATATTGTAAAGGGTGTTGCAGAAATGACAAGATTTTTACCTGAAGTTGAGGATGAAAGAGAGGAACAGAAAGATATTGTCCAGATAATGTATCACAATATTCAAGGTTTGCAGGCTCATGCAGAAGATCTTAAACAAAATCCAGACGTTATAGGTGTCGATTTCATTTGTCTTACTGAAACCTGGGCTAATCAGGAATTTGCTTGCTTTGAAATGATTGGATATGATGGTTTTCATTTGCCGCGATCTCAAGCTTTTGAAAATGACAACTCTTACTATTCATCTTTAAAGGAAATGCAGCATGGTGGTGTGTGTGTATTTTATAAGCATTCATCAGAAACTGAACTATGCAACTTTGCCTCAAACTTGGAATGTATAATTTTCAAGATAAAAACTGAAAATATTTTAGTTGCTACGATCTACAGAACTCAAAAGTATAATGTCGGAAAATTTTTGGAGAACTTGGAGACATTAATCTGTAAGATGCAAGAATTATCAGAAAAAATTGTAATTATTGGTGATTTTAATCAAGATATTTTAAAAGGATGTTTTACAGTATTAAATTTCATGCAATCAAAAGGTTTCAACCAGCTTGTCAATAGTCCAACAACAGAGGGTGGTACACTAATTGATCATGTGTATGTCAGAGGATGTCCTGATATATCAGTTGCAATAATGCCCACATATTACAGCTACCATGAGGCACTTAGAATAGTACTTAAAAGTTGAAGACCCAACAAAGATTTGTACACGAAAATGTTAAAAGAAAAACAGTTTGTTTTAATTTCGATTTCAAACATTAAAAAAAAATGTTTTAATTTTGATTTCAAACACAGAAAAAATATAAAAATAATGCCTCCTAAAGTCCAACCCTTCGTCCCCGTCGTAGGAGGCGGATATCAGCACTAACGCATAATTTAGTGCTGATAACAAACAGGGCCCTGGCAGTGAACAGTGTTTGGTCTTGCTGAATATGCATGAAATATTTGCAACAGCATGTTTAGCAGACAACAATCAGTGTAGGTGTTCTATTTATAATTTAATGCTTTTTTCATAATGCTGTGTTTTAGTCTCACCTTAATTTTCAATTAATGACTCAAATTTGAGGATTCAAAAATTGTGGAACTTTCAATAATGATATTAAGCATCAGCAAATCATTTTTTTAAAATGGAAAAAAGTTTTAATAAATATCATATTTTTTTTCAGAATAAAAATCAACTTTTCCAAGACAGTTTTTCTTAGCAGTGAGAAGAGAGATTTAAATCTCAATTGTTTTAGCTCTTGTGCATTGTTTTATATTTAAAATTACAAATGCCATGAGGTGAAATAGTTGATAATGATCAGTCAGCAAAGAATAAAAATGTGAATCAGGTGTTTTTAGAGAATTGTTAGTTGTGACAGGTGTTTTAAATTTAAGCTGAAAAGGTACGTAGACATTTTATGGGATTTTTGCCCCTTTTATATCTAGTATTAGCTGTATGGTTATATAACTCATTAACAATATATAGTAGAGACTTAGTCTTTTGATTTGAGCCCGTTTTTCATGATCTTGAAATTGTGGTCAAGGTTTAAGTTTGATTTGTCCTTACCTTGCTTTAACTTTAAATTTCTGCATGATAAAGCTATGGAACTTTGTGCTTTAAGTTGTAAGCCATATGATTTTGGAAAAAACTACTGGAAATAAATTTGGTAAACAGGAAGTGGCTACTTTTTCTATCTTAATGCAAAAGTATATATTTTGAAATTCGGAATACACAAAGCTATCATCTAGCACTGAAAATTACATTTCTAAATGAGGTTTGCTTCTTTCAACATTTAAATATATGTTATTGGGTTGAAAGACCTACAATTGTTCTCTGAACAATTGGTTTTTAATTATTATTATTATTATTATTTTTATTTTTTTTCTTCCGCCAACTTTTTTTTCCTTCGCTGTTTTTTTGTTTTACAAGATGTCGCTTAGATATTTGGTATATGATATCGAACAGTTAATACGCTTCTGAAACTGACACCGCGTAACAAAAAACTTTACCTTGTAAGAGTTATCTCCCCGAACACTGTTTTTCTTGTTATCTCTAAGGCTTCGCAACCGTATAAGAAACCGACAAATTTAATTTTCCAAATTGCTCGTTATATCCTCAGGATGTTCTGTTTCATTTGGACCGAAGCTATCCGGAGACTCCATATGAGCGTTATCCCCCCTTTTGTATATGATATAAGTGATATGCATTTCTAACTGGTAAACCATAAGTGATAGAGACCTAGGGTCTTTTGATTTAAGATCCTTGGTCCAAAAAAATGAAAATTAGGTCAAGGTCAAAGGTCAAGGTCAAATTCTAAATTTTGATTTTGGCTTATTTTCACTTATTTTCATTAACTTATAAGATTTCGACAATTTTTTTTTACCAAATTGTTAGTTGCGACATGTCGTAACTTATAAATTTTGATTGGAAGGGTGCGTAGACCATAAATGGGAGTTTTTGCCCCTCTTATATTTAGAATTATGCGTAAAGTGATATTACTCATGAACCATACATAATACAAACCTAGGGTCTGTTGTTTTGGGATCCTTGGTTTATGACCTTGAAATTGAGGTCAAGGTCATAGGTTAATTGGACGTTCTAGATTTTGACCTTTGCTCCAAATTCATATTTTTATATCTTAAAGACATAGCAACTGACATTTTCAACTGAATCTTAATATTTTCATATCAAAAAAGATCCTTATTGGTTGAAAGACCTTCAATTGTTCTTTGAACAATTGGTTTTTAATTTTTATTTTTTTTCTTCCGCCAACTTTTTTTTCCTTCGCTGTTTTTTTGTTTCACAAGATGTCGCTTAGATATATGGTATATGATATCAAACAGTTAATGCGCTTCTGAAACTGACACCGCGTAACAAAAAACTTTACCTTGTAAGAGTTATCTCCCTGAACACTGTTTTTCTTGTGGCCACTAAGGCTTCGCAACCGTAAAAGAAAGCGACAAATTTATTTTTCCAAATTGCTCGTTCTATCCTCAGGATGATCTGTTTTATTTTGACCGAAGCTATCCGGAGACTCCATATGAGAGTTATTCCCCCTTTTATATATGATATAAGTGATTTGCATTTCTAACTGGTAAACCATAAGTGATAGAGACCTAGGGTCTTTTGATTTAAGATCCTTGGTCCCAAAAAAATGAAAATTAGGTCAAGGTCAAAGGTCAAGGTCAAATTTTAAAGTTTGATTTTGGCTTATTTTCACTTACTTCATTAACTTTATAAGATTTTGACAAATTATTTTTACTAAATTGTTAGTTGCGACATGTCGTAACTTAAATTTTGATTGGAAGGGTGCGTAGACAATAAATGGGAGTTTCTGCCCCTCTTATATTTAGAATTATGCGTGAAGTGATATTACTCATGAACCATACATAATACTGACCTAGGGTCTTTTGATTTGGGATCCTTAGTTTATGACCTTGAAATTGAGGTCAAGGTCATAGGTAAATTGGACGTTCTAGATTTTGACCTTTGCTCGAAATTCATATTTTTATATCATAAAGACATAGCAACTGACATTTTCAACTGAATCTTAATATTTTCATATCAAAATAGATCCTTATTGGTTGAAAGACCTTCAATTGTTCTTTGAACAATTGGTTTTTAATTATTATTATTATTATTATTTTTATTTTTTTTCTTCCGCCAACTTTTTTTTCCTTCGCTGTTTTTTTGTTTCACAAGATGTCGCTTAGATATAAGGTATATGATATCGAACAGTTAATACGCTTCTGAAACTGACACTGCGTAACAAAAAACTTTACCTTGTAAGAGTTATCTCCCCGAACACTGTTTTTCTTGTGTCCTCTAAGGCTTCGCAACCGTATAAGAAACCGACAAATTTATTTTTCCAAATTGCTCGTTATATCCTCAGGATGTTCTGTTCCATTTTGACCGAAGCTATTCGGAGACTCCATATGAGAGTTATCCCCCCTTTTATATATGATATAAGTGATATGCATTTCTAGCTGGTAAACCATAATTGATAGAGACCTAGGGTCTTTTGATTTAAGATCCTTGGTCCAAGAAAATGAATATAAGGTCAAGGTCAAAGGTCAAGGTCAAATTCTAAATTTTGATTTTGGCTTATTTTCACTTATTTTCATTAACTTTATAAGATTTCGACAAATTATTTTTACTAAATTGTTAGTTGCGACATGTCGTAACTTATAAATTTTGGTTGCAAGGGTGCGTAGACAATAAATGGGAGTTTTCGCCCCTCTTATATTTAGAATTATGCGTGAAGTGATATTACTCATGAACCATACATAATACAAACCTAGGGTCTGTTGATTTGGGATCCTTGGTTTATGACCTTGAAATTGAGGTCAAGGTCATAGGTTCATTGGACGTTCTAGATTTTGACCTTTGCTCCAAATTCATATTTTTTTATCATAAAGCCATAGCAACTGACATTTTCAACTGAATCTTAATATTTTCATATTAAAATAGATCCTTATTGGTTGAAAGACCTTCAATTGTTCTTTGAACAATTGGTTTTTAATTATTATTATTATTAGGTCTTTTAACCTTTCAGGTGAAAGACCTATTGTTTTTGTTCTGATTATTAGGTCTTTCAACCTTTCAGGTGAAAGACCTATTGTTTTTGTTCTGATTATTATTATTAGGTCTTTCAACCTTTCAGGTGAAAGACCTATTGTTTTTGTTCTGATTATTAGGTCTTTCAACCTTTCAGGTGAAAGACCTATAGGGTTTGTTCTGATTATTATTATTAGGTCTTTCACCTTTCGGATGAAAGACCTATTGTTTTTGTTCTGATTATTATTAAGGTCTTTCCTTTTACAAAAGGGAAAGACCTTACTGTATTTCTTCTGTTTATTAAGGTCTTTCCTTTTACAAAAGGGAAAGACCTTACTGTATTTCTTCTGTTTATTATTATTATTATTATTATTATTATTATTATTATTCTTCCGCCAAACTTTGACGAAGTTAGCAGCCTAAACCGTAAGACGTGTCGCTTTCATGTTCACACTTTGTATAGGTGTCATAAATACCTATCTGGAACTCACCCTGTTAGTCGAAATATTTTGTCGGTTCGGAGTAATCCCTCCGAAACCAAAAAACCTTGTTATCGTTCCAACACCGTAACCATAATAGGTAGAAAAAAAACAAAGGGTGAAATTTGTTCAGGACCAGACCCCGGTTCTTCGTTACATTTGGATCGAAAAGATTCAACGACTCATTGGTAGGGTTATGCCCCTATGAAAATTAACCGGTGTCGGTGGACCACCAAAACTCAGAAACCGTAAGTCGTAGAGACCTAGGATCTTCACCATTCATCATCAATTTATGTATCTTCGAAAAATATCTCAAGGTCAAATGTGTATGTTGACCTTGACCTTTGACCTAACACCTTGTTATGGTATAATCTCAGCAACCTTAATACTTACAGAGAATTCAAATAGTGGAAAATGTTTGGGTCATTACGGCGCAACTTTGTTACATTTTAACCGAAGAGATTTGACCTTTTTTTAAGGGGCATAAAGCCTGTTTTAGGTTTCTGAAAAGACAAAATTAGCTTTTACTATATAACCAAAGGTCCTAGACCCATGGGTCTTCAGCAATGACATTGGGGACTAATGACCTTGACAAAGGTCAAAAGGTCAAAGGTCAAGGTCATGTCCCATATTGCGAATTATGTGTTTTTGACCTTATTTACAGGATTTTAAGTGTGTTTTCAAGCTTTTTAAGGTTGACCTTGACCTTTTCAATACAATCTACGTCTGTTGGAACATGTATTTTACATTACAAAAGGAAAGACCTCTCAATTGTTCAAGAACAATTGACAGTTTAATTATTATTATTATTCTTTTTCCGCCAAACTTTGACAAATTTAGCCGCGTTAACCGTAAGACGTGTCGCTTTCATGTTCACACTTTGTATCGGTGTCATGAATACCTATCCGGAACTCACCCTGTTAGTCGAAATATTTTGTCGGTTCGGAGTTATCCCTCCGAAACCAAAAAACCTTGTTATCGTTCCAACACCGTAACCGTAATAGGTAGAAAAAAAACAAAGGGTGAAATTTGTTCAGGACCAGACCCCGGTTCTTCGTTACATTTGGATTGAAAAGATTCAACGACTCATTGGTAGGGTTATGCCCCTATGAAAATTAACCGGTGTCGGTTGACCACCAAAACTCAGAAACCGTAAGTCGTAGACACCTAGGATCTTCACCCTTCATCATCAATTCATGTATCTTTGAAAAATACCTCAAGGTCAAATTTGTATGTTGACCTTGACCTTTGACCTACCACCTTGTTATGGGATAATCTCAGAAACTATTATACTTACAGAAGTTTTGAATAGTGGAAAATTTTTGGGTCATAAAAGCGCAACTTTGTTACATTTTGACCGAAGAGATTTGACGTTTTTTTAAGGGGCATAACACCTGTTTTAGGTTTCTGGAAAGACAAAATCAGCTTTTACTTTATAACCAAAGGTCCTAGACCAATGGGGTCTTCGGCAATGACATTTGGGACTAATGACCTTGACAAAGGTCAAAAGGTCAAAGGTCAAGGTCATGTCCCATATGGCGAATTTAGTGTTTTTAACCTTATTTAAAGGATTTTCAGTGTGTTTTAAAGCTTTTCAATACATTCTACGTCTATTAGAACATGTATTTTACATTACAAAAGGAAAGACCTCTCAATTGTTCAAGAACAATTGACAGTTTAATTATTATTATTTTTTTTCTTCCGCCAACTTTTTTTTCCTTCGCTGTTTTTTTGTTTCGCAAGATGTCGCTTAGATAAATGAAATATAACATCGAACAGTTTATGCGCTTTTGAGACTAACCCTGCTTAACCGAACACTTTCCCATATAAGAGTTATCTCCCCGAACACTGTTTTTCTTGTTATCGCTTAATCTTCACAACCGTATAAGAAACTGACAAATTTATTTTTCCAAATGGCGCGTTACATCCTCAGGATGTTCTGTTTTATTTTGACCGAAGCCGTATGGAGATTCCATATGAGAGTTATTTCCCCTTTTGTTTTTGAAATTTTGAAATGTATTTTAAACTTGAAAACCATAAGTGATAGAGACCTAGGGTATTTTGATTTTAGATCCTTGGTCCAAAAAAATTAAAATAAGGTCAAGGTCAAAGGTCAAGGTCGTATTTTAGATTTTTATTGGTCTTTGATTTCCCTATAACTTTGGAATGGTTATAGATACAGAAAATTTACATAGTGAAAAATGTTTGGTACCTCAAGGGGCAACTTTGTTACATTTCGACTGTATTGGTTTTACCATTGTGTAAGGGACATAATCCCCATTGATGGTTTATATAAAGCCATTATAAGACAAAACTCTTAAACCAAATGACCTTGACCCATAGGGTCTTTTGAAATGACATTGTGAAGCAATGACCTTGACAAAGGTTACAAGGTCAAAGGTCAAGGTCATGTACATATGTGATTTGGGGCACTACTTGAAGAGTTTTATGTGTGTTCGCCAACCAACCAACCAACCAATCAATCATGATCATGATTAATCAACCAATAATGATCATGATCATGATCAATCAATCAATCAATCAATCAATCAATCAATCATGTTTCCAAATCAATCAATCAATCAATCATGTTTCCGTCTCATGGGTTTATCATAGGGTTCAAGATCTTCTTTGTTTCTTTTTCGCTGTTTCAATTGACCCTATCCAACGTGTTTAACCAACCAACCAACCAACCAACCAACCAACTAATCAATCAATTAATCAATCAATCAATCAATCAATCAATCATGATCATGATCAATCAATCATGATCATGATCAATCAATCATGTTTCAGTCTCATGTGCTTAATATAGGGTCCAAGATCTTTGTTTCTTTTTCGCTGTTTCAATTGACCCTATCCAACGTGTTTAACCGTTTAACCAACCAACCAACCAACCAACCAACCAACTAATCAATCAATCAATCAATCAATCAATCAATCAATCAATCAATCAATCAATCAATCAATCATGATCAATCAATCATGTTTCATGAAACATTGAAATTTAATATTGTTCTTGCGTCACTTCTGAAAAAAAATCCACATGTACTCTGAAACTACAAGTACAATCGACCTCAAAATTTGCAGTCAGCAGGGCATACATGTACTAAAAGTTTATAAAAAAACTTGGTGCAGATATCTCTCAAAGCTTTTCCTAGAGAAAAAAAATGGCAATGCCGTAAAAATCGCTTGCTAGGTCCGTAAATCTCAGTGAAATCCTACAATAAAAATGTCCGCTCCTGGATTGAAAAACTTATCTGTTACAAAACTTGTGCTGAAAAATGTACATTTTAAGAAAATAATCCTTAAACGTGTTTTAAAGTTACACCGGATCAATTAAATCCAAATCATGCACTGCTGGTGAACTGTGAACAAAATGTCAATTTCCTACAATGACAAAAGAAATTACATTGTGTACATTCCATCTCTATAGATGTTGTCTGTTTAACGTCCCCACCTAAAAAGAAATAAAAAGACTAAGTTTTTGTTAATATAAACCCGCGTCACGTGGTGTCTCCTCAATCTGGCGCGCGCGCTGTACCTAAAATAAAATAAAAACTTTCCAAACTAAACATGAAACTTCTCCGGTAACTCAATAATATAGACCCCATACCGAAACAAACAAACAAACGAACAAACAAACAACCCCCCCCCCCCCCCCCCCCATATAATCAATTTCAAAGGGGGAAAGACCGTTTACAATTGCTTTTTAAAAGCAATTGATTTATATTTATTATTATTATTATTAGGTCTTTCAACCTTTCAGGTGAAAGACCTATTGTTTTTGTTCTGATTATTATTATTATTATTTTTTTTTTTCTTCCGCCAACTTTTTGTTCCTTCACTGTTTTTTTGTTTCGCAAGATGTCACTAAGATATATGGTATATGATATCGAACAGTTAATACGCTTCTGAAACTGACACCGCGTAACAAAAAACTTTACCTTGTAAGAGTTATCTCCCCGAACACTGTTTTTCTTGTTATCTCTAAGGCTTCGCAACCGTATAAGAAACCGACAAATTTAATTTTCCAAATTGCTCGTTATATCCTCAGGATGTTCTGTTTCATTTGGACCGAAGCTATCCGGAGACTCCATATGAGCGTTATCCCCCCTTTTGTATATGATATAAGTGATATGCATTTCTAACTGGTAAACCATAAGTGATAGAGACCTAGGGTCTTTTGATTTAAGATCCTTGGTCCAAAAAAATGAAAATTAGGTCAAGGTCAAAGGTCAAGGTCAAATTCTAAATTTTGATTTTGGCTTATTTTCACTTATTTTCATTAACCTTATAAGATATCGACAAATTATTTTTACTAAATTGTTAGTTGCGACATGTCGTAACTTATAAATTTTGGTTGCAAGGGTGCGTAGACAATAAACGGGAGTTTTCGCCCCTCTTATTTTAGAATTATGCGTAAAGTGATATTACTTATGAACCATACATATTAAGGAACTAGTGTCTTTTGATTCGAGATGTTTAGTCTATGACCTTGAAATTGAGGTCAAGGTCAAAGGTTAATTGGACGTTGTAGATTTTGACCTTTGCTTTAAATTCATATTTATACATCATAAAGCCATAGGAACTGACATTTTTAACTGAATTTTAATATTTTCATATCAAAATAGATCTTTATTAGTTGAAAGACCTTCAATTGTTCTTTGAACAATTGATTTTTAATTATTATTTTTTTTTTTTTTCTTCCGCCAACTTTTTTTTCCTTCACTGTTTTTTTGTTTCGCAAGATGTCGCTTAGATATATGGTATATGATATCGAACAGTTAATACGCTTCTGAAACTGACACCGCGTAACAAAAACTTTTACCTTGTAAGAGTTATCTCCCCGAACACTGTTTTTCTTGTTATCTCTAAGGCTTCGCAACCGTATAAGAAACCGACAGATTTATTTTACCAAATTGCTCGTTACATCCTCAAGATGATATGATTAATTTTGACCGAAGCTCTCCGGAGACGCCATATGAGAGTTATCCCCCCTTTTATATATGATATAGGTGATATGCATTTCTAACTGGTAAACCATAAGTGATAGAGACCCAGGATCTTTTGATTTCAGATCCTTGGTCCAAAAAAAATGAAAATTAGGTCAAGGTCAAAGGTCAAGGTCAAATTCTAAATTTTGATTTTGGCTTATTTTCACTTATTTTCATTAACCTTATAAGATATCGACAAATTATTTTTACTAAATTGTTAGTTGCGACATGTCGTAACTTATAAATTTTGTTTGCAAGGGTGCGTAGACAATTAATGGGAGTTTTCGCCCCTCTTATATTTAGAATTATGCTTAAAGTGATATTACTCATGAACCATACATATTAAGGAACTAGTGTCTTTTGATTTGAGATGTTTAGTCTATGACCTTGAAATTGAGGTCAAGGTCATAGGTTAATTGGACGTTCTAGATTTTGACCTTTGCTCGAAATTCATATTTATACATCATAAAGCCATAGGAACTGACATTTTCAACTGAATTTTAATATTTTCATATCAAAATAGATCCTTTTTGGTTGAAAGACCTTCAATTGTTCTCTGAACAATTGGTTTTTAATTATTTTTTTTTTTCTTCCGCCAAATTTTTTTTCCTTCACTGTTTTTTTGTTTCGCAAGATGTTGCTTAGATATATGGTATATGATATCGAACAGTTGATACGCTTCTGAAACTGACACCGCGTAACAAAAACCTTCACCTTGTAAGAGTTATCTCCCCGAACACTGTTTTTCTTGTTATCTCTAAGGCTTCGCAACCGTATAAGAAACCGACAAATTTATTTTTCCAAATTGCTCGTTATATCCTCAGGATGTTCTGTTTTATTTTGACCGAAGCTATCCGGAGAATCCATATGAGCGTTATCCCCCCTTTTGTATATGATATAAGCGATATGCATTTCTAACTGGTAAACCATAAGTGATAGAGACCTAGGGTCTTTTGATTTAAGATCCTTGGTCCGAAAAAATGAAAATTAGGTCAAGGTCAAAGGTCAAGGTCAAATTCTAAATTTTGATTTTGGCTTATTTTCACTTATTTTCATTAACTTTATAAGATATCGACAATTTATTTTTACTAAATTGTTAGTTGCGACATGTCGTAACTTTATAAATTTTGGTTGCAAGGGTGCGTAGACAATAAACGGGATTTTTCGCCCCTCTTATATTTAGAATTACGCGTAAAGTGATATTACTCATGAACCATACACATTAAGGAACTTGTGTCTTTTGATTCGAGATGTTTAGTCTATGACCTTGAAATTGAGGTCAAGGTCAAAGGTTAATTGGACGTTCTAGATTTTGACCTTTGCTTTAAATTCATATTTATACATCAAAAAGCCATAGGAACTGACATTTCCAACTGCATTTTAATATTTTCATATCAAAATAGATCTTTATTAGTTGAAAGACCTTCAATTGTTCTTTGAACAATTGGTTTTTAATTATTATTTTTTTTTTTCTTCCGCCAACTTTTTGTTCCTTCACTGTTTTTTTGTTTCGCAAGATGTCGCTAAGATATATGGTATATGATATCGAACAGTTAATACGCTTCTGAAACTGACACCGCGTAACAAAAAACTTTACCTCGTTAGAGTTATCTCCCCGAACACTGTTTTTCTTGTTATCTCTAAGGCTTCGCAACCGTATAAGAAACCGACAAATTATTTTTCCAAATTGCTCGTTATATCCTCAGGATGTTCTGTTTTATTTTGACCGAAGCTATCTGGAGACTCCATATGAGCGTTATCCCCCCTTTTGTATATGATTAAGTGATATGCATTTCTAACTGGTAAACCATAAGTGATAGAGACCTAGGGTCTTTTGATTTAAGTTCCTTGGTCCCAAAAAATGAAAATTAGGTCAAGGTCAAAGGTCAAGGTCAAATTCTAAATTTTGATTTTGGCTTATTTTCACTTATTTTCATTAACCTATAAGATATCGAACAAATTATTTTTACTAAATTATTAGTTGCGACATGTCGAAACTTATAAATTTTGGTTGCAAGGTGCGTAGACATTAAACGGAGTTTTCGCCCCTCTTATATTTAGAATTATGCGTAAAGTGTATATTTACTCATGAACAATACATATTAAGGAACTAGTGTCTTTGATTCGAGATGTTTAGTCTATGACCTTGAAATTGAGGTCAAGGTCAAAGGTTAATTGGACGTTCTAGATTTTTGACCTTTGCTTTTAATTCATATTTTATACATCATAAAGCCATAGGAACTGACATTTTCAACTGAATTTTAATATTTTCATATCAAAATAGATCTTTATTTGTTGAAAGACCTTCAATTGTTCTTTGAACAATTGGTTTTTAATTAGTCTTTCAACCTTTCAGGTGAAAGACCTATTGTTTTTGTTCTGATTTATTATTTTTTTTTTTTCTTCCGCCAAATTTTTTTTCCTTCACTGTTTTTTTGTTTCCAAGATGTCGCTTAGATATATGGTATATGATATCGAACAGTTAATATGCTTCTGAAACTGACACCGCGTAACAAAAAACTTTACCTTGTAAGAGTTATCTCCCGAACACTGTTTTTCTTGTTATCTCTAAGGCTTCGCAACCGTATAAGAAACCGACAAATTTATTTTTCCAAATTGCTCGTTATATCCTCAGGATGTTCTGTTTTATTTTGACCGAATCTATCCGGAGACTCCATATGAGCGTTATCCCCCCTTTTGTATATGATATAAGTGATATGCATTTCTAACTGGTAAACCATAAGTGATAGAGACCTAGGGTCTTTTGATTTAAGATCCTTGGTCCAAAAAAATGAAAACAGGTCAAGGTCAAAGGTCAAGGTCAAATTCTAAATTTTGATTTTGGCTTATTTTCACTTATTTTCATTAACCTTATAAGATATCGACAAATTATTTTTACTAAATTGTTAGTTGCGACATGTCGTAACTTATAAATTTTGGTTGCAAGGGTGCGTAGACAATAAACGGGAGGTTTCGCCCCTCTTATATTTAGAATTATGCGTAAAGTGATATTACTCATGAACCATACATATTAAGGAACTAGTGTCTTTTGATTCGAGATGTTTAGTCTATGACCTTGAAATTGAGGTCAAGGTCAAAGGTTAATTGGACGTTCTAGATTTTGACCTTTGCTTTAAATTCATATTTATACATCATAAAGCCATAGGAACTGACATTTTTAACTGAATTTTAATATTTGTATATCAAAATAGATCTTTATTAGTTGAAAGACCTTCAATTGTTCTTTGAACAATTGCTTTTTAATTATTTTTTTTTTCTTCCGCCAAATTTTTTTTCCTTCACTGTTTTTTTGTTTCGCAAGATGTCGCTTAGATATATGGTATATGATATGGAACAGTTGATACGCTTCTGAAACTGACACCGCGTAACAAAAACCTTTACCATGTAAGAGTTATCTCCCCGAACACTGTTTTTCTTGTTATCTCTAAGGCTTCGCAACCGTATAAGAAACCGACAAATTTATTTTTCCAAATTGCTCGTTATATCCTCAGGATGTTCTGTTTTATTTTGACCGAAGCTATCCGGAGACTCCATATGAGCGTTATCCCCCCTTTTGTATATGATATAGGTGATATGCATTTCTAACTGGTAAACCATAAGTGATAGAGACCCAGGGTCTTTTGATTTAAGATCCTTGGTCCAAAAAAATGAAAATTAGGTCAAGGTCAAAGGTCAAGGTCAAATTCTAAATTTTGATTTTGGCTTATTTTCACTTATTTTCATTAACTTTATAAGATTTCGACAAATTATTTTTACTAAATTGTTGGTTGCGACATGTCGTAACTTATAAATTTTGATTGGAAGGGTGCGTAGACAATAAATGGGAGTTTTTGCCCCTCTTATATTTAGAATTATGTGTAAAGTGATATTACTCATGAACCATATATAATACTGACCTAGGGTCTTTTGATTTGGGATCCTTAGTTTATGACCTTGAAATTGAGGCCAAGGTCATAGGTAAATTGTACGTTTTAGATTTTGACCTTTGCTCGAAATTCATATTTTTATATCATAAAGACATAGCAACTGACATTTTCAACTGAATCTTAATATTTTCATTTCAAAATAGATCCTTATTGGTTGAAAGACCTTCAATTGTTCTTTGAACAATTGGTTTTTAATTATTATTATTATTATTATTATTTTTTTTTTTTTTCTTCCGCCAACTTTTTTTTCCTTCACTGTTTTTTTGTTTCGCAAGATGTCGCTAAGATATATGGTATATGATATCGAACAGTTAATACGCTTTTGAAACTGACACCGCGTAACAAAAAACTTCACCTTGTAAGAGTTATCTCCCCGAACACTGTTTTTCTTGTGATCTCTAAGGCTTCGCAACCGTATAAGAAACCGACAAATTTATTTTTCCAAAGTGCTCGTTATATCCTCAGGATGTTCTGTTTTATTTGGACCGAAGCTATCCGGAGACTCCATATGAGAGTTATCCCCCCTTTTATATATGATATAAGTGATTTGCATTTCTAACTGGTAAACCATAAGTGATAGAGACCTAGGGTCTTTTGATTTAAGATCCTTGGTCCAAAAAAATGAAAATTAGGTCAAGGTCAAAGGTCAAGGTCAAATTTTAAATTTTGATTTTGCCTTATTTTCACTTACTTCATAAACTTTATAAGATTTCAACAAATTATTTTTACTAAATTGTTAGTTGCGACATGTCGTAACTCATACATTTTGATTGGAAGGGTGGGTAGACAATAAATGGGAGTTTTTGCCCCTCTTATATTTAGAATTATGCGTAAAGTGATATTACTCATGAACCATACATAATACTGACCTAGGGTCTTTTGATTTGGGATCCTTAGTTTATGACCTTGCAATTGAGGTCAAGGTCATAGGTAAATTGGACGTTCTAGATTTTGACCTTTGCTCGAAATTCATATTTTTATATCATAAAGACATAGCAACTGACATTTTCAACTGAATCTTAATATTTTCATATCAAAATAGATCCTTATTGGTTGAAAGACCTTCAATTGTTCTTTGAACAATTGGTTTTTAATTGTAATTTTTTTTTGTTTATCTTTTATCAAAGTTTTTTTTTATATTTTCAGTTGATCCGCCATTCGACTTTATTCAAAATGAAGAACATGTGCCAGGTGAAAATCATTCTGTTCTAGATTTTTGACCTTAACTTCCGACACATTATTGTAAAAGGTCAATTATTTCAGGACCGAATATATCATTTGTATCAAATGGTATCTTATATGAAATCGATTTCTGTTAACAAGGCTCTAGAAAATAAATTGTATATACCATCTCATGGTTGAATTGTCTTATTTTATGGTATGGTACTGTGATAGCTACTGAAGTCATTCCTTGTTGGAGCTTATTTTAGTACTGTCAACAACACCTGAATAAGTTTTACAATGTAAGACCAAAATCTCTAGAAACCATTAACAAAAGATGAGACACAAATAAACATCACAAAACACAAAACAAAAATATGTCCATGATTATTACGACAACACGTTATCGTTTAACCAATCGTTATTTGATGATTGTTTACACTATTCACATTATAAATCTCATTAAAAAAGATAATCCCTTTTCTAGTCGTCAACTTTTAAAGGAAAAGAAACAAAGAAGACGTATTGGTTCAGTGGATATAAAAAGACGTGGTATGATTGACAATGAGGCAACCATCCAAAAGAGACCAAATGACACAATTAACAAATATAGGTTACCGTACGGCCTTCAACAATGTAAAAAATAATTTCATGTCAATCATTTGCTGATAAAATTTTTAAAATCCACACATTCATGCACATAAGATTTTATTTAAGTTAATGCTACTTTTTAAAACAAAGGTCGTCATTGGTTTACAGAATAAAAATTAGGTTCACAAAATAACTAATGATAGAAGCTAGTTGTAAATTCGGCAAAATTAATGCATTTACTACTGAATGCAACGAGAGGATTTTGTGTTTGATCGGATACTATGCAATAACGTGCTAACTTATACGACGGGTGCCACATGTGGAGCAGGATCTGCTTACCCTTCCGGAGCACCTGAGATCACCCCTAGTTTTCGGTGGGGTTCGTGTTGCTTATTCTTTAATTTTTATATGGTGTGTCATGTGTACTGTTGTTTGTCTGTTTGTCTTTGTCATTTTTAGCCATGGCGTTATCAGTTTATTTTCGATTTATGAGTTTGACTGTCCCTCTGGTATCTTTCGTCCCTCTTTTATATTTAGTTCACAGGTGAAATTAGTATAAGATGACGAAACCTTTAGCTTAATACTTATTGAACTGTAAAAATAAATGTCACAACGTTCACAGTATTAACTTCCTTATTAACAGCTAAATCTGATGAAAATATTATAAATGTCACAATCGGGATGACTTGTAACTACTAGTAGTTTATGTATGTATCATTGTCATTTTGTTCAGATTATTTGTAACCTATTCTGACATCGGACACGGATATAAATCCACTGTTTGCAAAAGTATGAATTATTCGAAATACTAAAGATTGTCTGATTCAAGTCTGATCTGGTTAGCAGGACACTGATTAGTGAGACGCTGTATGAAATAAACACACTTCTGAAACTATCAAGGATTTTATGATGATTGACATAAAATTATAATTCAAACACTTATTAGAGTGGTCTTATGGTATAGGAACGTCTACGTCATTTTTGTCCATAATCTATGATATATACATACAAGAAATTTTTTCTCATTTCCCTTTGACTTGTCCTAGTTTGACTCCTTATATTAAAGAGTGCCTACTAGCTGTTGTATGTGGTAATGACAATGCTGAAATGGTGATCAAAAGAAAAGGGAGTGTATCAAAATTCCGGTAATCTAATTGACTTTTATTTATTGGAATTAATCTTTTAAGTTTTTTTTTGCGATGTTTGTTCTATGTTAGTTTGTGTTGCTGGGTCTGACTTAATTACCTTGATGTAAACACTTGTTTTTTCATCATTGAAACGTTATGGACTGTCCACAAGAAAATATGTTAGCAATTTCTTGTTCAATTTAACATGAACAGGTATCAGGTTTATGCAATCTCTTCTATCACTATACATGTTGTACAAAGCAGTTTTAATTAAAAGGCATAAGAAGCTCTAAATGGTCTGGGATATGATGTTCCACTCTAGGGTCTTTATCGATTATATGTAAAAGTTGGAAGTAGAAGTTTGTAGTTGGCAATTTCGTTATATTTGTGCCCATCGAGTTATTTTTTTATTAAACGCGCGATTATTTGGATTATGCAGAAGCACACGGTGCTGATATTTGTTGGAATTTACACAATTAACAGATCGGTGTTCAATTATTTTTTTTGCGTCGATTTGGTGTTATCATTGGTCATTGTCCCTTTGTATTTGGGATAATTATAGTATGGTCCTTTACTCAACTTGTGATTAACGTTAGATTAAACGTGTCGTTACTAAACGCATAGTTAAAATTGTGGTGTTCAATTTTGTTTGAAGACAGCAATACATGCAATAGTGAGCGATTGCGTTAAATATTTTAAAATGTGAAGTCCTTCTGTATGATGTAAGCTTCGTAAGAATAAAGAATGAAGTACCAATATAACGTATTTATAGTGAGAGATATACACTCCATATTCAAGCGCTGAAGGAGTAGTACTACCAAGGACTGGAAACTTTACAATTGAAACAGTTCATTTTTTTCAAAAGCTTCTTTGTTATTGATTGTTGCTGTTACAAAAGAGCAATACAAGTAATACGTATAGTATTAAAATAATTTAATAAAAGTATAAGAAAAACATGCAATAACAAAACAATAATTAACAACAGAAATTGTTGTCACTTCTAGTCAGTGCGAGAAAGAGGGGAAGATATATGACAAGAAGGATATCGGGTGACGTCATTCATGTAAATAAAAAATAGTTCTTCTCCAAATGTGTCGCTCATTTGGGAGATTTCGTTCTAGCGTCTGTTCGGTGAATTCAAAACAGCCTCATTGGTTTCAAATAATAGATTAGGCTGATTTAATACATTTACAAGTTAGAAAAGACGACTTTCAGGTTGAATGTTCTTTCCTGTACATTGCATAGGTCACAATGTTAATGTTATTACGTCACAGTATGGACAGAATTTTTAATGACTTGATTTACGCTACTCTTTTATATAAAACAACTAGAGAATTGTCTATAAAACAAATCTGTTAATATATCAACAAAACAATGATAATACAAGTTTGTTATTATAAAGATTTCGCTGCTTGAATTTGATTATCCGAATATGTGTTTTCATGATAGAGATGTAAAAAGGGACAAACATGGTACAGAGACATACATTTGAAGCATGACCTTATAGACAGGAAAAAAATCATAATATGAGAAACATTGTTGATGAAAGTGTAATTATAAGACATATAATCTTTGTGTGGTTTATGTCTCGGCTGGCGCTACCTGATCCGCCTCCATCAGTTGATGGTGAAAGATCGAAATTGAACACTCCTTTCCCATCTGATACTCCAACGACATCAACACCACTATCTACAGTAAATAGTTTGTTATCGCATTATTTTAAATACCAGATATTTATATATAACTGTTTACTAAATTGTAAAATGAAGATCTAGTGAAACCCCGCTATGCATGATATTTTGTTCATAATTAATTCTTTCTTCTATTCATGTTTAATTGGTGGATGATGATCTATTTTTACTTCAAAATGCAGAAAAAAATCAGGTCTGCCAATAGGTGAACAAGTACTGAGAACAAATGTCTTAAAACACTTTATACATTTGTAGCTGTATTTGTAGTATTTAAAATGATCAAATGTTTTAAGTAGAGTACAACTTCCGGGAAGATATCTGTTACAGTATATTCAAGGACAATTTAGGTTGTGTGTGTAAAAAGACAGGTACATGGTTACAATAACATCTAAGAACATTATGTCTTCCAATATAACAGCATTTGTTTGAATTCTTGGGCTAGGTGATTCATACATTCTAATGCAACAACGTTTGTAACGTCCATTTTGATTGGATAACGTCACTTATTTACATGGCATCAATTGACAATTGATGCTATGGGACGAACGCGCAAGCGCAGACGGCATATGATAGATTTTAAATACATGTTTTAACGTTGTTTTCTGTCAGTTTCATTAGAATAGAGATAACAATATTGTATTTTAAGCTCCGACGGCATTAATTATGTATTTGATGGTCGCAAATACCCGTTTACTGTCTCCGCTAACGCGTCGACAGTAAACTGAATTTGCGACCATCAAATCCCCAATTGATGCCGTCGGAGCTTAAAATACAATACAGTTATCTCCTAATTGTAAGTGGTGGTTACCCTGTCGACGCAATCATAACGCTCCTGTTGACGCTAGTGATTTACTCATGTTTGTATTATCTTTTGATTTGAATTGTCACTTCCTTAGTAAACTTCAACCAACTTAATTTGTACATCTTTTGATTTGAATTGTCACTTCCCAAGTAAACTTCAACCAACTTAATTTGTATATCTTTTGATTTGAATTGTCACTTCCTAAGTAAACTTCAACCAACTTAATTTGTATATCTTTTGATTTGAATTGTCACTTCCTAAGTAAACTTCAACCAACTTAATTTGTACATCTTTTGATTTGAATTGTCACTTCCTAAGTAAACTTCAACCAACTTAATTTGTATATCTTTTGATTTGAATTGTCACTTCCTATTAAAGTAAACTTCAACCAACTTAATTTGTATATCTTTTGATTTGAATTGTCACTTCCTAAGTAAACTTCAACCAACTTAATTTGTATATCTTTTTCAATTAAGGAGCACATGTTCCAATCGGAAAAGACATGAAAACTAAAAATTGGTTATATAAATGTAACAAATAAAAGTGTTAGAATATAAGACAGCATACTTAAGCAATAACGTTGAACATTACGATACTTACTCGGACATAAATTACACATGTGTGGACAGTCCGTAGGTACATTTCCGTACACGTTACAATGACCGGCGCCCCAGGAAGTACAAGCATTGATGTCGGCTTTCTTTGTACAGTTCACTATAAATATACACCATTTAAGAATGAGAACACATGAGTTTGTGATTTTATACATATCATTTCTATAATATATTGAAGTACATCAAGTAACTCATTATCTCTATCATGTTTTAATACAAAATAAGAAGATGTTGTTAAATTGCCAATGAAACATCTCTATACTAGAGACCACATGACATAAATTTGAACAACTATAGTTCACCGTACTTCCTTCAACAATGAACAAAGCTCATACCGCAGTCAGCTATAAAAGGCCTTGAAATTAAAAATGTAAACCAACTCAGACGAGAAAACTAACAGCCTCATTAATGTACAAAATAACAAACGGCATTCTCTGAATTTCAGGTCTCCTAACTTACTAAATTTAATTTTTGTCAACGTAATCTGTACGATAATTTACGTTTGAAGTTGGATTCATAACAAACTGGACATCTATATATTATAGTTTATTGCTATTAATAAGTATTGCAATATGCATTGTGTTTAAATGCAATATCAGTATTTAGTTCTATTATAATCTTTAATCAATCCTAATTCTATCTTACTTTTGAGATATTGTTTTTCATATGTGACGTAATTTTTCTGCTGTTTCAGAAATTTCATATATTCAAATGTGACGTAATTTTTAATGCCTTTTCACCATCGTATGTGACGTCATTTTCATCATTTACTGCGTTGAGGCCTGGACTGAGTCGGGTGTGTCTAGTCTGTGTTGGTCTTTTTGCATTATGTATTCGTGTTTGTTTTATGTAATGAGTTAATACTTCAGTTTCATTATGTATATCTATTATATTCATTTGATAAAATTTACTGTTTGCAATAGCATTAATTGTTCTAAATAATAAGGATGTTCTTATCCCAAGCATAAAAACATAGCCGTATTTGACACAACCTTTTTCAACTTTTGATCTTCAGTGCTGTACAACTTTGTACTTTTTTTCGCTTTCGATCTTTTAAATCTGGGCGTCACTGGTGAGTCTTGTGTGGACGAGACGCGTTTTTGGCGTATTGAGTTTTAAACCTGATGCTTTGTGTTATTCATTAATCATGTGTTTCTTTGTCTAATACGTTCTCCTATTTATTTGTATTGTAGTCCTGTAATATTGTGTTGTCATTTCAATGTTATATTTAACATTGCCATTAAATTGCGAGGTTTGGCATGCCACAAAACCATGTTGAACCCACCATTTTTTCCTTTAAAAATGTCCTGTACCAAGTCAGGAATATGGCCATTGTTATATTATAGTTCGTTTCTGTGTGTGTTACAATTTTACGTTGCGTCGTTTGTTTTCTCTTATTTTTTAGTGTAAATTGACATTGCGATAAGACGTGTCACGGTACTTGTCTATCCCAAATTCTTGTATTTGGTTTTGATGTTATATTTGTTATTCTCGTGGGATTTTGTCTGATGTTTGGTCCGTTTCTGTGTGTGTTACATTGTAGTGTTGTGTCGTTGTTCTCCTCTTATATTTATGCGTTTCCCTCAGTTTTAGTTTGTTACCCCGATTTTGTTTTTGTCCATGGATTTATGAGTTTGAACAGCGGTATACTACTGTTGCCTTTATTTACGGCAGGCTTATAAGCAGGGTTAAACTCGTTTGAAGGCATCAATCCTCCCTCTACCCGTTCCTCTTTTAAACATTGACAAAGATATAGCATTTTACTTAAATGTGCTGTAAAATCAATATATGTCTTCACATAAAGCATGTAAAGAGTTCTCAATACTTATTTATATATAATTGAAACTGGCCGCCGAGAAAAAGTAAAAGTGGCATTAAAACACCAAAAATCAAAATCAAAAAAATATTTATACATAAATATATAAAACGTGCTGTCCATTTAAATACATAGATTATAAATTAGATTTATAAAAAAGAATTCAAAGAAATCTTTCTTCTTTATAAAATTCTTTGAAAAATCATAAAAAGAATTGAAATTTATTTTATCTTTCGTTGATGTTCTTGAAATGCCATTGGATTGCATCATTCTGATTAATTGATTTCATGACAACTATATATATTCAAAATCATTTAATACAAAGGGGGAGGGACACCAGATCGCATTATACGGAACCAAATTCAATCATCAGTCAACACGAGTTACAAGGAGACATTCTTGAAAGAAATAGCCTAACAAACACGGAAAAAATTCACCCTAGAATCATAAACTTGTCGCATAGAAAATTACAAATAAGGGAAATAAATCTTTTAAAAAGAGGATTAAAATTTACACCAACACCTAATGAGGATAAAACACAACTTGGAGCCGACATTGATGAATTTGGCAGAAGATTAAGGATAAATTATATTTTTTGTGAGGATAATGAAGAAAACGAAGAAGAAGAAAATAAACCACTGGTAAGAAATAAATCAGACTGGATTCCAAAACCAACAAAAGATAAAGATTTAGAAGAAACTATTAAAACATTAAAAACAAATTCACTTACAAGCAATAAAAATGTCAAGGACAATCTAACCCGAGAGGAGAAAACAGCTTTACAAAATTTAAAATCAGATAAATCAATAATAATAAAAGAAGCGGATAAAGGTAATGCAGTTGTAATCATGGACCGTGAGTATTACAGAGATAATATTTTAAATATGTTACAAGATGAAATGTCTTATGAGGTGACAGATAAAAAATTGGACAGACAAACAAGTACAATGATTAAAAAATTACTAAAGAAACATAAAACGGAATTGTTTGAAGAAGAGATAGATTACATTTCAAATTCTAAATTTTCAGAAAGCTATTTCTATGGTTTACCAAAAATTCACAAAAGTAAGGAAATTTCAAATGCGATATCAGAACAAAACAGTGAATACATCGAACTTTTAACACCAAATGATTTAAAATTTCGACCTATTGTGGGCGGACCCAGCAGCGTTACACAGAATTTAAGCCATTTTATAGACATTGTGCTTAAACCTTTATGTCGTGAAGTTCCAAGTTTTAAACGAGACGATTTGGACTTTTTAAATCATCTACCAAAAACTGTCAACCCGAATTCAGAACTTATTACTTTTGATATTGTCAGCCTATACACAAATATCCCTCATGACTTAGGAATTACAGCCGTAAAATATTGGTTAGAAAATACGGAAAACGTCATTGAAAACAGATTAACAAAAGAATTTATCCTTGCATCTTTGAAACTTATACTAGAAAGAAATATTTTTTACTTTAACGGAACATACTATCATCAGAAAAAAGGAACAGCTATGGGTACTAAAATGGCGCCTTCGTATGCCACTTTGGTACTTGGATATTTGGAACAATTATTATACGAAAAAATGAGTGACAAGTACGGAAATGAATTTGCCATTTACATACGTCAAAACTGGAAACGATTTCTTGACGATTGTTTTATAATTTGGAATTCGGATACATGTATATCTGTCTCAGATTTTCATTCTGATTTAAATTCTTTAAATCCATATATTCGTTTTACTATTAACAGAAATGTCAGGGAAATGCCGTTTTTGGATATTTTGGTTATTATAACGGAGGAAAATAAGATTGTTACAGATATCTTCTCTAAAGACACTGATACACATATGTATTTAAATTTTTACTCAAACCATCCAAAACATGTAAAATTAAATATACCTTTTAATCTAGCGTCAAGAATAATCACTATTACAAGTACAGACATATTACGCAACAAAAGACTGGAAGAATTAAAAGTGTATTTAAAGAAGCAACACTACCCGGAACAAGTAATAAATTACGGAATTCAAAAGGCACTAACAAAAGGACCAATTATTACAGAATCACGGCGATCCGAAACTACTGAGGAATCATCGAACAATTTACACAAAATTATTCCGTTTGTCACAACTTATAATCCGCGAGATTATGACATATTTAGTTTCATGCGACAAATTGAAACAAATTTACACAAAAGTGAAAGAATGGACAAAGTCTTACAGAAAAAGAAGATTATCAACAGCAAAAGACAGTCGAAAAGTCTGAAACGATATTTAACATCTTCAAAATTTGACTTTAATGAAACTGTGCCAATTGTAACAAAATGTACCGATAAACGTTGTATGACTTGTCCAAATTTAATAGAAGGAAGTTCAATTTATTTCAAAAATGGAAAACATTTTACTGTTAAGCAAAATATGTCTTGTAAAAGTTCAAACGTCATCTATTCTATCATATGTTCTAATTGTGAGGAATTCTATGTTGGAGAGACAAAAAATGAACTGCGGACTAGAATGACTTTACATAGACAGCAAACCAACCATGAAGATTTAACACTCATCAGGGCAAACGACCATTTCCATCGTTGTTCTAATGGACGATTTAAAATATTTCCATTGTATATGGTCAATCGTCAAAATGATTTTCTCCGGAGGAAGAAAGAAGAATTATTCATAAACATTCTCAACCCGGGATTAAATGATAAATGATATTCTAATTTTAACGTAACATTTTAAAGTTTTAAAATGACATTAGTAGTCTCCCTTGTATTTGTTAACGTCATACTATTGTTAACGTCAATCAATTGTTTTATTTATATACAAGTCACATTACCTGAAGATCTGCGGAAGCAGTGAAAGTACTAGTAAAAAAGTGATGCATTGAAACCGTTATTATCTTTTAATAATTTTCTTATATATATATATATATATATATATAAGTACGTCTGAGTCAGTGACAACTCTACAACAGATGTATCCATCGGATCGCCATCAATGATGGTGATACATGGCTGTGTACATAATGTATATACAACTCGTCTAAACATCAACCCAACAATATATATATATATATATAGTATTTTAAAAAAGCCGGTTTAGATAAGGATTGAAGTGTATTATTAATATGAGAAAGAACTATACCACTTTGATTTCAACACATGAAGTGTTTTCAGGTCAAATATCTTACCAATTTAAGTCGCATAACAAACTAGCATGTATATGTCTATGCCTAAGAAATCAGGCTCTCTCCGATGAGATTTGGAAACTTATATTTCGTACCAGATTTGCACCGATTGACGAATACATATTCTCTAATTTGGTGCTATTTTCACATTTCTTTATCGGTGTGAGAAGAATATTTCTACTCACTAGTGAAAAAATTGTTCTCGGCAAATGATAAGTCGAAATTTAATTATGACGTTACATTTTCTTGATTTCTTCTGAATTTTCCTATTGTAACGTCATGAAAAAAGTCGACCATGCCTGGTGCCGTCACATATAAAGACGATAGTTCTCCACTCTGAATACTATTACTTGTGGGGTGAGAAATGTTTGAATCGTAAAACGTAGAAAATTCTCTTTTAAACTACCATCATCTTTCATCAATTCCGTTTTTGAGATTATATTTTCGTCAAATGGGGTAAATTGTTCATCAACTCGATATTTTCACATTTTTGTAAATCATGTAAAACACTTTGGCTTGTTATCTCCCTTGCAACATACGGGTATGTGAGACATCCTAATTAATTATCTGTTATAACCAAACATATAAAGGACAAGGAACAAGTCTAGTAAGGTACAGCATTACCACATTTGGTTTGTTTAATCTTTATAATAAAGTTTGACAAAATATTTACTTCGACCTGTTTACAAAACTATGAAAACTTCTAGAAATTTGAACCACACAATTTAACAGGAATAATTTGGTTGGTATAAAGCAGTTTGACAAACTCTAATTTTGATCGTTGAAAAGCTCGATTTCATTTTACTAATGCTATGTGATTAAAACGCTCATCTGATTTTCAAGAGTTAACTCCATTAGGTGTCCTGTACCGGCCTTCAACAGCAACTTTTTTTTTTTTTAATTTGTATTTTTTTTTTATGAAACACATGTACAAGTTGTGATGTCATATCAAGATATTCAATGTTTATACTCACATGAACAATCAGGAGAAGTATAACCTTGTTTACAATTACATGTACAAGTTGATATATCAAGGGTTCCACCATTCAAACAAATCTTATCGCAATCTTAAAACAGAAATAACAGCTGTATTATGCAAGATATTTACAAAATACAGAATTGGGACAGCGTACTATGTTAAAAGCTTTGATAAGCACAATTATACAACATTGTTCACATCAATGTATTTAAGTTTATTGATCTTTATTGGTAGTTTCTGAGTCGCATATTTCAGTATCTAATCTCATTTGAAAAATATTACCCAGAATTCATCTGACTCTTACACAGTTTGTTTTGTTTACTGACATCAGATTGAAAAAAATGGAAAACAACACGTTTAATAATTTCATGCGTCCGCAGCGCTTTTCTGGATTTACCTTCATCAGGAACGCTCAAAGCCAAACATTTGAAATCCGAAGATGTATAAGTACCGAACCCATTGAAGAGCTTTATGAAAGTTCGCTTGATTGTGAGGAGAATAAAAAAAAACATCTTGTGATTAAATTTTAATATTCGCCATGATTTATTTTTCTGATCATCGTCCACATTGAAGTATATAATGTTTACTACGTTGCAATGCAGGTACCTACCACATAAATTGTTAACACAACGTCCTTGTTGACAATCTTGACAGGATGCCCCTTGTTTGTATGGTTTGTACCTTTCAGCTCCATTGCCGCTGTTAAAAATATAAAAAGTGATTATAAAGTGCAGAACTTTTTAATAAAAACAAGTAAAGACAGGTATTGAATGAAAATATTCAGATTATTAAAAAAAAAAAAGGTATCATATTTCAAAAATTAGAATAACATAAATACCGAACTCAGAAGAATAATCAAAATGGAAAGTCCTCAATCAAAGGGGCTAGGTCAAAAGCTCAAGCACCAATAGACCACTTTCGAGTTCATCCGTCACCGGAAAAAACTCGTCAATTATACGCGCTTTTATCACCGTCATTTGTGCGTTTTGGGGCGTCGTCACTTCCCTTCCAATGTTGAGCGAGTGGTTGGAAAACTATAATTCTATATTATACGAATTATTCGGCAAATTGAATTCTCAAAATTGACAATCAACACTGCTGTCATTAGGGAATTGTCAGTAAGTACCTACAGAGCAACCATTATTTCTAGTTTATCCTGCACAAAGACGATCACTAAGACGCTTGATGAACGTAAATAGTGCAGGGATACAGGCGACCCCCTCTATCTGGTAAATGACGTCATAAAGGCGTGCATAATTGACGAGTTTTTGCCGGTGACGGATGAACTCGAAAGTGGTCTATTAAATGAATAACAACTGCCATTCCTACCTTGGTACTGGCATTTTAAAATTAACCTTTTTCTGTTATATAAAAAATCAATATATTAAGATAACATGAGAGAACAGTAGCAGCAAAAAACTACAACTTTTTTTTTCCTGTGTTGTCGAAATTTACACTGAATAAGACTCGTCTTCAAGACGTAATTACTATTATCAACTAGCTGCGTATCGCTAGTGGAGCAGGATTTGCTTTCCCGTCCAGAGTATGGGGTTGATATTGCACAGTATTGATGTATTATGAATTTTCGTCATCTTCAGTTTTATTGCTATGGTATCGTCATATCAACTTTGAATGTCACTTTAATATATTCCGCCTCTTTTTGCCAAAACGTAGTTTATATCTTTTTCAATATTTTAAAAACATAATAAAAGTTTTGAGGTCACCGAGCTTGATTTCAAGCCACATACATGGAAACATTTATATGTTTCGTAAGAATAATACAAGTTACAAGGAAAAGGCAACGTTAAAGAAATTTTAGTGCCGATCTACCTGGAGAGAACCACCGACCTTCTGCGTGAAAACAAGTTATCATTGTCAATTAAGATTCGAGTTAAAAAGTAAAATCACAAAAACACTGACCTCAGAGGAAAATCAAATCGGAAAGTCCATAATCACATGGCAAAATCAAATGACAAAACACATAAAAAACGAATGGACAACTGTCTTAAAAACATCTTACTACGAGCAGGGCTCGAACACTCAAACAACCACTGGGCTAACAGGGTAGTGATTGTTTACTAAATTCAGACTTATATTATCTACTCCCTCCAGTTTAAGTTTTTTACATGTAAAAAAGGATGATTGCTCCAAACCGTAATACTTACGGTGGACCATAATTACACACAAATAAATGTCGTTTGTCACTCTGGCAATATGCATATCCACAGCCTATTTTGATTGATTTTGCCCACACAACCTACAATTGTAAAAACATTTGTATTTATTTTGTCCTTGTGTAAAACTGCTAACAATTGGGAAAATTAATCGTTATGTGCATTTTCAACAGAAATATTTTTGTTTAATGATTTCTATGTAAATAATTTACATTATGTTAATAACTTCTTTAATTGACTGAAAGCACAACGATTTATTGTAAGGTTTTCATAACAGAACGACTTCATATAATTAAAAAAGACGAATAAATTTAACAATCACGTTATGGAGTTATGATGAAAATAGATGTTAAATGACTGTTTTGTTGAACATATTCAAGGACACACAAACAATAATAAATGTTTTTGACAAATTTGCACAAATATATCCCTGATAAGATGTAAAAACACAAATATACCACTTAGATTACATGACATTGAGATGTCAGATGAACCACAGGAGAGCATTTGACAATAACAAATTGAAAAAGGTCAATAATTTACATTCGAGAAATAACAACTACGAGTTGGGAATGTTGTCGACAAGTATATGTGTAAACTGCTATTATGCGGTATGGGCTTTGCTCAAGTTGTTGAAGGCCGTACGGTGACCTATAGTTGTTAATGTCTGTGTCATTGGGTCATTTGGTCTTTTGTGGATAGTTGTCTCATTGACAATCATACCACATCTTCTTTTTATATATGGTGTTTAATATTAACAGCTAGAGAACAAATTGATTGACGGGGAGAAAATGATTCATAAAAATTCCATATTTGGTAAACACGCAGTGTTACTACGTACAGAAAAGTTTGAACCGGGAAAACAATGAGATACAAACAGACTCAAATAACACTTGTATATAGACGGTTGTATATAGTCGGCCTGACTATTCAAAAGATACATTGACAGATCCAGGGGATGTCTAGGAGGGGGTGTTATTCCAACAGTTGAAATCCATCCTTTTTCAAATCTTTTCTTTAATTATGCAAACGTTTAATGGTTTTCCGGGATGGATTTGTATATATATTTGTCATCCTTTAACTTATCCCGTTCGACAGTAAAACCATTCTTAATTAAATTGTTTTCCCTCGACTTATCCAGTCATAAAATTGAGAATGAAAATGGAGAATGTGCTAAAGAGACAACAACCCGACCATAGAAAAAAAACAACAGCAGAAGGTCACCAACAGGTCTTCAATGTAGCGAGAAATTCCCGTTCACGGAGGCGTCCTTCAGCTGGCCCCTAAACAAATATATACTAGTTCAGTGATAATGAACGCCATACTAAAAAGTACACATTTTTGTTTAGTGACCAGATGAAGCAACCTTCCGGGTGCGGGATTTTCACGCTGTATTGAAGGCATGTTGGTGGCCTCTGGCTGTTTTCTACCCTTTGGTCGTATTGTTGTCTCTTTGACACATTCCCTTTTTCCATTCTCAATTTTATTTGTCATCACATTTAGAAAACTGAACTCATTTTTCACCTTAAAGTACTAAACTATGTTCTGTAAAATTATTCAAAATAAACACTTCATAGGTTTCGTGCATTGAAAGCGTTTTTCTGAATTTACCTACATCAGGAACGCTTAAAACTAAACAGTTGAAAGTCTAGTAATGCGTATATAGATGTTACTTGGAAGGATAAAAACAGAATAAACAAATGCATCTAAAGTCAACGTTAACGTAAGTCGTTTGAAGCTTTGATTTTTAATAAATAACCAACAAATTCCAAACCTGTGTGTAATGACCCACTTTAAGGAAATCGTTTGCATCACCACCATCGTATGTGAAGTCCTTAATCTCGTCATACCACCACTTCACAGCGTCACTCCATGTACCATGTGATCCCCAGAATAGATTTTGACCCATTCGGAATCTTCCTAAAATATTTAAATAAAGCTTTTCGATTATTCAAATACTATACTAAAAAACTAAAGGAAAGTACCAATATACAAATGTATCTACAATTTGAACGACTCTTGTTACAATTATGTGAATTTTTTTTTGTATCAATGTTGCGATAAGGTACAGAAATGTTACTTATTTTCACAGGGCAATATATATTCAGGAAAAGTTCTAAAGAATTGCATTGTTTAAATGTTATATGTAATTTCTAAATTCAAGGATATGAAATGAGTTGTGGGATATAAGTCAATGAGACAGTTTATAAAGCTTTTGCTATGCGTTCTTCAACTATTATTGTTTATTCTTGCAAATAACTATACTGAGTAGGTACTAGTAAATTTTATTGGAAATTAAGATTATAAAATAAGAATTGTTGCATAGATTTTTGTAAAAGACGTCTTGATGAAATCAGAAACGTTTCTATAGTTATTTTCATTTAACCTGATAACCACAGATTGTAACACAAGATATACATATAAATTCATCAATTTACTATACGAGTACGTGGATTCGATGACGCTTTGATGTTAATGACTATCATGATGTTTAATTTTATGGATTGAAGAGTTACCTTTCAAGAACAATGACAACTTCAGTTTCATTAAACATATACTTAACTTTTAATTTTTGAAAAATTGAATAAAATTATAAAAAAAAAGCATTTAGATTTTTTTTTTTTTTCTATTCCAGTCCATAAACTTTAAAATTCAACACCGATCTGTATAAAATTATCTTTAAATATGCAAAAATGAAAATATCACAGGAAAGCCATTTATTTAGCGAAAAGACTTCTTGATCGTACAATTGATAACGTTAACATGGTAAACTACATTGTATACGTATTTATCTAATTGGAAATGGGGAATGTGTCAAAGAGACAACAACCCGACCAAAGAGCAGACAACAGTCAAAGGCCACCAATGGGTCTTGAATGCAGCAAGAAACTCCCGCACACGGAGGCGTGCTTCAGGTGGCCCCTAAACAAAAATGTATAATAGTTCAATGATAATGGATAATTTATAATAGTATAATTTGTAAGTTTACCTGGGATTCTCCTCTTCATACCTCCGTCATGCACAGTTTCGCAATTTTCTGCCCATTTCTGAGCTATGTATGCTATTTCTGCATCCCAACTCTAAAATATGTCATGTTATGTTATTCATTTTTAAAAAGTGCCTTTCCAGGGAGACGTAAGGACTTCTAGAATGAAAGATACAAAGTGGACGTCAAATCAAACCTTCGTGTATAAAGAATGCAACAACTTATTGAGGAGTCCGTTACTTGTTTCTTTTTTGTTTTGTTCTGTCGGACTTGCCCTCAATTCCAATGGCAGACTACATGAACTCCCGTTTATCCCAGTCAGTCTACCTTGTTGTATAAGAGTTATTTTGTCTCTCGCCCTAGATTTGTACGAAATGGTTGCCACTGGACGCAAAACCAAACAACAACCAATCAATCAATCTAAAACGTTATTTGTAGTTATAAAAAAAAAATTTAACACTATCAGTCTATGCAACGTCTCGTGAGTTGACTTGTATTTCTTTACGATATAAACTTCTATATGATTTCCATCGAGTGATACGAAAATAGCAAAAACGAAACAACTGGGACGAACTTTAAACATAAAGTATTGCAATGAATTGGTTTTCCCGTTTGAATGGTTTTACACTAGTTATGTTTGGGGCCCTTTATAGGTTGCTGTTCGGTGTGAGCCAATGCTCCGTTTTGAAGACCGTACATTGACCTATAGTGGTTTACTTTTATAAATTGTGACTTGAATGGAGAGTTGTCTCATTGGCACTCATATCACATCTTCTTATATCTATGATATAATCTGATACAATATAAAATAGATAAAATAGGAAGATGTGGTATAACTGCCATTGAGACAAATATCCAACAGAATCTGTAATATGCGGATGAAAGCAATTACTTTATAATTAAAGTATTAAGTATTATAATTAAGAACTTATATAAGCTGTATATTGTACATTAAAAAGTAAGTTTAAGTTTAATTTTAAGTAAATGGTTATTTTCTAATTTGTTTCTATCAGAAGTCAATACTTTTGTACGCTTTAGAATAATTTATTAAATCAATATCATATATCTATAGTTACTCCATTTGTGGTTTGAGAATAGATATTTGTTTCATAGGAAATATTACATGTTCATATTTTTAAATTCATGAAATTAAAAGCAAAAAAAGTCAAAATTGATAGATAATTAGAGAAACTGCAACACGTATTATATCGCACTGAATTATTTCACATGCTAAATTAGAAATTGTATTGTTCTCTGCATATGATGTGTTGCACGATACTGCAGTTTGTAATATAAATCTATACATTTATCAACGTAAGATCATTCTTGCCTTATGTATGAGAGTTTTTAAAATGAACACAGTGTGTGTTTCTATCAGTCGAATTTTTTGTGCGCTTTTATTTTTTATCTTTTTGTTCGATGTACTGATAGGAAAAAATTACACATATTACACGACAAGCGATTGGCTCTAGCTTAAATAGATGTAGTTCCGTTTAAGATAATTATCATGTTATTTTAAAGAATTCAGTGGCTATATATCGTTTGGTCCATGGTACCTGCGGTCATAAAACTTTCGAGCACGATTTTTGTACTCAGACTCAAGAATCAACCAATCAAATTACTGGATTTCACATTTCGAGCATGATTTTTGTGCTCCGAGCACTGAGCAAAGTTTTATGCCTTCACGGATCAAATAAGTTTTTTTTTTAATATGTTACAGTAGATATCATGTGAGGTATCTTGCGTGACTTTGTTTTCAATCGTTCCTATTTATAATTAGATGGTACCCATATTCACGTCTGATTTCACTTGAATGTGTTGTTTATTGAAAATTGTAGATTTTTAAATATAGTATCCAATAGTTTTTCATATGTTATGCATTAATTCTATAACCTAAAGTATGTTTAATCGTCAAATAATCATCTTTTAATATTTACCATTTTCATCATGTTGGTAGCCTGTGTACCAGATCTATATGTATTGTGTGAATTTACTATCTCTAATATTTTTAGCATCTGACACTCCTGTACAAGATAAAAAAAAAACATGCGAATAATGTAAAACTACTTACTCATCTTTTTAATGCGAACTTTACTTCTTTATATCTCACTTATCTGCTGATAAAAAGTCTAATCTATTTGAAAATTAGACACAACGGGTCCCATAAGTGAAGCAGAAAATACTGATCCTACCCCGGTGTTTTGGTGGGGTTAGTTTGGTGCAATCTTAATATATTGTAATGTTTTATAACAGGTGTTCGACATATGTTAGTTTCTCTTTCGGCAATGGTGGTGTCTGTTTTTATTTGCCTCTTTTAATTATTTGGTGGAGTAGTTTGTTTGAGTTTTTTATGCTACTTTTTACTTTTGTTTTTATTTGGATTTTCTCTAGTGATTGACATTTTAGTATTTATAAATCTTGTTGTGTGATCGTTTTAATGCATATTTAGAGAAATAACATTTTTACGATCACTAAGCTTGAAGAAGATAAACGAGATTTTAAATACAAACTGTATTCAGTTGAGTGATAATTTTCCTCAATCGTTGCATCATTGATAATTTGATAATTTTGTCATTCACTGAACCGATTTTACAATTGTTCATTTTTAATTTTGCTATGAGTGCATGCTTTGATGGAAGATAGTTCAGTGCATGCTGTAATGGAAGATAGTTCAATGTTTGGTCTTCATCTCCCTGGAATTTCTGAATACTAGGTAGTATACAGCCAGTTGTCTGTTACCTATTATAACAATAATGCTTTTAATTTGAGTTTTCAAAGTCAGCTGTGTATTCATTGGTCTCAACATTATTTACCTGCAGTGGTCAAGTTGGCTTTAGATGAAGGAGCTATACATGCAGTGTGATCAACGAATACTTTATATTTTTTCAGTGATGGCGTGGTACTGCAGCTTGCCTGTAAACGAGACAGTTAAAACATAATTGATAACTATGTGATAGACTCTTTACTGTATATATTAAAATAAGAAGATTGTCACCTTAATCTTTGGAGGAAGGTCAAAAATAAACTTGATAACTTGGTCGGTATATTTATATTTGTCATAAAACATTTGACTCTAGCACCACTTTTGGAAAGGTTATTCCTCCTTTCTTTACAAATTTCCTCAGTTGTTGCGTTGGTGCGTTGATAACATTGTAATAACAACTACACACGGTAAAAATGTTTCAACATAAAATTATTGTGTCATAAAATTTTTTTTTTTTTAAACTTTTTTTAGTTCAATTGCTTAAAAATTTTTTTTTTTGGGGAAGAAAAAAAAAAACCCCCCAAAAAGGGATTTTTTTTAAAAGGGTTTGTTTTTGTTCCCCCTACTGTCCCAGGGAAAGGGGAAAAGGTTTGGGGGCGCTCCCAAAAAATTTTTTAAACCCCCCCCAAAACTTTTTTGTAATCCCTTTCCCCCAAATAAAGAGAAAAATTATGCAGGGATGTCATAAGTTTTTTAAAAATTTTTTTTTAAAAACAAAACAGCCCATTATTTTTTCTCTTTTGGGGATTTTTTTTTACATTTTTTTTGGGTTTTTTTAAAATTTTTAAAACTATGTTTTTGGGGTTTTGTTCATTAAGGCGGCCATACAAAACTTTTTGGGGTTAATTTCCCTTTCATTTGGTCCTGGTGAAGGGTTTTTTTTTTAAATTTTTCTTAATTATATAAATTAATAAAAAACTTATAAAAAAAGGGAATTTTGATTTTTTTTTTGTAAATTTTTATCCTTTTTAAAAAAAAGGGGGGGAAAATTAATATAAGCCCCTTTTTTGCTTTTTTCTGAACCTTCTTTTAAGTAAAAAATTTAAATTGAAAAATTTTTTTTAAAAATCTTTTTTTTAAAAAAAAATTTTTTTTTCCCCAAAGAAAAAAAATTTTACATTGATAGAAAGGGAACCCAAAAAAAACCAAAAAAAAAAATTTTTGGGGTCAATGTGTTTTTTTTTCGAGATATTAGTTTTTTTGGAAAATTTTGGGGGGGAAAAAATGTTTTTTTTTTCCCCCTTTTTTTCATAGCTTTAAAAAAATTGACAAGTGATCTAAAAAACTTTTTAAAAAAAAAATTTAAAAATTTTTTAAACAGAGGGTTTCACAAACCCCCCAAAAAAAATTTATAAAAAAAACTTGGGGGGGAAAGCCCCAGGGAAAAATTTTTCTTAAGGAAAAAATTTTTAAAAAGAATTTTTTTACACAAAACGCTGTCCATTTTTATTATTTAAATTTTTCGACTTTTAAAAAAACGTTTTTCCCCTTTTTAAATTTACATCCAATTGAAAAATTTCCCCTATAATTTAAAAAGACTTTTTACCCCCTAGTATGTAAGTCAAAAACCCCAAGGGGCAAAAATCCCCATCAATATTTCCCCCCCCGGGTAAAGGAATAAAGATTTATCAAATAATTATGTAAAAAAAAAAAAGTCGTCATCCCCCCCCCGCCTCGTCCTGTAAATAAAAAAAAATTTTTTAAAAAAAAATTTAAATAAAACAATTCCCCCTTATGAAATTTTTTTTGGGGTTTAATTACAATCCCCCCCCCAAACCCCTTATGTACATTTTAAGAAAAAAACCCCTTAATAAATAAATGGGATTTTTTAAAAAAAGGGGGCTCTTCTTCAATAAATCCACATTAGAAAAAAATTAACTCCCTCATGAAGATCAAAAAGGGCTCATTAAAAAGACTCGTATTTTGGGAAAAAAATTTAAAATAGCAAAAACATAAAAAAAAAAAAAAATATTTTAAGTAAAAAAAAATTTTAAAAAAACCAAATTTCCCCACATTTTTAAAAAAAAAATTTTTTAAATTGAAAAGTAACAAAAAAAAAAAAAAATTTTTTCAAAAAAAATTTGAAACTTTTTTAACCTGAAAATATATTTTTGTCACACTTTTTTTTATTCGGGTGAAAAGAATTTTGAACTTTTTTTTTTTTCCCTTTTTAAAACAATCCTATCAAAAAAGGGGGGAAATACCTAAGTTCGTTAAAAATTTTTAAATTTTCATATGACTGTATTACTTTTTTAAAATTTAAAAAAAAAAAACCAAACGTTTTTTTAAATTTAAAGAAAAAAAGGGGAAAACACCCCAACGAAACATCAGAAACCGCAAAAAAATTTTAAAGCAAGTTTTAAGACCGTAGTTTTTTGTAAAAAAGGGGTTTTCCCTTTTGGGGCCTTTTGGAGATATGCCCTAACTGAAAAATCCCTAAAATTTTTTTTTTTTTAAAATTTTTTTTAGTAAAAAAAGGGGTTTTTTTTTTAAATAAAAAAAAAAAAAAATTTTTCCCCCTTTTAAAAACAAAATTTTTAAAAGGGAAATTTTTAAAAAACACATGCATTTTTTTTGGGGGTTTTTAAAATTTTCAATAATAAATTAAAGGGGGAAAGGCCCCTTGGGGGTATAACTAAAAAAAAAATTAAAAAAACGGGGGGAAAAAAATATTTAAAAAAATTCATCAATCAAATGTAATTTTTTTTGTATCACTTTTTAGAGAAAAAAGGGGGGAAAAAAAATTTTTTAAAAATTTTAACAAAAAAATTGGGAATTGTTTTGGGGGGGGTTGTTTTTTTTGGGAGATTTGCTACTTGGGATTCCCCCCCACGACTCCCTAAAAACAACAATCAGACGTCAGGGCCTTCCCAACCCCAGCAAGTCACAAAAAATAAAAAATAAGACACGAGTTTAATCTTGGGGCGTCTCCCGTGAATTTTTAAATATTTTTTTGATTGTGAAACCAAATGCTGCAAAGAAGCATTTCACCCTTTTTAATTATTTTACAAAGCCCCTTTCCAAACTATTCTTTTTGGGTCTACACAATACCAGGGCCCAAACCACCCCCGGCTAACCGAGAGTTTGGTGGGGTTAAAACCTATATTGATCCCTTCTTCACACGAACATTTAATCGAATTAAATTTTCGAATCGAATGCGAAGCAAATTTCGCTAATCGCGTTCACCAACCGAATTCGAATTACGTGTGAACTCACAGAGAAAACGGCTATATCTTTGGGTTGATCTTTTTAAAACGGGTTGGCTAAAGCCCCTGTTAATCAGTTTTTATGGGAAAAATAAATTGAAATTTAGCCTTTTCATTTATAACTTTTTAAAAATAATTTTTTTTAAATACACATTATTCATGTGAAACAAAAAAAATCAATATACGAATCCATTTTGGGTAATTATTATTTTTCTACCCTTCAAATTACGTTCTATAAAATGAAAAGGGGGGGTTACTCACCTTTAAATTTAAAACCCCAAAAATTTACACACCACCCCACAAAAGGGACAAAAAAGGGACCTTTTGGGTTTTTTTTTTATTTGCATGCAATATTTTGAAACATCAAAAAAAAGACGGGAAATTATTTTATTAACCATTTTAAAATATCTTTGTTGAAAAACCAACAAAAAATTTCTGTTTTTTGGGTGACAAAATAAATTAGTTTTTTAAAAACCCGGGCTTTTAAAGGGGGTTTCGGATGTAAAAAACCCCGGGTTCTTTTAAATTTTTGGTCTTTTAAAAGAGTTCTGAATGGCAAAAAAAAAAATTTTATTGCTAAAAATGGGTTTTATGGGGTCAAAGGTAGGCTAAAGGGACACACAAAATAAACGGAAAAAAACACATGAGAATTTGACACATCAAAAAAACGATGCAACACATGAAAAATTAAAAAATTTTAAAAAATTTGGAAATTTAAAAAATTTGATAAAAAGGGTTTTTCAAAAAGTGTTACAAAAAAGAAAATATTAATTTCATCCAAAAATTTGGTAGCAAAATATCGTAGGTTTCTGTTTACAAAGTGAAAAAACACTAATTTGTCATCTTCTTTTTTACCGGGTAATAAATCAGAGAAAAAACGTCGAAATTGTAACTAAACACATAAAAAAATTTAAAATTTTTGGGATGCTAAAATATAAAAAATTAGAGAAAAAAAAAACATTTATTTCCCCGGCCTCAGAATATGAAATTTTTTAAAAAATACACGGGGGATAACCTAAACCAATCAGATTTTGATTAAACCCTCAATGTGATAAACAGGGAAAAATATAAAAATTATTTAAATTTGATTTTTTTTTGAATTTTATAGATACAAAATTGTCTCCTATACATTAACACAATAAATAAACCGTCCCAATATGCTTTTTTGCTGTGAAAAATTATGCTTTTTTCTATCCCCGTTTTTGATCCCCCTTTCCCAAAATTTTTTTTTAAAACCTTTTGGACTACCCCCCGAACGAATAAAATAATTAAAATAAACAAATTTTAATAAAAACGAGTAAAAATAAATAAAATGAAAGAGAAAAAGGACATAACAATTTAAAGAAATAAACACCCCCCCCAACCCCGACCCCATGGAAATACACAAAAATCGGGAGGGAGACGCAGAATATAAAATAAAAATAAGGACAAAAGGGTTTGATGCATTGTTTAAAAAAGAAAAAAAAAATAATTGTTTAAGAAACAACATGAAACCCCCCCTTGGGGTTTGAAAAAGAAAAGGGTTTGGGCGATGTACTCATTTTGGGGAAAAGAATCAAAATTTTAACATGCGGAAAACTGCATTTCCCTCTGCATTTAGAGAAAGGAACTAAACGGAATAAAAAAATTTAAAAATTTTTAATTTAACAAATTTAACTGCTTTCCCGCCCCTTTTTCCATTTACTTCTTTAGAATATTAAAAAACAACATTTTATTAAAATAATAGAAGAAAAAACCAAAAGGGATGATGCGACGAATTGGGGGTAACGTCAGTGAAAAAAATCATTTGCAAAATGGGGAACGACAACACGTTATATATATGCCCCCCAAGTTTAAAATTAGAAAAACACTTTAAATCGGATTTAAAGAACGGCTACTTTGAACAGATTAAAAAATTTAAAGGGCTGTTTAAAAACGTTGAAAATTAAATTCAGCATTTTCCCCGGGGTCAAACCAAAACATGCAAAATTTTTGAAGTGACACCCCCTTCAATAAAATGCAAAAAATAAAAATAAAAATGTTTTTAAAAGAACATACTTTTTTGCACCCGTTTTGTCTTTTTTTTTTTACTCAAAACACCCTTTTTTCTTAAACTTTTTAAAGGGGGAAAAAATAAATGTACCAAAACCCAAATTCCCGTGGCAAAATTTAACTTTTAAAAGACACAATTTAAATTGCCCCCAAACCCCAAAAAACCCAAAAACTTTATTCCCCATAATTTTCACTAAAACGGGGTATTATTCACGTTATATTAAATTATAAAATATTTACAAAAGAAATTTTTTTTAAAAACCCAAAAGTACTTTTTTTGGTGTCCTTTAAAAGAGGGACAAAGATCCCAAAAGGGGAACATAAAAACACATAAACCCTAAAAAAAACTGAAAAGGGCCAGGGCTAAAAATGAAAAGACAAAAAAAAAAAACAATAGTAAAACATGACAAAAAACATATGATTCTAAAATTTTTTTTTTTTCGGCCGTTTTTTTAAAAACATTGCAAAGCGAATCAGCATAAACTAAAACAAACTAAAATTTTTTTGTTTGGGCCTTTTTATTAAAACATTGCATGGGGTATCACAAAAATTTATACATATTTTGCGGCCCCCCTTTTATTTTACTGAAAAACGGGGCGCAGCCTATGAAATGTTTTTACAGGTGGAAAATATTCTATGATAGATATCTTTTTGTCAGACCCCCAAAAAATCTTAAAAATTTAAAATTTTTTTAACTAAATAGGTCGTTTAACTCAAAACAGACGTATAACCAACCCGATTAAAAAAAAAAAACAAATAAAACGCCCAAAAAACCGCAATTCAATAAAAAATTAACCGACCAACCCTCCCCGGTTACCCGAGTGTCGGCCGTGAATACGATCTAGCTGGGAAAAAAAAACCCCAAGGAAAACATTTTAAGGCAATAAGTCAAAAAGTTTGTGTAATAAATAAAAAATAATGCAGACATTATCACAATTTTAACCAAATAAAAAGCATTTTAGGAAAAAAAAAAAAAAACAATTTTTTTCCAAGGCATTAATTTTTTTGAAAAATTAAACCGATAAAATACCACACTTCCAATTTCTGAGCAAAATTTTTACATTACTAGCTCGGGGGGCAAAAAATTTTTTTCCCAAATAAGTCCGGCAAAAAATTATTTTTCTTTTTTTCGTTTTGAAAGTTAAAAAAAAGTATGAAAGGGAGTTTTTTTTTCTTCAGCAAAAGTTTTTTTGCCCAAAAATTTAAAAAATTTTAAAAACGTTAAACTTGAAAATTTACAGTTTTTTAGCTTTTTAGCTATTTTTAAATGAAAAAAAACGAAACTACTGTTTCCCCAAAAAATTGAATTCAGGTTTTTTAAAAAACCCCCCCTCCCCCCAAACCCCCATTTTTTTTTTTTTAATTTCTCCCTTTTCTTTTCGGGCCCCGTTCAAGGGGAAACATTTCTAAATTGACTTATTTAAATAAATAATTAATTTCTGAACCAAAACCCCCAAAAGTTTTTTCCCCAAGCCCCAATTTCCTAAAACAACCCATGTAAAGCCAAATTTTTTTTATCAAAAAAACAAATTTTTTTGGGTTTAAAATTTCTTTTATAGCATTTTCAAAAAGATTTATTAAAAAAAATGAAAAAGCATTTAAATTAATTTTTTTTAAGCGGGGTTTCTTTTCGGGTTGCCCTTTTTAATTTTGTTTTTCCTTTTTTTCCTTTTATTTTTCTTAATAGGGGTTTGAAAAATCCAAATAAAAAAATATTTTGCATTTTGTAAAAACGGAAAGTTATATCCGTGTGCAGGGTAACTTTTTAAATTGGGAATGAATAGTTATTTCCTTTCAAGTTTAAACAAAAATTTTTTCTAAAGTTAATGCGAAGTTTTATTTAGGATGAAACGAAGAGTCCCCCTTTAAATGGGTTCCACGTGAAAGGTAAATTAGTTTTTTTTAAAAACTTAGAAATTTTAAAAAATTTAGAACTTAAAAAAACCTTTTTTTAGACACCTGCAAAATGTTTAAAAAAACCGACAACTTTTTTGCCCAAAAAAAGCAATCTAATTTTGAAATTTTGTTGTTTTGGGGTAACTGTTTCAAGATATATATTCACATACTTATCCCAACATTTTTCATCTTTTTTAGAATGTAGGGACTATTTTTTAAGAAATATATTTTAAAAGGGTTTTGACTTCAGTCAGAGAAATTAAAAAAATTTAAAACATTTCTTAACAAAATTTTATAAAATTATAAAGGGCCCTTTAAATGTGTAGAAAAAAATCGGAGAAAAAGTAAATTTCAATATAAATAAAATTTTTTTTCTGCCCTTTTTTTTTACTCTTGAGATGAAATAAACTTTTATTTGACTCAGAAATACTTTAAAAAAAAATTTTAAAAATAAAAAAAAAAAACGTTTAAAAATTGATTAATCATAAACAATGATCTTTTCTTTTTAAAAAAATTTATGTTTTAAAAAAGGGTAATAAACGTAAAAGGGGTTTAAAATTAAAATTTTTAAAACGAAAAGGGGGTTTTAAAATTTTAAAAAGTTTCCCGACAAAAAAAAAACCTTTTACCCCTGAAAAATCTGGTAATAAAGAAAAAGAATAGATATAAAGCATGAATAAAGAAAGTTGGGGTATTTTCAAAAAAAAAAATGTCAGGATCACCTTTTAAAAATTTTAAAATTGAGGGTTTTTTTTTTTCCCCCAAAAAAAACATATTTTTGCCCCAAATTTTTGATGAAAAAAGAAAAAAAAAATTTGTGGTCAAGCAAAAAAAAAACCCTGAATCCAGACTTTCCCCCTATCTTATACAATAGTTTTAAAATTAAAAAATTTTATTGATAGAGTTGAAAAACTTAAAAAGTTCAATGAATTTAAATTGGTGCCCCTTTTTCCCTTTACTCCTTTTTTTTTTTTTTTTTTTTTTTAAAATTTTTTTAATTTATTGAACCTAAAGAAAATATATTACATCAGAAAATCACTCAGACCCAAAAAATTCCCGCAATTAAAAAAATAAATTGGGGATATAATTTTGAACTATTAACTTTAAAATGCCCCTGTGGGGTTTTGGGGTAATCACGGGCCCTTTGGGGGGGAAAAAAAAGAAAATGTTTTTAAAATTTTAAATTGGAAAGATTAATAATCCTTCTTGAAGGGGTTTCCCAATTTAAAATTATAAATTGACTTTAATTTTCAAAAATAAAAATTTTCAAGTATTTTTATTTTAATGAAATTTGTAACAGAAGGTAAATGATGGGGTATTCAGAAACGCAGTAAATGTTATTTAACATTGATGAACTAGAAATACAATGCAGTTTTTAAATTTTCTAATTATCGAACTCATATTAAAAAATCGACTTTCTTTTAAGACACTCCCAAACCCCAAACTGCATTAGCCCCCCGACACTTTTTGTAGTTACTAATTTTTATAAAGCAAATTTTTAAATAAAAAACCCAAAGGCCTTTTCATTGCGGGGAAAAACTTTTTAAAAATTTTTTGGCTTTTTACATGCAATAAAGTTTTGAAGCAAAATCGACCATAAAAATTAAAGAAAAACCATTTGTCCTGGGTTTGCAGAATCAAAGTTTATTCCATTACAAAAAAATTTTTAATGGGGTTTTGGGGTTAAAATATTTATTTAAAATTTCAACGTTTTTTTCACCCTTTAAAAATGACAAAAAATTCTTTCCGGAAAAGCAAAATGAAAAATTGTTTTTGATAAATACGGGTTAATATAATCTGAACAGGGGAAAGGGAAATAAAAAACACATAAAGAGGCAAATTTTGATTTTTTTTTTGGTTGTTGCCTGCAGAAACAAATATATAAATACGACGCTTTTGATATTGAGGAACAAAAATAAAAATACTGACGCTATTGAAAAATTAGAGAAAAAATACCTTGTAAAAATTGCCAACATAACTTCCCCATTTTTTTTTTTCCTAAATTTTTAAAATTTCTCGTTTCTCGTGTTTAACATAGATTAACCTTTGGTTTTCCCGCTTGAAGGGTTTTTGCCCTACATGTGTCAAAAGGGGGCCCCTTTTAAATAGTTTACTGTTCGGTTTTGGTTCCATGCAAGTCTCCGTTTTTGAAGCCTTTCTTTACCTATAGGGGTTTGGTTTTTTTTCCTTTTACAAATTGGGGACTTGGATGGAAATTTTCTCATTAAACCACTGACCATACCACATATTTTTTAAATATCTATATAAAAAGGTATCGAAAGTTGAAACCCTAAATACATATATGTGGTTTAAAAATAATACTTTTTAAAAAGAAAGTTGGGGGGGGTTTTCAATTAAATAAACAAAATTTTAAACAAATATAATGACTAATAAATTTGTATCATTTTAAATAAATCTATTTAAGGATTGAAAATTACTGAAAACATTCTAAATTTTAAGGGGCTCGGTGAGAAACATCACCTAAAAAAAGGTTGTGTTTCCCCCATTCGTTAAAAGTTTTCTGAAGGGAAAAGCCAAACTTCAAACTTAATTTTTTGTATTTAAAAAAAAACCTGTGGTAAAAAAAACCTTTTATTTTATTTCCTACCAGTTATCCCATAGAAAAAGTTCTTTGGGAAAACCAAACCGTCACGAAAAACAGGGACAAGCAAACAAGTTGGGAATTTAAAACACAGCAAATGAAGCCAACGCAAAAATCACCGCCCCAAAATAAGGGAAAATACTGAAAAACAATTATCAATGATTAAAACCTTTGGGGATTTTTATTTTTTTGGATGAAAAACCTCATCAACAACTAAATAAATCCAAATGTTTTAAAAGGGTTTTCTTAATAGTAAAAAAATATAAAATTTCCTGTTTCTTTGGGGGAAAGGGGAAAAAAACCATTTCTTTGCCCCAATTGCGCACTGAAAAACCATTAAAAAAGAAAAAACTTTTTTCCCCTAAAATTTCCCGTCAGTTTAAACAACAAAAGTTTCCCAAGAAAAACCCCTTGACATCGAAACATTCCCTACTGGACAAATCTTAAGAGAAAAACCCATTTATTTATGAAATTCTTTAGTTTAACGGACATACCCCATCTAAACATAACACTCTTTTTAAAAAAAACAATGTAAACGGGAAAATTTCCCACGGCCCGGAAAAGCCCCGGGTTTTTTGAAATCCCTTCACATTTGGGGAAAAACAAAATTTTGGGAAAAATTTTTAAATTGATCTTTTGAATATTTTAGACATAAACATGCAAAAAAAGGTTTTCCTTTTTTTAAAGGAAAAAATGACCGCTATGGCCCTTTAAAACCTATACTGAATACTTTCCACGGGAAAACATTTTCCAATCCGGGAATTTTTTTGTCTCATAAAAAAACTTTTTCTCTTGACAGTCCCAATGAACTTTTCCAGAAAAGAATCCGGGTTAAAAAGGGAATTTCCCTGTCTACTGTTGGATTAAAACATCAGAAAAAAGCTCACAAAACTTTTGCGACAATTATTTTTAGCCCAATTTTCATTAAAAATGTGGGAAACAATCCGGGGTTTTAAAAAAAATTTTCTAATAGAAAAAACCCTTTTTTAAATCAAAACACTTATATAAAAAATTAAAAAAACAAAAACAACTTGAAAATAAAAAAATTGAAATAAGAAATATACAACAAAAACTCACCTTTACCAGAATTTCAGAATAAGGAAAAAATAAATAAAACCAGTTGTCTAAAAAATCCTGATTAAAATTTTATCTTGTATGTTTGATTTTTTTCATTACTTTTTATCTTTATATTAAACTTTTTTAAAAAACCTAAAACGCACCCCCTCTTTTCCGAAAATGCAACCCAAAACACTAAATTTTCTATATAGTAAAAAGGTATAAAATTTTCATCTTGCAAAAAGTATACAATAGTTAAAACGCTCGAGGCTATACTTTCAGGGCCTCAAAACTGTACAAAATTTTACTTTTTACAATATCTGATACAAATTTTAAACTGTTTGCGGAAAATTTTGTAAACAGTATCAATAATCCAAAAAATTTAAATTGATTTAAAAAATTTTAAAAGCAAAAATATTTTCCCTAACCCTTTTATCATATTTAAACATAAATTCCATTTAATCCCATTCGGGAAACCCCTATTTGTTTGCGATTTTTTTAATAAATTTTTACCCATTTTAAAAACATCAGCGATAAAAAAAATGAATAAAATAGAAGTTTAAAATACCCCTCTTCAATTTGTTTTCCCATTGTCCCGTTTAATGATGAAAACATTAGATCAGTGATAAAAAAAATAAATTTTAAGTCAATTTTTAAACAAATTTTAAAATGATATTCTAATATTTTAAGAAAAAACCAATAAAACCCAAGGGGAAAAGGGAAATTTTTGAAAAACAAAAAAAAAAAAATTTGGGGACAGGGAAAATTAAAGGGTTTTCCCTTTCAAAATACCAAATCAAGAGAGGTAATTGTTTTTTTTAAGACCCCCATTATGGTAAATGGAACAAAATTTTAAATAAACTTTGGCGGGTTAAAAAAACCAAAACCCTTTTTTCGAGTAAGAGATTTACAACGGGGAACAAAAATAAATTTTTTTTATTCTGTTTTTTTTTTTTCCAAAATTTTTTTTTTTATCGAATTGTACACAATAAAACAACCACACATTAAAAATTACTGAAAAAAAAAAGTATCTGTTATACAGGTCTTAAACTTAACATTGGAGTTTAAACTTTACAGAAAAAACAATTCAAAAAACAAAATTTATATTAAGAAAAAAATTTCATTATCAAAAAAAAAAAAAATTTTATTTTTTGAATGTTTAAACCCATTTTCCCTTAGGGTAAACAAAACGTATTTTCCCTGGCCTTCATATCTTAAATTGTCTTCTGTTTCTGCTCTTTGGTCGGGTTTTTGCCCTCTTTGACGCAATTTCCTTTTTTTCATTCTAAATTTTTACGGGTGTTTTTTGGGTTTTTCTGTCTCTTTAGGGTTTTAAATCACTTTTCCTTTTTCAATCTTTTGTTGGTTTTTTTATTCTATAAGTCAGTTTACTTCCTAAAATTTGATCAATGAATTCACCCCCCTGGTGACGGAAAAGGAAAGAATAGATTTTCTCTCAAAACCCGGTTTTAAAATCAAAACTTCTTTACGAAAACAGTCATCAGGTGCAAATTCTCCCTGCCCAAACACAGGGCACTGACCAATAAACTATAATTTTAAAAACCGCAAAAAAATTTGGAAATTTTTTAAAGAAATGAACCCATTTTACACTAGCGCACAAAAACCTTTTGACTCCTAAAATTTACGAAATTTATTTAAATTTTTAAATTTAAAAAATTGATATAACATCGGGGGGAAAACAAAAGCTGAGAGTTTTTTTTTAAAAATTAATGAAACAAACAAGAAAAAAACGGGCAGAGAAAATTTAAATTTCGTGTTTTTGCTTTACGCTGCTTAAATTTAAATTTAAAATATCTGACCATAAAAAAAAGCATGTCAATATAGTATGAAATAAATGAGTGTGGTTTTAAGTAGTGGGGGACGGTAAAAATTTAAGGTGGATAATCAAAATAGCCCCCGGTTTAACAATATCCCCCGGGGTTAAATTAAATTTTCACAATTTTTACAAAAAGGACCCCTCCCGGGGATGAAAAGGGGCCTTTTTAACGCAGGGATGCCCCCTGGAACTTTCACCTTAGAAGGGAAAGAAAACCGATTGTCATGAACGAACTTATACACAAAGGGATTTAAATGTAAATAATCCGAATTTTTTTGGGTGCTTTTTTTCAATATTTTAAAAGTTCCTAAAATAGAAACCTTTATAAAAAGAAAAAAATTGCTAAAAGACAGGTAATAAAAAAAAATGAAATTAAAAAAAAATTTAATAAATTGTCGTGCCAACCCACATCATCTGGAAATTTTAAAATTCCCATTAGTGAAAAATGTATTTGGTTAAACCCGTAGAACTATTTCGTTTTTACAGGCAATTAGACCATACCAAAAAATGATAATGCCAACCTCCATCTCACTGGGGATTTTTTTTGGTACCCAAAAATCGCCCCTGGTGCAAATACAAAATTTCCCAAACCTGAATCTATACATTTTGAAAGTTTTATTTCCTGAACGAACCCTTTTTTTTTTGGCTTCACTGTTTCTGGGCAAACATAAAAATTCCAGTTTTTTTAAACCCGGAAAAAACAGGGGCCCAAATTTTTTTATTTAATTTACACTTAATCCCTTTTTTTTTCTTATAAATAATTTTTTTTGAATTTAAAATAATATTTTAAAAAATTCCCTTTTGAAAAAAAGTTTTATTCATAATCATTAAACAAAATTCTGTTCATCATGTTTACAGGTCTATTCCATAGACTAAAGTAATATTGGAAAATTTAAAACGGAGCCGTGGTGTTTTTTGCGCCCTCCCCCCCAGGACTTCCTCAAACCTCCTTTGCTTTATCTTTTACACACCTTAAATTTTAGTTTTGAGCATGGAAATTCGGGAAAATTATGTTTCCCCTTTTTTCAAAATCATTGTTAAGGGGGCGATTGGGTTTTAAATTTTGAAAAAAGAAAAAAATTTTTAATAATCGCGATTAAGTATAAAAAATAACAAAGCCCCATATTTTTTGGAGACCAAATATAAAATTTTTTAAAATTAAAATCATACATCAAAGAAATTCACTTTTTCAAAGAGAGAAACCTCCTTTGTAAAACTGACTAAACGCCCCATGAAAATTAAATTTTTACGTGTGTACTTTGAAGAAATGCCCCCGGGGAAAATTTTATGCGAAAGACAGATTTTTTAGCTCAACTTAAATTTGTGTTTTTAAGTGCAAAATTTTAAAAACAAAATTTTGGGAAAAAAATTCTTTTACACCCTGACTTAATTTTAGGATATTTTAAAGTAGTCGTTTTTGTTTACAAATTTGTAATTTTACACTAAAGAACCCCCTTTCTAGATAAAAAAAAATTTCAAAACGGGTAAAACCCCTAAAAAGAAAATTTGTCTTGGGGGTGATTTACTAACCCAAAATTTTCTTGGGTTTTCCCCCATTCATTAAAAATTCCCTTTTTTTTTTCTTACATTTACTGATGGATTTTAATTTTTTTTCTTTTTTTTTTTTTTGTTGTTTTGTTGGGGTTTTTTTTTTGGTTTTTCTTTTTGTTGTTTTGTTTTTTCTTTAAAACTCCCTGTCTCTTCCGCCATTGAAAATTGCAACAAAAAAAAACCGTTTTTAAAAAAGCAAAAAAAACAGATAAAAGCAAATTTTTAAAGCTTATTATACAATAAAATAGACGACCGAGAAAAAAAAAGTTCCTTTTTACATTGATAATTTTAAACAGTATCGAAACATCCCGCAAAATAAAAAAAACATTTGAAAATTTAATTTTTAATATTATACAAATTTAAAATTTTCCCCTGAAGAGGGGAAAAATGAAGATTTGGTTTTACCCCAAGGAAAAAACATATTTCAAAATTTCCCCTATCCAAAGGGGCTAAGGGAAATAAATGTGTTTTTCCCTTGCCTTTACTTTTTTTTTTTCTGAATATAAAACTTTCATAATTTTTTTTCTTAACCTTTTTTTTTTATAACTTAAAAATACCTAATTATTTTTTAAAATTTTATTTTGTAACATTTCTGCTTACAAACTTTTTTACCTATTCATTTTTTAAACTTTCCTATGAATTTGAACAACCCCCCTTCGGGTACTTTTTCCCGAAAGGTTTTTTAAAAAGTCAAATTTCTCCCCTCCTGCTTCAAAGTGTAAAAGTAACTCGCTCACTAATTAAAGGTTTTTTCCACTTTTCTGTGGAAAAACCCATTTTTTTTTTCTTTTGATTATTTTTTTTTTCTTCCACCAAATTTTGTTCTTGCGATAAACATTTGTTTCTCAATAACCCCCTTTTAAAATTTGGTATATGAAGGGCGAACAAATTTAGCGCTTTTGAAATTTTTCCCTGCTTTAACCCAAACTTTTCTTTTTAAAGGGGTTTTCTCCCCAAACACGGGTTTTTCCCTTTTGTCCCCACTTCTTTGCAACCGTAAAAGATTACGACAAATTTTTTTTTTACAAAATTGCTCATTAATCCTTCTCAGAAATTTTTCCTATTTTGAACCGGCAAAAGAAATGCTCCATATAAGTTATTTCCCCTTACGATTTGATATAATGATAGCATTTTTATCTTGTAACCCCTAAAAGGGAAAAAAAAATTTGAGACCTAGGATCTTTTGATTTGAGGTTTCCCTTTGGGCCAAAAAAATGAAAAATTTGATCAAGGTCAAAGGTCCCAAAGGGCAAAATCCCAATTTTTTAATTTGGGTTATTTTCACTCCTTTTTTAATAACCTTTAAAAGAAAATTAAAATTATTTGGGTAAATTTTAGTTTCCCACATGCCCTAACCCCTTAAAACTTTTGTTTTTAAAAAGGGGGCGTAGACAATGGAAATTTGGGGTTTTTGCCCCTAACAAATTAAAAATTTTTGGGTAAAGGAAAATAACTTTAAATAACCATACATTTTTAAAACCTAGGGGCTTTTTACTTAAAATCCCAGTTTGTGACCTTTTAAATTGAGGTCAAGGCCCTAGGTTAAATTTAAATTTTTAAATTTTGACCCGCTTTAAAAATTCCCTACTATTTTTCATAAAGCCCAAATGAACTGACAATTTTTAAAAAGATTTTTTAAAATTTTAAAAATCACAATAAAATTAACTGGGGGAAAGACCTTCAAAGTTCTCTGGGAAAAATTGGTTTTTTTAAATTTTTTGTTAATTATTATTCACATTTTTAATTTTCCCTTGGGGCCACACCACATTGGTCGTTATAAATCAAGTTATAATTTCTGAATGGGCACACTCCCCAACTTTTCATAATTTTTTTTTATTAATTTAAAATTTTCTTTTAATTTTAAAACTTAAAAATAATAGGGAACCCAAAATTTTCGCTCATTAAACCGGAAGGATAAAGTAGCGGAAAATGACCCAAAAATCGAAAAACATTTTTTTATTACTATTACTAAAACCTTTTAATTTAATTTCAGAAAAAAACCCGTAAAAACCTTTTTAAATAATTGATAAATTTGAGACCCCCCTTTTTCAATTTTGATGGGAAAAATTTTTTTAATTTTCCCAAAAAATTTAAAAAAACGATAAATTAAAGAAACATTCAATATTTTTTTTAATGGAAGATTTATTTTGTTTTGTGTTTTGAAGTTTTAAAAAAAAAAAATTTAAAAAATTTAAAAAGCAATTAAAAAAAACCCCTTTTAAAAAACCCTCTGGGATTTTTTCTAAAACTCAAAATGGGTTTTAAGAAATTTTTAAAAAACCCCTTTTTTTATTTTAAAAAAAATGTTCAAGCATTCAGTCGGTTTAAAAAGATCGCTATATAATCCCAAACCCGAACCCGTAATGATCGTTTTATATAAAAATACGCCAAAAAAATAAAAAGGTAAAAACTCGTCTTTTTAAGGGCAAATAAATTTTTTAAATAATTTTTACAAAACTGTTTCTTGAAAAAAAAAATAGCATAACATAGTGGGCATTTTCCAGAAAAAATCTTTTAGACTTTCTAGATAACAATCAATTTCAAATTTTACAATCAATCAAACACGTTTTTAAAGCAATTTGGTTTGTTGTTTCGAAAAAAAAAACAACCCTTTTAAAAAATTACGGAGGTCAAACAAACGCCCGACACCGATTGGTTCCCCCCCCCCCCCTACAAGGCTTTAAAAAAGGGTTGAAAATTTTTAAAAAAAAAATCAAAAAAAAAAAAGAGTCGAAAATTCATTAAAATCGTTTTAAAAATTTGTTCAAACATAATTTTTTTAATAGGGAATTTAAAAACAAAAAAATTGAAACTTCTATTTTTTCCCTTTTCCAATTTGGGGGGGTGCAGTGCTACTTGTACGGCATTAGCCCCGCTCTTTTTTCGAAAACTATAATGGGGTCCCTTTTACGTGCAAGAATAAAAACTTCCCCTCTTAACACGGTCGCCATTTATCCCTCCCCCTTTGAAAAGGACAAACAACGTTTTCCCCAAGACCATAAATCGCAAAAGGTGTCGAGGTAGACCCCAAAATTCAGTCCCTGAAATTTTCCCCCGGGCTCGTTAACCCAAAAAAAAAATCGAAATTCCCGGGTTTAAAGTTTTAGAAAACAATTTTTAAATATATTTATAGTATTTAAAAGAAATTTAAAATGAATTTTAAAAAATACTTCCCCTTTAAAAATCATTGCGGGTTCAAGACCAGGACAAAGAACTCTAATAAATTTAAAAACTTAATTAACGATGGAAAATACAACCTCAAGACAAAATTTTTTGGGATAAAATCTCAACGAGTTTTTCCCTTTAGCAAACGTGTTTAATAATTTAAATGTCCAAAAACAGAAAAAAAAGGGAATCACAAAAATTTAATTTTTAAAAATAAGAAAATTTTTAAAAGAGTTTTAATGGAAAAAAATCCCTCATACCATAAAATTAGAACGACAGAAATTTTATCAGAATGGGAAAAAAAAAACAATGTTAAAAAAGACAAAAATATCAAAAAAAACATAAACATCACTATTTTCATACCATTTTCATTTTAAAACCTTTTTTGGGTTTAAACCCTAATTTTTTAATTTTTTAAGAATTTTAAATAGAATTTGAAACCCCCATTTGTTTTAAAATTTTCTCACCATGGGGGTTTTAAAATGTTAATTTAAATTAAAAAACAATTTATTAACATAATGATTTGGGTTTTTTTTAAATTTTTGTTTTTTAAAAATTTTTTAATATTAAAATTTTGCCATATGCTTGACTAGTTAAAAAAACATCCTCTTTTTTTTTGTTACTTTACGGACAAAGATCGATTTCCAATTAAGGGAAATTCCATGGCAAGTCCCAACTATTTCCCCCAAAAACGAAGTGAAAGAAATGTGACATTCCCAAAAACCTTAATTTTTTTAAAATTCCCCCTTACTTTAACAATAAACAGTCAAAACAAGGAGACCCCCTTGGGATTTTTACGAAAAGAAAATAATACACGTAATTTAAAAAAAAATCGAAAAAATTTATCCCGAATTTTTTTTGCAATTTCCCTAACGTTAAAAAATTTCCCCCTTCTATAAAACAAAACAAAACCCACTTTCGTTTCAATTTTTTAAAGGTAACCCAAAACCCCTTAAATTAAAACTAAGAAATAAGTAAAAATGCCTAAAGTTTTAAATTTTTCCCATTGTATTTAAAAAAATGAATAACAACATTTTACCTTACTTCTTGGCATGGGTTTATTTGAAAGTTTTTTTTTTTTTTAAATCTTTTCTAGGCATAAAGTTTTAAAAAAAACAATTTATTGACAAACCCTTTTTTTTCCCTAAACAAATCGAAATATTAACTAAATCCATTTCTCTCCAAAGGAAAAAACTAATAATAAACCCAATAAGAACTTTAATATTAAATGGGCGTAAAACTCCCTAGGCGGGGGTAATTAAATTGGTTTTTTAAATGGGCCCCATTTTAGTTACCAAATCATAATGATAAAAAATCTAAAAACTTTTCCTACTTTCTTTACAAACTTTGGGGTTTTTAAAAGAAGTCCCTTTATATACCAAATTGGTTGGGTAAAAACGCTGAGGGGGCATCAAAAACATAAAAATAAGAAAAAAAAAGACCATGGGTTTACCAAAAAAAAAGAAAGACAATTTTAAAACCCAAAAATCCAACAAAAAAAGAACAGAAAGATTTAAAATTTTAAAGGAAAAGAATCTTAATAAAGACTTTATGTGAACTCCGGGGGGCTGCAAAATCAATTTCACATTTGGAGCAGGGTCGCTTATCCTTCCCGGAAACACCCGAGATCACCCCCATTTTTTCGGGTTTTTTTCGGTTTCCTGTCTTTTGGTTTTTTTGTTGTGTTTTGTGGAATGAGTTTATGTTTTGAGGGCCCTTTTAAGGCCAAGTGGCCATGGGTAGTTATACAACTGTAATCACTAGCTATCAAACCCCGACTCCTGAGGTTTTGAGTTTGAACCCCCCCGTGCGGGTCACCGGGCCCAATCTTTAAAGACTAGAATAGTCAGGTTTTTCCAACAAGGGCGGTGGTTTTTCCCCGGGGAAACCCCCTTCTTCCACTAATAAAAACTCCCGCTACAAAATAGCCCCCAAAAGAGGCGCTTTAAAAACGGCACTAACCAACAACAATTTGTCAGTTTGTGTGTTGAAATTTTTTTTTTGGGGGGGGGGGGGGATGGCGTTGTCAATTTATTTCCGACTTATTGGGTTTTTTTGTTTTTTTCTGGGAAACGTTCACATCTCCCATTCTCCCCAAAAAGACAATCGTCCCTTTTACAAGATGGCAATTTAAAAATTTTCCAAAGGGGAGCCAAGGGTCCGTGTGAAGACCGTACTTTGAGCTATAAATGGTTTTTTCTTTTAAAAAATTTTTGACTTGGGGTAGAGAGTTTTTTCCTCGGTTTCGGGATTTTTTGTTAAATTTTTCTTTTTTGTTTTCTATATTTTTAGGGTTTAAAATAAAATTTTTTTAGATTTTTTTTTTCCAAACCGGAAACCCCAAAAAAATAAAATATTTTAATTTTAAACTTTATTTACGAAAACTGAAACCATAATTTTACAAGCATTTCATGAAATTTTTTTAACAGAGATTTTAATGGATGACTGTAAAGTACCAAAAGAACGGTTTTAAATTCATCATTTTTAAACCCCAATGGGGGTCCCACTCAAAACAGTTAAAAGGGAAAAAATAGTTTTGAAGTTAAAAAACGTTAGAAACCAAAAAATTTCAAAAGTTAAAGCCAAATACGACTTACGTTTTTTACCAATTTCCCAAAAAACAAAAAAAACATACCTAATCTTTGGTTCATATTCCCCAAAATTTTGAAAATTTTTAAAGTGAAGTAATTTTTGTGGGAATTTATACATTTGTGGACACCTGTTCTTAATTCTATTAAGCTGTTTTTATTTCTGCATAAAATTAATTGGGTTTGGAATTTTTGATTATTCCCTTTTGGTTTTGCATGTCGAAATGGGACTATTATATCATCAAAATTTTTTATTTCCCTTTTCCGACTGTTTTTTTTTTTTTGTGTACTGTATTCCTGTTATGTAATGTCATTTTTGCGGTTTTATTTAACATTTTCCATAAAGCGCGAAATTTTGGGTAGCCCAAAACAAGGGTTTTAAACCCCCCATTTTTTTCTTAAAAGTCCGTAACAGGTCAGAATATGGCAGTTGTTATCTAAAATTTTCCTTTTTTATTTTCATTGTCGTTTTTTTTGCACTTAAAAAGTTTTTTTTGTTTTTTGTTGTTTTCCCCCTATAATTGATGGTTTTCCCCATTATTTTTTATAACCGGATTTTTTTCTCTCCAAAACGATTCAAGGGCTTATGTACAGCGGGAAACAACTGTTGCCCCCTTTTGTCTGGGGTAGAAAATTTGGGTTTTGATTCATCCTACCATTTTATTGGGGGGATCACCCGAGTTCTGAAACCCCTAAAGGGGCGAAAATTTCACCAGCAACGTCAACGAAAAAAATAAAATCACAAAAAAACGAACCAGAGGAAAAAAAAAAACGGGAAAATTTCCCTAATCACATGGAAAAATCAAAGACAAAACCATCCCAAAAACGAATGTACAAGAAAATGTCATATTCCAAATTGGTACAGGGATTTTAAATTTTTTTTTTTTGACTTTTAACCTTAAAATTTTAAAAAAAATTTTCAAAAACCCCGGTTTTACATGGGAAAACCATACGGGGGGTATATTTTTCATCAAAATTTTCCGGGAAAGGGCTAAATACCAAATTTTTGAAAAAATCAATCTTATTAAAAAAAAAAAACTCCCGAAAAATATATAAACAAGATCCCCTTTAAATTTTTTTGGGTTTACAAAATATTGATTTCGTTTAAAAACGAATACGTTTTTTCAAAAAAATCGCGAAAGAAAAGAATTAGCATTTTCCTTTTAACTTTACGTTCCACTAATAGACAAGTTCTCCCCACCAAACAATTTTTTAGTTTGGGGAATATGTTGAACGTATCTTTTAACGAACTTTAAATATATTATTTCCCGCAGCCAACATTCACTGACTTTTTATTAAGACATGTCAACTGGGTTTACAAAAAAAAAATGTCAAAGAAAAAAATTTCAAGATTTCAAAAGATTTGGTTTTAGAAATTAAAACAGGAAACACATTTCCCTTTTTAAAGAGGGCTTTAAAAAAAAAAAAAGAGGAAGAAACACACAAGGCAATTAAACTTTATTTAATTTTTTTAAGACTATTTATTTTTTCCTTATTAAATTGAAATAGTTCATTTGTCAGTTTTATTTTTTTGTCTTATCAATCCTATAAAATATTTTCCTATTTTTAACCCATTATAAAACGTTTTTCAAGGGGCTTTTTAAAAACCTTTAACAGTTTCTAAAATCTTTTTTTTTTTGGTTATTTTAAAACTGAACAAAAACTATATCTTTTTACTTTCACCTTTATATTAATAACGTCATGTACTTAAAACCTTCTTTTTTTTAAAAAACTTCTTTGTCATTTATGAATTTTTGCAATGCTGATATTTCCAATTCCCCAATTTTTTCCCTTTAAAAAATGAAAGTGAAAATTAAAATGAAATTTTAAAAAAAAGCCAATTAATTTTTTAAAAAAGTTATTTCTTTTATCCCTTCAATAAAATTTTTTTAATCTTGCATTTCAACGGTAAACTGTTCAAATGAACCCTTTCAATAACTTTTTAAAAAAACGATTCGAAATTCAAAAATATTAAATTTAGAAATGAAAACTTTATAAGGGTAGGAATATTTTTTTCTCCCCAAACCCTTCTTCCCCTTTAACAGGGTTAGTAACCTCCCATTAAGGTTAAAGGGGCTAAATTTGGCTGGGAAAATTTAAAAAATTTCAAAATCAATTTTATGTTTACGCAGGGGGAAACAATTTATTTAATTCATCAAACATCACATACTTTATTTCCTCCCCAAAGGGATTGACAAAATACATAAAATTATTTTTAATTACAAAGTTTTTTAAATTTGATAATAAAATTTAAAAACACTAAATATTTTTAATTCAAAAGATTTTCAGTCTACAAAATATTTAAGATAGGAAAAATCCCCTTTGTTAAGGACGTCTAAACAAAGCTGCAGTTTAAAAAAATCCCAAAAAGCTTCGTGAAATTTCCAGCAGAAAAAAGGGCACGTTTCTCGTCGATTTTAAAAGCCGTGTGAAAAAGAAATTGTCACTAGTCCCTTTTCCCATAATCTTTTTTTAAAAAGCAAGTTCTTTTTTGTTTTAAGTTCGTGCACATTTTAAATTTTAAAGGGAAAGTTTATCTTAAACAAAATGCCACACAAATTCCCGTTTTCCCCTGTCGGGGGGTAAAACCCAAATTTTTGCTACAAGTTTTTCGTTCGAAGTCCTGCCAGTATATTTTGCTATTTCCAAAATAAAAAACCCTAGCCATTTTTTTTTTCAGACAATCTTAGAAACGTTTTCAAAACGTTGTCCCCTACGCATTCGCTTTTTCCTTTCGATGTTTCTCATCCTGGTTAATCGCATATTGACAATGTTTTTTTCCCCTGTAATTTGGTTGGGGGAAAAACCGGGGAAACAAATAGCTAAATTTAAAAAAAAAAAAAGTGAATAAAATTTTATTTAAAAAGTTATTTTCATCTGGGAAAGAATTTCCAAAGTTGTTTCCTAAATGGGATCTCCGAAATACTGAAAAACTAAAAATCAAAATTTGTTTTTGGGAAGTGATTGGGGGCCTTTTATTTTTCAAAGTTTAAAGCAGGAACAAAAAAATTTTCCCTTTTTCTACTATTTTAAAGGGATCTCTCGAGGTTTTTTCCCTAATTCACACATATCCCGACCGTGGGATTGTTTTGGAAAACCCTTTAATTGTTTAACAATGAAAGGGAAATTTTTTAAGAAAACCTTATTCTTTTTTTGGGGGGGTTTTTTCCCGTTTCCCCAGCTCACATCCGTAAAAAATACCTCAGGTTTTAAAAAATTTTGTTTTTAAAAAGGCCACAACAAAAAAAGGTTTAACAAACAAGAACCAGTACCGGCCCATAGCAAAAAAAGCATTGCGACCCTTCCAAAATGAAAACCTGAAATCAGTGCCTTTAAAGTCCCAAACCCTCCTTAATATTCCAAGAAACTTGGGGCTCAGTTGGGAAAAGTTAACACTTTATCACCCAATTTTTTTACCAAAATCAATTCATTCTGTAGCCCCAAAATAACAATTAGAGGGTTAAAAAACCCAAAACTCCATTAAGTGAATAAACGTACGCAAAAATTCCCAAAAATATTTTGGATCTTTTTGGCGAAATACCAATGCAAACTACATCGTCACAAAAATGGATTACTTGTAAAGAATATTTGAAAAATTTAGGTTCCCAAATAATTCCAATTTTTTAAAAGGCATTAAAAAAAACAGGAAGGCGATATACACCACCCTTTCCCAAAAAAAAAAGTCCCCCAGCTAATTCCTCGCTAAACCCAAAAAATAATCCATAAAGTTCGAGTTGGGAAAGTCCTAAATGACGAAGCATCCCCGAAGCGTGCTTGCATTTTACCGGGGTAAATTTTTAAATTTCCTTAACATGAAATTTTGAAAAACATTGATTTATTCACATTGGTTCGATCAAGGGCGGTTTCTCCGCAACTATTTTTGAAATCACCGGGTACAATTACGGACCAAATTTGAAAAGTTGCTGACATAATCTTTTAACAAGGGTTCCTTTTTATATTTTTAATTCTAAATTACTGGGCTGTGGGGGAAGTAAACCGAAAAAACCCAAAAAAGAGTAAATTTTCGTTACAAAGTATTTCCCTTCCAAATATTCTTTGGAGAACGGACATTTAAAAAGGGTTTTTTGTTTAATTTTAAAAAGTTTTCTTGACCTAATTGCAACCCCACCCTTTTTCCAAAAAATTTTTCTGGTTTCCAAAAATTAACCCCTTTTATCCGAAAACCCAAACAAAGGTAAATTTTTAACTAATGTGTTAAAAAATTTCAGAGAGTGGGTTTAAAAAACTAAAGCTCCGATAATACGGCAATTTCCCCCCAATTTTTGTAAACTTAAAGAGTTTAGATAAGCAACCCGACGATGACCCTGAAAACCAGTACCCTTCCCAAAACACTAGAGAAAGCATGATTATAATAATTAAAAAATCCAAATTTCCCTGAATGCAACTTGAACATCTTGAAAAGTGGTGTCTCCGTTGAAATTTTCATTGTTAATGCGAATTCCATGCACGATTATTATACCAAGGTCGACAGATAAGTTTTAGGCCAAAACCCCCACGTTTTGGAGTAAAGCTTTGGGTTTCCCGCGTAACCCTTTAATTTTACCGGAAAATTTTTCCTTTTCATGGTTTGGGAAAAGTATGACCGTAATATTTAAAAACCAAAGTTTTTTTTCGCAAACTCAATAGGGCCCCCCTTACTCGAGGGAAGGGTCTATGTTTTTTAATGTAAAATCTAAACGTCCGTTTTTTGGCTTACACTGGTAAAGTTCTCAATTTTCTGGTTTTTGGGGCATTATGAAAACCATTGAACGTACGGGAATTTGAAAAGCGGGTTCTAAAAATTTTTTGGCCAATTTAGAACTACGCAGTCCCCCTTTTTTGTTTTTTGCCTTCTAAAAATTTTTTCCCCATATTTAATCGCATTTTTTTTTTCTGTTCGTTTCAAATTTTCAGTTTTCCCCCCCGCAAGATGGGATAATTAAATCACAAAAAATCTGTTTCAAAAGATTTCTGTTGGGGGTTTAAACCCCAATGTTCTTTTGAAAATCTACAGAGTCGTAAACGCCAGGGAATTTTAAAAGGAAACGGGGTTTTTGGGGTCGACTATACAACATACGATCAATTTTTGGTGTAATCAATAACGCGGGGTTGACAAAATTTTACACAGTGGGTTTATTTGTAATAACGGGGCACATAGGTTAGGCATGTGTTCACCCGTACCCATTTTTTGACGGGTTTTTTATTTTCAAAAATTTTTTGGGTTAAAAACGGGTTGATTTTTTTTGAATGCTTTTGTAAAGACGTAATTGCGATACGATTTTGTTTGAATTTTCCCATTGATTTTTTTCATTTTTCTACTATGTGCCTTTAAAAATTTAACCCCCGCCCACGGGCAGAATTCTAACCAAAAACCCTGGCTTGATTTCCGATTCAAATTTCCTATTTTTGGAGTAATTTTTTGGCTTTTATAACCCAAATTTAAGTTTTTGTCCCTCAAAACATTTTCAAGTTCAACCAAAGTTTGCTTTTAATTTCTTTTCCCAAACCCCTTTTTTACTTTTTTTAAAAAATTTTCTAACCCATTACTTTTTTCAATTACAACGGGAATTTCTGTTTTAAAATCAACCCGGTTTAAAGGGGTTTTTTTCACAAATGGACATTTCAAATTGTCACTTGTTAATTAATCGACCTACTGAAAAAACCCAGTCAATCCAGAGGTCGGCCCCTTTATAAACAATTTTTAGAATATAACAACCTTGGGGTATTTTTTTTAATGCTACTAATTTATTTGTGGTTTTTCTATTCAAAATTTTCCCTTTTGGGGCCCCCCTCTATCTCGCCCCCCCCCCCTTTTAAAGCAGAATAATTTTGGTACCAATTACTAATGATTTTTGCCTTTTAAAGTAAGCAAAAACATGCAATTTATTTTTCTCTGGGAAGGGCCCTCAAAACCTTTTCTAATTTCATTTAGTTTTTTCGCGATGGAATAATTAGTCTTGACTGAATGTTTCTTAAATTAACTTTCGAATTGGACAGCTAATGTCTTGTTTTTCATTTTTGGGTCGAACCAATTTTTCACATTGAGAAAGATTTTAAAAACAAACAATTGCATCATTTTTTGTAATTTCCGTTTGTTTTTTCCTTTTTAAATTTTTTAAATTTAAATCTTATTGACACTAAAAACTGTAAAGGGGGGGGTTGGGGCTTTTTGAAACGGGCATTAAAATTGGGAAATTTTGACCACCCGTCCGGAGGAAAGACCACAACACGTCGCCCTCTTTAAAACCCCGGATCCATCCATAAATTTTTAGAGGGCTTTAAGAAAAAAAAAGAGGGAAAAAACACACCCAAAACACAATTTTTCTTCATTTAATTTTTTTAAGACTATTTATTTTGCCTTTTTAAAAACGAAATAGTTACACTTTTTTTAAACCCTTGTTTTTCTTATCAAACCTATATAATATTTTCCTATTTATAACCTATTAAAATCGTTTTCAAATGCTTTTAATCTTCAGGACCGTTTCTAAAAAACTTCTTTTTTTGGTTTTTTTGAAAACTGAACAAAAACTATGACTTAAACTTTTACCAAATTTAAAAACGTCAAATTTCTTAAAACCCTTTTTTTTTTTTAAAAATCTTCATTTGGGCCCGTTTTTGAATTTTTGTAATCACTTGAATTTTCCCCCAATTTTTATTTTTTTCCCTTTAAAAAAAGAAATGAAAGAAATTTAAAAAAATTTTAAAAAAATGTCCAATTTTATGAATTTAATTTTTCTTTTTTTTTCATCCCTTTAAAAAAATTTTATAATCTTCATTTCAAAAGGGAAACTGTTCAAATGAACTTTTCAATAACATTTAAAAAAAAAATCAGAAATTGCCAAAATATTATTGAGAAAAAAACATTGATCAGATAGGGAATATTTTTTTTCTCCAAACTTCTTCCTTTTAAAAGGGTTTGGAACCTCCCATTGAAGGGTTTTTGGAGCTAAATTAGGCTTTAAAATTTAAAAAATTCCCAAAAAAATTTGAAGATTTACCAGGAGGAGCAATTTATTTAATTGAATAATCAATTTTTAAAATTTTTAAAAAAAAAAATGAGATTTTTAAATTTTTTAAATTCAAACTGCACCGCTGTTTTTCACGCAACCCCTTTTTTTTGAGCGAAGGGAAAACCCTTTATCATTATTGGAAAAACTCCGATAGTTATTTATTTTTCCCAAAAAAAGTTAAATTTTTAATTTTACTCCCAAATTTTAAAACAAAACTATGGGAAAAAAAAAAAGGGAAAAACATTTTACCGGTTGGGTTTTTTTTTCCCTTGTAACGTCGTTCATTGTTTTTTTTAAGTTTTGTTTAAAATATGCATTATCCCCAAAACCAAAAAGAAACACAGGCATAAGTTGAAATTAAAGGCACTTTTTTTTCGTTTTATATTTTTAAACCTCAAATGTGTTTTTGTTTTCCTTGGGGCCCTATGCATAAAACATCAAAAAATTTTATAAAATTTTTCCTTCAACTTAGATTTCCCTAAGAATTTTCCCTTGGTTAAGTTTAAAATTTTTAAAGGGGGTTTCATAAACTTAATTAATCCCTTTAAAAAAACTAAAGGGAAAACTTAAATCGAAACCTTTCTCTAATTTTTGTATATACAAATACTCATCACATGTACCTTTCCCTGTAAAATTGTTATTATTAAAATTTTAAATTTTTTGATCAATGCCTTTTTATTTTAAAGAAAGGGGGGTTAAATAAATAAAATTGGTATGCAAAACCCAATTTTAATAAACGGAAAACACTTTAAAAAAATTTTTTTTTAATAAAAAGTTTACTAAAAATCGTTCAGCTTATTTCCCCCTCCCTTGCTTACAATTTTTCTTATGGTTTTAAAAAAAAAAAATAAATTTTTTATGTTAAAAAAAACAAATTTTTTTCACTTTTCCCCCCTTTCAAATACAAAAAAGGGGGAAGGGAATTTTTTTAAAAGAAATCCATATACAAACTTTCTAGATATTTTCCAAAAATCCTACAATCTTTTCCCAAAAAACATATTACAGGAAGTAAAATCCCCCACCTTTAAAGTATTTAGCAAAATTTTCGGGAAACCGCAATATCTCACGAGAAAATAAGGTAAAATGGGAAAAAAATGCAATACTATTACGATAAGGAAAAAATAAATGCCTTAAAATAACCGACGAATTCCCTGGGGGTTTGCAGTGGGGAAATTTTTTATTGCCGTAACAAATGATTTTAAACAATCAACCTAAAATTTTTTTCCCAAAAAAATGGAGGGCCAAGCTCCCCCCCTTTTGAAAGAAAACCGCTTTTGAATTTTTTGGCCCTGAATTTTTTTTTTAGGGGATCCCTACAACTTTAAAAGAAAAATGAATTAAAAATTTTAATACGCCCCCCCCCCCCCCCCCCCCCCCCCACACACACAAATAAAAATGTGGTTTTGCCTGCTGGGCTCTCATTCCTTGATTTGTTTAAAAATACAGTTACAAATTACATCCGCGGTGTTTTTAAAAAAATTTTAAAAAAAATGCACCCTTTTAAGTAAAAAAAAAGAAAAATTTTAAAACCAAAAATTACTGGTGAAAAAATTTTTTATTTTCGGTATTTAAAACCATATCGGGGAAAAATATATATAATTTAAATACTCCCCGTTTCCCTTGAAATTTTTTATTTTACGTGATTTTAAAAATCAAGATGAAAGTTAAAAATTTTTGGGGGTTTTTTTAATTAAAAAAAAGAAATTTCCCTTTCCCACCACTTTAAAAAAAAAGTGGGGTTTATTTTTGCCAAATATTTTTTTTGGTGCAGGGCCCGTACATTGAATTAGATATAACATTTTTAAAAAAAAATCAGTTTAAATTTTTTAAAAGGATTGAAAAGAAAAAGATCCTGAAAAGGGCCAAAACAACCCAAAAAGGGATGTCCCAAACCCCCTGGGCCAAACCCTTTATACTCTAAAAATGTCTAAAAAAATGTAAAATAAAAATTAATTTTTTCTTAATAAAAGGGTTTTTTAAAAAAATCAAAATAAAGTTAGAGCCAACATATTTTTAAAAAACACTTTTAACATAAAGGGTTTTTTTTTTTTTAGAAGGGGGTTCCCCCAAAAACAATATCCCCCTACGAAACGAAGTCCCTTAAAAAATTGCTTTTAAACCCGTTTTTATAAAATCAATTAATTTTTTGTTTGCCAAAAGATAAAACATTAGGGGCTTAAAAAAAAAGTGATGCTTTTAAAAACGGGAATTAAAAAAAGTTGGGAAGAAAAAATTTACCCAACAAATGGACCAGATGATACCGTAATTTTTTTAAATGTCCCCTACGAAACGGTTTAAATCTCCTTCATTTAATTTTTTTTAAAATTTTGAAAAAAAAGTCAGTGTAACAGCTTGAAACCCCTTTTAAGAAAAAAAGGGCAACTTGTTTTCTAAATTTCAAATAGGGGGTTTTGAAAAAAAAAATAAAAAATGTGGGAAAAGGCCCCCACAAAAGGCCCCAAAAAAACAAGTTTGGGGGAAAAACTTTCGTAGTGGACCCCTAACCCCAAACCAAACAGGGCCCCCTTTTTTTCTCTTTTTCAACTATATTCGTGCAAAGCATAAAAAAAAGGGTTTCATGTTTAATTTTTTTTACGTTTTTTTTTAACATAGAAAGGGTTTTTTTCAACTAAGAAACTTTTTGTCCCCCACGAAACGGTTTTTTTCAACACGAAAAAGCATCAAAAAAGTCCCAAATCGTTTTCAGATTTGACCTTCAAATTGAAGTATTTTCTAATCTTGTCGATAAAAAAAGGTTTTTTCCCAATTCAAAAAAAATGAATTTTTTTTTAAATATATAAAAAACAAAAAGGAAAAGCCTAAAGGAAACATTTTAAAAAATTCAAAAATAAATTTTTTTTTAAAAACATTTTTTAGGGAAACCCAAAAACCCCCCACGAAAAATAAAAACAAATTAAGAAAAAAAATACATTTTAAAAAAAAGTATTTAAATTGCACCCTTTTTTTTTAAAAAACATCTATAATAAAGGGTTTTTAAAAAAACCCCTTTAAAATAAATTTTTTGACTAGGGGGGATTTTTTTTTTTTTTTTTAGGTCTGAAAGGAACGCTTTAATTTAAAAAAGGGCCCAATTTTCCCCTTTTTTTTTAGCAATAAATAAACGAAAAATTTGTATTTTATTACTGATATAAACCCAATTGTCAATCAAATTGTAGGGAACCCTAATAAAAGTTCTACCCCAAAAAGCAAAAATTTCGGGCAATTTTTAACTATTTTTGAAAATTTAAGGTACCTCTAAATGTACCTTTGACCTAAGTGTTTTTTTTACGTTTTCTTAGTATAAGGGTTTTTTTCTACCATTAAATTTTTTTGGGCGGACTAAAAAAAACTAAGTTTTACTTTTTGAAATACTTAGTTTAAGAATTTTTTTTTGCATACCACTTTAAAAAAAAGGGGAGATTTTCCTTAACCCAAAATGTTTACTAAGGAAAATCTAAACTTAATAGCTTTATTTTAAACGGGCCCAGGCCCGGTTTTAAAAATCACGCCCAAAAAAAACTTAAGGTTAAAGCAAAAAATTTTCCTTTTACTAAGGAAACGCCTAAGAAAACACTTAAGTCAAAGGTTTCCTATAAACTAAACCCTAAATTTTTAAAAATATTAAAAATCAGTCCCAAAGTTTGCGTTTTGGTGAAACATTAAAATGTTACCTAAAACTTGATTGATTAAATTTTTAAAAACCCAAAAAAAAATACTAATTATTTGTTTTTTTTTATTGCTAATAAAAGAAAAAAATTAAAGAACATCGTTTTTTTCTTCAAATCACGTATAAACAACCAAAACAAGAATAACATGGGGAGTTTTTATATACTATTTCCCAATCCTTTTTTTATGTTACCAAAAAGTACTCAGTTTTTTCAAAAAATTAATTCATTGGGAGTACTTTTTTTTCTTTTGTTTTAAATCGTACGGCACGGTTTTTAAAATTGTTTTAAAAAAAACCCCCGGGGTAAACATTTTAGCCCCTTAGAAAAAAAAAAAATAAAAAAAAGAAAGAGCAAACAAAAACCCAAGTTTTTTTTATAAGAAATTGGGGGAGATTTTTTTGGGGTGGGTTTTTGGGGGGGCCGTGAGTCATTTTACTTTTTAATTCAGTTTTTTTCTAAAGAGTAGGGGAACCCAAAAAAAAATTTACTTCCCTGGAAAAAAAACGAAAAGTATTTTAAAACCTACCCAAGGGGATTTTTTTCATAAGGGGGGGGGGCAAAGAAACCCCCCATTTTGTTTTTAAACCAAATTTTTGAAAGTTTAGAACACGTTAATCAGTCCCGAAGTCCCCACGCAAAAACCCCCCTGGAATTCGTCGGGTTTATAAAGGGTTTTTCAACCCTTTCTCGTATTTAATTAAATTTTCATTTTTACCTTTTTTAAATGAATATTTGCGATTTCGAAAATATTTTCCAAGGGATTTAAGAAGTGGAGAATATAAATTTCCCTGTAATAAAATTTTTTTTTAGTAAAAATTGTAGGGCTTTTGAAAAAATATCCAAATTTTGTAAAATGAAATTCTGGGGAAAAACAACCCTCCCCCCCTTTTTTGTTGAAAGGGAAGCGAAACGATAAAAAGTTTTACCCACTGAAAATTTTATCATGTTTTTTAAGAAATTTTTAAAATTTTGTTTTCTCCAAAAAAATTTCACCCTTTTTAAAAAATTAAAGTTAAGAAGAGGGAAAAAAATTTGGGTTTCCCAAATATTTTCTTCCCAAAGCCATCTTCAAAACAACAAGCATAAAAACGTTTTTCTTTTATGCGCCAAATTTTTCATAATTATTGTGTTACGTTCAATTAAATTTTTTTTTCCCTACCTAAAATCAATTTTTTCCCCACCTTTAAAAAAAAAAAGCATGCATTGATCCAAAAAATTTTTAAAAAATCATAACAAACTTTTACACGGGGGAGTACATGTAAAAGAGCTAAAATTTTAGAAAACCCCGGGAATTTTTGAAAGGTTCCCATTTAAGGGGTTTCCCTTTGTTAAATGAAGACAAAGTAAGTTTAAGCATACCCCTTTAAAAATTTTGACTTTAAATAAGGAAAAATTTTTAGTGAAATCTAAGTTTAAGGAATACTTAAGTTAAGATTTTTTTGCATACGCCCCCCCAAAACCCTTTCCCAAAAATTTTCTTTTGGGGTTTTAAAAAAACCACCTCTGAGAAGGGCTTTAAAAATTTTTGAATTTTGGGCCCTGTAATAAAACAAAAGAAAAATAAAAACCAAGCATTACATGAGAAAAAAAACTTTAGTACTTTTCGGTAAACCCACAACATGGGAAATATAAAAACTACCCACTTTATCTCTTTATTAGTTATTAAACTGGGTATAAAAAAATTTCGAGATCGGGCCCAAAATTTTTGCAAAAATTTAAAAGAAATTTTTTTATTATTTTTTTACTGAAAATTAGATTTATTCAATTTAATTGTAGGTTTAAACCCATTAAAGTCCCAAAAAAAAACATACTTTTTATTGATTTTTTAAATATTTTTTTAAAATTTAAGGAAGCTTTAAAAGGTTTCCTTTGACTTTAAATGTTTTTTTAGGGTTTCCATAGTAAAAGGGGTTTTATGCATACCACTTTTAAAGTTTTTGTGGGCGTGACCCTTAAAAAAACCAATTTTAAAATTATGAAATTTCTTATTTAAGTTTTTTAGGGATAAACCCCTTAGAAAAAAAAGGGCGGAGGTTTTCCCTTTAAATTAAAAAAATTAAAATAAGGCCAAACTTAAAAACCCTATCTTTTTTTTCATACGGGCCCTGAACATTATTCACAACACGCTTTTGGGAAATTTAATTTAAAGACAAATTTGTCCCGGGCCCCCGAAATTAAAAAAAACGATTTTTCAAAAATTAAAAATAACCCCAGTATAAAAAAAAACGAGGAGAAAAAAGAAAAAAGCTTTTAAAAATAAAATAAAGAAATTTTTAAAATTTTTAAATTTTTCCAAAACATTGGGGAAACCATTGGGCAAATAAAAATTTTTTTAATAAATTATAATTTTTTACTTTTTTTCCGTCCAAAAATTTAAAAAAAAACGAAAAATAAATCTTTAAACGTTGATGGTTTAAAACATAAAAAGGGTTTCCAAAAGTTCATTAAAAAACTGATTTTTTACCTTTAATAAATTAGGCATTTAAGAAATTTTTTCTAATTTCCTTTCGTCGGTCCAAAAATTAAAAGAAAAAAAAACAATTTTTATTTAAAAAAAAAAACTATATTAAATCAACAATATTCAGATATCTGTTTTTTTAGTAAAAAAGTTTTTGTATTTTGAATTGGGCTATATTGTTTGAAAAAAATTTAAAAAGATTTAAAGGGCATTCAACTTTTATCCTTGAAAAAGTGATTTCAAACCAAAAACCCTTTTTTTCTATATTTTTTACAAAAACAACAAGCTTTCATTCAATGTCAAATAATTTCTTTTTTTTAATTTCCCAAGGGATTCAAAATTGGGTTGTTCACCCCCACTGTTTTGGGAGTTTAAGAACAAACTGAAAATAACAGTGAAAACGTTTTTTGGGGAAATTTTTAGCCTTCGGATTCAAAGCGCCAAAGACTGTCCCTCGGTATATTTGTCCCCTTTTACCAAAAAAGGATTATTCAAGACAATTAACAGATTTTTAGTAAATACCAGGCTCAATTTCTTTTTAAAAAATTTAATTTATGATTTAAAATAACTTAACTTATATCATATCATTTAACATAAGAATGACGAAGATTGGTTTAAGTCTAGCACTATCTTGCTTTTTTTTTCTAATAATTAATTCCAAAAAAGTGAAATTTTATTTTTTCCTTTCGATTTTGTTAAAAAACAATTTACACGAAAAAAACTAAAGGCACACTTTAAAACTTAATGTTTTTTTTTGTAATGTATGGGAAAATTTTATTTTTGGCCCTGGGGTTAAAAGTAAAGAAACAACAAAATTTTTTTTCCCAACAATCGATGCGAGATTTGAACACGATAAATTACTGTGTCCCAAATTGAAAAAGCAAATTTTTCTTGTAAATAGTTTTCAAAAAGGGACCCCGGGAAAAAAAAATTTAATAAAGCCAACGCGCGTTTCCCTCTTGAATGACCCAACAGTGACGCTCAAATCAAATATTTTAAAAAAAAAACTACGTTCAAAGTTTTTAAACTACTTTTTTAAAAAAAAATTTTTTGCCTTTTGATTTCATTGAATTTGACACAAATTTTTTCATCATTGGGCTCGTCCCTTTTTTTTAAAATTTCCCCTCCGCTGATTTGGGAAAAACCCCAAAAGCTTTTAAATTTTTTAACCTTTTTCATTAAAAAAAATTTTTAAAAATGTTTCAACAATGTTCGTTTTAATTTTGTGTCTTTACAAAAAAAAAACCCCCTTATTACCAATTAATTTCACAAAAGAAATATTTTTCACAAATTCCCCTTTAATAGACGTACCCTGTTATGTTAAACCCGCGGTTTTCATATACTTAACTAAAAAACTAAAGGCTTAAATTTTAAAAACCAAAAACATCCCAGTTTAAGATATGTCCCCCAAATTAAAATTTTAATAACTTCATTTCTACTTACAAAATCAATTAAAAATTTTAAAATCGTTTCAATATATAATTGTCATGCGCGAAAAAAAAATATTTGTTTGGTTTTTTATTTGTAATACTTTTTTCGTTTTCCCCTGTGGAATCTTTTAAACAAGTAAGACACCGTCAAAAAAAATTTGGGCGACAAAACTTTTCACCAGAAGTTAGGTTTTTTTTTGTTGTCGGGGGTTTTTTTAAAAAACCCCGGGCCACGTCCCCCTTGTTTTTTGTTTATTCCCATGAGTTTACCTTTTTTTAAAAATGATTGTTATAGTTCGTTTTTTAATTTTACTTTTTTCCCCTGTCCAAGGTTTTGGGGGGGGTTTTGGGGTCCCCTAACATGTTTAAAACCCCGCCGCAGTAAATTTTTGTATTTTGCCTGTCCCCCGGGCAGGGGCCTGTAATTCATGGTTGCGTTTTTTTTAAAATATACATATTTGTTTTTTCCCTTCATTTTTTTATACAAATAAATCCGATATTTTCTCGTTTTTAATTGGGTTTTTCCTTGTCATATCGGGCCCCTTTTTTAGATGACTCTGGGGTATGGGTTTGCTCCTTGTTAAGGCCGTACGGGGAACCCATAGTTTTTAATGTCCCGTGTCATTTTTGGGCTCTTGTGGGCAGTTTTCCCCAATTGGGGAAAAAAAAAACCACATCAAAATTTTTTTTAATAGGGAACGGTTTTATGCCTTTTAGCAACTGGTACAAAACTTTCAAGGGGAAACAATTTTTTTTTGGGTGACTAATTTTTTTTTTTTTTCTTTTATTTGTGGTGTCTTTTATTTTCTGCTATTAATACCGTTTTTTAAAAGATAATGCTTATTTTTTATAAAACCCCCTGTCGTATGTTTTTTTAAAGCGCCATTTTTTAGTCCGATGAACACGATTAAAAGGAGAAGTGAATTAAAAAAATTTGAAAAATTTTTCTTTTTTTTAAAACCCCTTTTCTAAAAGGGGAAGGGGGAAAAAAAAAAAAATTTAAAAAAAAAATAAATTTTAACTCATTACACATGCAAGGGCCCATTCCAAATAGGGACAACGATGTTTTTTTGGTTTTTGTTATTCTTTCTGAAATATTGTCTTTTTTGGGAAATTTTTTTTTTATACAAACCTTTTAAAGCTCTTTTGAATTTACCCTACTCCCTTTTTTAGGGGCCCAAATGTGATTCTACTTTTACATATTCTATAACACATATCAAATTTTGTATACTGTATTTTTTTTCCCATATTTTCTGGCTTTTTGTCCTTGGGAAAGAATTTAAAAAACATATCCCAATATTTCCTTTCCCTTTAAAGTATATTTTAAAGTGACAGTAAAATCCTAAACCCCGAAAACCTTTTTTTTTAAATTTCAATAATTTTTCTAATTAAAAATAATCCATCCTTTCTTAGGTATATTTTTTCCCTTTTCATTTTAAAAATGCAATATTTGATAAAAGGTTTTTTTTTCGGGTTTAATTTTTCTATAGCTAAGATCAATGCCCCTGCAAAATCAAAGGTGAAAAATCAAAATGTGTGAACCCGAACAAACACGTAGGTTTTCCCAAAAAATACAAACTTGAAACCCCTACTCGTAAAATTTTCCCAAAAATATTCAAAAAACATTAAATAAAAGGCGGATAATTCCCGGGAAACAATTTTATAGACACTACACACTATTTTATAGGGGTAACGCAATCATTATTATCCCAAAAAATAAATTGATTTTAAAAACAAAAGTTAATTAAATATTTATTCTTTAATTCGCCCTTTTTCTAGTTTTGTAATCAAACAAAAATAATTCAACACAATTTCCCAAATCCTAATATAAAAAACCAAAAATTTTAAATCATCAATTTTTTTTCAAAAATTTTAAAAAAAAAAAAATGAAAAACCCGGGACTTTTTTTCTTTCTTCTAAGTTTCTATGATAAAGTTAAAGATTTCAATTAAAAACTCACGTAAATACTTCATAGGTTTAAGGGTTTAAAGGGCATAATGCTCTTTCGTCTCTACATTTATTCAGCATTTAAAATTTTTTTTTACCCGAGGTTTACTAATGAGTATTTTTAAGGCAGAACGCATCCGTGTACAAAATTTTAAAACATTGTATCTTTTATACGTTTAGTATTTTTAATTTTTTAAACAATTAAATAAATTTTTTTCATTTTTTTTCTGAATTCCCAAAAAAAAAAACATGCAAACACATCAATTTTAAAAGAATAAAAATCTTTAAATTTAAAATCTGGGATTAAAATACAAATTTTGGGAAATTTTTGGCCCCCAGAACCCCAATTTTGCCCGACATTTTCCCTTTTGGGAAAGACCTTTGGGAAAGAAACCTTTTCTTACAGCGTTGGCCAAAGCACAGCGTAAAAATCAATGCGAAGGGAAAACCGGATGAAAGAATTTTAAAAAACATGTTTTTTGGAGGGAAATAAAAAAAAACAGATTCTTATAAAACAAAAGGGAATACAACAAAAGATTTTAAAACTGTCAAAGTTTAAAACACAAATTTTGGGAAACCCTTGAAAATATAAAAAAACAAATTCAGTCCCCCCCTTTTTAAATCAAATTATGTGGCGCCCTTTTCCCGTCTGTTTTAAAATTGGGTTTTTCAATATCACATCCGATAAACCTTTTGGGAACAAAATTCGAAAGTTAATAAGCTTGCCCTTCAGCAACCACCGAATAAAAATTTTTCAATAAGACTTTATAGATGTATAATACCTGTATATATAAAAAAAATATGCATGCAAGCCTAGTTTTGAAAACATTAAAGAAAGCATGGTTTAATGAAATTTGATAACAGAAAATTTCACAAACCTTTTTAAGACTTTAATAGTTTTTAAAAAACAAAAACTCTTTCCAAAAAATAGCTTTTTTATTTCGGTTTAACCTTTTTTAGTTAAACATTTTACAAATTTTCTTTTTTAAAATCGAACAGCTTTTTTTTTCAATTTAAGTATTGAAATAATAATAAAACGCAAGGGAAAAAAATATTATTGAACCCTTTAAAAATTGAAACATAAACGTGGCATCATGGCGTGCCTAAACTTTTGAATGGTGAAATGAAAATTTTAAAGACTGGGAAAACCCTTGGTTTAAAAGATTACTGGGGGCCCCAAAAACCCCAACAATAAAAGAAAGAAAAAAAAACACGGAAATTTTCGTAATACTTTTATGCTAGCCCCACATAAAATTGAATGTTTACATAAAAATTTTTCGTAAATTTTTAAAAAACAACACCGCTCCTTTTTTTTCTACAAAGGGGAGTAAAAATATGGCAAAACAAAAAACGTTCCCATTGTGTCTTTGAATTTTATTTATTTTTTTAAGTTTGATGTGAAACCGTTCAACTTTCTCAACAAACTTCAAATTTCTTGGGCAAAAAATCAATTTTATAGCAAAAACGAGAATTTTTTCCTGCTAACAAACCCAAAACCAGTTAAGAAAAGAATAAAGGGAAAAGTATGCAAGAAAAGAGCATATGAAAAAGAAGTATTTTAAAACCAAACAATTCAAAAAAATTACACAAAATAAACCTAAAATTAAAAAAAGGGAAAAAAATTTCAATGTTAAATTTTAAAAATTTTTTAAAGAATTTAAATTTTTGACTCAGTTTATACTGAACAAAAATATCATACAAACTTTAAATCGAATTAATTATGAATTATGATGACTGATAAAAAAAACTCAAATTTTTAAATTTCCCGTCTTTACATTAAAATTCGTTTTCAAGGGCTAAGTGGTTTGAAACATTTTCCCCCAAGTTTTTTAAAATCTTGGACACGATTGAATTAAAAATTTTCAATAATATTTAATTTAAAAAAAAATTCATTAATAATAATCAATCCACAGAAACAAAAAATAAGGGAAAAAAAAGGAAAGCACAACCTCGACATTAACAAAGTTCACCCTTTTATCGTCGTCTTTGAAAAAAAAATTTGTGAATAAACCCAACTTTTACGGCCCCTTTCCCCTTGAAAAAAAAATTTTTTTGGATTGAAATTTCAGTTTTATTTAAAAGAAAATTAAAGAAAATTTTAGGTAGGGAAATGAAAAAATAAAAAGCAATTTGAAAAAAGGGTTTCCCTTTTTTTTTGTCTTTTCCCAAAAACATCAAAGTAAAACAAAAATATTTTAAAAATTTAAATTTGTCATTGTTTCCCTCACAAAATTGACCAAAAATAACATTGGAAATTTTTGGGAAAAAAAGGGCTTTTATATATGTTACCAAAAATTTTTTTGTTTTGTTGTATAAACATTTCTAAAAACCCCGAGACTTGTCAGGTAAAAGAAAGCAAAAATGATTCAGAATTTTAATACAATGGTAATTTTGGGTTTTTGCTTTTTATAAACTTTAAAAGGGACATCCCAAAAAATTCTGAGAAAAATATTAAAAATATATATAAAAACCCTTTTGGGTTTTTCTCTTTGCATGGGAAAATTTGTTTTTCCCCAAAAAAAAATAAATGGACAAATTTTTATCGTTTGTAAAAAAAAAAAAAAATCTAAATTTTAAAAAACATCAATACTTCATTTAATTAAACAAAAACCGCTGGTTTAAATTTTAAGAGGGTCTCCATCGTTTTTTTCATGTTTGCCATGCCAAATAAAGTAAAATTGGGTAAATTTTCCTAATTTTTCTAACAATTTAAAGTTTAAATTGCTGTTACTAATAAAAATATTTTTTAATAGACAAATGGGAAAAAAGAACAAAAAGATATAGAAAATAAAACTTAGACAAATTTAAAAAAATTTTACAGTTTTAAAAGTTTTTTTTTCCCTACCTTTTACTATAAAATCCCCCCAAAACAAAGGTTTTATAATTTAATTTCTAAAACAAACGCCCCCTTTTTTTTAGTACACCGTCTTTACTAATTTCTAAATCTTTTATTTCACATTCTATTCAAAGGTTTTAAGAAAACCACTTAAGTTTAAAAAATGAAAAATAATTACTTTTAATAACGGGAAAAAACTATACTTTAAAAACAATGACACATCTTGGGAATTAAACTTTATTGATTCAAAATGAACAGTGACAGAAACAATTTAAAATTTTAAAATTTTTCTTGAATCTTTTTTTCTTTTTTTTTTTATCCCTTTATAGATTTAAATATTTTTAAACCGTGTGTTCAAAAAACTATTTTTTATATTTCAGGGAAATAAACCGTAAACAAGCACATGAAAATAAAAATTAAAAAACACAAAAAAAAATTAACTACGAAAATTTTAAAAAAGGAAAAACTCTAAAAAAAAGGCCAAAACAAAAAACTCAAACATAAAAAGAAACATAACAAATGGCCCTAACCTACTTTGGAAAACCCTTTTCTAAGGGAAAAACGGGGAATAAACCTTTTTTAATACCTGGCTATACCTCTCACTTTTAAAACAGCCCCCATCAAATTCCATTAATTTTAAAAAAGAATTGGGTTAAAAAAAACAAATAGAATAATAGGTAAAAAGCGAATCAAAAGTTTGGGGGACAAACAGCAAAATTGTGTTTTAAACTTCACATTATCAAGAAAACAAATATTTAACAAAGAAGCACAAAAAAGCTTACAGACCCAAAAAATTTTTCAAAAAAAACCCACAACAATACAAAAGTAAATAGTACACAACCCCCCCTAATTACGAGATTTTTTTAAGTACAGTCCAGTCTAATTTTAACAAAGAAACACCTAAGGCAAATATACAAAGAACATTATCAGACATGAAAGACAAAATAAAAAAAATTTTATAGAACCCAAAAACACCCAAAAAACATAGACAAAACAGGGCCCCTGGGCAGTTAAACAGAAAACAGACGGGCAAAATTAAAAAACCATTACTAAAAAATATCAATAGGGATGAAAATCATTTTTTTTCCAAATAACTAATCAATATATACAAATTTACACTTACAAAAAAAAGCTAAAATTTCCCCTCTGCTACTAAAGGGTCATCAAAGAAACACAAAAAGGGATATACACAAAGCACAAATTTAAAAAAAAGAAAAAAAAATACAAAACCCCCTTAGAAAAAATACCATAAAAAAATTAAATAAAATAGAAAAAACTATCATACTAATTGGGGCTATTTTTTTATATAATTAAAAACTGCAAATATCCGGGGAAAAAATTTGCAATTAATTGTAGTTTCCCTTTTAAAAACTGTTTATTTAAAAAAAAAAAAAAGTGTTAAAATTTCATTATGTGAAAAAGTTGAAACATGACAAAATATTTTTGTTTTTTTGTTTTTAATTTTTTAAAATGTATAAGGAAAAGATAAACCGTCAAAATATTTAAAAATTTCCTTTTTAAAATTTTTTTTCAAAATTGTACCGGGAGATTTGAATTTTTTCACCCAAAAAATTTAAAAACATGAAAAATTGGGCAATTTTTCCCGTTATACCTGGGCAAATACACGGTGACCCCTACTTTTATTGGTTTTTTTTGGGAAAAAAAATGGTGAAACCTACATTTTTTTCAAAATATAAAAAAAATCTATCTAAAATAAAAAAAGTGATGATCCCCCTTATAAGGGGAAAAGTAAAATACCAAGCACCCCTTTATAAACGATCAAGAAGACAAATCAAGGCATAAACAGAAACAAAAAAGGAATAAAACGATCCCAAAATTTCGAGAAATTTGGGCAATTCACATATCAGTCATATATTAATTTTTAAATTTTCAATCGGGGAAAGGGCCATCTCGATTGAAAAACAAAACTATCAACTATTCTTGTTTTTCATCTTTTAACTAAATTCCATGGCGGATTTGGGGTCAAATTTTTTGGGCTAAATTTTTTGTAACCGCTAATCAACCCTTACTATTGGGTTTTAAAACTATCACATGTTCCCTCAACCCCAAACCCGGGCACATTAATTGTCAATTTCGAAACTAGTTTAGGTAAAATAAGTTTCTTTAAATCCTTCGTCAACATTCATCAGGAAATCCATCCAAAAAAAAACCTTTATTTTTTAAAGAGCAATTTTTCACCGGAAAAAAGATCCCCAAAATACCAGACCTTTTATTTAATAGCTAAAAATGCCTTCCCTTTTACTTAAATTCACCAACGTTGCAGTCTTGTAAATCACTGCACCATAAAGGGTTTCATGCAAAACAGTTTAACCTTTTGGGGTTCAAAAACCATGTGAACAAAAATGAAATTTTTTTATAAAACCCAAAAAAAGTGAGTCATTCCAGGGGAAAAAATAAAATTTTTGGGAAAACCCCGAATCAAAAATTTTTTTTCTACTTTTTTTTTTACTAGGCCGCCCACTTCCAGAAAAAATGGGTACCTTCCCCTTCCACTTCCCAAGATTGATATCGCCCCAAAAATTTAAAAATTTTTTTTTAAACCTAAAAAGTTTTAAATCAGCATAAACTTTTTTTATAAACAGAAAAAAAATCCAGAAAAAAAAATTTGAAAAAATGGACTTTTTTCTTTGTCACAGGGGTAAATTTGGTTTCATTTTAACCCAAATTTTCCCAAATTTTGGGGGGGGCTTTTGATTTTTTACACTGGTTTTTTGCCAAAACGGCTGTGTATTTTTTAATGTGGCCCCTTTTTTTTCTAAAACAATTTCCACTTCATTTAATCATGTAGATCAATTTTTATAGTCAAATTTTAAAAAAAATTTCACAAAATTTTTAATTATTCTAATTTTTAAATAAAAAATATGACTTTTCCCAGGCTATTGGTTACATTTTGATTGGAAATTTTGGTCCTCCAAAGCTTTTAACTTTGAAATTTTTTTTTGCTTTTCCCAAAAAACCGGGCACTGGTTTGTCTTGTGACAGTCGAAAAAATTACGTTACATTGACAACAATATGTGATTATAACAAACCGACTAATAGTTAAAATAATCAAAAATGTACCAACATTTCAACTTTGTGTTAAAATCTTAATCACTTTTAAACAACGGAATATGTCAACAACAAAAACAAAAACGGCATACAGGCAAAACATTGTTATGAACGTTTAATTATATTTCCATAGTTTTTTTTAAGCCGAAAATATTGTTCCCGGCAAAATTGACAATTTCCTATTTTGCGTTATAAATTCCGCCAAAAATTTTGGCATTCGGGAAACATCATTTGTTTTTCATTTTGTTATTAATCCTACATTTCATTAGTAACTGCATTTTACCTCTTTATATTCCTAAATCGGTGTAAAGTCGGATGAAATTGTCCATTCCTTCAATATAAAATTTTATGTTTACATTCTCGATAAATTTAAAATAACATTTAACCTTAACGGCTACGGATATATTCTTACACTCAAGGATAAGGCGTGCTAAGTTTTTATAAAAAACCGGATTTTTCTTTAAAAAAACGAATTTGAACCAAGCTTGAAAGAATACAAGAGGTAATAACGCATACACGAAAAACACATTCAAACGTTTTAACATATTGTATTTCATTTACCTGTATTTATTATTATTGATAATAATAATCTCTGTACTTTTAAAAGTTGTTTAGTCATTATTTAATATCCAGAAACCAAAGATATTGTTTTTTTAAAATTTAAAAATTGGCAACAATCTTTACACTGGTGGCAGCGAAAGCTGAAAGAAATAGATAGTACAGTTGGTGAATATAAATTGATTATAGTATAATTTAAGTAATTTTAAATTCAACAAGGATAAATTCTAATCGAAGTTTAAAAAAATAAATTATTAAGTTTAAAAGATATCAACAAGGATAAATTTTAATCCAAATTGAAAAGTAATTATATAGTGAGTTAAATTCTATATCAACAAGGGATAAATTCTAATCCAAGATGAAAAGGAAAATTAATATTAGTTAGTCATAATCTATATTTAACAAGGATAAATTCTAATCCAAGTTTAAAAGGTTATAGTTTAAAAATTCAACAAAGGGTAAATTCTAATCCAAGTTGAAAAGTGATAATATAGTTAGTTACAATATATATCAACAAGGATAAATATAAATCCAAGTTGAAAATTTGTTAAGGGTACAATTCAACAAAGATAAATTTTAATCTAAGTTTAAAGTTTAAATATAGTAAAAGTAAATGCCATATTCAACCAGGATAAATTTTTTAAACCAAGTTGAGTTTTAAATTTTGGATTCTATTTTTAACAAGGATAAATCTGAATCCAAGTTAAGTATTAGACCATAATTTTTCAATAGGGTCCAGTTGTAAAAAACTATAGTCTATTTCAAAGTTGTAAATTAAAGTCTATTTCAAAAGCTTCTTTTTTACAACAAGGATAAATATAAATCTAAGTTGTAGATAATAATATTTGGATAAGGTCAAAGTTGAAAAAAATTATAGTCTATTTCAAATTTGTTATTTTATATAGTCTATTTCACAAAGTAAGGATAGAATCATAATTTAAAGGTGTTTTTTTAAAATAAGACATAGAAAATTCTTTTCAGATTTCAACAAGGATAAAAAGTAATCTAAGTTGAATAATTCTGAAAAAGTACAAGATTAACAAGGATAAAGTTTAATCCAAGTTGATTTGTAAATTGAAATCTTGATTTCATTTAGCAATTAAAAGTAAAATGTATAATTTAAGAGACAGATCTCGTATACCACAGGGGTCCAAATTCACTTAGTAGGGGAATTACCACATTAGCTAGTCCAATCATTCCCACTTGGTCTGTTGCATCTACAAATATTGATACCTGCTCATTTGGTGATGTCACTTCTCATAATTATTTAGCCTCAAACCAGGCTATTAGTTTAAACCAGGGGGAGATAAATACAAGCCCCATGCCATTTAGTAGTACTGAGAATAATATTCAAAGAGAAGTAAGCACAAACCCATTTCTTTTCCCAACTCAAAGTAAGAGTGATAGTGCTATAGCGACTATAACAAAAGAAAAATCTTGTGAGAGTGATGAAATAATAAAGATGAGACAAGAAATAGAAGCATTAAGAAATGAAAACCTTCAGATGAAAAACAATGCTCAATATTTCCCTCAGATGAAATCTGACCCTGTTATCAGCAGTCAAAATAGTTATGAAACCCAGCAACGTTCAACAAACTCCTGTAACAATATAACATTACCAGAGACCCAGCAACGTTCCACCAACTCCTGCAGTAGTATAGCATTGCCAGAGACCCAGCAACGTCCAACCTACTCCTATAATAACACAACATTGCCAGACACCCAGCAACGTTCTACACATACATACATGGATACAACATTATCAGAGACCCAGCAACAACCATCATATTGCCTATGCAAATACGACAATACCTGAGATCCAGCATCGTCCAAACTGTTCTTGTACGAGTACAGTCATGCCTGAAATCCAGCAACGTCCAGACTACCAGCAGTATCCAAACAATTCCTCAGTTCCAAACTGGTTACCTAGGCAACAGTATGGCAGACCACAGCAACAGCACCATAATTATGAAAACTCCAAGATAGACAATGGGAGAAGAAACAGAGTGCCATTTTACAACGGCAGAGATCCCTGGAATGCCTATTTTATGCAATTTGAACTTATTGCAGAGATCAACAGATGGGATACTAATACTAAAGCCATTGAATTAGTAACCGCACTGAAAGATGAGGCAATGGTTTATGCTTCCTACCTTTCACCAGAGACCAAAAGATCTTTCTTTGGGCTATGTGCAGATATGTCAAACAGATTTGGTGACCATGGATATCCAGAGACGTATATACAGGAATTGCACACATTAAGGAAACAGGGCAAAGAAAACATCCATGAATATGCTTCCAGAGTAGAAATGCTAGTCAGACGGTCATTTCCTACTATTGATGTAGCCACTCACAGTACATTGAGTGTAGAGTATATGTTAAGAGGATTACCCGACCAGAGCATTGCTATAGAATTACTGACAAAGAGGATTACTAGTATGACTGAAGTATCCACCAGGTGACTTTATATGAAACATATAAAAGAGGAAATAAAGATAGAAACATCCGTCAGCTGAGTATGCAAGAAACTGTTGATTTAGATGAAGGTGAAGATGATTTTGAAATAAGGAAAGTTGGTGGGAAAAGATATGTAACTGAGGAGAGGCAGACACAATTTGAAAGAGGGATGAAAGACTCCATCACCCAGTCCATCACTCAGTCAGTAGGGGAGATAATTCAGAAGGAAATGACAAAATTTAACAAACCAAATGTTAACCAAGGTTATAGGCAAAACCAGCAGTATAACAAAGACAATAGAACAAAAACAAGAACCACGAGATGTTTTAATTGCAATGAAGAAGGTCATTACATCAAAGACTGTAAAAAACCAAGAAAAAGTAAAAGCAGTGCGGAAAACAGAGATTTTTCCAACAGCAATGAGGCACAAGAGGATTCTTTAAACTAATAAGGGCTGAGACTGTCGACCAAGTATCAGCCATTGATAAAATTATTGAAGTTAAAGATATAACTACCAGGAATGGACCATGTGGAGATGAATTAGATGCATTGAATCATGATCTGAGCTTGAATTTGTTGTTTGAGGGATTTGATGAATTACAGAAGAGTACACCTAGTGATGTAATTGGCAGTGCTGAACCGAGTCAGACAATAGGGAAAAATATCGTCATTGATCGGGTGAGGGCAGCTACCATTACTGTTCCTTTGGTCATTAACAAGGTTGAAACCAAAGCAGTTATTGACACTGGAGCGGAGGTGACAGTTTTGAGTGAGGAACTGTATTCTAAAATTCCAAAAGACATGCGACCAGAACTGAAGAAGGCAACAAGGAATTTAGTGGTTGCAGAGGCTGGGAAGCATATGACAACAAGGGGAATAGCACAGATAGAGATGAAACTAGGAAATGAGATTTTCACATGGCCCATGTATGTAGCCCCAATTGGAGACAATGTATTGTTAGGATGTGACCTGATTGATGAAAAGGACATAACTATCAACTGCAAGAGGGGACTCCAATTAAATGGTGAATGGATAGAATGCCAAACCACAAGACAAATAGATGGTATAGCTAGAGTTAGGATAAAAGAAGCAATTACCATACCAGCCAATTCTGAGATAATTATTGCTGGAGAGGGTTATGACACAGAAGGATTGTCCAGCCGGTATTCTATACTTGAACCAGTTGTTGAAGATAGTAGAAAAATTATGGTAGCAAGGACATTAGTCGATGCTCACAGTTGTAAAGTACCTGTTAGATTAATCAACCTTGATGAACACCCTGTCAAATTGAGAAAAAATTATCTGCTAGGGGAGCTTCATCCTGTTCAAGATATATCAGAAGTCATTGACCTTGAAGAAAAGAAGATTAATAGATATGGTACATCAACCAATAGTTGCAGTATACATAGTAAAAACAGTGTAACTCTTCAAGATTTTTTGACAGATCAAGGAAATAAGGAAGCAGTTAAAATTCCAGAGTCATGGACCGAAAGCTCAGAAATACGGAAGATCAGTGGTGCAGAAAAAGATGGTAACCAGATGAATAAGGTCGATATTCAAATGATGCCAGACTTTTTGCAGGATCTGTATGAAAGGAGCTCAAAGAATCTTACAGATGAAGTTAATCGTCAGAAATTAAGAGATCTATTGCTGACAAATAAGGACGCATTTGCTTCAAATAGAACAGAATTAGGTACATGTGCCCTTGTCAAGCATAAAATTGATACTGCTGGGGCAGCACCTATAAGACAGCCATTACGACGTACTCCCATTAGATTTGAAGGTGAAGAGATGAAAAATTTGAAAGACCAGTTGGATAACGGAGTCATCAGACCTTCCACATCACCGTGGGCATCAAATGTCGTCCTGGTAAGGAAGAAAGATCAAACCGTTAGGTGGTGTCTTGATTACAGATTTTTAAACGATCTAACAATTAAATGCGCCTACCAGATTCCAGAATAGATATGTGCATCGATTGTCTTCACTCAGCCTCTGTATTCTCCTGTTTCGATTTACAAAGTGGTTACTGGCAGCTGCAGGTTGAAGAAAATGATATTCCAAAAACAGCATTCATCACCAAATATAGGTTGTTCGAGTATACCAAGATGCCATTTGGATTATGTAATGCGCCAGCTACATTCCAACGGTGTATGGAACTCATTTTCCGTGGATTACAATGGCAAACCTTATTGATTTATCTTGACGACATCATTATCTTTAGTTCTGATATAGATGAGCATTTTCAACACCTAGGGGAAGTTCTGACTAGATTGAAGAAAGCAGGACTAAAGTTAAAACCATCCAAATGCGATTTGATTAAGGAAGAAATTTTGTATTTAGGGCATATTGTTGGTAAGCATGGAGTTAAACCTAACCCACAGATTATAGAAAGAGTTCAAAATTGGAAAACACCTAGCAACACCAAAGAAATACAACAATTCCTGGGACTCTGTAATTATTATAGACAATTTATCAGAGGATTCAGTAATATTGCAGCCCCATTGAGTCATTTGACGAGAAAAGATAAAATTTTTGAATGGACAGATACAGTACAAAAGAGTTTTGACCTACTTAGGACAGCGCTATGCACAGCCCCTATACTTGCATATCCAAAGCCAGATGGGAAATTCATTTTGGACACAGATGCTTCAAACATTGGTATAGGTGGTGTTCTCCAGCAGATACAAGATGGAAAAGAAAAAGTCATAGCTTATGCCTCTAAAAAGTTAGATAAAACCCAACAGAGATATAGTGTGACAAGAAGGGAGCTTTTGGCAATGGTTACTTTCATACACCATTTTAAACATTATTTGTTAGGCAACAAGTTTACCATCAGAACTGATCATGCTGCACTGAAATGGTTGTATTCATTTAAGGACCCTCAAGGTCAATTAGCAAGGTGGATCGAGTCATTGGCACAGTATGATTTTGACATTGCTGTCCGCCCCGGCATCAAACATAACAACGCTGATGCAATGTCAAGGTTAGATTACAATGATCAGCTATGTCAACACCAGCAGAGAGAGGAATTTAATGAAGACTGCAAATGTTGCATAGGCCTAATGAAGGACTGGCAGAAATTTAAGTTGGAAATTGACAACATTAAAGAATTAAGTAGTAAAATAGATCATCGTAAAGACACAGAGAGTAAAATAAGGGTTACAACCAGACAACAACATTATAAGAATCCAGATACAAACAGAACGTGGTTAGCCAAGTATACTCGAAAATATAAAATTCTTCACCAATGGATGAGTAGTGGTTCTATACCAGATAGAGATAAGGCGGCAAGTTTGAACCCTGCTGTACGGCGTTATTGGTTGAATTGGCAGAATGTAGTAAGTGTAGAGGGTGTAATTTTCAAAAATGGATTTTAGACGAAGATGGCAAACACAATTTACAGCTAATAGTTCCAGCCATTCTTCAAAAGGAAATTATGATAAATTGTCATGATACGCCATTTTCTGGACATCTAGGAGTTGCCAAGACAAAAGAAAAGATGAGGCAAAATTTCACCTGGTACGGAATTGGAAAAGATGTAACATCCCACATTAAAATGTGCCAAATTTGTAACAGATTGAAGAATTCTTCTCTTAGTCATAGGAGACTATTTTACTAGATGGATGGAAGTCTATCCTATTCCTCATCAAAATGCTGACATTATAGCAGAGAAATTGGTTCAGGAATTTATAGCCAGATTTGGAGCACCACTGGAGATCCATACTGACCAGGGAAGGAATTTTGAGAGTCAGTTATTTGCACAGTTTGTAAACTACTAGAAATCTCCAAGACTAGGACCACAGCCTATCACCCATCATCAAATGAAATGATAGAAAGATTTAACCGAACATTAGCTGGAATGATAAAAAGTTTCATAAATTCTAATGCTAATAATTGGGATTTGTATATAAATCTTCTTCTATCAGCCTATATAAGTAGTCCACATCCTGCAACTGGACACACCCCTAATTTCATGATGCTGGGAAGGGAAATCAACATTTCCAGTTCCATTTTGTTTCCTTTTCCAAAGGAAAAAGATTATGACAACGAGGATCAGTATATCACCAGATTACGAGCTAAGATGATGGAAGTTTACAGTGTTGCACGCGATCACTTGAAATCATATGCAGAACAACAGACGCGTGATCATGATACTAGGATTTTCCACCGTCAATATAAAGTTGGGTCCCTTGTCTATAAATTTGATAAAAACATTAATAAAAAATTTAAGTCACCTTGGGTTGGTCCATATAAGGTCACAAAAGTTTTAAGTCCTGTGGTGTATGAAATATCTCATAAGAATAAAATTGAAATAGTTCATTTTGACAGACTTAAGTCCTGTACTTCTGATTGACAAGAGTTTCATAAAATACTAATCAGCTTGTACATGTACATGTACTATAAGTGATATAATAATTGAATTAAAACTTAAGATTTATAAAAATTTTGTTTATTTTATGTATTTTCAGTAAAATGGTTTTCCTACAGTGTTCCCTTTGTAAATTTCAAGGAAAAAGGAAAAATGCTGTGGATCATTTTTTAAAAAGACATTTACCAGAAATAGAAGTACCATATTTTTGTGTTTTGTGTAAATTTAGAGCCGTCAACAAAATCAAATGGGAGAAACATTTGAACTCTTTCCCTAAGCATATTAGTGCTGTTAATTTATGTCGTACAAGGTTATCTGATAACTCCTATTGTAAAGAGTCCGATAAGAGATTTGAGTTGGACATAAGTCCCAATGGTCAACTCATACCAATTGAAATAACTCCCGTTCAATCCGTCCATAACATACATGTACCATTAGTGGAAAATAACTGTTGTATTAACCACATTGAACCTGAATATGAACCCGTACCTGAATATTCAGAGGAAGTTGTGATTGTGGAAATGACAGAAGATGATAAAACTATTTTTACCCTTAAACAAGATATATTAAATTTAACAGATACATTAGTCAAAGAGAGAAACCAATTTGAAAATTATTTAAATAAAATGGAGGAAACTAAGAAGAATCTAAAATCTGAACTTGACCAAACTAAATCAGAACTATTAAACCAGAAAAATAAAGAAAATCAGAAGAGAGAGAGGGAAGAAAGAAGAAAAGACAGGAAGAGGAGTTACCAGGAACCGACAAGAAGGATACGAAGTGTGGTTGTGGTGCCCAAAAGAAGATGTGAACATTTTTAACTATTAATATTTATAGAGACAATTTATACTACATGCTTGACATTATTTATTTGTATATAAATTGTGTTTATTTTCATTGATATAATTTTAATATAATCAATAATACGTGTCGTGATATCCTGATATCAGATTAATTGAGACGTGGCCAGAAATATATATATGCATATTGATATCTATTTCAGATAATTGATAGATCTAGTTTGAAATTTACTTTTATACATGTATTTATAAGCTCCACGGCAGGTGCTTGTTTAAATCGTTTATTTAAAGTTCTAATTTGAGAAAATACCACCTTTAATTTTTTGTGTAATTTCGAGACGAAATTTTATTTGACGGAGGGCAGTGTTATGAACGTTTAATTATATTTCCATAGTTTTGTTTAGCCGAAAATATTGTTCCCGGCAAAATTGACAATTTCCTATTTTGCGTTATGAAATTCCGCCAACATGTGGCATTCGGGAAAAATCATTTGTTTTTCAGTTGTTATTAAACCTACATTTCATTAGTAACTGCATTTTACCTGCTTTATATTCCTAAATCGGTGTAAAGTCGGATGAAATTGTCCATTCCTTCAATATAATTCTATGTTTACATTCTCGATAACTTTAATAATAACATTTAACCTTGACCGGCTACGGACTATATTCTTACACGCAAGGATAAGGCGTGCTAAGTCTTATAAAAACCGGATTTTTCTTATAACGAAACGAATTTGAACCAAGCTTGAAAGAATACAAGAGGTAATAACGCATACACGAAAAACACATTCAAACGTTTTAACATATTGTATTTCATTTACCTGTATTTATTATTATTGATAATAATAATCTCTGGTACTTTTAAAAGTTGTTTAGTCATTATTTAATATCCAGAAACCAAAGATATTGTTTTTAAATTAAAGATTGGCAACAATCTTTACACACATTAACAAAAACGAAATATCATATTACAAGAATCAAAGAACCAAAACAGTGGAAGATAACTTAAAATTTAAGTGAATGCAAGATCAAAGGTTCTGACATGTTAAAACAAAGGTTCTTACTTCTTAAATGGTTATATCCTTTTGAACGGAACGTCACAAAGGAAAGGCATCTCTCCACTGGTTGATAAAACGCTTTTAAGATACTGGGCTAATAATTTGGTAGTCAAGTAGAGTAGATAAGTAACTGGTAAGACCTTATTTGAATTGTACAGACGAACAAATATTTCAAACATAAGATGTCATTACGATAGCATTTCTTTTTACTATAGTTAACTAGAATGTTGATTTGGAACGAGGACCCAATTGTTTCCTCCATTATTTCAATATAATCTTATAGTTATTAAAAGTAAAGGTCAGATTTCTTCATTCCTAAATTTCACTACCAATTTTCAATATCTTTTTCATACTATTAGCCCCATTCATGATTACTTGGAGCATAATTGAAGGTTCTTGACTGACCATTTACCAAAGGAATCATACACCACATACATATCAGAATCACATAAGATTGATGTATCTTTACACCATTTCTATCTCGGTACAATATCCCATTTGAGAGATAGTAGATTTAGTTAGCGACGTTTTGTGGGTCATGGACTAGTATCTGTTATTTGGATTCTATTACATTTAACTCGTACTTCTTCTGAACAAATCCCTGTCATAGTATGGTACGGCCTTTCATAAACGGCATACACATACTGTATGATCTTCTTGTACAAAATTAAAAGATAATACATTGAATTATGGGCATTTATGTGGTTGTCAGCATACATTCTATTCATGGAAAAATAATTTCAGATAAGTAAAAAGCTTAGGTAAAGACATAATTCTACCAGTGGATTATTACATAATTCTAAAAAGGCTCACATTTACTATTCATAAGCAATAACTCTTGCCCTTCAAGGCTCTTAAGCATCTTTTGATAATTAGTTTTGTGTCTATCGGAGTCTCTGCAGATGTATATGGTCTTCGATTTCTAACACAACTTTTCTCTATCAATAAGCCTATTATGGCTGTTTGCATAATCATCCACAGTAAACATAGATTTGGTATAACAATGTATAACTTACGATTTATAAATCTTAATACAAATGTATTTCATATGATTCTTTAAACACATCACTCATGCTATTTTCCAGGTTTGAGATATGTTTGGCAATGTTTTCAACAATACAGTGTGTGTATTCATGATAACATATCACACGCAGAGCATGGGTTACAATTTGCTAATCGGATTTTCAGATATATGTTTTTATTCAGTAAGGGTTGAGTTTTCACATGATACAACTTTCAACCAAATAGGACTTGTTTACAAAAATACCTAGTTACCAAATATTTTTGTGATAGAAAATACTACATCTTCTAAGGAAGAATATCTTATTCCGCAATCACAACTTATTGACGGAGCAAAACTATGTCAAACATTATAGATCAAATACATTTAAAAAAGAAACAGACGGACAACTAATTATTCCATACCGCGTGAGAGCCTTGCAAGAGAAATAACTCGCTAAAAAATAATCACATTTTGAAAAATTATCAGAATTATGTAATAATTGATGTATGTGAAGTGAGCGACCGGTTCGTTATTCGTTAACTTAAAACCTTCCGGCCTCAAGCAACCGAATCGATGTCTCGGGAAAGTGTTTGGATATGAAACGCGGTACAAATAAATCTATCTTTTAGCCTTTTTGATCGGATATTTATTGTCAAACAATTGGATGACTGAATATCATGGTACTTAATATGGCGAGACTGAGACTGTGTTGGAAGATTTGCAAGAGTTAGCTTAGATAACGCATTCCTAATGTAACGTCTTGTTATAATTAAATGTTGTCGTTGATGTTTTCTGTCAAATTTGTTATTCATTGTTTTTTATCAATAATTAATCGTTCTGTATTCTCATGTGAATAATTCATGAAATTTTAGACGTTTTCATTTCACTTCAGAATTGAATGCTTCTTTTTGTTGATTCATTGGGGTGTAAAAGCGTTGACCGAAGTACATTTTGTATGAAGCGCAGAAGCGGACAGTCAACGTTTTTATTATCCTGTGATATTACAAAAAGAAGCGTTCAATACTTATACTTACATTTTACACACAAAAGGGAGGGAGATTGTAGTTACAACATAAGGAACATAAACGATATCATCTGTAAAACGGTTATTCAATAACGGTAAACCAACTCGTGATGGCGTCCGTAAAATTTACGAAGGGATTATTCCAGCTTCATTATTTGGAACTCTTGGTTTAATAGCTTCCTTTTGAGCAGCAACACTTTATCAAGGAAATCATGATAGGAAATTCAAGCCCAGGAATATCGTACCAATTGGTGATATATACTCCGTATGCAGGCGCTGTTGGAATGTTGCTACAAAGAAATGAAAAGTTCAAAATTTGGAACCTGAAATCATCTCTTTTGTCGTAAAGTTTTTTTTTAACCGACCATCATTGTCAATTTCTAGATTTAAGTCAAGATATTAGGCTGACTTAGCTGTATAATGTTGCATCCTTTATCTCTAGTTCGAAGGGTTCAACATAGTAACCAATATATATATATTCCCATATATATATAATGTCTAAAAATAGCAACAATCAACATTCAATCTATTTAAGCGTGGATCAGTTTGTGAAAATAAACTGATACAGTTACTGAATTAAAATTATATGAATGTCTAAGAATATAACTTAAACACGCTAATTAATACATTAAAAAGTTCTATTATATTTTAAATAGAAATACGCAATATTTCGCTAACAAATTAGCTTCATCAGGCGTATGCATCTCTCAAGTTGAAATCGGATGCATGACAAAAAAATATTTTTGTAGCTTAATCTATCCAAGATTTGAGGAAATGTGTAAATATTTATTGATGTTGCATAAAATATGTTTGTAGCTTATAACTACACGAAGTTGGAATTAATAAAAGTTTAACACATTTATAGATGTTTGATTCATTGTAGGAATTTCTATAAATTAATTTGTATGATTTCAAGATAATTATTGTTTTGATTTGCTTTTAATTCTTTTTTCGTCTCTCTCATTGAGTCCATCAGGTTCAAGAGTTCGTAACTGGTGCATCAAAAATCTCACTCTCTCTTTTGTCTTCCTTGTGTATCCAAATTTTGATTTTTCTCAATGATTTGAAATGTGACGTTTTCAAAATCATGTCCTGCTCTTAAAAGGTGTCTTGTAATTGGGCAGTGTCTTTCTTTTGTATAAAATGACCGATGGTTATTTAGTCGGATGTTAAATGATGTTTCTGTTTCACCAAAACATTGTACTTTGCAAGTTCCACACGTTAGAACATAAATGCAATTTTGCGTTTTGCAATTTGATGTTATAAATATGTTGTATTTTTTCTTTGTGACTGTGCTGACGAATTGGGTTTCGATGTTGGCGACTTTGCAGCACTTACAATTGCCCCTTCCGCATAATTTATAACCTCCGATTGTTGATATCTCCTGTTTAGATACTTTAGATGTTACTAGAATATCTTTGAGGTTTTTGGGTCTGCGGTAAGCCATAACGGGAGGTGATGGAAAAATCTCGTTTAAAGAAGGATCATTTTCAATAAGACGCCAGTGTTTGTGGACAATTGATGAAAGATTTGTCAAGTCAGGATGAAAGCTAACAACAAACGGGATTTTATTTGTCTGGGCCGTCTTTTCTTTGTATTCAAGTAGGTTTGTTCAGTCTTTTTCTTTTGCTTTACCGAAAGCTTCTGAAATATTTTTGTTCTTATAACGTCTTGATTTAAGTTGCTGTCTGAGTTGCCCCAAACGATGGTTTAATTTTGATTCCGATGAACAAATCCGTTTTAACCTGATGGCTTGGCTGTACGGAATGCTTCGGGAGCAGTGTTGCGGGTGACAACTCTTTGGAGAGAGAAATTGGTGTTTATCAGTTTTTTTAGTGTGAAGGTCGGTTGTCATGACTCCGTTTTCTAACGTTATGGTGGTGTCGAGAAACGCAATTTTCTCATTTGAAACTTCAGATGTGAACTTTATCGATTGATGAAAGTTTTTACAGAAATCGACAAATTCTTGCAGACGTTCTGCAGTTTCGTTCCATTTGATGTCGATGTCATCAATATAACGGAGCCAAGACAAGGGTTTGTATGGTAAATTCGAAAGGATGCGTTCTTCGAGACTCCCCATGAAAATGTTGGCAAAAGAAGGTGCCATTTTGGTTCCCATACTGGTACCGTCAACCTGCAAGTAGTGCTGGTCGTTGAATACAAAATTGTTGTTTTCCAGCACTAGTCTCAGCAACTGAACCAGACAGTCTGTTGGGGGATGTTTATCCTTACGATTGTTCCAAACTTGTTCACAAGCGAATATTCCTTCATTTTTTCGGAATATTTGTGTATAAAGAAGACACATCCATCGATACCAAAATTGTGTTGTTTGGTAAGGGATTTAATGAATCCATTTTCTTCAAATAATCTGTTGTATCTTGAATGTAAGATGGCATTGTTCTAACATGTGGTCTAAGATGGTAATCCACGAATTCAGATATTTTTTCGGTTGGATGGCCATTTGCAGATACTATCGGTCTTCCCGGAATCCCTGCTTTATTCAATTTTGGGAGCAAGTAAAATCGACCGGCTGTGCAGGTTTCATCAGGGCGTAGATAGTCGTAAGTGTCGTCATCTATGTGTTTTTTGTTGTTCATATCTGAAAGGACCTCATTAATTTGTTTACTTATTTCTTTTGTAGGATCACTTTCTAAATGTTTGTAAAAGTTTGTGTTTGAAAGCTGACGATTCCCTTCTTCAATGTAGTCGGTTTTGTTGATCACTACAACTGCACTTCCTTTGTCTGCTTGTTTAATAACAATATCATCACGGCTTTTTAAATTATTAATGGCTTGGCTTTCTTGTTCAGAGAGATTCCGTAAACGTTTGCCACTGACTAATGATTTTACTTCAGTTTTAATAGATGATATAAAGGATTCTAAATTGTCGTTCTTACTCCTTGGTGGATTCCATTCGCTTTTCTTTTTAAATCTTGGGATGCACTTGTCCTCTTTATCAATCTCATATTCCGAATCATTCATTCCGGCTTCTTGTAAGTCTTTTTTTGTGTTGCCTATTAAAATGTTCTTTTAGGGGAAGACGTCTTACAAATTGATCCACATCTGTCTCCAATTGTAGGTTGTTAAAGTTTGCTGGTATAGGACAGAAGTTTAGACCTCTACTTAATAATTTTTCTTCGGAGTTGGTTAATTCTGTTGACGAATATATATATTCCCATATATAATCCCATCACACGTTTTTATTATAACAATTACAAAACACCACAAGAACATTTTCAGTGTTATAATTTGCCAATTGTAGGTTGTTAATGTTTGCTGGTATAGGACAGAAGTTTAGACCTCTACTTATCATTTTTCTTCGGAGTTGGTTAATTCTGTTGACGAATATATATATTCCCATTATAATCCCATCACAGTTTTTATTATAACAATTACAAAACACCACAAGAACATTTTCAGTGTTATAATTTGTCAGTGTATATAGTGACACCGAAAAAGAAATAGATATACCGTGTAATTATAATCTTAACAGCAAATATTTCATGAACTGACATATTAAACATTGCTAAACTACATGTTAAGGATCAACACTGACAGTAGTTTGACTCATTATGTTCATCAATGTTGATAGATGAATAAATGTTGTTTATAACTAACAGTTCTCTCGTTTCATAATCGTAACATAAACCAGTCGGTCCATTGATACCATCGTCTGCTTTCAGGACAATTTCGTGTTTTTGTCCGTCACTAGATATCTTATGTATGTTGTTAGATCCACCACCAGCTACATACACATCACCACGGTCATCTATAGCCACACCAATAGGATTTTTCAAGTCAGGGCTGTCGTATATCTCACGTTCTTGTCCATCCGATGTAACAACGTAGACTTTATCACTATCAAAGTCTGTACAATACATATCACCATCTTTGTTGGCAAATATTTCGCAAGGATGAAATGTTGTTATTATTGTATTCTGAACTTTACCTTTGATATCCACTATGGTGTTAGGTTTATTTTGTACCAAGATCTTATCCTTTACGGTGGTAATTCCATCGCAATTTCCTTCAATTCTAATTATCCCACCAGGTTTTAATGTTTTCAGGTCAATGATCTGGATACCATCGAAACCTGAGGATACTACAGCTTGGTAGTTGTCATACAAGGTAATGCATTCTGGTGTATAATCCAAATTAACTATTTCGAATTCAGATCCATCAAGTTGGCAAACATAAAGTTGTCTATCCCCGTCCTGACAAAGGAGTAACCTGTTACCAGGAATAAAGCAACATCTGTAAATATTCACTTCATTACCTAATTTTGTGGTCTGGAAGGAATGTGTCAACGATAATTTTCTTTCGTCATTGACAGAAAACTGACCTTGCTGAAAGATGTCTAGCATAGGCATTGGTACTAAGACAGTGTCTACCGTAATTGTACCCAAGTCCGGTAATATTTTTTCATATTCGACTCTGACTCAGAAGGATGATATGCTAGTATAGGAACAGTAGTTGTTTGAATTTTTCTGATTTCTAATTCTTTTTGGTGGGTTTTTGAATCTAAAGATTTTACTGTCTGGAATATATGTATTTCAGATGTATGCTGCTTCAAAGATTTAAATCGTTCTTCCATATTGACAGCGAGATGGCGCAGGACTTGATGTAATCTTTACTACGCGATACCGTATCGGTACAGTATTTATACTTATTATCAATGTCTAGAAGTATATCTGCTTCTAATTTATCTAAATGAGCAATAACTTTCTGTTTGATTTTTGACATTCTTTGTTTGATTTTATTTCAACATTCTGACAAATCTTCGATTCTCATCTCATTTTGACTCAGTTTGTTCTCTGTAACTTGACTAATGTTGTCTATCCTTCTCTGTAGATCAGAAATAGCGGTGCTATCTTTCACTCCCATAGCCATGATAGCGGCTTTTTCGAGCGAAATTATGGACTTGTAACTTTGATGTGATACCGGCAGTCAGAATGGTTCAATTTTGTCAAATTTAGCAAAGAAACATTGATGAATGTATTATTTACTTTCAAGTGAATAATTGGACCTCATTGGATCCGTATTCATGTGAACTTCAGTTTAAACCCTTAGCTAGAGATAGATAACACATGCATTATGCGTGTTGAGTAATTTTAAGGAAAAGAATGTCAACATTGCATGTGAAACAAAAGTAGACTGATTCGATCCACAAAACATCATTCTTATATAAATAAAAACGGTGATTAAAATATGTTTTTAATCTATAATATGAAGATAAACAACTATGAAAAATTAATTGCAAATAATTTTATACTGTAAGAATAGAGCTGCATAACATTGTTGAACTATCCGCTAAAGTATATATAGTATGTATTCGTATTTAAAACGAAATACAAAACGAAACGTGTATATTAAACTGATAAACAAAATATCAAGAAATTAAGGATGACTAAATGCATGTACAAGAAGAAACTCACCTATACATTTAAATGATTTAATGAATAAACACTTTTTTAAAACTGTTTGTTTTCTATTTACATAGATATAGGAAGATGTGGTGTGAGTGCCAATGAGACAACTCCCCATCCAAATAACAATTTATAAAACGGTAAACCATTATAGGTCAATGTACGGCCTTCAACACGGAGCCTTTGCTCACACTGAACAACAAGCTATAAAAAGGACCCCAAAATTACTAGTGTAAAACCACTACAATATACAATGTATAATTTATGTTCGTTTTTCAACCGAGAATAGCAAAACCTCATGAAATATATCGTTGGAGTTTATAAACTACATTTAATCATCCCCTGTGCCATGATTGGCCATCTCCGTTTTTTCTTAACAAAGCATGGTTGGTTACATGTTATAAATTTACTTACAATTTCTGATTTTTTTTCTCAAGTAAACGGAATCAGAAAAAAATCACTATCCTATGTCGAATACATAAAACTTGGCAAAGAATGTGAAAAGTGTTTGTAGTAAAGCACGGTTTCATTTTGCAAGTACAACGTTAATTCATCGGGTCCATTGAGTAAATGAAAAGGCAGGATAAGCAGCTTGGGGGGGGGAGTCAATGAAAAAAATGAGTTTTTTTATCCTACATTGAACTTTTGATGTCGTCCCTTGATCTAGAGGAGACATTTAAATTGAATATTTAGATATGAAAACTGTTAAGATTCTAAAGTTTAAACTTTACTGCCAATTGCAGAAAATTATAAAACTTATGAATTTCACATGCACATTTATAAAAGCTAGAACTGTGATTGGAATCATGTATGCGAATACGACGATGGAAGCTTTAAACGACCTTGACCAGCTACGTGAATATTAATCAGTCCATTCAACGTTATAGTACGTGTGTTCTATTTCCGCAGTTTTGAGGTCGAAGGTTTGAATTGACCAATGAAAACGTTCGTTCCTTAGAGGTTAAACTTATAAAGTTTGTTTGACTGATTATGTCGCACGACCTTTCGCTAAGCTCGGCCGCAGTTAGGTGTAACTTTGAAAAATCTCTACCTAATTCATCTAATACCATAGATGCTCATAATCTACAAAGTTTTAGTGTCACCACTAAATAGTTAAATCATTGAAATATTGCATTGATAGTTTGTGTAGGTAAATATATCATTGTTTGTTTTTTTTTTTTTTTTTTTCTATTATATGTTAAAAGTTATAAAAGAGTGTCAATAACATCCACTTTTCAAAAGAAATATTACCTAACATTAAATGAATGTCAACAGACATTTATCTATCATCATTGCAGGTACTGCTGTTACAACATCAAAGAACTTAGTCAAATTATATTCTTCTTAGAGATAATAGTAATGCATTAGCATTCATTTTCCAACTATTATAATATTAATCTCCTTTGCCTTATACTAAAAGCAATCACTCTTTTATGTATCTTTAACTTACACTTTCAAATAGGATCCAAGTGTGAAGATTATAACAAGACAACACAAACCAAGTACATTACTCAACAGGAAGCTCACAAAACAATTTAACACCTTTATGCATTGTAAAAAAAAGGACTGATCAACCAAATTTTTTTTTCAGTAACTATTTCTTCTTTTTACCAAAATAACAAACAACAAAAGTCAATTTTAATTTTAGTTTTAACAACATTAAATCATATATACAACTAATTGTAGCACCATATATTACATCTTTTTAGAACACTTCATGCAAAATATAAATAAAGTTAACATTTTCTTGTTGCACATTACAAAACGGTTAAAAAAATCAACATCAGATGTTTTTACATCATTTAAAACATAAATATTCACTCAAATGTTCTTCCTACATATCATTTAAAATATATAGATTAATTAAGAAAAAAACTTCAACATTTGAGAAAGATTTTGTAAATAAAAAAATTACTTGAAAGTACTACATACAGCCCGTAACAGAGTAGTGATCGAATTCGTGTTTCTTTACCGTCAGAATAAGTTACGTTATCGACAAACTTATTTCAGAAGTGACATAATTTAATTTTCTTCATCGACAAAATATTTCATGTCCAACGTGTAAGTTTTCATTGTTTAAGTCGAAGTTTTTTTAACACAGTAAAACATTTTTTATAATCAACCTCTGTCATTGAATGACATTGATCATGACTTAATCGGGGTCGCATCCATAGTTTCTACAATAAACATGACCTCAACGATTTGCTCAATGTAGATATTATATACTGCTTGCACTGTGAATATTTATGGGATTCAACACTGTAATAGTTTTTCTTTCGTCTGATACAGAATACCCCATATCTTTTCTTTATCATACCTATCTGTTTATTATGTCCCCGGGATTATGTCAATCATACATTGTTGCAATACCGACATGCTTGTACTTTGTCACAGAAAAAACTGAAATAAATTTCCTTCAAATCGAAGTGAAAAATACAAATGTACCCTTTAACATTTGAAATGTTGAAGACAAAATTGCTCTATATCTTAAGTTATTGACGAATATTTGAAATTTAAACCTCTATAAGATGTGATGTACGGCATTTCATTTTATCATTGGTAATGATCCATATCTGACAGAGAAGAAGTATTCATAATTCTCAGAAAGTTTTCATAAATATTGTTAGATACCACTAATCGTTCCAACAATCAAAAACAGAGACAAACAGGGAAAAAAATATGAAAATGAAAAGATATGACTGAAGTGTTAGCATGTTCAGGGAGGAACTGTAGAGGTCTCCACCGGTTTTCAACAAGGGTAGAATTCAAAACCTTGAATATGAAAGCCTCGAAATCCATGATACTTTTTCTGTGCGGTAGTTATATCTACAAAATCCAATCATGTACACGACATATAATACATGTATATTTATATATTGGGAATTTATTTTTGTTTCCAAACAGAATTACAAGGTTATGTATAAGTGCCTCCGTTCAGTGCACAATTGTAAATTGTCTTCCTAAAGAGCAGCAAAAATAGAATGGCACAAGTTCACGTAGTCATAAAAAAAGTCGTATAATTTACGTTATCGAACAAAAAATCAGAAATACGGAATATTATATGTGAATGGTTAGAAAATCCGTTTCCCCTACATGTTTTAAAAAGTCAAAGAAAAATGTTTTCCCTGATACAAACGTTTTAAAGAACCAGCTTTGTGTAACCTATAGACAAATTCGACTGGATATAAGGAAGTTAATATGTTTACTCTGATTTGAAATTATCTTTTAAAACTTTTTTAAGTAATTGAAAACCTATGTTGTTTATGGGTAATAGGTTAAATGTTGCATGATCCCTCAAAATGATAGCAAGCGCAGTTTTCCGGACGATTTTCATTTGTACACTGCTAAAAAGTGTCAGGTCCTGGGCCCTTGGTATATATTGGAGAAAACTTTTTTTAATGATTTTTATAAAAAAAAATATTCTCTGTGTGTGCCATTGCAAGAAATAGTTTTGGTCGTTATTTTGTCATATCAAAAAAATTCTCAACAAAATTTTCCCGTTTAAACTGTACTAGAAAAAAGTTTGGCATGTGAAACGGACGAAGACATATTCTAACAGAAGTACAAATACCAGTCCTCCCTTTTGTGTATACATATGAGAAAACATTTTAAAGTTATTGATTGAATTCAAATCCATCACACATACGATACACATTCTAGTCCGAAAAAATAAAGGACTTAATTCCTATCCAACACCTTTTTAATTGTTTACCAGTATATTTCTTTTAGTTTTGGGTAAAATTGTAAAGGAAATAATACTATCAAGAGTCCTTCCATAAATCTTTTTTTTCTGTTCTGACTTTGAAGACATGACTACTTTTCGCCCAATCGAAATGGTGCATGGACATATTTTGTTTCATATTATTAGAATTATTTTCAATATTATCGGTATTAAACTTGATTATCGACACATGAAGTTTGTCAGTATTGTCAATCTTTTTAACGTTAAAGTACCAATAGTTCGGTCACTACTCAATTAAGTTTGTCGATAACGTAGCTAATTTTGACGGTAAAGAAACATCAATTCGATACTTCTCTGTTACGGGCTGTACATGACAAATACTATGTTAAATAAAACATTAACTCGATAATTTAAACATAATGAAAAAAAGGAATGAAATCACATAATCTTTTCATTTGATAATAGAAAGAAACAAAACCAACATATTAACATTGTATATAAAAAAAGAAGATGTGGTATGATTGCCAATGAGACAACTATCCACAAAAGACCAAAATGACACATTATTGAATCATCTTTAAAAAGTTTCTCTTACCTCTAAGCTGTTTGGATTTCTTTTCACAACCATAAATTATAGTGTAAACATACTAACAGATGTTTTCTTCTTTGAAATTCATCAAAATCAGACCTAAATATTAACAGGTTTTGATCATCTTAAGAAAATCAAAAATAATGACATAACTATGTAAATAATTCATACTATTATTATCCACTAAATATTGGATAAAAATAATCTTTCATGTTCTTCACTGTAGTATATCCAACAACAACAAAAATAACAATAACAATATCTTTATACATTTATACAAAATTTTGTAATTTATACTTTTCTCTCTCTCTCTAACTTTAGAAAATGTCTTTTTAACCATGTAAATTGATTATGATAAAAACGGTTCTACTTGTAAAAAAGGTGTTATTATCTTGCACACCTATTTTAATCTTCTATCCAGAGCTGGTTTTTTTTAACCAACCCTTTTCACACATTTAAATCTAAGTAAACAAATCAAGATATGATTTTTACCATATAGAGAGCAAAACTTAATGTAAATACCCATTCACTTCAAAACAATATTTTTCTGGAATTTACAGAGGCAATAAGATAATCTATGATTGAAGAGTTGAATCACTATTCATACTCGTTGACAACAAATCAGGAAACTTATTCTTGTAGTATATCTAAAGCAGATCCAGAAATAAGAATGGAGAGGTAAATTATTCACAAACTACCAATGGAGACAATTAAGTATACATTTAAAAGAAATGTATCACCAAATGCTACATTTGACAATTGTAGAATTAAAAAATACATTTCTTTTAAATTTATACATGTAGATAGTATGCATTATTTCCATAGTTATGTCATTATTTTTGATTTTTTTTAAGATGATAAAAGCTTGTTAATAATTAGGTCTGATTTTGATGAATTGCAAAGAAGAAAATATCTGTTAGTATTTTTACACTTTAATTTATTGTTGTGAATAGAAACTTTTTGAAGATGATTCAATAGTATGTATATAATGTTAATATGTTGGGTTTTTGTCTTTATATTATCATATGGAAATATTATATGATTTGTTTCCTTTTTTTCCTTATGTTTTAATTAAATTTTTTTGGGGCTTTATAAATATTTTGATATGAGCGTCACTAATGAGTCTTATGTAGACGAAACGCGCGTCTGGCGTACTAATTATAATCCTGGTACCTTTGATAACTATTTAATGTTTGAATTTTATGTTAAAACTATATATCTCGGGTGATAAATTTAAATATGTGCAATTTTTTTAGATGAGGTTATAATGTTTCAAATCATTCCATTTATACTTTTATATTATAGTAATATCATATCATCTCAGACTTGTACAGAACAACTTCAATTTAGTTTCGTCATTAGACGAGATGCTTTAATGTTTCAATCCAGTTTATGTTTTATTTAACATATTATATGTCATGTATGTAGTACTTTCAAGTAAAGTTTTTATTTACAAATCTATTTTTCTCAAATGTTGAAAAAATTTCTTAACTTAATCTATATATTTTAATGATATGTAGGAATAACATTGAGAATGGGAATGGGGAATGTGTCAAAGACACAACAACCCGACCATAGAAAAAAACAACCCTAGAAGGTCACCAACAGGTATTCAATGTAGCGAGAAATTCCCGTACCCGGAGGCGTCCTTCAGCTGACCCCTAAACAAATATATACTAGTTTAGTGATAATGAACGCCATACTAATTTCCAAATTGTACACAATAAACTAAAATTGAAATAATACAAGACTAACAAAGGCCAGAGGCTCCTTACTTTGGACAGGAGGCAAAAATGCGGCGGGGTTAAACATGCTTATGAGATCTCAACCCTCCCCTATACATCTAGCCAATACAGAAAAGTAAACGCATAACTATACGCACATTAAAATTCAGTTCAAGAGAAGTACGAGTCTGATGTCAGAAGATGTAACCAAAGAAAATAAAAAAAATGACAATAATACATAAATAACAACAGACTACAAGCAGTTAACTGACATGCCAGCTCAAGACTTCAATTAAACTGATTGACAGATTGTGATTTCATCATATGAATATCAGGCACAATCCTGCCCGTTAGCGGTTTAGCATAATACCATCATAACATATATGAAAAGAACATAACCCGTGTCATGCCAACAACTGTTTTTTTTAATAAATGTGTTTAGTTCCGATGCAAAGACCCTATAAGTGAATTAACATTAACGCCAAAATATGCAATCTTTAATGACCTGACAACAGTATCGTAACTATATCCCTTCTTAATAAGTCTATTCAAAGGTTTTGTTAGTTTCTGAGCTGAATATTGACATTTTTGTGCTTTATAAAGAATATTTCCATAAAAAAATGGATGTGAAATACCTGAACGTATAAGAAGTCTGCATGTTGAGCTATATTTACGAATGATGTCCTTATACCGATGATAAAATTTAGTCAATGTTTTGACTAGTTTGTGATATCGAAAACCCTGGTGTAATAATTTTTCAGTAATACATAAATTTCTCTCTTAAAATCTAAAATATTGTTACATACACGAGCGAATCGTACAAGTTGAGATATATAAACACCGTAAGATGGTTACAAGGGAACGTTACCATCTAAAAATGGATAATTAACGATAGGAAATGAAAAATTCATCATACATTTTGGTGTTAAGCTTTCCGTTAGTGATATAGATATCAAGATCGAGGAAAGGGCAGTGGTCATTGTTAGTATAAGCTTTATTAAAGTAAGTTCACAGAATAAATTTCTTTAGTATACATACTGAAGTCGTTTATTATTGAGAGCCAAAATATCATCCAAATATCTAAAAGTATTATTAAATTAGTTTATGAGATGTTGTTTCGATCGGTCTTTGCTGATTTTTGTCATAAATTGTAACTCAAAGCAATACAAAACCAGGTCCGCAATAAGTGGTGCACAGTTAGTCCCCATTGTACTTCCGATAACCTGACGATATTTGGAATCTCCAAAGCGAACAAAAATGTTATCTAGTAAAAATTCAAGGGCAGATATAGTATCAAAGCATGTCCGATTGACATAGTTTTTTTTGTTTTTTGCTACTAAAAAATAACCTAAAAGAGTTTATATATTCACATTCTGACTTTTTAAATGCCCATTTAATTAGGTGTGTGAATTGTTTCTTAATGAGAATGTGAGGCAATGTGGTATACAGTGTAGAAAAATCAAAACTTTGAACAGATTCAAAATCACCAATATAAGCATGCGATTTATCAAGTACTTCCAACGAGTTCTCGACACTCCAAAAGTAATTAATTCAACTATTTTCGAAGGCCTTTTTTGAACAATTAATCATCAGGTTTTTGATTGTACCAAGTGTACTGGTAAGAAGAATACACCATTTAGTAGTGGAACAATGGCTTGAAGACGAAATAAATCTATATTTGTAAGGTGTTTTGTGTAGTTTCGGAAGCCAATACATAATTGGGACTTTCATTGTATTTGGTTCTGCTTGTAAAGCGGTAGCTAAAAGTTTATGTTTGTTACAGATGTCGTTTTCTGAAAATTGAGTCAGTTGGAATGTTGGTGAATTTGTGATTTTCTTTTCTTCAGAACCTCAATGTAAAATTTTCGTCAAACAATAATAATATTATTAGCAGCTTTATCGGCCAAAAACAAATTCCTTGGCTAGTTTGTTTGGTTTATGTTTGATACGAGAAATAGGTTTATTGTGGCTATTGTTAATAGTAAAGTGTTCTTTAAAATGTTGAATACGTATATCAACTATCTTCATTACTGAATTAAAAGAGTCCAAAGTTTTTTTGTCAGCTTTTTCCCGTTTTATCCATTTCAAACATTATGTATGGTGTGAGTCGTGGATGATATTACGACACTCATTCCAATTAATAATTGACGGGGGACTATATTCAGGTCCTTTGCTGAGGAATGATTTTAACTCTCGGTCTTGAACGATGGTAAGATCTCCGGTTATAACCTGGGAAATGGGTCCATAAATGTATTCGGAATTACTACAATTACATGAAGTAGGTATATTTTTACTAATATTAACATCTTTACACAATTGGCTATAATTAAACACAAATTTCCAGGTGGATACATTTGAGTGAATATTTATGTTTTAAATGATGTAAAAACAACTGATTTTGATTTTTTTAACCGTTTTGTAATGTGCAACAAGAAAATGTTAACTTTATTTATATTTGCAAAAAAAGATGTAATATATGGTGCTACAATTAGTTGTTATGTATATATGATGTTATGTTGTTAAAACTAAAATTAAAATTTGACTTTTGTTGTTTGTTATTTTGGTAAAAAGAAGAAATAGTTACTGAAAAAAAAATTTGGTTGATCAGTCTTTTTTTTACAATGCATAAAAGTGTTAAATTGTTTTGTGAGCTTCCTGTTGAGTAATGTACTTGGTTTGTGTTGTCTTGTTATAATCTTCACACTTGGATCCTATTTGAAAGTGTAAGTGTAAATGCCTGTACCAAGTCAGGAATATGACAGTTGTTATCCATTCGTTTGATGTGTTTGGACTTTTGATTTTGCCTTTTGATTTTTGATTTTCCTTTTTGAATTTCCTCGGAGTTCAGTATTTTTGTGTTTTTACTTTTTAATGATAAATAAAAGAGTGATTGCTTTTAGTATAAGGCAAAGGAGATTAATATTATAATAGTTGGAAAATGAATACTAATGTATTACTATTATCGCTAAGAAGAATATAATTTGAACAAAATTCTTTGATGTTGTAACAGTAGTACCTGCAATAATAATAGATAAATGTCTGTTGACACTCATTTAATGTTAGGTAATATTTCTTGTGAAAAGTGGATGTTATTGACACTCTTTTATAACTTTTAACATATAACAGGAAAAAAACAAAAAAACAATGATATATGTACCTACACAAACTTTCAATGCAATATTTCAATGATTTAACTATTGAGTGGTGACACTAAAACTTTGTAGATTATGAGCATCTATGCTATTAGATGAATTAGGTAGGGATTTTTTAAAGTTATATAGATTAGAAACAGTAAGAGTAGATGCTGTCAAAACTTATATAGATATGACACCAATCCATTTTAAGATATTTATATGAACGTTGTAGTGTTGATAGAGGTTAGATAACTTGAAGATAAAGATTTGTCTTAGAATCTTGCATTTTCAGGTATATATTCAATAGAAATTATGTGTGGAAGTGACACGTTGGATTGGTAGAAATTCGTGAAATGATTTACTTTACAAGTGAAATATATTATATATGAGTAATTTATGAGTGGATTAAAGAATATATAAAAAAGAAGATGTTGTATGATTGCCAATGATACAACTCTCCACAAGAAACAAATGACTTAGAAATTAACAACTAAAGGTTATCGAACGATCTTCAAAAATGATCAAGGCCCATACCGCAGCTATAAAAGGCACCGAAATGTAAAACAATTCAAACGAGAAAATCAACGTCCTAATTAATGTACAAAACCAAATGAACGAAAAACAAATGTGTTACACATCAACAAATGACAACAACAGCATTACAGGCTCCTGACTTAGGGCAGTCACATATATACAGAATGTGGCGCGGTTAAACATGTTAGCGGGATCTTAACCCTCCCCTAACCTGGGATAGTGGTGTAACAGTATAACATAAGAACGAACTATAAAATCAGTTGAAAAAGGCTTTACTTATCAGATGGACAAAAATACAAGTGGTCGTGAACGGGTACATATACATCCCGACACAAAAAGACACAATGAACAGATCTGAGAGTACTTGCAGTTATCTGACAGCTAGTTCAAAGCTACTTACAACTAATAAAAAATCAGATGGATACAAATAGAGATACATCTAACAAAAACACAGAGTGGGTGTGGCTGGGTAAAGAAGTATGGATTTCGTGTGTTTTTTAAATGAGGGTGTATTTTATACATTAACATTCAGGGTGGATTCCTTGTGTGTTAAAATAGGGTGGATTACGTTTATTCAACCTTCAAAATGGATTTAGGGTTGATTCTTATGTTCTGGAAAAATAAGGTGGATTAAGGGTGGATTCTTTTGTTCTGGAAAAGTATTAGGGTGGATTCAAGATGGATTCTTTGGTTCTGGAATAGTTAGTTTATAACTACTATTATTGTACCCAAGTATGGGAGTAAATCATTCATGTTAAGCTCTATCTTTGAAGAATAAGATGTTAGTGTTTGAACAGTTCCTGTTTGAATTTCTCTGATTTCTAATTCTTTTTGGTGGGTTTTTGCATCTAGACATCTTACCACCTGGAATAAATGAATTTCAGGTGTATGTTGCTTCAGTCATTTAAGATCGTTCTTCCATTTAACAGCGAGTCAGCGCTAGACTGGATGTTATCTGTATTGCGTGACACTCTCGATACAGTGTTTATACTTATTATCAACGTCTGTATGTATATCTCTTTCTAACTTATCTAATGAGCAATGACTTTCTGTTTTAATTTCCAAACCTCTTTTCTTACGGAAGCCCATTTTAGACCTCCCTAAATTATATACATAAATTCGAAATCACGAATTAAAGTATTCGTTATAACAGATTAAAATCGTGATAACGAATTTCCGGAATTAGTTATTACAGATTTTGTAATTCGTAATTACGAATTAAATTTGTTATCACAATTTTTGGTAATTCGTGATAACGGATTGAAATTGCATTAAAGAATTTTATAAATCGTGATAACGAATTGTATAAATCGTTATAACGCATTGAATTTGGGAAATTAGTTATCGTTATTTTTGTATAATTCGTGATAACTGATTAAAATCGTTATAACGGATTAAATTGTGATCATGAATACTCGAATAGTCAATTTAAATCCTTTCACGAATTAATAAAATTTGTTTAAACGATTTTAAACCGTTATCACAATTACAAAAAATATGTACAAACAAAGTTACTCGTAATCACGAATAACAACAACAAAAACTTTGATAACAAACGTATACATATTTGTGATATAGAATTTAATCCGTGATAACAATTCAAATATTTTTTTGGGAGTATCTAAATGGGCTTCTGCAGATATTGATAACGAACTAAAGTGATATTAAGTATTAGACTGCAAATTCCTAAGATTTCACGATTAATAAATATCAAGGACTAATACATTCAAAAATGAAATGCAAAACAAATGGAATCCAACTGATTAAAAGTCAAAGTTGACTCAATATCCCGACAGGGAAACAAAGTAATCACAAAAAATATTCATGACTGCATAATTTAGCCATAGTCAAATCATTTCGAAAAACAAACGGACTATTTGTTTGTGAAATTAAGGTGACCATTGATATTTTGAAAAAAGTGATAAGTTCCTATACAAACTTTGCATCGTTTGCTTCTCTGGGAGAAGTTCACTCTTCCACATGTATATGTCTGGCCCTTTTAACATTGCACCCTTCTCTATTTACGCTCGCAGAATCACTGATGCCACAGGCGTTTAAATTAATATATACCGTCGGCGCGTTTCGTTCACACAAACGTATATCATGACGCTCGAATCCAAAAAAGTTAAAAAAAAGTCAAATAAAGTACGAAGTTGAAGAGCATTAAGATTCAAAATTCCTAAAAAGTGTTGCCAAATACAGCTAATGTAATATATGCCTGCGGTAGAAAAGCCTTAGTATTTAAAAAAATTCAAAATTTTGTAAACAGTTAATTTATAAATATAACAATATCAATTATAACTCAAGTCAGCACAAAAAGTGCTGACAACTGGGCTGTTGATACCCTCGGGGAGATAAATCTCCACCAGCAGTGGGATCGACCCAGTGGTTGTAAATCAACTCATCATAGATACCAGAACTAAATTTTATATAAACGCCAGACGCGCTTTTCGTCTACAACAGACTCATCAGTGACGATCCAAAAAAGTAAAAAATAAACAAATAAAGTACGAAACTGAAGAGCATTGAGATCCAAAATTCCTAAAAGTGTTGCCAAATACAGCTAAGGTAAAGCTGAGGTAGAAAAGCCTTAGTATTTCAAAAAATTCGAAATTTTGTTAACAGTTAATTTGTAAATATAATAATATCAATGATAATTCATGTCAGCACAAAAAGTGCTGACTACTGGGCTTGTGATACCCTGGGGGAAATAAATCTCCACCAGCAGTGGCATCGACCCAGTGGTTGTAAATAAACTCATCATAGATACCAGGACTAAATTCTATTTATACGATCAAATACATAGTATATATCGTATGTAAACAGGTCTGCTCGCAAAGTAAAATAACAATTTGAATATATCGGTGACAATTATCAACCAAAACAACATTGATAATGCTGACATTGAAATCGCGAACACTTGAATTGGATTATTTCAGATTTTCGTTATTTACATTGCCAACTGATATAGGAAGCAAAAACGATTGTCGAAAGAATTAAGTTAAAGATTTTTATCAATCACAAGTGCTTTTTTCTGTTTGATTAATTGAATTTATTATAATGGTTTCAGACAATCACATTTTGGTTGAGCCAAGTTTATTTTAATCTTTATAAAAAAATAAAGAGATGTGGTATGATTGCCAATGAGACAACTATCCACCAAAGTTCAAATGAAGTCGATTTAAGCAATAATAGGCAAACATACGACCTTTAACAATTATAAAATCAATATAGTCGGCTTTAAAAGGCCCTGACATGAAAAATATGAGAAAACTAACGGCCGTTTTTATAACAAAACAATTTATTAACAGCAAATATGACAGACATGAACCAACGACAACTACTGAACTATAGGCTCCATACTTGAGACAGGCACATATAGAATTTGGCGGGGTTAACATGTTTGAAAGTATCAACCCTCCCCTTACCTGGAACAGTGGTGTAACAGTACAATATAAGAAAACACTATAAAATGGCAGTGTATCTATACATCTATTTATAACTATACATAGTTACAACTTTATATAAAGGTATATATGTAAATTTTCAGAGACGATTGTTTCAAACCAATATCTAACATTGTAAATGGCGAAAAAAAAACCAACCTGGAACAACAATATTTCCGTGGCCCCTCACAATCAGAAAAAGTAATACTTGTACTAGCTTTAAAGTACACTTGTGTGTGGCAAAAGGACTTTTTAATGTGGGGTATTTTCACAGAATAATTATAGGTATTATACGGATCTTCGTAAAAATGAGGGAAATACCCGCTTTTACATTTTTAAAAGTAGGAAATAAAATATCAGATGATCTTTGATGATTATAGACTTTAAGATTTAATTGTTGAAATCATTGCTTTCGTATAAGATTCCCAGAGTTATAGTCCTTGGACTTAGAAAATTCACTCAATTAATTAGTTTTCCGCACTTTTTTCGTCTTGCTTGAAGTCATTGACTTGATATTTTTGTTATATAGTTTACACCATGACAAGTTATAGATCAAGTTAGAATTTTGTTCCAGTACAATGAATTTTTAATCAATAGAGTACTATGTATTGTCATGTATACTCTCAGAATGCTTGTTTCAAATACTTTGCTACTTCTATTTACTTGAGAATTACAAGCAGATAGGCGAATTGAAATTATATGCATATCGATAGTCTTTAAGAAATAAAAACCATAAGTTTAGCCACACCATTCACTTATTCAATATTTCTTCTATACCAATTATAATCAGCAACTACATTGACATTGCAATGACAAACTGTTGCAGTAGTATATTGAAGCAAATAAGTTCAGAGGGGCGTAACTCTTGGAAAAAATTGAATCGTAATTTCCTGTCGATTTGAACGTCTACGTAGTTTGTCCTTATTATCTAAAAAGGTTTCATGAAGTTCTGTTTAGTGGTTTCACAGAAGTTGCGATGACAAACCGTTGCAGTAGTATATTGAAGCAAATAAGTTCAGAGGGGCGTAACTCTTGGAAAAAATTGAATCGTAATTTCCTGTCGATTTGCACATCTACGTAGTTTGTCCTTATTATCTGAAAAGGTTTCATGAAATTCTGTTGTGTGGTTTGAGAGGAGTTGCGATAACAAACCGTTGCAGTAGTATATTGAAGCAAATAAGTTCAGAGGGGCGTAACTCTTGGAAAAAATTGAATCGTAATTTCCTGTCGATATGCACATCTACGTAGTATGTCCTTATTATCTGACAAGGTTTCATGAAATTCTGTTGTGTGGTTTGAGAGGAGTTGCGATGACAAGAAACAGGACTGACGTACTGACGGACGGACGGACGACGGACAGACGGACGGACAGACGGACGGACAGACGGACGGACAGACGGACGGGTCAAAAACATTATACCCTCCGCAACTCGTTTCATGGGTATAAATATATGCATGCTCACATATTATTTCTATGAACATTTGTATTATGACATCATACAATGGACTTAAAATAGCAATAAAACCTTTTATTATTCAAATAATATGTTTCAGAACAGAAGTCTAAATTTAAAGTGTCATTTCAGAAGATGTGAGTCAACCAGAGAGAACAGTTTCTTATAAAATTAATAAGGCTGTAAAGGAATCATGCTGAGTTGTCAAAACAGTGCCAAATTTAGTTCCGTCTGTTTTGGATAGCTCTTTTCCTGATAATTTGATTACAAAAGTGGATGAATTTTCTTGTTTCAGGGATCAAGTTCGAATTTTGTTCCGGTCTGATGATTATATCCAGAGTTATGGTCCTTGAACATAGAAATTTCACTCAATTAATCAGTTTTCCACACTTTTTTTCGTCATGCTTGAAGACATTGACTTGATATTTTTGTTATATAGTTTACACCATGACAAGTTATAGATCAAGCTAGAATTTTATTCCAGTACAATAAATTGTTAACCGGTAGGGGACTATTTATTGCCATGCAAAACTCTCAGAGTGTTTGTTTCAAATACTTTGCCTTTATTTATAAGAATTCAGCAGATAGCGATGAAATTATGCTATCAATGACTTAAAAAAAAATAAATCCATAAGTTTAGCCACACCATAGTTCATGTGTCAGTCCAAAGTCATTCTCCAAAACTTTACTTTTGCATTAGGTGTGTTGATGCATGTTGAAAACTATTTTATTATTAAACAATTGGGGAAAAAATCATATTCGCTTTTTAATAAAGTAAACAAAACCATTTTATGTATACTTTCAAATTTTATGCACACTAAATATGAAATAAGAAACAATGGCACTCCTTAAATATATGCATGTTCACACATTATTTCTATCAACATTTTGTATTATGACATTATACAAAGGATTTAAACAGCAATAAAACCTTTTATTATTCAAATAATATGTGTCAGAACATAGTTTATATCAATGATATCTCTATTTGGATCTTTCTTTCTAAAAACATGTATGTATCTGTATGCCCCACACGGGCTCTGAATTTGAAATAAAATATGTTTAATTGTAAAGGATGTGATTTGGGTTTAGTCTACCTTTAAAGGTTTCAAATTAGTATTTTCTTAATAAAATGTTTACTTTATGTTAAATTTGAAATAGACATGCTAAAATACAAAGAAGCTTCATTAATTTAACTATAAAAGTATTCAAATTTCATGTTACTTTATATATATTGAATGAATATTCACTTATTCAATATATCTTCAATTGCTATAATCAGCAACTACATTGGCATTAATTTGATACGATGATTTACTTACGTGAAGTATGCAATTTCATTTACTCTATAAACTTGGTTTTTGTATCACTATTTGATTTCATTTGATTTGTCTTTAATTACTTTTACCAGGTTCAACCCACCATTTTTCCCTTTAAAAATGTCCTGTACCAAGTCAGGAATATGGCAATTGTTATATTATAGTTCGTTTCTGTGTGTGTTACAATTTTAACGTTGCGTCGTTTGTTTTCTCTTATTTTTGAGTGTAAATTGACATTGCGATAAGACGTGTCACGGTACTTGTCTATCCCAAATTCATGTATTTGGTTTTGATGTTATATTTGTTATTCTCTTGGGATTTTGTCTGATGCTTGGTCCGTTTCTGTGTGTGTTACATTGTAGTGTTGTGTCGTTGTTCTCCTCTTATATTTATGCGTTTCCCTCAGATTTAGTTTGTTACCCCGATTTTGTTTTTTGTCCATGGATTTATGAGTTTGAACAGCGGTATACTACTGTTGCCTTTATTTACATATGCACCTTTCGATATGCACTTTTACTATTAATTACATTTCATATTTGAGCAAAACTTTCGAAATTCTATTCTTTTTTATTTTCATTTGACTATATTTTATTTGACTGTTGTACATTTGTAAATAAATTGTTAAGTTCTACTAGATTTATGTTTCTGGTCAGCCAAAATCTGATATCAGGTATCCCGATGATCGAATAGGGACACAGTACTAGCCAATACGTGTGCCAGGAGGTGTCGGCATTGACCTCTCCTGTTACAAAATGGTGCCGTGACCAGGATATCTGATCCCTCAACTTTGGTTGGATATTTTTTACATCAATTTGTTATTTTATTTTTTTTTTTTTTTTATTATCAAAAATGATTAAGTTTGAACAGAAACCTAGCACTTTTGATGGTGCTAGTGTTGATGTTCAAAATTATTTTCTTCAGTTTGAGGCAGTAAGTTATTGGAATAGCTCGAATTCAACTTAAATGGCTTGTCAATTAGTTATAAGTTCAAGGGGAGAAGCACAAACTTTTTAACGTGAACTCACTCCTTCTCAGTTGCAAAGTTACAGTTTTTGTTTAAATTCATTAATGCAACGTTTTAATCCCAAGAAGATGATAGCTTTTCATAAATTTCAATTAAGAAGTTGCAAAATCATGCCCAACGAATCAGTGATTCATTTTTGACATCAATTGAAACTTTTGTGTCAACGTTCATACCCAGAACATTTTTATCAGTTAGATTCTTAATCTATTGACCCTTTAGGTGGTAAATTGGATAAAGAAATGGGAAAATTTGTCTTTTTAAGCATCCAAATACTTTAAATGATGCTATATATTTGGCAACAAGTTTTAATCTGTCAATACTTAATATGTCTATTGACAATATTGAGAATAAGTTTAAGGATTATCCGATAGTGAAGAAAACTGTGAAGTTAGTTGTTTAAAATCTGGTGTTGATTTCATTCTAAAATTTATCAAGAAATTCGAAAACAAGAAATCCGAGGTTAAAAGAGGTTTTAAATGTTCGGTATTTTGGCATATCACAGCTAATTGTCCCAATAAGATGTCCAAAAGACTAAATTTAAAGTGTCATTTCAGAAGATGTGAGTCAACCAGAGAGATCTGTTTCTAATAAAATTAATATAGTCCGACCGATTGGTGCAGATATAAAGCAAAATTGCTCACTTGATGAGGAAAGCATTAAACTTTGCATAGTAGTTCTTGGTTATATACCCCTTGATTTCAGCTATGGACCCACTCTGAAAAATCCAATATGGCTGCCATATTCAAGATGGCGGAAAAAACGGTATAATTATCAAGATTGTCTTAAAGGTATTCTATATGATTTCGGAAATTATAGAAAGTAATGAATCTTTAAAAATGGACTTCATGTTCTTGACTTTGTTATCAATTAATTTTAAAGTATAAAAAAAAAATTTGGTTATTTCTATTACACATACATTTGCAAACATGGCTGCATATACAAAAACAAATAGTGAAATTCAAAATGTTAATCAATATGTTACATGTTATTATAATTGTTCTTTAAACGCTTTCAGTTTAAATGGTTGGAATGAAATAGGTTGAAACGAGTCGATTGAACGTTAATATAGGTCGGTTAAATGTGGTGGAATAGTAGGAAAACTCATCTGAACTTTGAGGCAGTGCCGAGGGCACCTTGTCTCGTGTCTCTTCAATACCACGTCTTACGTCACTTACCGCGTTTTCATCTGCCGTACCCACTACATTCTCAAATCATTCTATGTAATCAATAGTTGTACCTTTCTTCAGGCGGATTAGACGATTGCCATCATTTAAATGGTTAAGGGGCAACTACTTTCTTTTCCAACTACGTGCGAAACCAATTCGCAACTGTTCAGCGAGCATGGTGCTAAAATGCACTCCTGATCAGCACTTGTATTGGTTTTAATGGTAACAGTCATTTTTGAGTTTGGCGGAATTGTGATGGTTCGTTTTATGCAAACTTGCTAAGTTGAAATCTCGTTTCCACTATTAACAAATGCCGCATTTATCACTTTATTGTTGATGGTAATTGTGGGAGTACTCAGGTTTATCACTGCTCTCAGTGTGTCCAAAATATCTAGCCTAAGTATAACATCGTCTGTTAATGGCTCTTTGTACCAATTCATAGTATGTTTACTCTGTTAATGTCGAGAGCAGTTCTTTATAATCTTCCCAATAACAAGCTATTAACCCAAACCGCGTAGCGTTACGTTCTCCTAATCTCCATTTTCTGCCGGAATTAATTTCTCATTTACCAATGTTATCATTGCAGCAGTGTACACAATCATGCTCACATTTTGAACTAGCTGTCAGATAACTGCGAGTACTCTCAGATCTGTTCATTGTGTCTTTTTTTGTCGGGATGTATATGTACCCGGCCACGTCCACTTGTATTTTTGTCCATCTGATGAGTTAAGCTTTTTTCAACTGATTTTTATAATTCGTTCTTATGTTGCACTGTTATACCACTGTCCCAGGTTAGGGGAGGGTTGGGATCCCGCTAACATGTTTAACCCCGCCACATTATTTATGTATGTGCCTGTCCCAAGTCAGGAGCCTGTAATTCAGTGGTTGTCGTTTGTTTATGTGTTGAATATTTGTTTTTCGTTCATTTTTTTTATATAAATAAGGCCGTTAGTTTTCTCGTTTGAATTGTTTTACATTGTCTTATCGGGGCCTTTTATAGCTGACTATGCGGTATGGGCTTTGCTCATTGTTGAAGGCCGTACGGTGACCTATAGTTGTAAATGTCTGTGTCACTTTGGTCTGTGGACAGTTGTCTCATTGGCAATCATACCACATCTTCTTTTTATATGTATAGTACCTCGTACTGCTAAGCTCTTTCAAATGGTTCGTTTGGTGACAATATCGGACGTGGCCGTGGGCCTGTGTTCGATTTTGTGATGAGGTGATGTTTCATGGCAAATAGACTTTGGAATCGTGCGTTGGCCTACTGGCCCGAACCTTTGCTGCTTAAAGACTCCATTATTGGGGTTGCATTTTGATTTGCTCCATATTCTGGTGAAGGTGACCGTTGTCTGAAATAACCGGGATTTCTGGGTTTGTCCGTGGAGATGATAACCGTTGTCTTTATATGATTTCTAGCTTAGTGGGGATGTTACTGATCAATAGGCATTAAGCTTGGGTGTATTTCTATCTGGCGATCTACCGCGATTGTATTGCTCAGGAGATCTGCCACGTGTATATTGATCAGGTGATTTTCCATTGAACTGGTGATATTCCATGATTATTTGATCAGAAAAACTGAGGTTATATTGATTGGCCAATCCACGGTCATGCTGATTAGTTGAAAGCATAACATCAGCTAGTTTTGTGATAATTTGTGTGAGGTTATGCACTTCATTATCCAAAGGACTGCTCATATTTCCTTTATCGGTTGGTGATACTGCGCCATCAGCAAAGTAGATTGTCGATGGTCATAATTGGCACCTTTTGATCCATATATCGCCATCTGGTTTCCTATTGAGGTTTTTAACTGTTTTAACGCCATGTTAAATGTTTCTGGGTTCCTCTCTATTATATGCCTTGAAGAATCTTTGTCCTTACATCCTCGGAGGAATGCTTCGGATCCAATCTGGTTTGATCGTCTTTCTTGCTGAAGCGCTGCTCCAAATGAATGCCTTTTTAAGGCCTTGGAATCATCATCTGTGTTTACCTTGCGAGCCAACATTGGCCTGGGAATCTTGGGTCTACACACATTTTTCCTGCTTTCCCATTGTCATCTACCGGCAGTTCGTTCAAATTATTAAATGAACGCCTCCCAATTCAATGATTCTCTTCAATTGAGTTTTTGCATTTTTGGGAGCTGTGGGCTTCGGCTCCTGTCCCTTGAACCCAGATTTTCTTGCCATCGGGTATATTCTCTCTCCAATGAGGAGTCTGAAGAAGAGATGTTGCCACACTCTTTCGGTTTCCTCTGCCCTTTCATGGATCGGCCAGTGGAGTCAGCTTGCTGTTATGGGAAGCCTGCTTGAGCTCCAGGAACTGACGAGGTTGTCATAATTGGAGTGATTAATGTGGGATTTGCATTGACTCAACGGGGAAGATACCGTAAGTAGGCACTGCATTCAGCATTGGAGAACCTTGATAGAATCCACTTGCAGCCAATTGTTGCTGAAATGGTGTGCTGCTCTGAGCCAAATATTATTGACTCATTTTCATCTGCAGTACCCACTACATCCTAAAAATTATTCTATGTAATCAATAGGTGTACCTTTCTTCAGGCGGATTAGACGATTGCCATCATTTAAATGGTTAAGGGGCAACTACTTTCTTTTCCAACTACGTGCGAAACCAATTCGCAACCTGTTCAGCGGAGCATGGTGCTAAAATGCACTCCTGATCAGCACTTGTATTGGTTTGAATGGTAACAGTCATTTTTGAGTTTGGCGGAATTGTGATGGTTCGTTTTATGCAAACTTGCTAAGTTGAAATCTCGTTTCCACTATTAACAAATGCCGCATTTATCACTTTATTGTTGATGGTAATTGTGGGAGTACTTAGGTTTATCACTGCTCTCAGTGTGTCCAAAATATCTAGCCTAAGTATAACATCGTCTGTTAATGGCTCTTTGCACCCATTCATAGTATGTTTACTCTTTTAATGTCGAGAGTAGTTCTTTATAATCTTCCCAATAACAAGCTATTTACCCAAACCACGTAGCGTTACGTTCTCCAAATCTTCATTTTCAGCCGGAATTAATTTCTCATTACTAATGTTATCATTGCAGCAGTGTACACAATCATGCTCACATTTTGAACTTTTCCTCCAAGCAATTACTACTAGCCTTTTGGTCTAACCTGTCTTCAGACTACTGAAGTTGCTGAGATATTGCTCCCATCTGTTCGTTATTAATATTCATTGTCTCTTTCTGTTCAGCTTGAGTCGTAATGAGACCAACACATATTTTATCATTTCGTGCTTCGCTCTGTTTTAAATTGCGGTACATCTCAGCTGTTCTTTGAGCATTAGATTTTCTATCTGCTCAAATTCTTGGTACAATTGTTGAATGGGTAATTTCTGAGCTGTCCTCTGTTAAAGTGTCTTCAGCTGTGGGTTTCTCAATATCCCCAAGTTATTCAGTTTTGCCATATCAATGTTCTTGTCCTTGCTGTCCCCAATTCCTGCCATTTCACTGATATGTGTTGAAATGATTCTCAATTCACATTATAATATCTCAAATTGCAAAACATTGCGACACAAGATAAGATAGGCACTGAATAATATCTTAAGGCAGATACAACAAATGGAAGTTTTTAACGACCATGACTGGTTAAACAGCCCTCGCATGGTCGGTTAAGGCAGATAAATCCCAAATCACAGCTTTTATGTGTGACCCAAGACAACAAATAGTGCAGCTTTTAATGAAAGCTACTACTGCAGCTTTTTATTAAAGCTACTTCTTTGTGTATGAAATGACAAGCAAGGCAAAATGAAAAAGGACAGAACTGGGACAGATACCAAATGACACTATACAATCAAGTGCTTATATTCATGTCAATTCTCAATAATGATTATTTGCTTATTTTTCAAGGCGGCCATTTTAAAATAGCCACCATTTTGTATTTCAAAGATAGATCAAAACAAAATCTTGCTTAGTACACCAAGTCATTCAAATTTGTTGATTTTTGTGCTTCCAGCATCAAATACACTGTGGTTGTGCAATACTGGAAAATATTTTAGAACATACGGCAGCCATCTAGAAATAAGACGTCATATTGAATTTTGAGGGTGGGTCCATAGATATTATTGCTCAGTACACAAAAATGTACCATCATGCTAAATTTGGTGCTTTCCTCATTATTTGAGCAATTTTTTCACCGATCGGCCGGATAATAGCCGTTTTTCTGATAATTTGATTACTAGATTGGATGAATTTTCTTGTTTCAGGGATTAAGTTCGTTATTTTGTTCCGGTCTGATGATTATATCCAGAGTTATGGTCCTTGGATAAAGAAATTTCACTCAATTAATCAGTTTTTTTTTTTCGTCATGCTTGAAGACATTGACTTGATATTTTTGTTATATAGTTTACACCATGACAAGTTATAGATCAAGTTATAATTTTATTCAAGTACAATGAATTTTTAACCGGTAGGGGACTATGTATTGCCATGCAATACTCTCAGAGTGTTTGTTTCAAATACTTTGCTGCTTCTATTTACTTAAGAATTACAAGCAGATAGGCGAAATGAAATTATATTCATATCAATGGACTTAATAAAAATATAAATCAATAAGTTTAGCCACACCATAGTGCATGTGTCAATCCAAAGTCATTCTCCAAAACTTTACTTTTTCATTAGGTGTGTTGATGTATGTTGAAACTATTTATTGTTAAACAATTGGGAAAAATCATATTCGCTTTTTAATTAAAAAAAAAAAAACAAAAAACGAAACCCTTTTATGTATACTTTCAAATTTTATGCAAACTAAGTATGAAATAAGGACAATGGGGACTCCTTAAATATTTGCATGTTCACACATTTTTCTATAAACATTTTGTATTATGACATTATACAAAGGATTTTAAACAGCAAAAACCTTTTATTATTCAAATAATATGTGTCAGAACATAGTTTATATCAATGATATCTTATTTGGATCTTTCTTTCTAAAAACATGTTGTATCTGTATGCCCCACACGGGCTCTGAAATTTTATATAAAATATGTTTAATTGTAAAGGATGTGATTTGGTGTCTACCTTTAAAAGTTTCAAATTTGTATTTTATTGTTTTTTATGTTTAAATTTTAAATGACACGCTAAAAAACAAAGATGCTTTTTTAATTTTAACTATCAAAATTTCAAATTTCTGTTATTTATGTATATTTAATGAATATTCATTTTTCATTTTTTCTTCAAAACCAATTATAATCAGCAACTACATTGGGATTAATTTTATACGATGATTTACTTCGTGCAGTATGCAAATTTTTTTTACACTATAAAATTAGTTTTTGTATTATATTTGATTTGATTTCATTTGTCTCTAATTACTTTTACATATTGCCCTTTTGATATGCACTTTTTCTATTCGAAAAAGGCAATAGTGTTCCGCTGTTAAAATTATAAATCGATAGAGAAAAAAAAAAATCCGGGTTACAAACTAAAACTGAGGGAAAGTATCAAATATAAAAGAAAGATAAGTATAATTGCATTTCATATTTGAGCATAACATTAAAGAG